>JABMIG010000055.1:0-730574 GCA_013187285.1 Cyclotella cryptica
CGTCTACCTCGACCGTAATATGGAATGGAAATTAAAGGGTTATTCTGCAATTTCAGAACTAGTGTGTTTGCATGATATGATGGGATGGATTAGGAGTTTCAGTGGTAATGTGCTTACCATTACTGTAACGTGTAATGGTATATGTTTATTCTATAACGGTTGGTGAGTCAATGACAATTCATCAAACATGAAAATAAAGTTTATGGTTAAAATGTTGTCAAGGAAACCCCACTTCATCATCAAATCAGGAAACCCCACTTCATCATCAAATCATCATGGCAAATTACTATATTATCAATGTTTAAACAATATGATCATTCGCTCAGCTATCGATTGTCAACAACTTTCATTTTGTGAAATAAGTCTCAATCGCAGTCTCTATTGAGGCCATATGCTCCAAACTCATTTCCAAACTTGTATCAATTGTGGTTATTGATCGCTGTCTGCAACTACACCTACTCGCCTCTAGGTAGCCGCCAACAAATGATTCAGCAATGAGAACTGCCATCAAAGCAAATGAACATGTACATTTAGAAATGTCTTACAGTCAACCTGGAAGAACCAAATTTTTTCATCACTCATACTAATCAAATCGTCAACGCGTTGAAGTGCTAATCGTTTTGCATCCTCCAAAGACGAAGGGCGTGGGATTGGAATTTGTATTTTTCGCAATTTAGCCGCGGTCAGAGTCACTTTTGCGTTGACCAACGTGGCAAAGCGTCTTTGAATGTTTTCCGACATGGATTCAAGAGTCCTCTCCACTGTTTCCAGAGTCATCATTGTCCGTTTCATGTTCACTGGGGATTGTTGTCGTAAGAAAGAGTGCTACCCCCTCCCTTTTTTCAGTCGAATCTCGGAGCATGTTGAATCAATCCTCATTTCGGAAGAACTGCCCCCCTGCAAATCCGCCTTGACGACTGCGCCTACTCCATAAATCTGGACCAATTGTTGAGTAGTAATATCCCATAAAGACTTATGTAAGTTGATATTGCCGATGATGATGAGAGTGTTCACGCCAAGGCCGCGACGGCCACGGCTTCAGCTGCTTTGAGGTTTTTCTTGGAAAGGTCTGTGGCACCATCGTTGCAGTGTGTAGAAAGTATAAAGGACAGACTGGGCGTGCTCTGCAATGAGACGTGATGTCATACCATATCCCACTGAACGTAAATTTGCAGATTCGCGCTTGCGTTCGGGGTGTGAACTAACATTATATGTGTGGGTGTGCCATTACTTCGTTCGCGGTTGGATTTTTCTGTAGTCCTGTGTTGTGACACATCATAATGTCATGCCCTATTCGCAGCCTAACGTATCGCGCTGAACGAAAATTGTGTATAATATATTATTTTTTCGCGCAAGGAAATTCTGGGTGCGTGCAATAATTTGACGTGATGGACGCTCCATAGGGTGAAACCTGGGTGAAACTACCCTGTTGTGTCACCAACCGATAATTAATCGTGGACAAGCCACTTTAAAATGTCTCTATGAATCGCATTCTGTCTACCTCGCTACAAAAAATCTTGCTTCGGCTGCTGGTAATTTCCGTCTTGTAGGATGTGTTTTGTACTCAGGAAAACCTGAAACCCTGTTGTCGTCTCATAACTTCAAATGCCTCACGTGTCCTAACCATAAGAGCCGACAATGGAGACAACTGCCAATCCCACCCTAAACACCACCGCCCCCAGCAACCCCACCACACGCAAACGCCCTCGA
Organism: Cyclotella cryptica; assembly: GCA_013187285.1. Classification (NCBI taxonomy): domain Eukaryota; phylum Bacillariophyta; class Thalassiosirophyceae; order Thalassiosirales; family Thalassiosiraceae; genus Cyclotella; species Cyclotella cryptica. The sequence goes on from JABMIG010000055.1 coordinate 1,711, forward strand.
CACGCCTCCTCCCCACCGCGTCCATACGTCCTCCTCCCCTTCCACGGCGAACACAAACGTGCCATCTCCTCCCTCTCCTTTGCACCCACTCTCCCATGCCACACCAACCCATCGTCCCTCAACGCCTGTGCCTCCGAAATTCTAGCGCGATGCGCCACCGCCTCAGCCGACGGATCGGCAAAAATCTGGGACATATCGCGCGAAATGTGGAATGAGACCTCGTCGCAAAGGGGGGATGGGTCGATATCGCGCGGATTGAAACCCACGTCGACGTTGCAGGGACATGCGCGTGGGATCAATGATGTTTCGTGGTCTCCCTCGGCTATGTATCTTGCCACGGCTTCGGATGATAAGACGTTGCGTTTGTGGGATATTTCCACGTCGTCGTCGTCGTCACCGTCGTCCGAGGAGGAAGCTACCGGCGATGCCTTGGTCGAATTCCGAGGTCATTTAGATTTTGTCTTTTCGTGTTCCTTCTCACCGGCATCGGACTTGTTGGCTTCCGGCTCCTTCGATTCGACGGTTAAGTTGTGGGATGTGCGTTGCGGCTCGTGCGTGTGCACTCTTCCCGCTCATTCGGATCCTGTCACGTCGGTATGTTTCAATTACGATGGGACATGTGTTGCGTCGGCATCGCATGATGGGTTGGCGCGAGTGTGGGATGTGGGCACGGGAGAATGTTTGAAAACTATTGTGGGAGAGGAGAGTTCGGAGGGTGTTGCCGTGGGATGTGTCAAGTTTAGTCCCAATGGAAGATTTTTGTTGAGTGGGAGTTTGGATGGGAGGGTGCGGTTGTGGGATTTGGTGGCGGGGCGGTGGTGTTTTACTGGGGAGAAATCGGAGACTAAACGGAAGGGAAGGTGTACCAAGACGTATCGCGGGCATGTTAATTCCAGATTCTGTGTCTTTTCAACTTTTTCGACGGTGAATCCCTTGAGGAATCTGGTGGTGACGGGGTCAGAGGATGGGAAGGTATATTTGTATGATTTGCAGAGTCGGATGGTCAGACAAACATTGGATGGGCATGGCGGTGATGAGGTTTTGGCCGTGGATGCGCATGATAGTTTGGAGTTGATTGGGAGCGGAGGTATGACGAAGGATAGAACTGTAAGGTTTTGGGGTGTGGCAGGAGGAGAGAGTCAGCCCGACGTATAGTTAGACGAATCGCATAAAAGTAACAGTTGTGTATTTCATGATAATGAGAAAAAAAAGTAGCGAAGGAAGTTAAGTTCAACATTTCTGCAAGTGCCATTAGTATTTGCAAGCACTGATACTTCTCAGATAACAATGGCAAAGTCCATAATGGCATGCAAGATAATCGAATTCATGAATATTCGTCCTAACTCCTAACCTACACCACAGGTTTCTTCTTTCCCTTCCCGCCATCCTCCCTCTCTACAATCCTACCTTCATGATAGTAACAATAAAACCCCGTGTTCTTATCCGGCTTCCCCTCAAAACCAATTTTCTTTTCAATTCCACTGGGTGCTTCATCTCCCTTTGATTTGTCAACTAAGATCCATTCTCCGTTGTCACCGTCGTCCTCGTCGTCACTGCTTCCCTTTTGCATAAGGTAGCCCCATTCTAGCACGGCGTTGGGTGGTATCTGAATGTCGTAATTTTTTCGCGATTCGTTCGAGTGATAGATGCGATAGACAGTTATTATTACAACATAATATAATGCAATGTGGTTAGTGACGAGCGGAGGGATAATGTACTTACCTGAACAAGATAAAGCCTCTTGGCATGCTAATTTCATCAAATTATCGAGTGATTTTGCGCAATAAACAATAAGATGCATTTCTCATTCTGTTGAATAATCTTTATACACTTTCAATGACGGACGCTCACCTCTGCGATCAGCGCCCTCTGTCTGGCAACGGCAACTTCAGTAAACTCATTATTTTCACTCTTGACTCGTCCCACCTCTAGCCATTCTTCCGAATCCTTGATGCGTACGCCGACGCGTACTTTCTGGCAGTTTTTCAAGTCGGCATACCTACAGTAACAATGAATGATGGTGAGTTCATTGCTCGGTAGAGAAAGATCGTGTTGGGCGAACCGAGTGTTCATTAAGCACGAAGAAACAAAAGTAGGCCTACAACAGGACACATGGCACTGACCTATCCCACTGAGATTTCGCCTTAAGCTTTGGAAGCTTTGATCCCGAAGTCCCACCTTTCGTTTTGGAGGAAGCAAATCCTGCCATTTGTAGAGCTGTGGATGACGGCGCAGCTGATACGCGACGGAGAGTTGCCGAGGGAACTATCGGGAGGTGAAACGCATGGATACACTTGCAAAGTAGGCAGAGGAAGATTAATGATGCGGTGGATGTGGATGAATGCATCATGCTGCTTGTCAGTAAGTTCCGTTTCTTGCTGGTGTTGGAAGTGGGTGTATGGCTGCGTGTGGAAGAGTTGATGGGACAATAATGAGGCTATGATTTTTTTCTTCGTTGATGTCTGACGAACGTTAAAATCTGCATGAAATTATTGAGAGACATTGATCTTTTTCAAATTCTTGCGGGACATTATTTTGGGATATCCTGGGACATCGCGGGACATAAATATGCTATAAATATGCCTAACTTTCCGGAAATCTGGATTTAGGTGACACCAGTGCCAAGAGGAACATGGATTTGGCCAAATTACTAGCATTTCATTTCGAAAAATCCCATTTCTTGCAGATTGACAGAGATTGACCCATACAAATAAAGAACAACCATAAAAGGCAAATCCCCATCGTACTCCAATCATGTTCCTGTTTGCGATTTCACAATTTTTTATGGTTTTGGTGAACATTGGGCAAATCTATCTAACAATGTTAGAGCAAGATATAAAAAGTAGCAAACTGGAATCATGACTACCACTCCAAGATAAGAAATCACACATTAAGCAATAGCAATGACTGCATAACAAGCAGCTGTTTGGACAAAAGAAGATTCCCAATAGAGAGAAAGTTGAGTAACGAAAGAGGAGTGCTTGCTGAAAAGGACATTTTGGAGCAGTATGGTTCCCTTTGATGTTGGATTACTGTAAGTATGGCAATCGCAGTTAAAATGAGTTAAACATATAGACTCATGTGTTTTTCTAGTGTCTAGACATTACAGCACACATTGAGAACCACATAGATTACTCCTCCTTGACGTCGGCAACATGCCAATGCGTACAGCTCCCATTATCTGGCTGGTTGCTGAGTTAAGACATTTTCTAGACATCACACCACAGAACATCACAAATTCCAAGGACAGCAAAGGAAAGCATGGAAAGGATGTTTCCTGAGGTTTTTGTCCTGAGATAGTAGGGGCAGCTGTGAGTTGCACCCAGTTGGGTGTGGGAACTCTTTGGTTTGTTGGCATCAATCTATGATGGTGCACAGCCACACCATCAGCAATGATGACATGGATGGTTGCTATGTTTGATTCACGACAAGGGAGTATGCTGCAGGAGAGCATGGTCACTGTTTGGATAGTGCCACGGTTCAGATTCAGATCATAGAGGTTTTTGAACCCAAATGATGAGAACCAGCAAATACTGCAATTCTAGCACCATAACATGTTAGGAATATGCAGTTGTCCTTATTTTTATTGATTTTATCTGCAAACAATTAAACAAGAAAACACACAAAAAATTAAATTACTCTTACACATTCTGAAGTAATAATTAATTAAGTATATGCACATCTTAAAATGATTCATTGTCCTTTTTGTCCGTGCATACATTACAGTCTGCAGGGGAAGGCTGCTTTGTGACACCCTTTACACTTTCATCTGCCTCCAAAATCCAGTCTTCCTACTTTTATTGTGTTCCTGACTTGACATCAAAGGACTGACAAAAAAACATGCAGCCAGTGGTAATGACGATGACTATAATCCCAAACGATTGGGCATGACTTTCAAGAGTTTCCATCACGTGGATATTATAGGTATCCAGGATGGGTCCAGTTGTTCCACATGATGAGGTCAAGGTTGATCCACTCATTTATTATCTCCAGGTTCACCGACACATTATTCTGGCATATGTAATGGCCATTTTCATGAAGCAAGTCAAATTTGCTGTTTATGATCCAATCATTTGGCACACCCATGAAGGCTTGACAGTCTCTGCAAAATTCCTTTTTCTCCAAAAAGACGTAGCCAAGTATTGACACATAACACGTCTTTAACTTTATGAGTAAACTATCAATTTACAACAATTACACTACTGTCTCCCCAAAAAAGATCCAACATGCTCACACATTATATCATAATCCTCACAAACCATTAACACACCCACATTGTCCCTAACAATGGGATTTTAATTCTGCATTACATCTCCCATCATTACCTCATCACTGCCTTAGATCTGCACATTCCACCATTGCCACTAAATAAGCATTAATATATTGTGTCCTGCCTTGCCATTGCATCAGGTGAGTTTGGTCCAGAACTTGCCATTCCTCCATCCCCCATTCCCCAGCTTCCATTTTCAAAATAGTTGACACAGAAGCTTATGTCATTCCCTAAAACAAAGCCCACATCCCATCAAATATGGCTGCACCAAGGCCATGTTCCCATTAGATCAGGTGAGTTTGGACCAGAAGAGGCTGTTCCCCGCTGTTTTCCAGTCTTCCATTTTTCAATTACATAGCTAATACAGCTACTGATGTCATTCCCAAAAACAAAGCCTTCAATTATAATCCGCCTTCATCCTTTCATCTTTCATCATGTACAGGTACCACAGAGACAGTGTCTCTGACCTGAAGGACAATTCAAGAGCCAGAAACATGCATGTACACAATTGTTTGTCACGTGGTAACTTTCCCTTTTGTATCTTGTTAATAAATCACTAACATTTCCTTCATGTTTTATTCAGATAAATATAGACAATGACAATGATTGACCCAAAGCAGAGCCCCCTCTGCCCTAGAGTCAGTCCCAAAGTATCTATCAAGGACTGCTAGGAATGAAAGTATATCACAAATATTTTAGGCAAGAGGGCTGTGCTTGCTGGAAATGTCTTCATTGTAACACAGATTCCAGTAGGCACAATCACACCAAGGCTCTTTGTCAGTAGACTGGGAATGGTCTCAGCATAAAAAAGTCTCATTTCCATTGCACTGCAAACAAAACACACTAATATGGCTTACAAGGCGCAGACAGCTTGGTAGATGGAAATTGGTCTGTCAACACAACACAGCATCATCAGCACCTTCCTGGGATAGTAGTCACTACAAATCTTTTCCCAATGATGCCAATGGCTCTGCAAGTGACCCCATTTATTGATACAGGACCAAGATGTCACAGGCATTACCTTGCCTGAAAACAGCATTTCCACCAAGTGATCTTTGTTCATTGTGCAGGAATGAAGGAAGTGAAGCATGAGGATGATTAGTCCGATCAATCCTGTGGGGATGAAGATAGCAACTTTAAAGTTCACAAAATGGATTCACTTGACGAAGAGAATGTGGAACCTGCAGATGAGGACATGTTGATGGCTATGAAGGCAAAGTGATTTGGTGGTACTATTATCCAAGGTTGATCAAGGATCATACCCGTGTAGGATATCTCATGTCTACCCATCCAACGATTCATGTGCATGCATCCAATAGCAAGCATCCCAAACACAGAACGAGCACAGAGAGGCTGACTAAGAAGTTAATCCTACCCCAAAGTGGTTGTATTGAGCTAAAAATAGACAGGAACAGGGAGTTAGCAATTCTCATCTTCATGATGTCCTGACAAGAATACATAGAGTTCATGAATAAACATGAGCATTTTGCTGAAACTATATTTGGTCTACAGCAAGATATGAGTGTATTTGCTCACAAATGGCACAAGAAATTCAGCTGCAAGAGATGTCTTCAAGCCCTTCACATATACAGAGTTCATGAATAAGTATGAACATTTTGCTGAAACTCATATTTGGTCTACAGCAATATATGGGCATATCTGCTCAAATATGGCACAAGAAATTCAGCTGTATCAGAGATCTTCAAGCCTTTGGCATCACCTGAAATAGTGAAATCACACTTTCAGTTGGGAAAGCTGAATGTCACCAGAAGTGCCTCAACAGGAACATGAGCTTGCAGCAAGGTAAACTTAGTGCAGGGAGGTACAAAAACCATTCCAAGTGGCTCCAACAGCTGAGTCAACAAAGTCTGGGATGAAGATGATATCAAGTGTTTGAAGATGGACAGCTACTGCACTGGGTCTGGATTTATAATTGACCATATCCAAAATCAAACTGTTTGGATATACAAGTGAGCCTTGGGAGAAAGTTCAGTTTAATAACAAGAAGGAGGATTTTTTATTCAACTAATATCTCTGAAAAGCTGGAGGAATCAAGTATGAAGATGAAGACAATGCCAGAGTTGGTGAGTTCTGAGAGTATAATATTGATTGTTGAAGAAGGTGGACAAAGACAGTGACACAAGGCAAGAGGGAGGATTGGGGCGGCATATAATTTGTTTAGAAGTTATGATACTTTTATTGAAGGATGAAACCTCAAATAGATACATTTTTCAAAGGAGACATTTGGCTAAGGCATTGATAGAGGTTTGTGAGATAATCAAGCATTATTTCACTAACTTTCTCAAGTCTTGAACAGAGATAGTGGCAGAGGAGACCAATAAAGATGACAATGTTGGGGAAAATGGGTGTGGTTGATAGAAAATTGCATGCAGATACTGATTCTGAGTCAGGTTAAAGGAGGGTGGGGGGAGGTAATATTTGTTAATGGCTGACCTGAGCCAAAAATCGTCATGAAAATCGTCGTAAAAAATATCACGCAAAAATTATAGGTAGGTTCGACAGGTGTCGAAGATTTGATTTTATGAGCTATATTTTATACAATTGTGAGGATGGAAAGGCAGTGGAACTGCACTCCAGTCCAAACGATGCAAACGATCATTGTGTAGACTTCTACACAATATGGTATGTTCATACCCTTCTTAAAGATGTTCAGATCTTCCTCAAGGGTGTTCTCTTGTTTGGGGTTCTGAACTTCCATGTTGGGGAGTCCATGCCGTCGGGAGGTGGACTCTCCTACTTGGGGTCCTGAGACTGTTCCATTTAGGTTTTGTACCCAGGGGTACAAAAAAGGCTGATTCTTGGCCTATGTCAATGGCTAGTATAACTTGGCAATAGTTTAAATTATTACAGTAACACTTTTTGACACAGAAATCCACCAGCAAAATACTGCCCTCAATGGATGTAGAGTTAAGTGCAGTAAACCTAAACAAACAAATGTGAATATTATGCAGTAACATTGAGTAAATCATTTTGGACAGTAGCGGGGTTGGCACAGCAAGTAGAAAATTGTAAGATTAAACTTAGATTGATGTAGTGATGAGAAAGACTTCGTTGCAACACAGTGCCTTATATGCTTTCACGTATGCTGGTCTATGCTCTGATGTGTGGAGGTGATAGAGGCAGATGAGATGTCAATGAGGATGGTGATATGTCTAAATGTAGGCGGTAAGCGGGACAGCACTAGTAATGGAGGGCATTGGTCAACAAGCCAGTTAGAAAACTGGCTGGAAGATGGTACCACACCCTGCAATACAGTATACCATAGTTCACACACAATGCTGTTCTCCAAAATACCAGAGTGACTTGCAAATTAGTAAATGTGTGAACAGACATAAAACAGAGTGGTATTTCATTTGTCAATACCAGTTTTTCAGAAATGTGTGTACATATATACCATGTGTATCTGTATTCATGTCTGTCATAAGACTTCAGCTTTTTGGTCAGAGCAGCTTGATGTATGAGTGGCTTAATGTAAGAACTATGGTATAGGGTAAGTTGACAACATAACATTTATTTTTACCCTGTTCATTATGGTAGCTTTATACAAAATATATTGGTCATACTTCCGTATATCTTTCAACATTTGAGTATATTGCAATCCGACTTGTACAGTAGAATAACGTACATGAGGTACATCATTTCCAGAGCTACAAAGGACAAAAGATGAAAATAAAAAAAAAACCACTTATTGAACTCTCATAGACTGGAAGCACCACAATCAACGGGTCTTTCATATTTTCTCAGAAGTATTAGGTGGGCAAGTTGAAGAATGGATTTGATTGCCCATCCATGTATTACTTGAGTACACAAAGAAATTAAATTATTTCATTTTTGCACAGAATAAGCACAAATTTTATTGGTCCGTTGACTGTCTCAATTGTCATTTCTCACATATGCGAGCAGTTGCCAGATCAATGTTAGACAGAACAGGAATGTACCTTTTCAGTAATCTTAATCATTATTCTGCCTCCATTAATGAAGAGGAAGAGGTGTTGGAGCACAAATTTCTTGAAAATAAGGTCTTTCTTGATGCTGCTATGAAAAGGCAGTAATGTAATATCGCCATCAGTTTTGTTTGGTCAATACTGCAGTGAATGATAGTATTCCTTTGCCAGAAAGCATATCTAGCTTTAAGCATCTGTTGGACTCGATTTGGTTTGCATTGCGTTAGTATTCAGGAGGTGCAACGAGGACTCAAATGAATTCTTCATGCTTTTTGTCATATGTTTCTCGGTAACAATGAAACAATCAAATCTCAGTATTTCATATCTGGATTCAATTCTATTTTGAGGAAAAGACAGGAATGTGGATCACTGAGAATAAAATAACCCCATTCTAGTGAATCCACTGTTGCAACAAGCAATAATGACCCACTCTTGAATTAGATGGAATGGGTCGGCAAAGTTAGTAGGGAAAACACCATACATTGGCGCAACCCCTGGGTTCAAACTGATGCTCTGACGAATACCAATCTTGAGGGTGAGGATAACTATGCAGCGATTGTATACTGGGGGGGGGTCATTTCACTTGAATAATTAGTGCCTCAAGTGTGATGGATGCTCTCAGCTTGGATCTTGCTAGGTTGAAGCTTTGGCAAATCATGATTACAATTTTCATTGGACCGTATTTATGTCAAACAAATAGAATTAAGTATCACATTAGAAACTCTGTTTGCACATCTGCAATGACATTGTGAACTACTCGACTTGTCTTTCTTTAACCAAATGGAAGACTTCTCTTAAACCTGAACTGCGAAATTTCTCACCCCTATTATTGAAGGTCCATCCATTCGTCAGGCATCATTCCCTTACCAATTCCAATGAACTGACGAAACGCGCCCTTCCTAAATTGATCTTTTGTGTAAGGTTTGTCCACAATGCGAATAGCATAGCGAGGCATGTACTCTACCAAATAATATTCCGAAGCACTTTTGGAAGCTGCACCTGGCGCAGGAGGTTTCCCACTGTTCTCCTTCAAGTTATGGTTCATTGCGTCATTCTTTGGAATTCCCACTTTAGCAGTGTACCAATGTCCTCCTTTTCCATCAGAAGAACGAGAGATAATGTCACAAGGATGGAGGTAAGCTTGATCCATTCCAAAGGTATAATTGGATCGAACTTCACATTTAACATCTTGCGATTTGTCTGAAGGGGCTCGACAGCTTTCAGGTGGAATAAAGAAACAAGTCGTCATGAGGTGTTCAGGATAGGGATCAATCTTTTGCTCCCAAATTGTTCGGACGGTCGAATCTTTCCCAATTTGATTATAATCAGCTGCAGTTGGAATGCCATTCTTTTCTGTAAAGTTGGACTTTTTACCCCAATTGTCAATATGTGTGTTCCAGCTATCCTCCCATTCTTTCCCGTAATATAATAGGACCTCGTCTCCGCGTTTGATCTCCTTGGTTGCAACGATATCAAAAAGGAGTCCACTTTTCTGCCTCTGCTTCATAATCTCCAACGGAGAATCAAGCCATTCTGACTTGTGGTGAGGGGATGTGGACCAACGAACTTCGGCATTTGCATCCTCCTTGCTACCATGATTGATAAAGCTTACAGCAGGCATAGTTGGAAGAAAGATCAATGTAGATTTGTCATGTCCATAGCAATAATTCATGACAAGTTGAAACCCGCCATGTATGATGTAGTTATTCCCATCGCTTCCTAGAACCTCTTCTCGCAATTTGATTTGATCCAAGTCCAATGAAACCACGGGGGTCGTAGCGATTATCCCGCCTTCTTTGATAGTTCGTGCGGCAAAAGCACCACGTCCCGCCTGAGGAATCGTCGACGTCCCACTGACAATATTGTCGACACACACCCCATTCTTCTTTAACCAATCCACCGATCTCTTCGAGTTAAAGTCCTTCATGGCAAATTTAGCAGCCCCTATTTGAAGCACCGTTGGTATATCGGTCGCATTCTGGGGCAGAGCCAATCTCAGCATGTCTCTCATCCAATCTGCCTTCAGTATCCTATCCTCATACCGTTTCTGAAGCGCCGGACTTTCCAAACCCAACCCATCCTTCTCAGCATTCCCCCAAAACTGTTTCAATATCTTATACGCCGATTCATAATGTTGTTTTTGAGGAATTGGACCAACCATATCTTTCCTAGCCTCAAACCATCCCGAACCGTAGCCGATGAATAATTCTTCTCCGGCCTGCAATTCCCTCATGGACTGAAACCGAATTCCCGAATGCCACGACGAGGACCCCCTACCCACATCCTGCAACGTTTCATGCTTCGACCCCTCCTCTGCCAGCGTATCTGTCCCATCCTCCCAAAATTTGGACAGCGACAAAATCGGAGCTTGCCATACATTCGACGCGGTCGGCATATCGTTGCATGCCATTCCAATTCCAGAGAGGAGTACCCCCGAACGCCCCGCCTCGAACTTTCCGTAGGATAACCTATCAGGACCCCATGCGTAGTGTCCGATGAGTTGTTCGGTAGTTAACGATTTGGGATCGTGAAACCAACGATCGTGCAGCAAGATCCCGATTTCGGAATGTCCGATGGTTTGATGCCTTTGGTACGGGATAGTGGTGTAGAGTCCCAGTCCCGCGTTGGGAATGGAGGATTCCGCAAGGTAGAGCTTGCATTTTTCGGGGTCATCGTGGGTTACTTCGGTAGGAATGGTGGGGTTTGCCAGTTGCTTGCGGAGGAGCTTGAAGTGAGATGGATCGAGGGGGGGAGCGTTGGTTTCGCTGACGCCTTGAGCGGACAGGTAGCCGTTTCGATCGCCCCTCGAAAACGTCACGCCGGCTTCGACGCTGGCAACGCAGGGGTTGTGGCCATGGATGCAGGCAAGGAGAAGTGCCGGGAGCAGGTGCACTCGATGAAACATTGCTTGAGATCTATGATATGCAGAATTATTACGTTCGGCGAGTTACGGTATAATTCGCCTGCATCGATGAGATCGATAGATAGGATATGATGTAAATCGCTTCTAAATCGCTTGCAGCTGCTACAGGCTGCTACCATACCTACATGCAGCCTACATGCAGCTCATGCCCTACAGTATCGTATTGTACATACTCGTTGAGCACGAACCTGCACAAACCTTGCCCTAAAGCGCTGCCTCACTGTGAGCCCACTGTGCAACCATACCAAAGAGAGCATTACAGCACACCACTTTTGTGACGGGGAAGACGTGCGGACAGCATGCCCTCGAAAACTTCCACTGACATTCACAAATCCTTTCAACAAGACGGCTTCGTGGGACCCCTCGACATCCTAACGGCACAAGAGGCACACGATGCCCTGCTCGAGGTCCAAAACGAACTATCCAATCTCAACGCGAGTCGATTCAAGCTCCATCTCATCTTACCATCCATATCCAGAATCGCTCACCACCCGACATTGGTGGAGGCAGTGAAGTCAGCCCTCGCCTGCGACGATATTTTATTATGGTCATCGGACATTAATATCAAAGAACCCAAATCGGCGGGGTTTTATGCGCCTCATCAAGATGCAACGTATGCTGGACTGTTTCCATCCTCGGGTGTATTGACGGCATGGGTTGCATTGTCGCATCCCGTCGGCGAAAGAGAGGGATGTTTGTCTTTCTATCCGGCTTCTCATAAATTGAGACAACTCCCTCATTTCAACGAAACGAATGGAGACAATTTACTGGTTCTGGGGCAATACATTGGTGATGATGTTGTACAAACACTGAACAAACCTATACCTATAGAGCTGACGGCGGGACAAGCAACACTTCACTCCTTTGATTGTGTTCATGCATCGGCTCCAAATAGATCGGACAATCCGCGTGTCGGTCTGGCATTGAGGTACATGACGGCAAATGTCATTCAGACCAAGCCCGTTCGGGAAATGGTCACCTTGATTTGTGGCGACCGTGACTCCCGTACACTGCCATTTGATTTCGAACCGAGGCTGCCGGACTGTCCGTCCTTGAATGATATTCGGCGCGGTCGAGAGGTGCATGCAGATGCCTTGAGGAAAGAAAGTAGTAATTACTTCAACAATGATGATACGAATAATTTCGTAACGAGGGCCAATTTACATGCTGAACCAATTCTGTGTGTGTTGCCATCTATAGAGGATATTCAGACAGGACGAGAGGCTCAAAAAAGCATTAGAGAGATTTCAAACAAATTAGTTTGGAGACGAATCAAAAACATAAATGTCATCAATAATTTTAGCGATTGCGCTCGTGTTACGAACGACATAATCCTATAGCCAAGACTGTTGTCATTTTTGTGGGCCATCAAACACTACTTCCACCCTGTTTAAGCATATGATCATAAAAGGCCTTGTCTTCCTCCGCTGTTTTCCTCTTCTTAATTATGTTCTCCTCGTATCTTTCACGCCTTTTCGAACTCTTGCGCACCGCATCACTATCGTTGGTATCTGCTCCAAGTATTGATTGAACCTTCTCTTCGTACGTTGTTCCCTTGGCCCTCTCCATCAACGGTGTATGAACGGATGAATCAGTGAAGCCCTTGGTAGCTTCATTGTACCCATTTGGCAGGTGTGGATATACTCCCAATACTTTCTGAATGACACTGACGGCATTGCCCCAAGATATCATTTCGACAGAGGGAGCAAGATCCAATAGCAACTGCTGAATATCTTCCTCGCCATTATCGTTCAGCTTCATGTCACGCTTTTGCTCTTTCCGCCTCCTCTCTTTTGCAATCTGCTCAATAAAGGTTGTAAGATCAGTCCATCTGACATGTGCTTCACTTTTCACTGTTGCCAGCAAATCTCGTGCCCTTTCCGTGGCCAAGGCGTGTTTTTCCCATCGTTGTTCCAGTACCTTTGTCACATCCCACAAGTTTTTCACTGATCTTCCGAGAGTAAGATTTGCAAAAGAGCACTCCTGTAAGACCAAAGCGTTTTCGCTGGCCATGTCGTACGATGGCTTGGCTGGGTTTGTACGTATATCAAGAAGCTCTTTCACAATGTTTGGGCTTTCGAGTTGGCGCCCGACTTGGAAAAGAATGGACATGATACATCGTATTTGGTGCCACAGGAAGGCTTGCCCGCTTATTTCCACATGGCACATGTCTCGATCACACAATGGAGCAGTCTGTGGTGTATCTTGCGTCGCTACTGCATCTTCCGATACAGAATATACTATTTGGGGACTCACTACTTTTCCTCCAACTAATACCCTCTCGAAATTGTACACCTGTTCACAATTCATTTTGCATAAATTCCTAAAGTCATGCCTCCCCATCATATGTTGGAGGCCTTTTGCCATTGCAGCCAAGTCAAGATTTCTACGCGGAAAGAAGTAACGGTAGGTCCGCTGATAGCAGGAAAAGCGCGCACTGAAATCCGACGAGACCGGGCACCAACCCAAGATTCGGATCGATGACGGTAGTATATTGTTAAGTATGCGAGGGTAGTCATATTCTGTAATTGATTTGATCTCAAGAGACTCCGTGAGCGATGGGTTTGTTTCTTGTTTCGATTTTTTATTTCCTCGGCGTGGAACAAAACATTCCAATGCATCTAAAGAATTCTTTGGCAAGTCATCGTCTTCGAGTATGTTCCCTGGTTCTTTGGCATCATTTCCGTCCTTGGGTGATATCACATTCTTCGCGAGGAGAGGAAAAGCACTCTTGAGATACAAGGCTACCACTTGACCGTTTGCATGAACACCTTTGAAAAAAAAGTCCAACATTAATCCATCATGACATGAAACGCAAATATCACCACTTTTGCATACCGCTTCTCACCTTTGTCCGTTCTCCCACATCTTGAGTACTTTGATGCAGTCCTTGCAGAAATTTGATTATTGTTTTTAGATTCCTCTTCCTCTAGTTCGTCTCTGTCGGCGTTTTCTTTCTCTACTGCACTGTCGGAAGAAATCACGCCCATCATTTGATCGGGAGAGACTAAAAGACGAGTTTTCTCTAAGGCAGCAAACAGTGCCTTTTCGACCGAGTTGTCGCATTCTTTTCCTACATTTTGTGCAAATCCCGAATAGTCTGTTCCGTCGTATGAGAATTGAAGGGCTACGTGTCGAGTTCGGTACTTTTCTCCAGGTGTGTTGGAGTTCGATTTCTCGTTGTTCTTTTGCATTTTGTCAGCTTTCTTGGTGTTGAGGCTTGTTTTTGCTTCGTGCGTTGAAGCACCCATTGATCCCTTAGATGATGAAGATTTTGATCTTACGGCTTTCACTGCATTCGTAGCATCGTCGATGGATATTTTCCCGGACTGAATGAGATGGATGATCACTTGACATGCAACGTCATCATGCGATCCCTTGTCGTCATCTCGTCCACTGCCAGAAGAGCTACCATTGCTATGATGGAGACCTATTTGCGCTAGAATTTCATCTGGTGATGAAGGGGCCATCTTGTTTTTTGTTTCGCGGCCCGTTGACATAGTTCGCATACCTTCAGTGCTAGTGCAGTGGAAGTAGAGTGGAATTGCAGTGGGTCTTCGCCGGGTGGTGGCTAGAGGTGGCTCCGAGAGAAGAGGTTTTGCAGGTGATTGGCTGGCGAGAGAAGGAATCCATGCTGCAATGAATGTTTTTATTCTCGTTATTACCTTAATTAACTTTCTAGATATTATCTAGAATTCTTAAATTCCTTAATACCAGGAATGTTTCGAAGCAATCACAATTCGCAGAATCTTTTCAGCGACTTTATGGTTAGACATGAATCCTACTTGTATCGCACAATAAGTATGACCTAACTATCACAAAGCTGTCAAATAGTCACATAGCATAGTTCTCAATTGGCATGATGCTTATCAAGTCGGCAGCATCCAAGAATTATTCAGTGGCGATCATCGGCGGCGGCATTGTTGAAGCATGAGAACCGTACGGACAAGGGCAAGACCGTTAAGTGGGAAAAGTGCTTGCCTACACGTGGAGACGTGAGATATGACGTGGACAAGACATCACGAAAGTGGAGAGAAAAAGTAAGACAAGTGAGAGCGAGAGACAGGATAATGCTGAGGAGCTATGTATGCAGCGAATAAGAGCCACTGTGCTCATATTATTTTAATTATCTGCATTTATACAGAATCAAACTGCTGCATCCTAACCGGTTTTGTCTGAACGCGACGACGGGCTGGGATGTTCTCTCAACATAATTAAAATAATATATATTAACCTTGACTGTGGGATTTCCCGCAAGAGGAGGAGAGTTTCTCGAATAGGTACCGAGGGCCATGGGCGAGGAAGACAAGCCCAAGCTGGAAGGGAAGAAAAAGTGGAAAGCTGGTGGTCATCGGACCCCTAGGAAGCAGGTGGCACCCTTTTTCAAAGCACCCACATCTGGCCTAGAAAATGTCATTTTTAAAATGGGACATTTCGCAGATGCCGCCGATTTCGAAGAGCACAAAAAGGCATTGGCACGTTACTGCGCGGTAAACTTTAAAGACGGAGGAGCGCTAGTCCAAAAAGCGATGGAAGATATGGAAGCACCAGTTTTGGCTCCACCCGTTGATCCCACGGACACCGCTACGGCCATCGAAGTCAAGGAGTGGGAGCGAATGTACGATGCATACGATAAGAAACAGAGAGCATGGGAAGATGGAAGCACGAGGGCATTCCAACTTCTATTGCAGCATTGCCATCCTGACGTCGAACAAAGAATCAAGAGCTACGAAGCGTGGGAAACGACCAATGCTGCTCAAAACCCGATCGAGCTTCTGAAGTTGATACGAAGCGCGGTGCATAGGCACGACGAGATTAAGCAAGGAGTGATGGCGTACGTGGAACAGGATATTCGCCTGTATACTCTCAGGCAAGATGCGAATACTACTCCCTTGGATTTCATCAAGCTCGTTAAGGCGCAGGCGGACGTCATTAATGTACACGGGGGGCGTGCTGGATACCACCACGGTTTGTACAAACAACATCTGAAGATCTGGATGGAGCAGAAGGGCGAGACGGGAGAACCGACGCAAGAGACCAAGGATCAAGCCTTGGATACAAGTTGCGAGGAGTACCTCGCATGTTTTGTGGTGCGCGCTGCAAACAAAGAGAGATACGAGAAATTGAAAGACGAACTGGACAACGATTTTCTAAAAGGAAAGGATACGTATCCCAAGAAGATGGAAGAAGCGTTGAGACTTCTCCAGAACCACAAGGGAGGCAGACCACAACATCAGCGAGTTGTGCCATCGAACGAGCGCACCGGTGTTGCTTTTGCCCAACAAGGATCGCGAGCAAGCGGATCAAGGGAGCATCGGGATATATCAAATGACAAATGCTTCAATTGCGGAGAGTTGGGCCATCACGCTGTGGACTGCAAAGTTCTAAGCGATGAGCAAAAATCGTCACTAGGAGTGAACAACTTGGTTTTGGGAAACGACGATGCGAGTTTATCCATGGATTCGGATGATGAGGGTCTCCTGGAAGGAGTGGGCTTTCTCGAGGTGGAAAAGCGAACAACGTGTGATAGACACAAAATCTACCTCGATAGCTGTGCGACGAACCACACACTCTTTGCACAGGAGCATGCGAAAAATATTCACAAAGTCGCAGTGGGTTTGAGACAGAATTGCAATGCCGGATCGAGCGTGACAAACAAGATGGGTTATTGGTGGAAATTCAAACTTTGGTACAGTCCGAATGGTATTGCCAATCTGCTGTCGGTGCCAAAACTAGAGCAGGAGGGATACAAAGTTGACCTTTCCACCGACAAAGGTTGCAGTGTACGTGCACCGGACGGGACGGTCCTGCATTTCAAGCGTGACACAGGTTTATGTCATGGAATGCCGTATTTGGATATGAGGGACCCCATGTACTCGACAAACGATCCGATGGTTTCAGAGGGAGAGTCGTATGCCTTCCTACAGACGGTTAGAAAAAACTACGACGGTTTTACACGGAAGGAGGTGGAAAAGGCGATCCTAGCTCGCAAAGCCCAAGGGATGATGGGAAGCCCGTCGGACGATGCATTTGCCGCAATGGTGAGTACAATGCCAAATTGTACCATTACTCGACAGGACATCACTAATGCCAATGCCATTTTTGGACCCAGTCGGATGGCAGTGCGGGGTAAGACAGTGCGAAAGAAGCCGAAAAGAGTTGAGCCGGAGTTCGTGCCAATTCCAAAAGACTATTACGAGTTACATAAATTCGTTACCCTGACGGCCGATGTCATGTTTGTCAACAGCATTCCTTTCTTCACCACATTGTCACGGGGCATTAGGATGTTTACGGCGGAGCATCTACCATCCCGGACGGCGGCGCAGCTAGGACATAGCTTAACGAAAGTATTAAATATATATCGTCGCGGAGGATTTGTTGTCAGAGTTGTCCTTATGGACATGGAATTTGAACCATTGGCGGATGTTTTTGATTTAGTTACGATCAATACATCAGCGGCTCGCGAACACGTTGGCGAGATCGAGCGCGGTATACGTCTTCTCAAAGAAAGAGCTAGGGCTACTATCGCCGAGTTCCCGAAGGACATGATCCTCCCGCAAAAGTTTATTATTCACCTCATGTCGTTTGTCGTTTTTTGGTTAAACGCCACCCCTGCCACGAACGGCATTTCAACCACGCTATCGCCACGAGAAATCGTCACCCAACAGAAGATTGATTTCAAACGGCATTGCCGGGTCCCTTTCGGGGCATACGTCGAAGCGAGCGATGATGCAACGATTACGAACACCATGCGCCCGCGAACACATGGGTGTATCGCACTCGGCCCGTCGGGTAACCTGCAGGGTTCGATCAAATGTTTTGATCTCGAAACGGGCATGGTGGTGAAAAGAAGAACCGTCGCTGAACTACCAATGCCGGATGAGGTCATTCGACGTATATCCTTTTGGGGCCAAAAATCTAAACAGGCCCAATTTCCGCAAAAGTTGCAGTTTCTCAATCGTCTCAAAGAGAATTTCGATTGGGATGGTGATGAGGCTGAATTTGACGAGGCGCTCGTGGAGCAACCTGCCCACCCCGACATCCCCGCTGAGTTTCCAGGAGTGCAATACGGCGATGATGAGCCCGAGCACGAAGTTGTCACCCCTGACGCGCCACCCGACGATGCCGCCATTGCGGCTGCTGCAGCCGCCAACGCTAATCTCACTCCCATCAATGACACTGAGATTACAGGAGTGGAATTACGGCAAGCCATAGACCCACCACACGTTACGGACGACGAACACGACTCAGATGACGACGATGTCATTGACATGGGCGAACACAACCCTGATTATGAGGTTTTTGACATAACGAATGATGATATCGGAGGCGACGCGGCCGATGAACAGGACACTCATGGAAGCGGTGTCGAACATGCCAATGCTGAATACGAAGGAGAGGACGAAGCGTCGGACTCGGACAGTGATAGCGAGGAGCAGGGGCGGAACCCAGACCAAGCATCGGATTCGGACAGCAACGATGAGGACCAACAGCCGGATCACAGTCGCACGCACCGATACCCAAGGAGAATGCGCCGGCGAAAAGAGCCAACGGTGATCGACTACAAGAACAAGGCATATAAAATTACAGATGGAATCATCCATCTAAATCCCGCGGTTTTCGAGACAGAACCGGCACCTGTCTGCCCTCATTTGTCACATGCACCAAAAAGACTAGCAGGGAAGGAGGTAACGATTCGTATTCTGGGCGTAATCATGCTTCAGCAATATGGCATTAAAAAGGGAATCCAACTATTTGGAGAGGAAGGGAAAAAGGCAGTAACGAAGGAGTTGACACAGCTGCATGATCACGTAACGTACGTGCCAATGCATGCACACGAACTGTCACGGGAGCAAAAGAGAGAAGCGCTCGAATCCCTTATTTTCCTAACCAAAAAGAGATGCGGCAGGGTAAAGGCAAGAGCATGCGCAAATGGAAGTAAACAACGCAGCTACATTCGCAAGGAAAATGCTGCCTCGCCAACAGTGGGTACAGATAGCGTCTTTATTACTTCGGTGATCGAAGCACACGAGGGACGTCACGTAGTCACTTTAGACATCCCGGGAGCGTTCCTACACGCGGACACAGACGAAATGGTCCACATGCTGTTGCGTGGGGAATTAGCGGAACTGATGGTGAAAGTCGATCCGGCTTTGTATCGCCCGTACATCACAAAAAATGCGAGAGGGGAGTCGATCATGTTCGTGAAGATGCAGAAGGCAATGTATGGCATGTTACGATCGTCATTGCTATTCTACCAAAAGCTGGTGGAAGATCTTGAGGCGTTCGGTTTCGAACTGAACCCATACGATCCATGTGTTGCAAATAAAATGGTCAACGGGGAACAAATGACTTTGACTTGGCACGTGGATGATTTGAAGGTATCTCATAAAGATGCATTTGAGCTAACAAAGTTCATTTTGTATTTAGCAAGGATCTATGGGGATAAGATTACAGTGAACAGAGGAAAATACCATGATTACTTGGGAATGGATCTGGACTATTCAATACCCGGGAAGCTGTGCGTAAGTATGATTAAATACGTGGACAAAATATTAAAGGACTTCCCGCAGGCTATCACGAAAACGAGCTCTACGCCGGCTGCAGATCATCTATTCCAGATAAGAGATCCTGAAGAAGTAGCGAAACAAGACAAATTCTTGAGTGAAGAACAGGCGAGGCATTTTCACCACACCGTTGCACAGCTATTATTCCTCTCGACTCGGGCCAGACGAGACATCCAAACAGCAGTGGCATTTTTAACGACAAGGGTCAAGAAGCCGGATCAGGACGACTGGGGCAAACTGAAAAGGGTTTTACAATACCTGTCCGGCACGAAACATATGAAACTCACTCTTACAATAGACAACCTCAATCAGGTCAAATGGTGGGTGGATGCGTCTTATAATACGCATGATGACTGCAAAGGTCAAACGGGAGCGATGATGTCCCTCGGGAAGGGAGCAGTCGTCAGTTTCTCGAGGAAACAGAAGCTGAATGTGCGCAGTTCGTGCGAGGGAGAATTAGTGGGTATCGACGACGCGATGAGCTGGATCATTTGGTGTAAGTACTTCATCGAGGCACAAGGGTACACAATTGAGCAAAACGTGTTGTATCAAGACAACAAGTCAACAATATTGTTGGCCACGAATGGCCGATGGTCGAGTTCAAAGCGAACAAAACACATAAAATCGAGATATTTTTTTGTAAAGGACAGGATCGAGCAAGGAGAACTAGAAGTTCAACATATGCCCACTGAAAAAATGTGGAGTGACATTCTCACCAAACCAAAGCAAGGAAAGGCCTTTCGAGAAATGCGAGGAATGTTAATGAACGTCCCTGAGGAATACGACGATGAAGTGGAGAGAAGGAACACCTCGTCATATCTCTTGCCAACGGATGACTCGGATGAGAAGCATCCCACTAAAACAACGATACCGGATAGTTCAATGAACTTACAACAGCCCCTGTCTGTGTTGCGTCATTGCAGGAGTGTGTTGAAGCATGAGAACCGTACGGACAAGGGCAAGACCGTTAAGTGGGAAAAGTGCTTGCCTACACGTGGAGACGTGAGATATGACGTGGACAAGACATCACGAAAGTGGAGAGAAAAAGTAAGACAAGTGAGAGCGAGAGACAGGATAATGCTGAGGAGCTATGTATGCAGCGAATAAGAGCCACTGTGCTCATATTATTTTAATTATCTGCATTTATACAGAATCAAACTGCTGCATCCTAACCGGTTTTGTCTGAACGCGACGACGGGCTGGGATGTTCTCTCAACAGGCATAGGCGGCCTCACCGCCGCAAATGCTCTTCTACACAGTAGAAATGGCAACTTGGTGAAACGCGTCACGGTCTACGAGCAAGCGAAAGAATTCGTCCCAACCGCCGGGGCAGGATTCGGATTCAGTCCCAATGGTCAGATCTGCCTTAGTTCCATTGGAATTGACGGGTATCAAAATTTTTGTGTCCCATTCAATTCGATGAAGCGGATTGATAAATACGGGACGAGTGTCTTGCACGCATCGAATGCGCTCGAGCAACTCAGACAGCGACATGGGTTTGGAATTGCAGGATGCTTGAGGGCAGACTTGGTGGATTTGCTGGCGCGCGAATTGCAAGACAAGCACGAAGGTAAAGGAGATTTGAAGTACTCTCAGAAATTAGTAGGTATTCATCAAACTGCGGATGCAGTCGAACTGAAGTTCGAAGGTGGACAGGAAGATGTTGTAGATTTGGTCATTGGAGCTGATGGGATCAATTCATCTGTCGCCAAGTTGTTGAATATTGACGATTCCATTCCACCTGTCTATTCAGGGGCTAATATCTTTTACGGGAAAATCCCCGATCCAGACAGCATCGAGTTTCTTTGCAATCATGATGTTTTTAATGAAGGGAGTGTTGTCAACGGTCCTGGAACAGGAGAATTCATTGCGTTCCATGTTGGGTCAGGTGACAATAAGACATTTATTTGGGCAAACACCTACGCCTCACCGAATCCTCCACCGAAAAGAAGCGATTGGAATCATGGTAATGTCCGTGAGTTGGAAGAAATACTTACCAAGTTTCCAAGTTCCCATCCAATACATCAATTTGCTGGTATGACCGGTGACTCAGACTTACTACATTTTGGATTGTATTATAGACATCACAAGACGACTTGGTCTCGCGGTCGTGTCGTTTTGCTTGGAGATGCTTGTCATGCAACGCTTCCATATGTTGGGCAAGGAGCCAACCAAGCCATCGAAGATGCAATTTATTTGGCCACCTGTCTTGCAACACATGAGAGTTATAATGCGGCGTATCAAGATTACTACGACAAAAGGTTCCCAAGAACCAAGAAAATAGTCCAGCTCGCTGGTTTCATGCATAATTTGTATCATTCAAAGAATTGGTTTGTACAACAGTTGTTAGATTTCCTTCTTGGGAGTGCGATCAGAGGTGGCTTTGTATTGAAAGTGGTAGAGTCAGAAATTATTGACGAGTGCCCTGTCAAAAACTACAAGCAGTACATCCATTGACCGCTCGTGACTCGTAGATTAAGTTTGTAACATGACTCTAGAATTTTTGTTACTTTGGCATCGCCAGTATTGTGGAGAACAATAGGCAGAAGTGACTGAATTGATTGTGGTTTTTGCTGACGATATATTCAGAGGCCATGAATGATATCATAGCATAACCTCGTCATCCAATCTATCAGACACAAATTTGTCTACAACCAAAACTTCAAGTAATTTTCAGGGTCTCTTTATGCCTCATCCGATACTCGACTGTTTGATTAACTCAACTTTCCAAAAACACGCAAGAAAGCAGTATCCTCTTGCGCACCATTCAATACGAACTTACCATCCACTACGAACATAGGCACACCAGAGCACTGAAAAGCACGACCATAGTCTTCTTTTTCTCGCATGACTGCGCCACGTCCCATGGCATCATTTGAAAACATTTCACGACATTTGTCGCCAAGTCCAGACTCGTCAGCGCATTCCAGGAGTACGTCTCGCTCCTCTATAGATTTATTGTCTTCGAAATAAGCCTTGAACAAGCTCTCCACGACTTTATCCTGCAAATCGGACCCACCCACCTCACGAGCCAACCAAATTAAACGATGACTATCCAACGTATTCCCCACCGTACCGCCGTAATTCATGTTGATCCCATGCTCTAGCGCGGTGGCCTTCATTCTGGGGATCATCCTTTTGACATTATCCTCGCCGAATTTCGAGTAGTAATACGCCATCTTGTCAAGGCCCTTCCCCGGTGGAAAATCGGGGTTAAGTTGAAACGGTCTCCAGCGTACATCGAAAGAAAGGTGAGGGAAGCGTGACTTGGCCTGTTCGAGTGCGGATTCCAGTCGCCGCTTCCCTATGAAACACCATGGTCAGACTGTGTCGCTAACCACGTCGATGGCAACGGTGCGGTGATTGGATGCGGTGGATGACATATTCATGCGGTGGATACGGGAGATGGGAGAGTAAAGTTGCGTGGGGCTACGAAGAGCTGGGCGCAGGAACATAAAAGCAGCAGCAGTGGGAATCTGCATCCTCGAATTTCTCACAGATTGTTCTTACTCTTCTGCTCTTCTTTTGCTGTGGGCTCGGAGGGCTGTGGGCCCACAGCAGCTGACGGCTCCATAGACACCTAACGTCAGCCTAACGTCCTTGACGGTCAAAAAATAATATCATCATCACCTTTGAAAACCAAATTAGTTTATGAGAAAAAGAACTAATTAATTAACAAATCTTCCATGTATCCCTAAGATGTAGAAAATTATGACAGGTATCGACTTTTTAATTCACATCTTCGGTACAATACAGTAATTACCAGCAGCCGCTGCAAGATTTTTTGTAGCTTGCTGGACAGAATAGGAGTTGTAGAGACAGAGGAAGACGTACTTTTGAAATAAAGTGCTTGTTGTAGTATGTCACATTTCTACGCTTAATTAATATGTACTATAGTAGTTGCAAATGGGGGCGAGCGCCTCACGCGCTACGTACTTTCAATTCTATACAATACACACCATAGCACTTACTTTATTGTTGTGGTGTCAGTTCAAGCCATATGGTTCTTGACCATCTGACAATCAAAATTCACTCCAAGTTCCAATCATACTTTCGCAATCAAAAAAACTACATTACCTCGAGGGGTTATAAAAAATAATCCCACTTTACACAAATTTGTGTATGAACTGCACATCAGTAGGTGATATTTCATTTCATTGCTTAAACTGATCACTGTGCATTTTTGTTCGTGTTTGAAACAGTTGTAGTCGCCGTTGTGCAAGTATATTGTCACGAATGATTTGTCAGTCACTGCACGGCCCTTGTTTTCTAATATGCTATAAAATTACAGCCAAATTTCTTTCATTACATTGTCTAGTAGCAAATAGTACTAACACGCTCTACCTTTTAGATATTGCAGTGTCTTATCCACTGATATCTGTCACCTAAAATGTATATTATGTACCCATATTCATAGGCATTGGTATTTATTGTCGTTACTTCAATGTTTTACTGTTGGGTAATTAATGTGTGTGCTGCCTTCCTTGGATATGGAGCTGTCTCTCATGCTCCCTCTCAGAAACTTTGCCCTAACAATTTGTTATCCGTCAAAGTCTTAGGAGTCCAAATTCACAGGATGGTATGTGGAGGCAGACTGAAATAACTGACTCTTTTTTGTTACATAAGAAAAATACCGTATAATGAGTAAAGAGAAATTAATTCACTCTTTTGAAAATGGTTGGGATATGGATTTGTCAATAGAGTCCAGCTGATGTTATAGCAAAAAGATTCTCTGTCTCAAATAACTTTGTAGAAGTCGTCGTTGTGTGTTGTTGGAGGTTTTTGGTTCAATCATTTAATCTAATCTATGCTGCAGCCTCTATATCTGCTGCCTGTGCCAATATATATATGTATGACAAAAGTTTCTTTCCTGTAGTTGCCATCGTGTAGAAGTATGCCATATTGGCAACAATCTCTGCATACATAAGTACTTCAAAACACTCTTTGTGTTGTGTAGATGAGGCTGGTGGTATCACATATTCGTTAGTGTGCATTGTACTGTGGCATCATACCATTGTTGATGGCTAGAACACCATATACTGTAAAATGTACATAAAAAAGGGATAACAAAGTTGGACAGTTCTTGCTTGTGTTGGATTCATGACATTATGCAATACTAATTTACAGGATATATTTTATTTACCTAGACGGTATGTTAGGTAAGTTACCAGGCATATTATTTAAAAAATAATGGATAGTTACCCTTTTACCTGTATTGTACGGTACCTTATGGTACCGTATTGTACGATAACAGGAATATCATAAAACATTATTTTTATGTTATTTTGACGTCATCTTTTTCAACAGTGCAAAATAACCACGCTATTTGTCTCAACGCACACAAAACTCGGATTCGCCAATATTATATATCATAAAAACTTTTATGATGACCGTGCTGGGAGGGATTACGGGAATTTTTATGATATTGGTCCGTAAAGCTAGTAATTAATTGAATTCAATGTCGACTTCGAGTAGGGTCATTTATATGAAAAAGTAGTGCTATGCAAAATCTGACATTACAGATGAACTGGAAATTTTGCGTAGATTCCAAAAATGCGGTCATACTTGGTAGTTGCTTAAGTAGAACCTAGTCAAATTACTTGCTACATCAACTTCAAGTTACAAACACAACCAATTATTGAATTCAATGTCACTCCGTTTACCCCATTTTGAACGCTTTGCAACATGATCTAGGAGGTGCTCATTGCACAGCCAATGTCCCATGGTACACCTACAACATGTTCTAACCTGTTTTTTGCACTTCTCTGCCCTGCAAATGTATTGTTGGTACCTCGAAGTAGCATCACATACCCATTTCCGGTTGCGATAAATTCTTGCATGTGGAGGCGCCGTAACCAGTCCATGTGCCTCTCCAACTATGTCCATATCATCCTCATCCACAGTATCATTGGAACTGATCCACTGGTTGTCGATTAGGGCCCAACTAAACTTCCGACGAAACTCAACAAGCGTAGGAGTCCTCTCCAGAACACCCGGCCAGACAAAATATTTGCATGCTAGGTATGTGTTGACCTCGGTAATAGCCAAGAAGAAAGCAAAAACACGGATCTCCCACCTCTGTGTCACCCAGGTATCCTCCAGAGAAGGCAGAGCATGGCGTAAATTGTTATGGTCGTCAACAGCATGCCGATACCTAAAGTGCCAGTCAAAGGGCTTCTTGTAGCGGAAGGTAGTTCTATCCTCGCCCGAACCACGATATGTGACCCTGCAAGTATCATCCTCCGCCAACACTCCGCCAGTTGCCATGATCCTCATGACGTAGTCAGGCTCCTTCATGCCCCAAATAAAGTAAGGTGAGGCATTCAAAGTACCAGTGATTGCCTCACACTCACCTGGGCTCTTCCCTGCGAATCTTTCATCCATGGCCTCTCCAGGAACCAATGCCGGCCAGTATCGACGTTTCTTTATCAAGGCCCCCGCATAAATCCCCTTCTCGTGCAAAGCAACAAGAGCTTTCAAAACACAAAAGCCTGAATCCAATACAACGTACCTTCCACTATGGAAGCAGCTCTTTAACATCCGCAACAGCAATCCTCCTGTCTTGCCAATGCCAGCTTCATATTCCGGTGGGCCAAGATCAACAGGACGGTCTTTGCCTTCAACTAGTTCCACCGAGAACATCAACCCCGACATACCACAACAAGCAGAGTGGTATTCATTTCCAAAGGGATGGGGTTTGCGAGGACAAAACACCCACCCAGGGCAAGTCCAACGGCTGTGCCAAATCGACATTGATTCGTCGAGGCAAAGAATCCAACCTGGAGAAAATGCCTCTGCCATATTCTTGTTCCATTCGACAATCAACTGTCGAACCTCCCAAAACTTGTCCCTGTAGGTGGGCTTGCTTGCATCCGTGAAAGAAAGTGCTGCCGTGATGGCATCGAACCTCTTCAGGCTCATGTACTTCCTGAAGTTATAGGGACAGGAGTTTGTCCTCTCGTCAAATGGGAGGGTACTCCAAAAGTCTGTCTTCTTGTACCCACCTCCAACAGAAGCCATTAGGAACCAAAGGCCCAAGTATCGGAGCAGTTCTCCCCAGCGCAACTCCTGATCCAGATTCTTGTTTGTCTGGGTCAGAAATATGATACGGAGCCATCTCCATGGGAAAAGTTTTAAAAAGATGGACAGGGAGACAGATCTTGATGGGTCGAACTCATTAAAATGCGGAGTTCGCTTGGAACCATGAAGTTCCATTGGATCTATATGGTGATCCACACCCCATCGCTGGCCTTCAAAAAGCCCTGCGTTGTCGAGTGGAGGAAGGGCAGTAGCATCTGGAACATTTTCCGGAGCAGGCTCGTTGTCATCGTCAACATCGTAGCCTTGATTCCGAAGCAAGGCAATATCCTCGCACGATTCAAGCAGTGAACACTTCCGATCAATCTCGGGAACGAAGTTCCCGCCATCATCTATTGCCACTTCCTCGCCGACGCGATCATCGTCGAAGAACTCTTGAGGATCCCCTTCTTGTTTCACCACACAAAAGCGCTTAGCGACATGGATCGCGTCACTGCCCTGGAAGGATGGATGGGTGACGAAAATTGCGATGAACTCGTTGCCGCGACGAGTTACAGATGATTGTCGCACCACTACGACATCGTTAAGCCGCTCGCTGGCACTGTAGTTTGGGTGGTACTGTGCGATGAGGTTCTGAGGATGCAACCTCTTGATGAGGACAGAGCACTGCGCTCCGACACCAATCCTCTTCTTTCGTCGGGCCATGGTGGTTTTGTGGAAGTGGCATCAAAAATGGAGGTAGAGGTCTGGTACCATTTTTACTAATTCCTACGTAAATTTAAAAATGGCGATAAAAAATCTTTTGTGTTACAACTGTCAAAATTTTTACTATCGAACTTAGTGCCTTCAACAGAACTTCATAAGTGATTGGGGAATGGTGCCATAACTGTACCAACTCGTTTCACCACTCATTAGATCATTGCGAACACAACTGTATTGCCTCCCCAACACGATTTCAATTTTTGACCAATTGGCCAGTACGGACGACTGGCATTGAATTCAATGGTTTTAATTGAATTCAATGGGTGGGGAAGACGGACCGATATATTGAGGGATGTTTTGTGACACGATAACATTCCCTTCAAGTTTACACAACCAGTGTTGTATGATTAAAATGAGAATTTGTGACTAATGTCCCCTTCAAGTTTACAGAAACATTCTTGAAAATTATGTCATACGTTATACAAAAAGATATAATTTTAAAGGTAGGCAATAACTTAGCACAATATAACTACCCATGTAAGTCCGAGCGAAAAATAATTTATTTACAGGTAAGTTCACAACAACTTCATGGTCAGTACCTGTTTTGGCAAAAAGCAAAAAAACTGTCTCACTGGAGAAGGAGAAGGAGAAGAAGGAGAAGAAGGAGAAGGAGAAGAAGGAGAAAGTGGCTCAGTTTCCAACACAACTAAGATTTTAAAAAAAATCTTGATACATGATGGCAACTAACATCATCATATATCATCATTGATCATAGAGGATCATAGAAACCAATACAGACCAATACACCCAGTGCACGGAGCGAGCAAAGAATATTGCTGCTAATGCAGTATCATGACCACCAAGCCATTTCGAATCCGCACAGTAACAGCTTTCGTCACACTAGACACACTTGATTTTAACGACGGCGGTGATCTCGAAGAAAAGATAGGCCAATGTTCAACATTACTCCGTGAAGTAGAATCTCGATTGGTAAAGAATGGCTACGAAGTTCAGACGGTTCGTATCGCCACGAATCCTTTTGGTGAATGGTTGGTTCCGAGTGTGAGTGGAGGGGACAGCTTGACAGCGGATGACAAAGCCGTTATTGTTGCAAGAGTGCAAAGATTGAATGGCGTATTGGCTCAGCACGACATAAACTTTTGTTCTCTTGGTCCATCGATCTATCCAGAACATACCTCTTCCATCTGTCCCATCATTGTTTCAGCTTTTCCAGGAAGGTTATCTTGCTCGGCAGTCATTGAGCCATGTGATGTGACTGCGTCACTAGCTGCAGCGAAGTGTGTGAAGTTAATATCAAGCATGGACGCTTCTGTAGATTGGAAGTCTCTCATTGGTGACGGCTCTCACCTGGCAGGAGGACTAGGAAACTTCCGATTTTGTACCACGTCATGCGTAAGAAGTGGAATACCCTTCTTTCCAGCTGCAAAGGCTCCATCGAAGGGACTTGGAAACGACAACTGCATCGGATTTGCTTTGGGGTTGGAAAATGGAGCATATGCGCGGCAGCTTTTGAAAGAAGCAAAAAGTATTGTAAATGTGAAGCGCGTCTTTTCTGATAGTTGGAAAGCTGATCTACTTCCGATCCAGGAAATTTGCTTTGATTATGTGAATTCAACAAAAGAGGCGACTTGTCTAAAACATCGCATTGAGTATCTGGGCATCGATACAAGTCTAAATCCAAGCCTTGACCAAGGTGGCTCTGTTGCGCGTGCAATAGAATCTCTAGAGGAAGTGAAAGGCAAATTTGGTCGAGGCGCTTTGGCCGCGGCTGCTGCCATTACAACTTCCCTGCAATCGATCCCTGATGTCCTCACTACTGGTTATTGCGGGTTGATGCTTCCTGTTCTCGAGGATCATCGTCTTGCGGAACTTGGTACGTTGACCGGATCAAGAGATAGACTCGATATCCAAAAGCTGTTGTGCATCAGCTCAGTCTGTGGCGTGGGCGTCGACACAGTCCCTGTCCCTGGAGATTCGTCTGACGAAAATCTAAGTTCTTTGATGTTGGATGTCGCAGCATTGGCTGGAAGGTGGAACAAACAATTGAGTTGCAGAGTCTTTCCTGTTCCGAATCAGAAAGCTGGCGACACAACTCAGTTTGATTCTCCGTATCTTTGTAACAGCCACATATTTAGTCTTGATTAATAAGTAGTTGCTAACACAAATGCTACCATACTATTGCCGAAAACCGTCAAGGTTATGTTTTTCAGCCTCCTCGCTTTTTATTCGCAATACTTGTAGATGACTACATTTCAGGACTAGTTCAGGAAGTGGTTACAATAGAAAAGTAGTCAAGAATTCATACTTGAACTCAGCATGGTCCTTGAATCCGCCCAAAGTCCCCCACTTTCATTAGGACACAATGCAGATGAATCATCGACGTTATCTGTAGAACTCCTTCGAATCGAAAACCGACTTCTCGAACGGTACATGCAAGACAAAGGGGTGGCATTGCCCGATTGGACTTCTTTGTTAGACAACACAGACGATATAGTCAAATCTGTCAGTACACAAATTGAAGTCAAGCTTCAAATTGCGATTGAAAGTCTCTCCAAGATCAACGACCTTCTCGAAAATAAAAAAGAAGCCGCCGAAAGGCTCGTCTCGACAATGAAAGTGATGCTCGATGAAACAGATCTTCGGATTGGAGACATACAGAAGGATGCTTACAATTTCAAGCGCGACGTGGTAGACGGGGGTAGATGTGCTCGTAATCGCGACAGATACAAGGCCGAAAAACTCACAAGGTACTTTGACCAGAAGATATACGATCAAGAATCTTGTGTGGATAAGCTTCGTCTGTTGAATAATACATTAGTGGAAAGAAAAAGACGTCTGGAATCACAGTTGAGTCTTGAGGACGATGTCTCCTTTCATTTTATTGATTACCAGGAGGTAAAGTGGATAAAATCGCTTAGTTTATATCCTGACTATCAACACAATCAACCTCAACGAATTAATTTGAAAGATGCAAATAAGGCAAAAGGAAAACAAAAATCTTTCGGAGACTAAGTCAGCTCAAGTTGCACTCTATAAAATTGCGACGGAGAAGGCAAAACAACACATACTCTCGCTTCAATCTGAGTTAGAAGTGTTGAAATCAAAGGCAGCTGCCAATGAGAAGAAGTTAGAACTCCGCGAGAAGTTTTCGTCGAGACTAGATGAAATCACGCAGGTCAAACAGGTTGAAGTTAAGGCGCTCCAGGACGTGTTAACGGGAAACGAGACCAGTGATGATATTATAACGACAGCACGTCATGCTCAAACCAACGGGCTCGATATCATGCGATATATAACACAAAAAGCCGAGATACACGAACTACAGAAAAAGATTAAAACGACGGAGAGAAAAATAACGATCGCCAAGGGAAACCGAAAATTGTAATCAAGATTCACAACAATTGATGAAGTTCCACCATTTCAATGGCAGCCTGGTATGCTATAGTCACATGATGAATCCAATAAAGTCAATGCAGAGAGTAGAACAGGTAAACATCTGTGCAACGACTATACCTATTTAGCTCTCGTTAAAGCTAGCACAATTGAATAATAATAACAGTACAACATGATGAACCTCCCCCACGATTAAGTGTAACAGACGTAACTTTTACGACCATCCTTCCCTGGAGGCGATGATTCTGTGACTTACTGAAATCCCTCGGCAGGAATCACATCGCACATGATACCGTTTTTGCCCATACCTCGCTGATAGCACTCAGCAACATCGTAATGATATGTGCCGACAAATGCCTTCCCGTTTTCGTGTGCAGCCTGCATTACATGGTAAGCTCTTTCTTCAGAAAGGCCGACCACGAAGTGAAGCGCATGAGCGACCCATTCTTTCGTGTTTTGTTTATCGTTGTGGAGGATCAGATGCCACCGCTCTTCTGGCAGCATCTCATCAATCGTGTCTGACTTCCGATCGGTGGCCTCTCTTATCTCTGCGGGGCGTTCGATGACCGAGGAATCGGCTACGGCGCGCAGACGAGACTCAGGCGTTCTCGAAAGCGAGTGTGCGCAGACGTGTACCGACGATATAGGCGCGAACGCTGAAGTGCCTCGCATAAGGACTACAGCAGCAGCGCTGATCAGTTCAAATGAGCGAACCATTTTTTTGCCAAAACGAAAAGACTACTGCAATCGAAACAAGCGAAGATCACGATGTTCAGCCCAGGGGGTGATTTCAACGTTCAACAGAAGGTTGACGAAAAAGTGAATGCACCGGCAATTAGGGTATTCCCTTGCTCTTCCGTCGCTATCAGTGTGCCTGTTATAAAGAGTGGTACTTCATTATGTTGTCCCCACCATACATCAAAACCACATACCAAAATGCACTTGCAATTAGCATGCATCCCAAAAGGAATTCGTGCGTCACTGACTTACCACAAAGGAATCAATATAAAAATTAATGTTCCTTGGACACCAACATCTTCATGAACTTCAAGATCTGTGTGATACTGTATTGTACGATACTGGAGCACTCTGAACACAAATGCAAAAACGACATAAGCCTTCGATATCACAAAAGCCTGAAAGAGCAGTGAATGGTTGGGAGAGCTCGCAATTTATAGAATTAAGCAGATGGCTTTCTCGTTTAGGTCGCTCTGTAAGAACGAAGTGAGAGGAAATGCATCATAGCCGGAAGCGAAGAAAGGAACGTGTGGCACTAAGTACAGATTTTTGTGAGTACGTATGGTACTGCATTTGTACATAGCAGAGTTACTTTCATGTTGAAATATCCTCACAGAAAAAATAATGCATGCGGAGAACCATGATAATGACATAACTGCAAATTTTCAATTAGGTAAGGTATTGACATAACATGAGGCTGTCAACTAGGGGTTTGACCCCTGAAATTGAAAATTAGGCCACATAATGGAAAACAAATCCTTAGTTTAGTGTCACATGATTTTCCGGCGCAATTATCAGACTGTTGTCTTCCAGTCTTCCACACGGCAAAACAAGTCAAGAGGTGTCAAGAATGTACTGCTTCTGCTCCTGCTTCCACTTCCATCTGCCTTTATTGTCAACTGTCTACCCCTCTCTCAAACATTGAAATCAATGATTCTTAAATTCCATTTTTATTCATTATTTTGAAAATGCGAGTAAGAAAAGTTGGTTGTATTCTTCATTGTGCAATTGTTTGTTTCATGCATTGATTCTTTTGCTAGAATGGTTGGGTTGTCAGTAGGCATGCCATTCAAAGATTATCCATGTGTTTGGATTTATTCATTTACCATGTGTGTAGTATGATTGAAATTATCTTCAATTGATGATGTTTCAAAAATTGGTGAAAGTTTTGGACCTCTCTCTCTCTCACTCACACTCACTCTCTCACACTCACTCACTCTCACTCACTCTTCTTAGACCTTTCTGAATGTTAAATGCAGTAAAACTCAATTTTTAGCCATCGTTGGTATGACACTGGATTTAATATTAAACTCACAATATATTTTTAATTCTCTTTTTTGTCTTGTCATTCTTTCCAAAGGTTTCAACCACTTAGCATCCTATGTTGATAGACAAAATGACTCTTACTGCTATACTTTAACTGGCATGTTTTGGTGCACTATAGAGATATGCACTGTTGAGCTAGAAGAATGTGACAAAAGGGAAGAAGAAGACACTAAGTAAGTAAAGATCAATGGTCTCAAACTAATACGCTGAAGTACACACTGCTTAGTTATGATCTTCAATCAGTTTTTTCCTCTGACATCTTCCCAATGAGGCACATTGTTCCTAGAAAAACAAATTAAGAAGAATTCTATACAACATGTTATGCTCACCTTTTATCTCCAAAAATAGTTCAATCCATGAATGGGTTTATTTAATTGATTTTCACATGTCAAAATGATTGAATGGAATTTGGATGACTTGGCCATTGTTCATTTAATTTGTAATGGATTGAGTTTTCTAACTGTCTGAAGTACTTGTGATATATTTTGGCGGCAACCAGGGAAGTATCTCAACACATGGTCACAGGTGTCACTTGTCAGGATTGATGGGTTGACCCAAGACATTTGGATGGCCAGGACAACTAACAACTAGATCAGGTCAATGACCTGAGGGAGGCTTGCAAAGAAGAAGAAGACACAGACTACATCATCTGTCTTATTCATAGGCAATCAGGACATGGATAGTGTTCTCTTTTCTATCTTGCATTAGAATATCTCAAGGGCTATGGGACACCCTCCTGTTTCTCCCTTGCATCCCTCACAAAAGTGAAGTGCTAGACTACAATATTGATGATTGCAGTCACTCCATTACCAAGAGCACCATGCCCCCGAACTACAATAAGACTTAGGAGGAATGTGCCTACTTGGGCCAACTTGCTTGAAGATGACATGGGTGATGTTGGGAGAAATCTTTGCAATGGGTAGTTTGGGGACAACATACAATAGTTCTTCTTTGCCAGATAACCACATAAGTCAATTAAGCTCATTTACTTCAGACTAAGTATGCCATCACGAGGTGACAACAATGAGGACCCATGACTTGTCCAGTCTAGTAGACTCCACACAAGATTTTATCCATTGAGGACTGGCATGAGGCCCCTATGATGACTGTTTTGCCCGCTGGAAGGTGGCACCATCAATTTTGGGCCATGTCATTGGTGCTGTACAAAATCGTGACACCACCTGTGATTGCACTTCCCAGGCACATACCAAGACTTAGGAAGAATGCGCCTACTGGGGCCAACTTGCTTGAAGATGATATGGGTGATGTTGGGAGAAATCTTTGTGATGGGTAGTTTAGGGACGACATACAATAGCTCTTCTTTGCCAGATGACCACATAAGTAAAATAAGCTCATTTACTCCAGACTAAGTATGCCATCAGGAGGTGGCAACAATGAGGACCCATGACTTGTCCCATCTAGTAGACTCCACCAGGAGTGGTTGTCACCATCAGCTGGTCACCATACTCAAGTCTGGATGGAACATCTTCTTATGTTGATCTTTACAATAGGCTGGACTGTTCTTATTAGGGAGTTTTTCAGGAACATGACAGGGATGTCATGGTTGGTGCCCTTCATCCTTTGTGGTCACGGTCACATGCAAACATTGTCAAGGCACTGTGGTACTTTATACTGCAACCCCAACACCCATTAGGAATCTCGGTTCCTGACCTTGATTACTGCTTGCCTTGTCCTATTGCAGTGTCAGATGAATGGTGTGGTGATCTCAGAGACCTCCAAGTTCCTATGTGGCAATGCCACTGGTCGGGACCACTCCACTTTGCTTACCTACTTGCCATTCCCTTGCAGTCAAAGGGTGTGGTGACTTGCTTCCCTCTTGTTGTCTAATGAATGAAGAGTTCTACAACCCTCTAATTCCTCTGCTGGATTATATCCCTTGAGGACTGGCACGCGGCCCCTATGATGACTGTTTTGCCTGCTGGAAGGTGGCACCATCAATTTTGGGTCATGTCATTGGTGCTGTACAAAATGGTGACACCACCTGTGATTTCAGGTTTCTTGGTGTAAAAAGGCCAACTGATACCTCTGAGAGGTTGACCCCATTTTTCTGTGGCAGAATGCAGGGACTCGGCCCTATGGGCTAGTGCCAACTTTGAATTATATGCACAGGATACCATTGGGGTGGCCTGTCACTACCAGTTGCACATACAGGCAGACAACCCATCCATGTGCACTTACAGTCCATAGTTGGAAAAGTCTTCAGAGCCTGGCCATTGGCATCATCCATTGGGTGGTAAGATTGGGCTGGGTGGACATAAGCACCAAGGTTTGCTTGCTTGCTCCCTATTCCACCTTACCTTGAATTGGGCATCTAGATGCTGCAATTCACATTTTCTCCTACCTCAAGACTGACCTCAAAATGTTTATGGTAGTGGGTGCACTCCAAAAATGGACTATTTTGAGTGTCATTATCACGACTGAGGGGAAGATATAGGTGCACAAAGAATATCCGTATTATTTTGAAAAGAGGCTGGCTTTAGCAATTCTAGCACGGGTTTTTATGTAAATGACCAAAGCACATAAGAGGTAAGTTCTTAATTTTCTTCTTGAGTTGTTAACAGTCAGCCTATTCAGTACATACTTATATCGTGGAGTTAGAAGTAGAATTTTCTAAATTTAGATCGACATAAGATCCTTTTGGAGAGGTCATCTCATTGTACCTGTCCTAGTAGCCTAGGTTGTAAATGCAAATGTAAACCCAAGGGCACTTTAGGTTGTGCTGGCCTTATGTGTGTCCTTAAGTAGCCTTGATTTTAAAATGTCAACCTGAAGGTAAAGTTACAGTATATAAGGTGTACCTTAGGTCAACCTAAGTGTACCATAGGGCAGCAAAAAATACCATGTCTCCACAGACAGACTCTCACCTTTACAGCAACATACACATGTTCAGCTATTACAGCACATGTAATGTAAACAGAGAGGGGAGGGGGGTGTTTATACCCACTTAAAAGTAGAATAGTGCCTTCTAGTCCACTTTTTTACAGTTCTTAGCTCATCGCCAAAAGGCTATCACCCCATGTTCCAAAGAAAGCCACAATTGAATTGCCACTGAATTAACAATCTAATGCATTTGGCGGTCTAGACCAAATCAAAAGCATGAGGAGCTTTGAAAGTGACACAGCATTGGTAAAGTTTTGGCCTGACCTGGGACATCAAGACATCCCCAAATAACACATCCCCGATCAATCAAAAAAATGATGACAACAATGATTGTCACTTGAAAGAGCAATCAATTTATTGGTTCCTCCTTCATCACACCCATCTTAACCACCCAAATTTCATCATGAAACACCCCTAAACATTACAAATGCAACAGGACAACAAGAGCCTGATGCATTGTTTTTACATCAAAACTTGTCCCTGAGAGAAATTGTTCTAAATTGAAGTAACTTGGTGGTATTATAGTGTGTAGGCCAACGTTCTTGCTTTGCATACCCACAACCCTCAGGGTATACCCACAGAGTATCATGGATGTGTGTAGCTAACACCATGAACAAACCTTTATAAGAAAATTGAAGAACTGTCTATTGATGCATGATGAATTTATTTTACATTATTCATTGAACCCATCCCATTTCTGGTGAATGCTCTTGTTTGATTCTTTCAAACTTTGAGAGAGTGTATCTCCCATGGAAGGAAGAAAATTTTGATGATGTGGGCTGGAGCTTAAATAAACAACAATCCACCTTGGATTCCAGATATTTGCAGGTGATATGGCATTGGCGTTGTTGCTATCACGAGTATGATTTCTATTGTTGCCCGCAATGAACAGTTATTGTTGCCTTGGCATTTGAGATGCACTTTGCATCAATGAACTAACATCCAATAACACGCAACAATTATTTTTGTATAGAATGCATCCTCCTTCTGAAACATCTTCTAATGATTGATTGTTGTGCTTCTTGTCATTAAGGGTGAGTTATATGGAACCATGAGACTTTGTCTGATGAAAAAAGCTTTTCTAGTCCCTTTGTCTGATGAAGCAGTACAGACATGAATGTAATATAAAAGCTTTCTTAAATTGCTTCCAGTGTGGACAGTGGTCTTCTTTAGTCCTCTAACATATTCAATTTTTGTCTATGGTTGTGGACAGCTCCATATTGACTGTGGACTATAGTTTTGTTCCCTGCTTTTGCAGTTTGTCCCCACACGGATTTGTGATATAATACTAGTGTTTGGAGGGGATGTTTATTTTCTGTAGGGCTTCTATTGTTAGATGAAACTTAAAACATTGCACTATGACATCACACCACTCAACAGCTATACTGGATGATTGAGTGCCACCAAGACCCAGGGGTGATTTTGTCTGAAAACCCCTTTTCATTTTGAAATTCAATCAATACCTTTTCTCCAAAATTGTGTCCGATAAGACACCAAGATATATAACTGACAAAAATTCTTCGTCTGGCAAGTCAATGCCATTTTGTCAGACAACGTCGTGAGGTTCCAAATGCTGACCCATTGATTCTCTGTCAGAAATAGAAGGAGTGATTTTACAAGATAGACAAAACATTTATAAAAGCTGTGGGGTCTTAGGGACAGATGACCCTCTAACACAATTGACCTCATTGTAGGTCACAGTATCGTTCATTGTAGGTCACAGTATCGTCATGATGGCAACAAGCATGGTCTGGGCTTACACTCTCAGATGGCTGGTAAAAAATGTAAGAATGGACGTCCATCAACTTAATACCCAAGCCAGACATAACAGACAATGATCAAGTAACAGAGAGTTTCCAAAGAAAATAAACAACTCACAGTCAGTCTATTGCTTCATGTTACAAGTTGTTGATACTTCTGAGAGAAGGAGAAATTTGCATAGAAAGGTCATTTTATAGGGGTATCAGGGAATGAATTGAAGTCAAATGCCCTTCCATTATGTGATACATGATGCATCAAAAAGTAGGTTGTTGTTTTGGGGCATGGCTTTAGCGGTCTGATTGAGAGTTTGATTGATCATATCAAAGAAATTGGTAAAAGCACATGACATTCCACACATGTGAGTGTGCTGAGGGTTAAAGTGTGATCAAATAAATAGAGCATTGCATACAAAATTCAATCATCTACACATAATGCTAAAATCTGGAGATTGTTCTGGGTTCTGCCTGGAAAGATGCTCTTTGTTCTCAATACTCAGTATTACACCATATCCTTTGGGATATTTTTGAAATGCATCTTTGACATGGTGCAAAAATCCAATGTTCCTGGCTGCTTGATGAACTTTCCAAATATTCTAGATGTGACAGACAGACCATTGCAACTGAACTTTTGGGGGGCACTCTCCTACTGATGGTCTTAGACCTGCTGGATATAGGGCGATGAGTTGTTGAGTGCAATTTGAATGGTATCTACCAGGACACTCAGGAAGCAACACCCCAATGCACCGCAACCTCTAGACAAGTGAGTCACTGCAAAGAACTATTATGTAATGGCTATCATGCCAGAGACAAAGCAGACTAGGATGTCCAGCACAGTTGCAGGTTTCATCATGTCTACAGATGGCAATGATCGACTTATGTTTGAAATGACAATCAACTTTGAAAACATCAGATTTTGGAGCTGAATACTCCACCACGCATCATGTCATTGAGAACTTGAATGACATTCAATACAAGCCCAGGATGATGAGAGAGAAAGTCCCAATCAGCAGGCCCTCCTGTTAGTTGTAGCTGATTCTTACAAGCTGAGAAAACTCTCAGAAAGAAGTTGAAATTGATTTCCTACCGCACTGTATGGGAGGCAGTGGCTGTGAGTGAATGCACCCTACCAATATCAAAAAGAGTATTACTGACTCATCCAACAAGCTAGGTTGTAAAATCCGGAGGAATTCCGGCAGAATTCCACGTTACTCCGGAACATTTGGTAATTTTGACAGTAACGTGATTACTGTCATCATGAGATTACTGAGAAAGACTTACTTTAGTACTTTGCACAATACTTAAGGACTGTGACGCCGTGACGTCACAAAATAAGGCTCATTTTGACAAAATTTACTGTAATGTTTCCGGAACTGACCAGAATTACTGCAGTAATTCCGATGGGTTACTGGTTACTGCGTCTTTGGGACAGTAACCAAAATTGGAATTTACAACCTAGCCAACAAGGTACTGACAGATGACTCTAAGAGGAGACGGTGAGCTGGTTGCTGTGTTATTCGTACCCAGCAAAGACAAGATGGGTTGGGACTAACCAACTGAATGACAAGACTTTCGTCAAGCCAATCTGTGGTGAATCCTGGATTAACTCAAGGAGACTGATTTGGATTGGTTGTAACAGGGGAAGTACCCTGGCAGCTGGCCACAGGAATCAGTTGTCAGGAGTAATATGCTGACAACTGTCCAATGAAACCCCCATAGAAAATGCAGAAGAACCAAGGAATCCTGGATACAGCTGCACAGAATACATATTCCCACTTATACTTGTGTGTTCAGATTGTACGTCAATGCTTGCAATGAAGACCAAGTGTGAGAATGGTCTGGGAATACATTATAAGCAGGATTATATGATTCACCGGTATAGGTTACACTGGGTCCGCTTTGATGACATTTTTGTTTTCTGTTGTTTAACCTTACTAAATTCATTGAGAAGACAACATGCCAATGTGTAAAGGACACTATAACTCTCGCTGGATGTTGAGTTATGCCAATTTTCTGTAGAACTCACAACTTATCATATCACACAACAACCAGATAAATTGAAGCCTGCAGTATTGGGAAGAAGGTGGCATACACTAGAATACACCAATTAAAGTGAGTTGTTAAGATAATAATATGTTTTCACATGTTAAAAACTCCAGCAAAGGGACAGAGTATGAGTCATTCTTGAATCTTTTGACGTTTGTATATCTTTAAGTTGGAGTTGTGCAGTGGAGCCCTCCTAATATTCCTAGATCCTTAACGTCCTATTTCCTATTTCGATTTTTTCGTTCTCCCTCATCTAGGAATTTTCTAAACTTGATCAAGGTATTTCTAAATTGATTTCTAAACTGAGTCCCTTGAGAGGGGGTCGATACCCCCTCCAACGGGACTGAACGATTTCTATCCTATTGTCCAATTCTTGATTTGATGCTCCCACCATCTGGCGCCCGTAAAAATACCGCCTTATCTATGCTCAACCAAACGTACACATAAAGAAACGATTCTCACCCAACATGGGAATTTCCACCTCCCAACACATCTTGGCCTCTCACACTAAGGCGGCAGCAGTTATCATCAATCAGACAGTGCTGCCCCCACTGCGACATACTCCGCTTCAATACGATCACTTGGTTTGGTATGATTCAGCATATTTGTCGAGATTTTTCAATTCTCCTTAACAGCAACTTTAACAAAATAAATTCTTCACCGTGCCGTGAACAGTGGTGGATTACGAAGCAACAATTCACCAGGCAATCGAACGGATTTGCAAACAGAGCGAGAATGATCGGAGTTCCTTTTCCCTTGGAGCAACCAATGCATCTTCCCTGACCCTCTCCCAATGTCCTCTCAATCCATGACATCGTCTTGATAAATTGGCACCTGTCCATGGCGCACGGAGATTTTTTGAATCTCATCAACATCCATCACAGGAACTCATTGGCAAACAAAGTAATTGGGAACAACCGCCGCCCATTTTGGTCACCAGTGGATGACAGCAAAGTATTGACCATGCTTGGCGATTGTGTTTACCTGGTAAGTTGTGTGTTTCATTTCCCACGACCAACGGACCGCCGACAGGGGCTGCATCAGCTGATAAAGAATAAGAAAAAACGTGTCCCGTGGTGGGGTGCTCCAATAGGACTCTTTTCTTCTAGCAGGTGAAGAATGATGAAGTCATGACGATGAAGGTGACTAGGTTTTAAAAGAGGGAGGAACAAAAAAAGGAAAAGAGGAAGTTGGAAGAGAAGGATATGGATGATGGTGACGTCAGATCTATGGTGACTCAATGAGTAATGACAAGTGAGTGGGTGGCTGCTTCTCTTTCAACCTAGATATGATTGGCTGTTTGGAAGATCATTAATTTTACTAAGGAATATGATACATGAGTTCACAAGCTGAAGGAAGTTTTTTTGATGTTCTTCATACACAGCAGATCAAATGGGCTGAACTTTAACTTCAAAAGATCTTCAATGCCTTCATGTTCATTGCTTGATTGCTCATTTGAAAAACAAATTAAAATGATGTATTACTTTAAATGCTAATCTTTTTAGTTTAGTTTGTCTTCCATCGAGCTTTACAATTCATTTCTACCAAAAGAAAGTCATCAATCATCGAGTGAAGCTACATTGCTATACTTCTATATGGATTGCTGCTGAATGAATTAGACCAGTGATTCGATCAGTTACCTGATTATTAGCTTCCCCATGATGATGGGATGTTAGATATATAGTCCACTAGGAATATTAGGAACAAAATTGATTTCTATCCTATTTCATGATAATAGAACTATAGGACTCTAGGATTTTTTAAATAGGAATATTTGGAGGGCTCCAGTAAGTAGGTGCATATATGTTGGCCCCCGTACTGGCACCGTCCCAGTTCTAGCACTGGGCCCAAAAATTCTCCCAGTTGTAGAACTGGGCGTTTTTCTCCCGTTAGGGAACCGGGCCTAGATTTTTTTTGTCGGTGCCACATTGGGGCCGAAAACCTTCC
Source organism: Cyclotella cryptica (assembly GCA_013187285.1). Taxonomy (NCBI): domain Eukaryota; phylum Bacillariophyta; class Thalassiosirophyceae; order Thalassiosirales; family Thalassiosiraceae; genus Cyclotella; species Cyclotella cryptica. Next base: position 43,305 of record JABMIG010000055.1, read on the forward strand.
GAGGTAGGGCTAACTACTACTGCCAATTTTCTGAGGTATAGTACTTAGCGGAAGATTCGCTGCACTTGCATAATATGCACACTTCCGTGAGTTGATGAGAGCCATCACGCTCGCACTCAACAGCCATTTTTCACTTCCCTCAGCCATCACGAAGAGTGTCAGAACACCATTATCACGCAGGTGTTCGCAATCTCGCACTCTCACGAGTTTGCTAGCACTGCCACAGCCATTTCCAGCAGAGCGAGCTTGCGAGCGCACTGTGGCAGTCACGTACAAAATCGCAAGCTGCGTGGCTTTCATAATAGCCACCACGAGTTCGTTAAAAAACCACAGCAGTTTCCCCAGTTCGATTTCACCGAATTCAACTAGTTAAACATGAGTGAACATCCCTCTTCTGATGAAGATGAAGACCAGCACCCAGAAGAGGAGATTCTCAACAATACCTCCCACTCTGATGATGATTTTGTTCCACCACACTCAGATGATGAAGTCTCTGACGACGACAGATCAGAAGCAAATGAAGACCCTGATCCTCAAGAGGAAGATACAGAGGAGCAAGAAACTGTTGCCCCTATTGGAGCAACCGAGGAAGAGGAAGACAGAGCCCTTGCTGCAGGGAAAGCCAACTTCTATGCTGAAGTTGACAAGAAGATTGCTACCATCTCCAAAGACCACCGGGCCAAGCACATCATGACGGATGAGCAATTCAACGAGATCCTGAACTTCTTCTTCTCCATCAGGAATGTCTCCCAAGAGGAAAAAGTTGCCATCATGAAGCGTTATCCCCACAAGATTGCCTACAAATGGATCAACAAGTATGAAATCCTGGTCATCAACACCTCCAGGACTCTCATCTTCAAGCAAGGTGCAGGGGTGGCTTTGGATTCCTGCCAACGAGTAGCCAATTATGGTCGTGTCTTTGATGTGGTTCGTGAGATCCATGAACTGGAGACTGGAAACGATCATCCCAAGGCCAAGACTTTATTCAAGCGCGTGAACGCCAGGTATGGGAAGAGTATTCCTCGCTGGGTCTGCGAGATGTTCCCAAAGTTCTGCCCTGTTTGTGTAAGGGCGAAGGCTAGAAGGAAGCCTAAAGCGGGTCACCAACCTCTCTTAACCCGAGGAATGGGTGTTCGTGGTCAGATAGATCTGATCGATTTCCAGAGCATGCCTGATGGGTCCTATAATTATGTCCTGGATTATCAGGACCACGGCATCAAGTTTTGTCAGTTGCGACCATTGAGGCAGAAGACCCATGAAGCCGTGGCCGTTGAACTTATCAACATCTTCTCCATATTTGGCCCGCCATCGATTCTTCAAGCAGATAAGGGGACTGAGTTCAGCCAAGGGGCTACTAAGTCGAAACATGTGCAATTGAATGAAGAGGTAAGATAGAAGTATTTATTTTGCTTGTTCCTAACCCATCTCCACCTAACTGATCCTCTCTTTCTGTGTTGAAAGTTCTGCTCTGGTGTTGTTGACGAAATTAAAAAGCTATGGCCAGGAACCAGACTTGTGACTGGGAAACCAAGACACTCTGAGTCTAACGGTGGAGTGGAGCGTCGGAACAGAACTGTAGAAGAAAAGATTTCCAATTGGATGCATGCCAACAAGTCCAAGCGTTGGGCCCAATCTCTTCCTTTCATCCAGTGGCGTTGCAATACCCAGGTCCATCGTGGTATTGGTGGTAAAACACCATACCGTCTATTGTTTGGGCAGAATCCCCAGGTAGGGATATCAAATCTACCCATTGATTCCAACATCCTGGACGGTTTGGCAACAGAGATGGATGTGCAGGAGTGTTTGGGACTTGATCCAGATGTCCCTCTTGAGGAATCTACCTTCTTCGATGCTGGAATCAGTGAAGGTACCGCTAAGAAGCCATCTCCAAACTCCAAGAGTGCGGCACCATCCAAAAAGAAGAAGACCACGAAGAAGAAGGTCCCTTTGACAGCACCACCAGAACCACCAGAAGAACTCCCAGACCCAGAACCCCCTGAATTCGACCCAGAACCCACTGAATTCACTCCAGAAGATCCCATGCCAATCATACCATTCCATTCAGATGGCTTCAAGGATGATGTCACCGACAGGTTAATTGATATCCTGGTTGCGAAAGGGACAGTGCGCAAAGGTGACAAGTCGTACTTTGGATGGCTTGGAGTGGGAATTCAGTGTGGAATATGTTACAATGCTCTCCCCCGAGTTGACTTCACTATGTCAAGCAGTCTTAGGGATCGAATGGAGGTGCCACCTTCGATGAGGAAGAGTCCGCCCGAGATGTTGACTGCATGTCCACCTGTAGACCAAACAATTCCATCCACATTGCCACCTTCTACCAATCTAACAGATCCTGTTGGTGATGTTGATTTCAAGCCATCGTACCTGGCATCTGTCCGGGCATACGAGAATGATATTCATCACAGATGGTTGAGTATTCTCTTGAAGACAGATTCACCTGTTAATCCTGCTGTCTTAAAAGAGGCCAGCTTGCGTTCCTGTTTTGCCATTGTTGTGAAGATGCACAAACTGTCTGATCCTTGGACCCGTGTTATTGGCAGGAAAGTGAGGAAGAATACTTGGGAGATTCTTGATGAGTCTGGTGAAAGTGTATTGGATACAGTGGAAGATGATGGGGTACAAAGCTCACCTCACTGTGGGGGCAGTGGTTTAGACATCCGACAATAACAGATTATTGGAGTGCAGTTGAGTCAGACAAGAAGAGGAAGAAGGATTTGGAAGGGAAGGCCATTGACCTCGATGAATCTCCAGCAAGGAAGAAACTGAGGGATGACGCATACGGAGCCATGGTTAGTCAAGGACGTGCAATGAAGAAGAAGGCACTTGAGGATCCATCTTCAGCGACTGTTGTAGCAGTGGGATCTATTGTACAAGTGCCTCTGCACAATGTGGATACTACCAAGGTGGATGGTAAGAATTTGACATTGATTGTTGTAGAGGTTGTAAAGAAGAGGGGGAACAGTTGTCCACTTTATCGTTTGGCTTGTAAAGCGGGAGTTCTTGACAGGTTGTATCACCCAAGCTACTTGACAGTTGTGGAGTCTACGAGTGTCATCATGGGTCTTGAGGGTGTTGTTGATGAGTGGACTGGTTTACCCAAGATCAAAGAACGAAAAGCAGCAGCTTCAGTTTCCATTGTTGGTGGGCAAGGAAAGCATCGTGGGTGTGGGTGCAAGCAGGGTGCATGTCAAACAAAACGATGTTCATGTTTTAAGGCTGGATTACTGTGCAATTCTAAATGCCATGGGGGGATCAATAAGCACTGTGCCAACAAAGCCAACAAAGAGTAGAATAAATATTATGATAGTGATAAGTCTTTCTGATAGTGTGAAATGAGATTCCATACCTAGTCTTCCAAGTACATGTGTAAAAATGGGTCTTATGATGGTAGTGCCCAAATGGGGCCAGTGTATTAAGCAAAATCCCCATTGGAGCACTAACTCTACTAAGTACTTTAGTAGAGCCTCAATGGGGACAAGGAAATCGACCCATTGAGGCACTAGTGCCTTAATTGGGACGCCCATTGTGGCACTGGTGCCTCATTGGGGCCGGTGCCACAATGGGGGTTATAGGGAATCTCCCAGTTCTAGAACTGGGCGCCCAGTTCTAGAACTGGGGGTACGTCTCGGTCCCAGTTCTAGAACTGGGTCGCCCAGTTCTGGAACTGCAAGACAGGCATGTTTGGAAGATATTTCCACGTGGATCCGCTTTTGGCGATAGGCCTGGATAGGCCTTTCGTCAGAAGTCGTCAGTTGGTCAGTTTGTAATTCGTCCGATGTTCGTCCGATGTTCGTCCGATGTTCGTCCGATGTTCGTTAGACGTTCGTCCTATGTTCGTCCAACGTTCGTCCGACGTTCGTCCGACGTTCGTCAGACGTTCGTCCAACGTTCTTCCGACGTTCGTCCAACGTTCGTCAGACATTCTTCAGCCATTCGTCCAATGTTCGTCCAGTGTTCATCCAACGTTCGTTCAAGGTAGAGAGAGCGTAGTTAACGCGTCTTGCAAGTGCGTTGAATCAACGTGTCAATGTCACAGTGCATTTGTGACAAATTTTTATTACGCATCACTCTATCGTTGATCGTTCACGGATTGTGCTCGCCTTCTTGTCAAAAAAAGAATGCATTGATGCATTTTTATTGCAGTTTAAAACATAGGATAAAGTACATACTAAAATTTTGCACCAAAGGATTAGGGAAATTTACATTGAAAATGAAAACAACAAACTTTCAATAAGAATCAGGTATTTTAAACAGTATTTGAAGTCATTGTGGGTGGGGTTGCCAGAAAGGTGAGTTATCTGCAGCAGACAAAATTATTCAGTTCCTAACACTATGTATTTAAATCATGTTTTCGTGCATTGTTTTGACGTGCATCTCCAAATTTTCAACGGTGATAAAAAAGTACACAGTACAATCGACGTACAGAGAACGTCCAAAAGAACATAAATGTACTTTGTACTCCTTTGTGATTTCCCATAGAAAACATGTTGATTCCCATGTGACAATATACCTTAGGATGTACTTTGTACTCTCAAAGGGAATAGTACATGTAGCTGAATTTGTATCAGAATTGGTCAAAGAAGCAATATGCTATACATGTGTATTCTTGTAGAGTAAATCTATTTAGTTTCTTCATATTAAGAACACTAGCTGCGTCATGAAGGTGGGCAGAGACAGAACCAAATACAGTACTAATTCCATTTGGCAAAAGCACTGTTTCAACGTTACTACTATGGCACGTTTTGCACACCATGTAGAATGCTTGTTGTGTTTGGGCATATCTTTCTTTCCTTGGAACACCTGCATAATCTCCATCTGGTTCTGAAAGCGGTCGACAAATTCTGACAATCAAGCAATATATGAAACAAAATAAATCAAATGTCAGAAAGTTTAGACTTTTGATTTCAACAATTCTTCCATCAACATTGTGTCTTATTTTGTCTTGGTTTACTGTTTGTTGTATTGCTTGGAAGAATATCGGGAAAATATCTAAGAAGCTTGGTGACAAATAATGTTTCTTTGTTGCATATCAAGGTAAAAGAAGGTCCAGCACCATGCAGGTGGCCATCTCTTTGGACTCCCTCAAAAGACTAACTTGCAATATAAAAGCAACTCTTCTGGATGAAATGCATAACAGCACGGAGTTGAATTGACTAAAGTGGTGCCGTTTGCTACTGAAATCACAGTCAGACCTGCAAAAGTAATTTCCTGGTTGCTAACTGCTTGGAATATGTTTGGTTTGCTAGCAACCAGTGAGTACATTCCAAGGGAAGCCATGAAATGACATCCTTGGTTTGCCATTTGATGTTGGAGAGGCGTCATTGGGACGACAATTGTGGCTAGGTCTCTAACTGACATTATCTGGGACAATTTCCTGTTGTCAAGTATTAATGTGGTAACTTAGACAGTAAAGTATACTTATCAGTTATTAGGACTACCTAATAATGCAATGTGAGAAAAAGACAATTGTCCTCAAAAAATACATGGTTTTTGTCAAGCTTTTTCTGTATGTAATCGGGATGGAGAGTTGTATGGTGGTGTTGTACAAGAGTGCATCGTACCATACGGTACTAAATGTGGTTTCTTGTTGTGCCACCTGTTTTGAGACTCACAGAAATTCACAAATACAAGAGGAGAGGTTTTGGATGAAAACGAGTGGATTTGGGTGTATGCATTTAAAGTTGCATAGATATAGTTCAATAGTTTTGTTTAGGGAGAGATTGCTCCGTAACATTTTCCTTTTACGATGATGCTTTTATCATTCATGATCATCTGTGGGACTTTTCCATTTCATGAAGCAAATAGACTTCCCACTCAAGGATGATGAATGGTTTGTTCATTCAAGAAGACAATATAGCAAGTGATTATTGTTGTTGACTGTTGATGCAGCTCCGAGTTGCAAAATTCACCAAGCAGGTGGATGAAGTTCTCACCTTGGTACTGCCATTGGTTTCTCCACCCTCAATTAACAAACCAATACCTGCCATGCTGGTACACTGTAATTCTCAAGTGCAATGGGCAGATACAATAACAGATGCTGGGGGTAGGCAGAAGAGGAGTTCGAAGTCAGATGTCAATCATGCAACAATCATCCAGGAAAGGTTGTCTGATCAAATGCAGCTGCCGATGTGTTTTGACTCACGATTCAACAATGAATCCAATGGATGGTTCATAATTCTCGTTCACTTTGGTTGCATGGTATAGGATGGTTAATTACCCAAGCCATTGTAATAAGTCAAAGTAAAAATAATTAAATTAATGACTCATTAGGTATGAATTAAAATCCACAAACTTAATTTTCTCACGCTCAAATATTAAATGATATCCCTGCTGCACCATCAGTGAGCCCTTACAAAACCTAGCCTTAGCTGAAAGATCATCTGTCAAATTTTGTTGATTGTCAACACTTTCATGTTTTCATCTGTGTCGAGTTCTCTTTGACCTTCTACAAACCACAAAAACAACAGTTTATCAAATGTACTGGACCACAAATCCCATCGCTCATGCAATCTGTCTTTCCCAGCGCAACGACCATATCTACCACAGCGTTAGAGCTGTCCATTCTAGGCTCAGACTCTGCACACTCTATGACATTCTGGCTGATTGTCGAATTTTAACTTCATCTGTCACCTGACATAACACCACAAAAAGCTTACCAAGTAGCACATCCAGGATAAACAAAAATGAACACCAATGAACACCCCCATGAATTGATGATTAAGTGATTAAAATCAGGGAATAGTCACTGTAAAACAAAACTTACAATCAATAAATTCCAATCTTTCCCTCTCCAGGTCATGATGGTCACCGTGTAGCAAAAATTGCATGGTAGAAATGGTGCAATTTCTCTGGAAATGTAGAGAATCTGACTGAACCAAGCGGCAGGATGGTCCTGGGTGGTGATGCGGTGAGGGCAATCATGGCAGAACTGGTGTTGCAAAGGTATTCGTCATGATCGAGGTGATGCTGTGGTGGTGGAAGAAATTGTCATGGAGTGGAAGAGTAGTGTCGTGATTTAATTTTTATGTTACGTCGAATCTGGTATGTTTTTTACTTGGGCCAATGCCAATGCGACACAACAGTACAATACTACGGTATGATACAATTTTTATTTATTATACACCACATGTCTGCAAAAATATTGTCATATGGACTGAGTATGTATGGTCATTTTGTGCAAGCCTACTTCAAAATTTCGTAATAAAATTAATTTTGTGGTAGAAAAAAATGATACCAATAAGTACACCCATCATCTTGTGCAGACACAGCACACAACCAAACAACAACTTGTCCGTGTGCACATCATCATCACACGATAGTCCCGATCTTGCGTTTCGCACTTCATTCACTCTTTTCTTTACGTGATCTCATTCAGACAGACCACCCTGTGCTCATATGGGACCAATAGGGATGCATGTTGGCAAGAAGGAATGATACCACATTCTTCAGGATGAATGGGGATGCAGTATGAACGACACATGCAACATTCCATTTGTGTACAATATTCATCAAGTGTGCAATCCCCTTAGAATCATGGAAAGTCTCGTTGTGAAATTTTGCATTGGTGGTTTGGAATGAGGTGCAACCAGAACTGTTGACGCATGCCACGGCCCTGTTTCCGTTTCATAACTTTTGGGAAGATTCGTGTATTTTGGGTGGCTAGTTGTTTGTTGGTATTTTACAACGAAGCCATGATCAAAGCCTGGAAGTGAGGAAAAGTTAGTTTTCCAAACTGAGAAGTGAACAAAATGGCATAGGGGAGATTGTACCATCTTTGCACCATGCATCATTGACAATATGGAAAGGGGAGTGAAAGGTGATGTCTTAATGTTTTTGTTGGTGATTTATACAAGTGGTGCTGCGAGTAGGTGGTAGGAGGCTGTAGGTATCATTTCAAGTGTCTCATGCAGCATGTTGATTTATATTGGCACATAGAGTGGGGAATGGAGCAAAGGTGGAAGATTTCACTTTGATTAAGGGTTCACAGGTTAGAGAATATGTACAAGAGGTGCTAAGGGATGAATGGACACTGGCTTTTTATTGTGTTGTGTCCAAGTTGGAACAGGAGACTTTCCATGTGAATTAATGGTCAAAATCATGATTAACTTAGGCTGATTCTTATTTACAATAAATTTTAAAATGAATTTGTTTTTGCTCTGGAAGGAATACATTTATTTTACAATGTGGATCCCTCCATTCTTATTTATACAAGTAACCCTAACCTATCCAAAAAGATACTACCCTGCTATGAACACAATGCTATTTCTAATTTATTCTAGTACCTATTATTACTATGAAAGTGCAAACGACTGCAGTTGACTAGAAATAACTTGCTCTCTCCACCTCTGCTCTTTGTTCTTTCGCACCCTGGTTTTGCGGTTTTGCCCAGCTCGACATCACGTCACCCTCAGAAGACACCCACATCTCACACCATCAAAGGAACCCACTGATAGAGCCATCTGAGTGGAGGATCTTGCTCCCTCCATGTCTTTTCTTAGATGTTTTGTGCCCTGGTTTTGCCGTTTTCCCAGCTAAAATTGGTTTATTGTTGTGTAAAGCTGTTGGTGCCATGTCCGACATGGCTTTACTGGCGAATCCGCCCACAGCCAACACCATCAAGTAACCCTCTGCTAGAGCCATTCAAGTGGATGATCTTGCTCCCTCAATCTCTTTTCTTCATCCCTTTGTGCCCCATTACTATTGATTGGTTGTTGTGTTCTTTTGTTGACAGTGACGATGCCATGTCTGTTGCCATATCTGCTATGGCAGCATCACCGTCTACCGTTGAAAGCCCACAAAGGTTCACGACATCCTCACCACTCGCCTGAACCCTCCGATAGAGCCGACAACGTGGAGGGTCTCTCACTCACTCCACGTTTTCACTCTCTTCTTCCGTCTTCTGGGTCCCGGTTGTGGCCTTTTCCAAGTGGTTGGTTGTTGTATAAAGTTGTTGATGGCAATGAGTGGCGATGGCATGTCCGACATGGTGTCACTGGCCGGCGCCCACAGCTCCCACCATTGACGGAACCCCCTCCTCTACAGCAAATCAAACGACACAGATGCATGCCATTAGAAACAACCAAGCGGGTTGTCTTTCTCTCAATGTGGCCTGGTTGGTTGTTGTATAAGTTGTTGACAGTGACGAGTGACAATGCCATATCCAACATGTCATCACCATTCGAAGCCGCCAACAGCTCACAACATCCACCGCACCCCCTCCTCTACAGCAGCCCAAAAAACGCATGCCCCTAGCAAAACGGAGCGGGTCATCTTCCTTTGGACACAGTGAGTTGTTGTTGTTGTGGTTGGATGATTTAGTCTGCAAAAAATATCGTCGTATATTGTTTGGCCCGTTCGTGCTGATAGTCTGACATTCGTGATGAAGACTGACTTAGGCTGATCCTTATTTACAATAAATTTTCAAATAAATTTATTTTTCTCGGACATTTTGTTAATGTACCATCCTTATTTAAACTAAATCCACTCTCAACAAAATTTCATTGGTCTGAAAATTTTGTTGAAATCGTTCCCGCCACTATTCTCAACAAAATTTCTCTTAAATTTAGTTGAAAATAAGTTCTCAACTGAATCTGGCGATGCCCAGATGTCTGGATGATGATGGGTCGATGGATGATGGATCCAGTTTGCCACATTTTTCGGTGGCTGGTAAGTTGCCACAAACGAGAAAAAGTGAAAATTCCTCTGTTTAATAGCAAAGTAGTAGTATTTTTCTTTAAATAAAAATGTTGTATTAATCGGATTTGTAATTAAGGATGGTAAGTATACATCGTAAAATGGGTGACTACCTTAATCGTTCCAGGTGTTCAGATGCTCAAATATCCAGTCCCAGGTGTATACTTTAGAACTGATTTGGGACACTTTTTTAAAAATGACTACCATAATTATTTTTGGCTACAAATGTGTCAACAAAATAATTTATTTTAAAATATATTTTAAATAAGTATCAGCCTTAACTGTTCGTCCAGTGTTCGTCCCATGTTCGTCCCATGTTCGTCCCATGTTAGTCTGACGTTCGTCCAATGTTCGTCAGACGTTCGTCCCTCGTTCGTCCGATGTTCGTCCGAAGGTTTGCTATAGTGAAAAGTTCGTCAGAATTCGTCAGTATTAGTAAGTTGAAGAATTTAATACTCGCCAAAAATGATTGAAAAAAGATCCACGTGTAAAAGATGCGGGTCTTGCTGGGCGCCCCATTGAGGCACGGTTCCCTAACGGGGAGAAAAACGCCCAGTTCTACAACTGGGAGAATTTTCGGGCCCAGTGCTAGAACTGGGACGGTGCCAGTACGGGGGCCAACATATATAATTAGAATACCCTGTGTGTGCATCACCACTGTAGGGTATTGTACCACTGTAGGGTTACGTTACAGCCCTCAGTGCTTTCAACGTCACACCCGCGTTCCTTTGCCTCATAAGCAGATTACCAAGCCTTCCACAAGACAAGGCATTGAGGGCCGCTTAAATCATTTGAGTCCAATCTTGTAAGTGGATGTTTACACCGAACACAAAATATTTTATGTTGTTCGAAAACAAATCGGTTTCCCTGGCAATTGGGAAGTTCAAGGTTGTTTTCCGCTTGTCGTGAGCTTTGTGTGCGCTCGAAGGTTCATTGGGCAAACAACGACTGACACTTTTGCAAAATTAGAGTATGATAGACAAATCAGCTCCGCATTAGATGGTAGCGTTATTGCTGGTTTAATTTTACTTTACATTGATTTGATACAGATGATATCTGGTATCACTTGGACATCACGACCCGTCCATCCAAAACGCTTGGCCAGATGAAACTCTCCGATTCCTCTTCGTCTACTGTAGAATCATTATTATCAAATGTCCAATCACGCATGCTCTCCTCAAGCACAAAGCAGCGCCCCTCTTCCCGGGCTCGTTGAATTCGAAACAGTGAACCAGATATTTCCTTGCCAATTCTCTCACGAGCACCACGTGTCAGCAAAATACGAACAGCAGAAATGATTGATGCTACTTCAATATTTGTGAGCTCAAACTTGGACAAAACTGTTAGACCATCCGACGGGGATGCATTTTCAGAAAGCACCGTCAAGCATGTGTTTAAATTTTTGTACATATCATACGATGGGTTGCTCTTGCCTCTGTCTATGCACTGCTGTAATAGCTTCACAAGCTCAGATACAATGTCAAATCCATCAAGCTTTCCATCTGTGTTTTTAGACACATCAGTGAAGAATCCAATTATTCGTCCCATCAATGAAGCGTTTAATTCACCTGTCGTAGCTATCTCGGATATGTCACGAAGATGCTGCACAGTGGATTCCAAAATAAGTGGCTGTTGCCTGTAGCAAGAACTCGATAGAATTTCCTTTACTGAAGATTTGAATGCAAATAATTATGAATGAACTACAGCCTAGACAAACGAAAAGCACCTGAAGCAATGTGAACGTACCTATATCAAGTGCAAGGTCGTACTCTGACATTTTGATACTGACTTCCAGCAGAAATGGCAGATCACGATGGTAAAGAGTGCTGCACTCATCGGAGGCAGATGCAACATGGTGAAAACTTAGAAGGATGTCTTCCATTCTTTCATGATTGTTCTCAACGGCAGAAGATAACATCGAACACCATTCCTATGCAAACATAAAGTTGACTGTCACAAAGCATGCTTTGACGATAGAAGAAAGATGTAAAACAAGTAGAAATGCATTCACCTTCACCAAGTCACCGTCTCGCTTGGCCGCATCATTTCCTTCATCTGGGTGCATAAGTAATGACAAGTAGTCGAAGTAGAAGTTACTTGAACCGTCCTCGGACGCTGCTCTGACGCTCATTGGAATCAAATCAGGATAAGCAGAAACAAGCAGGCGAATCATGTCGAAAGTCGAAGTTCCATTGTAAGCTCCTGATAGCAACAGTTCGTGGAGAGCAGATAACATGTTCTGTTTGATTGACAAACAACGGAAGTTCGACAAAAGTGAAGTGAGAAAAGGGGTTGTGAAATGACCAAGATGTGAAAATCACATTTTTTCTGCAAGTCGTACTGGTTCGTAGAAGAGAAGTACTTTAGCCTTCTGCAAAATCTTCATTGCTTCTCTGTGCTGAGGGTCAAATTTAGCTAAACCGACTAACTTTTGTATCAATGCCTGAGATTTAAGTTTTCCTGCGAAGACGAGGGTCTTGTAAAGATCCAAGTAAGAACCGTATGCATCTACTAAGGCTTGAGCATCATTTTCATCGTCTTCCGAAAGCGGAGTTTCTCCGTTGGGTAGGTACTTGTGAGTAAAGTAGAAGGTGACGAGACTGCAACTGGAAAAACAAGACCGACCAATCAAATGGAGATAACGAGAAATTTGAGTCAATCATAGCAAAGGAATAATGAGATGTGATCTTCGTTGACTTACGTCTCTCTCCTTGTTTCCGGGTCCAACTCTAACTGTTCAATAATTTCTCTGAGATTACGCTTGTCCGTTGTTGTCTTTGAATGCGTACCAGCACTTGCTACCGAAAGAGACATGCCATCATCAAAATGAGACGATACCACACTGACGGAGTCTGAAATGGGACCCGATAGGTGAAGTGGCCACAATGCACGTCGCTGTTTCCATGGAAGTGGACGAAAGCATTGGAGCCACACACCAAGTGCTTCATTCACTAAAAATTCTGTTGCTTTGGCGATTTCCACATTTTTCTCCATGGGTGACTTTGCAAAAGTCACTGCTTTCTCTTGGCCATTCACAGTGAACGCATCGTCGTTCATGAATATATGCATAGGTAATCGGCTCTCTAAGTGTTCCTGCAAATCAAATAACATTTGAGTCATCTCACCCGGGGGCAACGCCAATGAGCTCTTCTTCTTTCCCAATATGTTTGCCACTTCGCTGCCAAATAGCAAGCTATCCAAACTCGATGAGGCTATGTCTTCATTCAACGGACCACTCAGGTTATTGTTCTTCAAAGACGTGCTCGTTTTCACTGTATCACTAGCATACTCTTCGAGTCGTTTTATTACATTCTGTTTCCAGGATTGGTTATTTGCAGCAAGGTCAACCAGTAATCTATGGTCGCATACCTCGACGCTTTCTCCCGACCGAAGGGTGTTGGTTTCTGCATGATTTTCCATCGAAGAAGCCGAAGCTGCAGTAGATTGTGCGTCCTCGAGTATGACACTATCTCCACGGTGCCAACGTCTTCTACTAGCACCGGTGCGAACTGAAGCAGTCCCACAAATGCGTGATGCAACTTCCATTGGATCTTCTTCGGAGTGAAGGTCGACGCCTCGTTCTTCTTTCTCAACGTTCGAGACGATTTCTTTGGCGTGGTCAATGTTTGCAGACCCAAGTTCAAGCCGTTTTTTTCGTGCTTCTATCGGATTCAGTGAAGAATGATTATCTTCGGGCTGCTTTATCGCTGGGGGTGATGGGGTTCGTAGTAGCAATGACGCATTGCTATCGAGAGTAAAAAATTCACTGATGTTGAGATTACGCATCCACTGTCGGTCAACTGCCACTTGGTGGGCTATTAGCGACTGTAGCAGCGCAGGAGTCTTTGTGAACATACGAGACTGTTTGCGAATAACATCAGATTCTTGCAAGTCGCCCGATCTGTCTACGATGAGTGTTTCTTCTAGACTATCATCGACTCGTTTGTGCTCCGCGCTGTCATCGTTGTGAATCTCTAAATGATGATGTTGAAACATTGGCATACCTGTGTGTTGATCAACCCCCATCAAAGCACTTAAGCCAAAAATATCAGCTGCCGGGTCAAAAGTCGCAGCTCCTGCCTTTCCATCTAAACCCATTTTCTTTCTCTCTTCGATCAGGCGCTGTTTTCTTTCCTCTCGCTTTCTTTGCTCACAAAGCAATTTTCTCCCCTCACCAATCACGAATCTCAATCGTACTTCTCGAGTATATCGACCATCTCCTCCTTCTATCGGTTGGCTCAAAGGCTTCAGGACTGCAAGCATCCTGTCCATTGGAACAGGACTGTGAATGTTTCCATTAATAAGCGACAATCCATTCACCGCTATCAAGACATCGCCCGGGCGAAATAACCCACACAGTTGTGCTGGACTTGCGCGTCCATCTTCGAGAGGCGATATTGCCTGAACGATTACTTTGCCATGAAGAATTGTAAGCTTTAATCCTAAAGAAGTGTCTCCAACGACTTCTTCTTCGGGCATTTCATCAGTCGCCAAACACGCAGGAGTGAAAGTTTGCTGTGTATGAGTCTCTTTGGATTGGGAATCAGCAGGCCTTACAATTGATGAAGTGCCCTGAGATACGGCAGTTGATGCGTTCCCCGTTGTCCATGCAGACGCTACAGTGGTCGACGAGACGGTTGAATCGTCTTCAAAAGTTGTATCCATCCCCAATGAGTGGCTTCGATGATGTCCATGTGCATTTGGAAAAAGAGTTCTCCGCGAAGTAATCGAAGATTGCGAATCTCGTAAGGGTGGTCTAGGGATAGGGTGGTGCATCATGGTTGTCTTACTCGAACCCCGTATAGTTGCGACAGCAGTGGTACTGTCAGAATTATGGTTTGACGACTGAGTCGATTCGTCGTCTGCACTAGCACCTGAATTTATTTCCTCAGTTTGAATATTCATCACCTGGACAGCTTCTCTTTTCTTTATCGCACGACGACGAAGCACTACCTCCAGTTGATTTAATGGCAAATTGCGTTTCCCTATGTAATAAGGTTTCACGTTATCGTAAAACTCTTTATTAACGAAGTGCAACATCTCCTCGTATTGCATCAACATTGGATCGTCGGGGAGCCGCATTAAAGATTGAGTTGTACCCTTGGCCGGGGTTGTGGAAGCTTGCAGATTTTGAATGCTTGGTTCGGTGATAACATCAATTTGTTCCTTTACAGGTTTGCTGTTTATTGAAGCAAGTTGTCGGTTATCCCCCCTCGTTATGCGATTACAGCGCGACGAATTCTCAGGCAATTCGAGAATAGGACGACAAGGAGAATAGGCGAAAGAGGCATCTTGCTCGATAACTGCTATGCGTGCACTTCGTTTCGTCTTTCTTTTTTTCGTAACGTTGCGTTTGTGTCGCTTCTCGTGAGTCTCAAAGGTTTGTCGGGACTGTTCATTCATTTTGTTCGATGCACTATTGTCGCGTCTATCTGATGAATCGGCTTGCTGCAGTTGCTGACTCTCTATTGATTGAGAGGAAGCTTCTAAGTTTGTGTGTAATGCTTCGTGGTTTTCACTTAATTTGGAAGTTGGCAGAGTGGGATCGGTCTCTATACACTCCACGGCACTGGTGGATTGGCTTGACTCCTCGATAGAAAGGGAATGAGCCCTCAAATCGGTAGCCACTGCATTGGCGTGTGTTGTTGAGACCTCAATTCTCCTCATCGCGAAGGCTCACGTTAAAATATCGGTAACGTAGATGTTAAATTAAAAGTGAGACTATTCTGCCACTATCCTCTCGGCGCTCAAGTGCGCACACTTGACTTAGGTTCGTAGTCCTCAGTCCTTACACGTTGTTGGATACATGCTACCTGTTGGTTCGCTATTCGCTACGTAGAGGATGTAAGTACATGGGGGGTGCCAAAAACTGCAGGGGTTTATCGCTTATTTGTGACTAAACCCCTCCCCTTGTGCAAAGTTGCCCCACTGTGCCTTGGTTGTAGACCAGTGACACACACAAGGGTTTGCCGCCGCCCCCATGTAATAAACCGGAGACTGTGAGACGCTGTATCAGGCGGGTCACCTGTGTGCGGTTTGAACAAACCCGTAGTAGCTGTGTTGCTCTGGAAGTGGTCTTCGTCGGGAGGTGTAGGTAATGCGGCCTTGCTTGCTACAAAATGAATCTGGATTCAGCTGTCCCCATGGACTGCGTCATTATGCTCATCTCTTCACACGCCTTATGCCACCGATGATACCGCCACAGAATAAGGGAGGGTGAGGACAGTCTTCGTGATGTCATGAAATGCACCCCCCTCCACGTTCACGAACCCAAACGTCTTCTGCATGCTAGCAGACATTCCGGCCGAGAAATTAGGCAACTGTTCGCGGACGTACTCCTTAAACGTCTCCCCGTGCCACCGGCCCATCTTTTGGATTTGGCGGTTGGAATACCCTGCAAAGAATAGTGCATTTGCCCCGCCAATTCGTAAAGAGTGTGTGTCGATCCGATCCACCGGGATCCCACGAGTTTCCGGGTAGTCTAATGCCACGGCAGCAAGCTTAAGTGTGGCCCAAATGTCCTTATCCGTTACGTCATACCGTGCGCTGCCGACGAAAAATGCACTAAGGAACATCGTACCATCCCCCGGGGCATGCTCTTTGATGTGCAATACTCGCCGGCCGAGGGCTCGCACGGGGTCGTGGATTGGGTCGCCATTCGACTCATGATGGATGCATACCCCGTGCCACCCGTTCTTTTGATTGTCCAGCTTTAAAGTAGCACTATTGGCGGACATGATGAGGTCGGAGGAGGCGTTCCTGGGAAGTTGTCGTAGGTTTCCGTGAGGGTCACGTTTGAAGAACGTGACGTCGCCTAACTTTAATTGTTGTGTTTGTTTGGAGTCATTCCGGCTGCCTTTTGTTGTGTACTCGCCAATCCGTAAAAGATAATAAAATGCAATCAATGCAAGATCACCCATGGCTTTCTCTTTTGTTCTGGCGAGTGGTTGCAAACCCAGTTTTACGAGGAACTCTGGGATGTCCGCCTCCACTGGTAACTTTTTTAACACCGGTCCATCTGTCTTCCGCCATCCGTCGAGCATTTGACCGAGGCGAGGGAGGAGGGTTCTGATCCGTGGAGTTTTGTGGGGTTAGTGTTGTGGGCCAGAGTGATCTCTTGGCCAATGGCCAAGATATCTGTTGATACCGTGTCGCTTTTAACAGTTCTACCCCGCCCGAACCCCGCCGGACTCTGGCGGAGAAACCGCTGAGGCACCGGACCCTTGTGGTGTGTGTGGTGTTCTGTAAGAAAGGGTCCACTCCCAAAGGCCGGACGTAGGCCACCCAGTTTGTCCAGTGTGTCGTCCGGGCCTTGGAAGTCGACGCCACTCGTCCATTGATAAAACCGTCATCCGCAGCACAGAAATCACGTGTGTATGCGTTTTGGAAGATATGTGGAAGTTGGTCCACAAGTTCTGTGAAGGGAGTGGGAACATGTTGTTAAACATAGTTAGAAAGGCACTATCCGTGGTGCAATGCCACCGCGGTTCGCTCCCAAAAGATCGGGAAGGGAAGTCGGTGATTGCATTGTTGGAGCCCGCAATATGGAGTGGGGTGAGCGGTGAGACGTGACCAACTTTGAGCCGGAGAGCAAGGGCACGGATGAGTTGACCCGCTACCTTTGAACCTTTTGCCGCGAGGCGTCGTACCCAACTGACCGTAGGGGAGTTATCGCTGAAGAGCGCCACATGTGTGCCTGGTGTGATGTTGCGCACTTCTTCCATTATTAACCATAGGATGAGGAGTCCAGCCATTTCCAAGTCTGAGTTGGTTAGATGTCCGCCCTTTTTGTTGTTGGTGCGGAGTACGGCCTCCTTGATGTCCGGTGGCCATTCCATCCGGAACACGGTGGGTTTGCACTTCCGTCGGTGCCCTACGATGATGCCTCCCACCCCATGGATTGATGCATCCTTGATTCCGATGTAGTCAGGTTCTCCCATCACCAGTTCGCGGCAAGGCGTTGGGTGGTGGGTGGATTCACGGAGAAGGGTTCGGCAATCCAATATCGTCTGCTTTAGGGCAGGGTTGTGGTGGAGATATACAAAGGATGGGCGCAGGCTTAGGATATTGTTGCAGGGTGTGAGGAGTCCTCTCCCACACGGGATGGAAGTGAATGCATGGCAAATCTTCTGTATGATGGACTCAAACTCCTGATCGGTACGCCCCCGTGTGTGCGTGACGACGTGCGTATCCATTTGTGCAGGACCGTGAGTAAGAATTCGCGCTTAGGGTGCTCAAGCGGCATAGTTTTTGCCCCCGCTCTGCCACTGAATGTGAACCCCAGTATATCCTTCTGCAGTGCCCACTGGCAGTCCTTCTTGAGAAGCTTCTTGTAGGAAATTGGGTCACAGTCAGCGTGAATGTGCGTGAGGAAGACATAGTGTATTCCTTTTATTACCGCGCTTGCAACATGCACTAGCTGTTGACGAGACGTGGCAATAGCGAGCGGAATAAAATCATCCATGTACACATCCAAGAAGTACTTGAAGGTGTTGTCTGCTGTTCGTTCAGGGAGATGTACCGTGTTGTCTCCATCCATAGCATGTTTGAGAAACTTGTGTGTGGGCTCCGGCGAGAATGCCTCTTCTGCGTACCATCCTGCCACATCTCTGGCCGTCTCTGATGCAATGCAGAAGTACGCCGGTGATTCTACCCAACCCATCTGGAGGAAGCTTGGTACCACGAGCTTGGTCGGCTCGCCGGGCGGCTGTGGCAGTATGTAGCAAAAGTTCCATTCCTCTCCCGCCTCACAATCAAGCCGCCAGAAACCATCCTTGATGTCAAACTTTGCCATAAAGATGGCGGCGTCCGGCCCGGTCTCAGCAAAAGCATGGATAATCCGGGAGAGGACATGCCCAAGTTGGTCAATGGACCCTTTTGGCGCGGAGAGTGTTGTTGTCTCGTTGACAGACTGGAGGTGCTTCCCTGTTGATAATCTCAGATGAAAAGACAGATCGAGGATGGCTCGGTACCCCCGAGACTTGTCGGGTATCATTGCCACCGCTGATACCTTAAGATTAGCCGGAAGGTCATGCCGGATGTCATCCCAAAGGACGACACGTGCTTGCTTGTGCCGGACCTTGTCTCGTATTTCCTCTGCTAGTTGTTTCATTGCAGCAGGCACCATTGCCGAAACATGCGGGCCTCGTGCAACAGCCTCTTCCATCTGTTGCTTTGTCCAACGTTGTCCTGTGTTCGTAGGACATCCCCTGGTTGCATACTGTAGGAGGTGGCCTGCTGCCGGGTGATGTAATGCAAGGCCCTGCGGGCACATGGAGTTTTGCCACGTAGAGGGAGGAGGTAACGCCGGTGGGGCCTCCCATGTTCCATTATACGTTGCCCAATAAGTGTGTTCCTTCTGCTCCACTTGGTTTTGGATGCGTTGCTGCTTGTTCTCCTGACGCAGTGAGCATTTCTGCTCGCCCCTCACTGCCACCCCTGACGCTAGTCGTGGCGGGTGCAGTCCTCCCCATGTTTCGGGGATTATGGTTGTGCTGATCTTCTTGCGTGACCGTGGAACCTGAGTATTCTCGCGCAATGGCGGTGAGGCGGCATGTTTTTTCTCGCGCGAAGGCGGATGTTCGACCGTCTTGGCCGCAGGATGTTTACCTCCCAGTCGTGAATGGTAGTTCGTCTCGTGCTTCCCCGTGTTGGTGTTCGAACAGTGGCCCTGTGGTACTAAGCTGGTGGGCTTGTCAATGTTGCCCAATGCATTGCCTGGGATGCTCGTTTCATGTGATGTTGTGGGTGCTAGGCCTGGTGATCTTGTGGGTGCGCCCGCCGTGGACTGTGACGTAGGATACTCACCTTGTCCCCCGTCCAAAAGGGGCTGGGGTACTGGCTCTGCCGCTGGTGGTGTTGGATGTAGTAATCCCTGTGTTGCTGTCCTTACACCTAGATTGAATTCGGTTTGATTGTGATTTTTCCTAAGTAACCACGTTGTTATATTACTTGCCAGATCTGCCCTATCCCCCAAGATGTGTTTGCTGCTTGCTGTCCATTCGATGCCTGCCCCCGTCGTGCACCCCGCCGCTCCCATGTCCTCTCGTCAGTCGTCCCTTTTCGCCTTTTTGAATGCCGGCCCCTCTCTGGTTGGTGGTTGTTGTGCCGTTCCGCACCTCGGGCCGGGTACTCGCTGCGTAGCATGAAGGTGATCCCGGGCTTTAGTTTCTCGACTAGTGCCTTTGCGAAATCCACCGGAATGTTGCTCCCATCTAAATGCCCATTCTTCCTCTTGAAAACACACTGGTTGTAGCAGAGCCAATTTTTACCTGTGCTTTGATCGACTAACGTTGTCAGGAACGGTAAATCACGAAAGGTGAGGTTAGCATGGTCAAGCATGCGCTGGATCATTACCCTGCCTGCGAACTTCTCGTGATATTCCCAAAGGGCCGTCCGAATGGTCGGATGGATGTGAGCAAGGCTGTCCATTTGGTTGACCGGTGAAGTGTTCGCAGCTGCCCTGCCAGTGCTGAATGGTGACTGGCCATGTGGGGCGAACTGTGTTCCCATTGCAGGAGGAGGGAGTTCCTGCCACGCCAATGGGTACGATGACCACAGGACTGGATGCTGGTACCTGATGTCCGCCATTATATCGTCCAGTAGAGAGACGGGGAATGGTGTGAGCTTACCTGGTTGGTAGTCATCTGGATGGAGGCGCATGGAAAAGAATTGCCTCGAGTCATCGTAGATGGCCCACGTTATTTGCTTACACAGGGTGGGCGTGAAGGCATGCTTCGCCGCCATAACTGCTGGTTGTCGGAACAAGTGATAAATTTGTAAGAGTTTTTGATACAAATGACAGGTCTTGCCAAAGAGCGACCACAGCTTGGCCAAGTAGGTGGCGATGTTGAGCTTGAGTTCCAACACGTTGGTGGGAGGCACCCTGCTCTCGGCGTTCGTAAGTTTCAATGCCTCGGCTAGGGTGCGGTTTTGTTTGGAGTCATCCGCTGCTTGCTCTCGGAGCTGGAGGGTTTGGATATCATGGAGAGTCCACGAGAGGCAGGCCAAGATGCTGATGCCTTTCTCGGCAGTCTTTAACGTGGGATGGCCGTTGCCCGGGCTTGGTCGCACCTTGACGATGTCATCGATGGTGTCCTTGGAGAAGAACACTCCGGGGTCTATCTCTATCCCATAATGTTATATCGTCTTCCGTCAGCCCCTCTGGCGGGGCTTCCTGGATGAGTTGCCCTGTGAATTGCAGCAGTTCTCATGGTGTGCGTTGGCGCTCTAAAGCGAACGGTGCTACTGGAAGTGGGAGGTATGCCATGCGTTGTAGGGCTTCTGGCGTGCTTGGTAGGCCCGTTGGCTTCCACAGCTCTTTTGCGTTGGCGTCCTCAGCAAAGAAGGTGGCCGCCGCCACGGCATCTGATACCATGGGAGCCGTCTTCTATTCTCAGGCGTTTCGTTCTGGTAGTGCAACGGGATGCGGATGACTGGTGGTCGACCGGTCGCCGATGAAAGCCACTACCTTACCTTGCAGTTCCACCGCTGCTTCGAATTCGAAAAACTTGGTGGGGCTGTGCAAGGTGTGCACGTATGGCGATTTGTGCTGGAGGAAGCCAAATACACGCAGTCGTGGCGATTGTGCAAGCACCTCGTCCTTGAATTTGTTTGCGTCCGTGAGGCCCGTTTGTTGCCACCTGAACTCTCGAATGTTTTGGGCTGGCGATGCTGCCGTTGTCAGCTTCTGGAGCCTTTGCACCATTGCTCCGAGTGCTGTGGCTGGTGATGTGGTGATGTTGTGCGGTGGCTCGTTGTCGTTGGCATCGTTGGCGCCCGCCAACTGGAATGCCAACTGCTCGTCCTGCGTCACTGTGAACGCAGGTGGGTTGTAGTCGCCCGCGTTTGTAGTTCGTGGCGTTGCCGGTTTTGTGGTGGTGGGGTTCTCGCGCGGCTCGCCGGTGCCATAAGCGAGGAAGCCCACTAGCAGGTTGTCCTTGAGGGCCATGTCGTCGTTGTTGTAGTGGTGGGTGCGATGCTTCGCGGAAGTGGAGCTCGTGATGAGTTATTTGAGCTAGAAAAGCTACAACACAAAGCAGAACAAAAACCCTGCAACAACCATGGTGCGAGGGTGCTGCCCCAACAAAGAATGAGATGTTCGGGGTAGCATACGCTACCCCAAATTCTCATACTTGTGGTTGGCAGCCGGACTTCGTCTGTCCCTCACCGCAAGTTTCATCCCTGTATAAGCGTGTCTCTCCCAGGCTCCGTAGCCCTCATCCTACATCCCTGCTTGGTTGCCTCCACGTGTAACGTCATCCTGTTTCTCATTTTACATTCCCTTGTATCTAGTTCTGGTCCAACACACCCTCGCGGTGAACGTACGGAATCTTTCCGAAGTGTCACCGAACTTCTCTTGTTGTCAGTCTTGGTGCTTGCATTATTCTCAGCAGGACCGTGCCCCAATAGTTTCGCACGCATTTCAAGGAATTCTTTTCCTTGTTTAGGCTTCGTGAGGATGTCCGACCACATCTCCTTGGTGGGGCAGTGTCACCCTCCATATGGCTTTCACCACGATGACGTATGCCTATCACAGATAGTTACATGTAGACCTTCAGTATCAACCTATTTGTTAGATAGTGAAGTACTACATGTAATAGTAGAGCCGTATGGAGGGTGGGGCAGTGTTGAATCTCCACCTCTCCCTGGTCGACCATGTCCTTGATAAAAAAATATCGGACCTTGATGTGTTTTGTCCGTTTGGATCCTGAAGTCCTCCCATTCTTTTCCAAGCTGATACTGCTTTTATTGTCCTGGTATACAATGTTTTGATTTACTTTGTAGCCCAATGCCTCTAGGAAATAACGGGCGTGCAGAATGCTCGGAAGGGCGTCTTACACCCCGATTAGTTCCGCCTCCGTGGAGCTTCGTGCATTTTTTGTTTGTTTGCGAGAGATGCTGATTGCATCTCCGTTTCCCAGCGTCATCATTGCCCCCGTATGGCCTTTGCAGTCTTTGTGGGTGGCATAGGATGCATCGACGTACCACCGCACGATTCCTAGATTCTCCACACTCAAGCACAGCCCCATATCCACGGTTCCGTTGAGGTATTTCAACACTCTTTTTAACTTACCCCAATCATCCTCATCTGGTCCTTTCACCCTTGTAGTCAGGAAGGCCACGGCGGTTTGGATATCACATCGGGCTTGCCCGCTAAGAAACAGCAGTTGGGCCGTGGTTCGGTGGAATGCTGCCGCCTGTTCCTCCGGAAGCTTCTTACCATTGTGTCTTGTTTGGAATAGGTGGTCGGCGGCCGGAGTTGCGGACGTCCCATGGATGACTTCTGGGAACGCTGCAATGATTTCCTTGGTGTATTCCCCCATGCTGATCTTACATTTTCCTGGCTCTGAGTAGTCCAGATCCATTCCCAGGTAAATGTGTTTATCGCCTTCAATCACGCTAATATTGCTGTATAGGCTCCTTAGCCAATCCTCAATCTTCTTTACTTCTGCTTTTCGCTTGTGCAAAAGTTTTAAGTCATCCACGTGCCAGCAGATGGTCATCTGCTTACCACGGATATCCTTCGTGACCACGCAGGGATCATATGGGTTCACGGTGAATCCCTTCGCTACAAGGTCGGTGAGTAGTTTTTTATAAAACAGGAGTGCCGACTTCAACATGCCGTATAGTGCCTTTTGGAGCTTTACGAAAAGCACCGGTTCTCCTTTTGTGTCTGTGGTGATGTACTTCCGATAGATTTGCGGAGCCGCCAACACCGTCAACTCTGCCAGTCTTCCTTGGAACCTCATGATCACGTGATCAGGGCAGTCAGCATGTAGGAATGCTCCCGGTAGATCTATCACCTGCACGCTCCTCCCCTCACTGGCCTCGATAGCACACGACATAAAAATGGACTCAATGGAGACTGTCGGTGAGGCTGCTTCCTCTTCTGTCGTCGTCTCCCTCTGCTTTCGCCCATCTGCACATGTTCTTGCCTTGACTGTGTCGTCCTTCTTGTGCTTTAGGAAGATCAGCGACGCCAACGCAGCCGCTCGTTCTTGTTTTGTTAGCTTGGTGGGATCCATTGGGATAAAAACACTCATGTCGTGAAATTGACCCAGTTCTTTTTTCTTTTGTGAGTGCCTTCTCTCCCTCCTCGCCGAACATCTTCAGACCTTTCTTTAGGGAATACTGAGTCATGAGGTGTTCGTGCATGAGTTTTCGTATTGCCTTCTTGTCTCTCCCTTTTGCCTTCTTCAGCCCCGCTTTGAGAGAGTATTGAGTGATGATGAACTCAAAAACGGGCACCAGGTAAGAGTCCATCTGATCACATTTGTCTTCAGATAAAGTCGCATGCATATACTCATCTACCCTTTGCTCCGCCTCTTCATTGGCATACATGGCGAATATGTTGTGTTCGAAACCGTCAAGGCGGGATGATACCTATCGTTTACGCCGCGATTGCCTAGGTCCACCCTCGCCCTCGTTGTCTTCCTCATCGTCCGAATCCCTCAATCCCGATCCGTCACCCTCGTGATCAGTTCCCTCTGGATCCAACAATCCGCCTTGTGGTTCATTTAACAATTCACTCGCATGGTTGCTTCCACCCAACTCTATGTTTTCCTCGTCCAGTTCATCACCCTCGGGCTCGGATAGTATTCCATCATTTTGTGCAGCTCCCTCGTTTTGCAAGATCGGCATGTCCTCCCCCTCAATATTGACTATCTCCTGTGGCTTGTGCGGGACACCTTTGCCCACTTCGAGTATGCTTCCATCGTTGCTGAACCCCTCCGGATCCGCTTCCACTATGTGTGGCCCGGCGTCGTCGGCCATCTCTACGTTCATCCCTGCATTCTCCGCGGCCAGCCGAGCTTGCATCGCCACCTCAGCCTGTTCGTCTGGCATGGTCACAGCTGGAGTAAGCTAGGCAGGCTCAGCCAATTCAATCCCCGGCAACTCAGACGGGATGTCAGGAAAAGGAGATGGCTTGGGTTCAACTAGTCCCTCCGGCTCCTCATTGTATTCTTCATTTCTCATGTCATCGTAGGGCTGGTTGTTGCGGTCAGAAAAAACCAGTTTTGCGACAGCCTTGTCATTCCTTGCATGCCGGTCTACTTTCCTGATGATGGACTTTGGCATCGGCAGTTCATCCCATCTCCGCCTGGTCAGTCTTTTCTTGGTACGGAGGCAATAGAATTTGTAGCTGCCCTGCATATTTCCGGTCGGGCCCATGCATATGGTTTCATGTGTGCATGGTGTCATGCTGTTGGATGGAGTAGGTTCGTCGTGCACTTCACAGTACGCTCCGAATGGTGTCTTGCAGTGGACCCTTGCATTCAGTTTGTGGCGGCATACCAGCTCCCTCGGGCTATATTTCGTTGATACACCCAACTTGATAGGAAAATTGTTTAGCCACAGAACGATACAGTGTATTAGCTCAATCGTCAGTAACTTGGGTAGCCCAGCAAAAGGTAGTGTATTCTTGATTCCTCTCGCTCTTTCCTCGATTAGCCTGATGGCCCGTTTGATCTCTGGCATGTGCACGTTGGCGGCGGTCATGTTAATGGGGAGTGTGGGTCACTGGTCTGCGACAGAGTCAAACTCCTTGTCCACGAGAGCTGTTTGCACAGTGAAACCAGCACGTTGGTAAAGGTGTAACACTCTTGTAAGTTTCGCACCAATTATTTTAGCAGTCCTCCTAGGGAGGAATTCTACTGTTATTAACTGGATCCCGCGTGACCTCGTAACCAGGAAAGGAACCCCGTTAACAAACATTATATCCGCAGTCAAGGTCACAAATCGATGTTGTTGCACGAAGTCACGTGGGATCACCACAATATCCGTCGTCACTCTCTCCGGCCTATGCCTCACTGTCCTCCCCCTTAGCCCTGCCAGGTCGGGTCCAAAAATAGTGTGAGCATTCCGGAGATCGGAGACATCAATAGGGCAATCGTCCATCAGTTTACCACGTACCATGGCCTTGAAATCTGCCTTGGTCGGGCTGCCCAGCATTGCTTGGAGTTTTCTTGCTTTGATGGCTTGCTGCACCTGCTCCTTGGTGAACCCTTCGTAATTCTGCTGTACTGTCTGTACATGCATTGCCTCCCTGTCAGAGAGCTCGGACATATCAAAATAATGAAGTCCTTTCGAGCAAGGTTTGAACTCGATGATCCCCTTCATATACTCCACCTTGAATGTTGCTTCTTGGCCACTGCCTGGTGTGCTGCTGTAGGTGATTGGGAACAGCGATTTCATGGTCTTGAGGGACAGCATGTTGCCAATGTCTTTCGGGTGGTATTTAACTGGAATGTCCCCGCATTCTTCTGTGGAGAAGATACCCACTTTGTTGCATACCGTGGATCCTGCATTGCAATGGATAGTGGTCGGACGTGGCGCGTGAGGTAGTTCCTGTTACAGAACATATCTGTCGAGCTCTGGCTGTCTAGGAGCAGCCAGTTCTTGTTCAGCCCTCCACCGTCATGTTAGTGGAAGAAATAGCAGGCCTTGTCGTCTCCGTCTACCTCCACGGTTCCACCCTCCGACGCATCTTCTCCTTCTTCGCCGGAGTCGTCACTTTCCACGGCTCGCATTGTGTGCATGTGCTCATCTTCTCCTGCATCATCGTCCCCAATGCTCGTGCCCGGCTTCTCCGCAGGACAGTGTGTTGCGAAGTGTCCTTTCTTGCCGCATCGGAAACACTTGCGGTTATCCGTGCGGCTCCCATCACCTTGCGCGAACATCATTGCTCCGTCGCCTTGCCTCATATTCAGTTGCAGCGGGAAGTACCGCATTACGATTGGTGGGGTACGTGTCTGTCCCCTTTGCATAGTCGTTGTCCAGATCCTCCCTTAAGTCCTTGAACTTGAAGTAGTTCGCCCCGTCCAGCATGAGCATAGACAGGTAGGCCTCTTGAGCCAGCTCCATGGCATTTGTCTTCTGGCTTGATGTTGCGCTCTCCCGGGTTGTCCCCATCTTTACCAACACCGCGTTTACCAGGGCTCTCGAATGCCCAATGCTGCTACCGTAGCTGAGCGCTGTATCCACGAGCGCATTGAACCGTTCGAAATATTGGGAGTTCGAAACGTGTCCCTCTTGCACGTAGCACATAATTGCCTTGTCGGCCGCCACTATGGCCTGCGTTTCCTGCTTGGTCGGGTCGAACTTACAGCACAATCCCTTTATCATTCGGAGTAGACCTATGCTGTCTTGACTGCCCTCAAGGGTCCCCCAGTTGTCATCTCCCTTCAGGAGAGCCTTGAGTTCGGGTGCACAGTGCTTGTAGCGGAGGGCATACGCTTTCTTCTTGTTTTTTTGTACCTCTGTTCCCTCATATATTCCGCGTCAAACTTGCGCTTGAATATATGCTCCTCGGCTGTGGTGGGAGGCACGTGATTCCCTGCACTGTCGGTGCTTCCGGTCGGTGGGTCTGGCATAGTAATCACGAGATCCGTGAGTTGTTTCAGGGCCCCCGCCATGTCTGCTCCCGACTTGCAGTTAGCCTGCATGTAGTTGCAGAGCTTCTCGGTGGTTTCCGTGTATTGGGCTGCATGTTTCGCCGTGCCCGATTGATAGATGTATTCCTCTAGCCGGGATGTGGGTGCCTTGTATTTGCTTCCGGGGGTCGCGTGATGCCTGAATTTCTTGCCGCCACACACGCCCTGCTTCCTGTCCTTCGGGACCTTCTCGTCCTTCTCACCCGATTCACCCATGATTCCGGGCTGACTTGCACTGGTCAGAAGCCTTTTAATTTAAAATGTTGTTGAGACCTCAATTCTCCTCATCGCGAAGGCTCATGTAAAAACATCGGTAACGTAGATTTTAAATTAAAAGTGAGACTATTCTGCCACTATCCTCACGGCACGTTTCATCCCTGTAAGCACGTCTCTCCCAGGCTCCGTAGCCCTCATCCTACGTCCCCGCCTGGTTGCCTCCACGTGTAACGTCATCCTGTTTCTTGTTTTACCTTCCCTCGTGTCTAGTTCTGGTCCAACAGCGTGCAATTGCCCTGCCTTCTCCTTGATTCCGACGACCGGCGAGTTATGATTCGAAAAACTCAAACCTAAAGATATCTCGACCGTCTGCTGTGTTACCTCCTTTTCTTCTGATACATCTTCAGGAGGCACAGAAGTATGATTGCTCACTTTACATTCTACGTCATTCGCGGAATTTTTAGAATGTTCAACAAAAGAAACACCATCATCCACAACTAATGCTCTTTCCTCAACTGATATTTGTGGGCTGTGATTCAGAAGACTAAGATCCGAAGAAAGTGCATCAGACGTTTCAAGTTCTTCGCCGCCTACCGATTCATTTTGAGATGTATCTGGAACATAGTTATTGTCCAATGATTTTGTGTGATTTGAAGAATCATGCGGGTGCATCTCTGAGGAAGGTTTGAGCTTTGAAGCATTGCTTGGAACTTTGGTATCATCAGGTGTTTCGTGATTTCGAGAATCCATCTCATGCAAAGACAAATGACCCTCTTTCTCCTCACTTCTGTCTTCACTTAGATCAGCATCAGTGCCAATTTTTTCTGGAAGTGCGTTCGTAGAACCGTGGTCGATGCTTGGTCTTCTATGTTGTAATACATGGTCCCCAAAAGCATGTTTGCCCGCATCATCGACACCGACACCCCCACACTGCTCCTCGGCCATTTTCTCTCACCAAGCCCTCCGGATAAGATAGAGATGTTTCAATCCTCCGACCCTGATGCCTCTTTTTCTTATGACGCTTGTCGATGGACTCGTCATCCACCGGCCATGATGGAATGGATTGTCCAACGTTGCCGCCATTTCTTTCTGTTGGGGAATAATGCCCAGTCTTGCCAGATTTCAATTAGTTCTGATACGGTGCGGCTGGTGGCGGGTTCATCCATTGTTGTAGAGGCTGGGGTGATTGCTCATAGTTCCATAAGAACGAATGACATGACACCAACAATCGTCATTGATCCGATAGGTCCGGAGAGGACAGTGGAAATCAGAAGTAATTTTATAATGCACGCTCCCCAAGAGGAACCCGCGAATCGCCATATTTCCTTTACTTCAGCTAGATAGGACACAATAGACTCGCCAAATATCCCAATTCTAAGTCACCTCCCGGTCTCGGTCGGAGCTCTCGTTTTCCGTATGGTACCCACAGTACCTAAATACAGGTATTGACCATTCCATAACAAACCTCTAACAAAAAAATTAATTACTATCATCGCGTACCATGCAATAAAAATCACTCAAAGGCACTTTAGTTCTACTATCTCAGCATGATTATCTGGTAGATGTTTTAAATCCAAATTAATGATACAGCATGGCATCAGACTGGGCAAGCTTGAAAATTAATTACCATGTCATTTCAATGTGTGCATTGAAGAATCACTGAAACAGGGTATTTCATCTCCGAGAACTGCCCAAATGTTTGTGAGTGATTTTATGCCATCAATGCCAAACATAGCATGAAGAAAAAGAGGGATTCCTAAAAAGGAAGTTATTAAAAGTGATACACAAATACAAGATTGAAATCATGTTTGTGCATTCATTTAACTTAATTTATTCATGTCAAGTTGTCCTTCCTGGAGCTTATGGAGCCACACACGTATAGCAGATACCTTTGCCCATGAGTATGGCATTATAATATGCTCAAATATGCCTCATATGCAGATCACATCAATCCCAAATGGAGTGTATGGTCCATTTGAGAAGCTCCTTTGAGCCAGCATTGTTGAGAAAGACATCTCATTAGCTTCATGCCAAAGGAACTTGCTCATGTCACAGTTGGTGATGGCTATGAGTTTTGGCCTGAAGGAGTCAGGGTTCATTTAAATTATGCTTAATATCCAGGTTTAGATGGTAACTTTGACTTTTAGCATGGTATGCTTTCCTAATTGAACACATGAGAGGTGATATGGTGCAGAGAGAAAGTGAGCATTGACGGTATTTACTGTTCTCCAAATTCATAGGCCAATAGATGCAATTTGCAATGTCATCTGCGAGCGGTGTTTGGGTGGTCACATGATAAGGCATGAGTTTAAAGAAGCCCCATCATCACAGAAGAAAATATGGTGATATCGCTGGTGACTAATGTGAGAGAATCAGCCTCCCCCTATTCATATTCATGATGAAAGCCAAGGAGGAAGTTACCTGATGCTTAGCAAGAATATGGCATCATCACTGATAAGAAATACATTGTAGGAGGCACTGATGAAGATCCTGGCTTAGCGGTCATGCTCAAGTGTACCTCCCCATTGAACCCCTATAATGGAACTCCATTAGAGTTAATCATTTTCCTCACAACAGGGGAGATCCTAGACAACCGACAGAAATAGATAATAGATGGGCAATACAACATACATTAGCAAAAGAAATTTTCTGTCTTCTTAGAGTGGAAACATGATCACAACTAGCAAAATGACTATCTGCCACAAATTTTGTAGCCCACAACAGTGGACTAATCAAATTTCCAATTCAGCTAAAAGTTGGTTCTCAAGTGTAAATTTGATTACTCTGTTGTTGTAAGTGGTCTACAAAATTTGTGAGGCTCTACAAAGATCATGTAGAGTGTGTAAATTGTCATGTGTGTTGAAAACAGTAGTTCTTTAGCATGACTGGCATGGCGCATGTAGATAGCAATAGTGCTAATTAAACACTTGTCAGAGGGGGTGCTTAGGTTAAGTTTGGAGATGAAATGAGTGAAATGGAATCAACTATGACATGTGAGAAGTCATCTGCAGAGATGTTTTCAGGTGCTGAGATGCACTCGGTGAGCCTCTCAGGAGTAACAAAATTTCATTGTTGCTGCTGCTCAAAACATCTCCACCTTTGGCATAAAATAAGGCAGTAAAACTAGAAATAATAATAGTTTTTGAATGCAACCATGTATTGAAAATTACACCACCTATTTAACTCATTGACTTACTTAGAATAATTAAAACAAAGTAGTTGTTGCTGTCCAAACTCAACATTGAAATGGTCTGATAACATGAAAAGCTATGAATGCAATCACTGATCTCAAAAGTTTTGGGATGTATTGGCACTTAGCCCTTGAGAGCCTCAGATCTCCTGAAAAATATTGCTGCTGCTTGCAAAAATCAAAAGTAATTTAGTTTGATATATTTCCGTTTTGATGCCAAATTGGTCACAATTGATATAGTACAAGTGTGAGTTAGCTATGAAAAGAAGTATTGATGACAACATTGCAATACCCACCATGAATTAGAACTCACCTAGGTCCTGAACATGACTAGATTTGGCCTGGTGCCCAAAATCAGAAATCGGGAACTGGTCTGGTATGCTAGAAAAATTTTGCATCACATTTCTGGAGAGAATAGTATAGGTACAAAAGAGCTTTGTTATGCAATCAACAATGGTAATGTTATAGCATGTACAATTGAGCTCATTTACATTGGAAGAATGAAAAATATGTTTTTGCTTCATGCCAAAAGTCAAGTATGTAGTGGTCGTATATGTAATTATGTTGACATGATTGTGTGGAAGAAATAATAAATGTTGTTGTTTGGTGGTATAAAGTTGGTCCCAAATTCTCTATTTCACCAATGATCCCAATGTTTTATTACTCATAAAGTAAAATATGTGCCACAATAAGTCCTTATTGAATCTTAATTTCTGTCAAAATCTATGCGTAGAATCAGACATGAAATGCATTACCAGATTTGGGTGAAAAACAGCATCTATTTATGGAAAAACCATTCCTCCCAACGCAAACACATTGAGGTATAAGTTAGTAGCCATTTGTTGACCCCCCATTTAATGACCCAACCTTCTAGTCAATAGAACCCTCTCTAAACTGGATTTGACTGGAAATCTGATGTCTGAATTCGGTCCTGACCAACATTCTACTAGTTTGGTTGTAGTACTGCCATCTGACAAAGTCACGGGGTTCCATATGACTGCCCCCTTGAATAAATTCCCATCTTTCTCCCTCCCGGTCATGATGGTGGCCGCGTAACAAAATTTGCTCTGTAGAAACAGAGCAAATTCTTGTAAAATACGGCGCATCCGACCAAACAAAGCAGCAGGATGGTTGCAGGCAATGTTGCCATGAGGTCAATTGCAGCAGACCCATTGTTGCAACGGTATTAGCCATAATTGAGGTGATGCAGTCGTGGCAGCGGATATTGTCATGGTGTGGAAGTATTGCGTCGCGAATTCATCTTTTTGTGTTACATAGAATCTGGTATGTTTTTTACATGGGGCAATGTAGCGACAGTACTACAATTAAACTGGTACATGATATGAAATCAAAGATAAAGGGACGAAGAGATATTTTTGTCACTACAAAAGTCACAGTTTTATATTTTCGGCTGTGTTCAAAAATGTTCAAGAATGTTCAAGAATGTTCAAAAATGTTCAATAATATTCAATAATGTTGAAAAATGTTCAAGAAGCCATTGGCTTCAATTCATTGTTGTCGCCAATTAAGGTTGCTCTAAAACATTTCACATAGGTATTCATACTTTTGAATTAATATCTTATTGCAAGGCTTGCCAATTTTTCATTACATATCCATTTCTGAGAAAGACAAAAAATTGATAGTTTCATTTGTTTAGATATCTACGTACTACCGTACTCTACTGAGTTCACACAATTTTCGTCTCAATACTTCCCTCGTTTCACAATTTGCCGGATCTTCCTGAAATAAGTATTTTACAAAATGAAAATTTATGCTGCAAAAATTATTTTGATTTGCAAAAAATGAAAACCAATATTACAAAAATAATTTTTGATTTACATCATTCCCTACCAGATATTTTGTCCACCTTAATTCAAAATGCAACGAAAGCACTTTCTTTTGTGTTTCAAGATCAAAGTGTATTGCACGACAATTTTCTATATTGCATTTACTGCACACATGCAAAAATTTGAAAAGTCAATCCAAGAATGACTGCAGAGTTATCTGGGAAAATGCAGCATGAAGCAAGCAAAAACATCACTTTGCATGTGTGCATAGAAGTCTTCCACATCTTACGCTAGTGTTACACTATATTTTCCCAGATTGTTCAGAGATTGCTCTGGGAAGTATTTTACAAAATGAAAATTTATGCTGCAAAAATTATTTTGATTTGCAAAAAATGAAAACCAATATTACAAAAATAATTTTTGATTTACATCATTCCCTACCAGATATTTTGTCCACCTTAATTCAGAATGCAACGAAAGCACTTTCTTTTGTGTTTCAAGATCAAAGTGTATTGCATGACAATTTTCTATATTGCATTTACTGCACACATGCAAAATTTGAAAAGTCAATCCAAGAATGACTGCAGAGTTATCTGGGAAAATGCAGCATGAAGCAAGCAAAAACATCACTTTGCATGTGTGCATAGAAGTCTTCCACATCTTACGCTAGTGTTACACTATATTTTCCCAGATTGTTCAGAGATTGCTCTGGGAAGTATTTTACAAAATGAAAATTTATGCTGCAAAAATTATTTTGATTTGCAAAAAATGAAAACCAATATTACAAAAATAATTTTTGATTTACATCATTCCCTACCAGATATTTTGTCCACCTTAATTCAAAATGCAACGAAAGCACTTTCTTTTGTGTTTCAAGATCAAAGTGTATTGCACGACAATTTTCTATATTGCATTTACTGCACACATGCAAAAATTTGAAAAGTCAATCCAAGAATGACTGCAGAGTTATCTGGGAAAATGCGGCATGAAGCAAGCAAAACATCACTTTGCATGTGTGCATAGAAGTCTTCCACATCTTACGCTAGTGTTACACTATATTTTCCCAGATTGTTCAGAGATTGCTCTGGGAATGATCTTTTCAATTGTTAGCTTATGCGTATTAGTTGACAATGTCTTGTTTGTGACCATCCTCAATACTTTTAAACATGTAAATACAATGCAGAGGACACATTCAAGCCATGATGGAGATAAGTCTATGTATGGGACATGGACTCAAAAACTAATGAGGTATGCAAATGTAGAAATGTCATAAAATTGCTGTTGTGGTTAAAAAGGCTTCGACGAATTCAGAAAGCAGCTTATTACATGTTTGGGATGA
Organism: Cyclotella cryptica; assembly: GCA_013187285.1. Classification (NCBI taxonomy): domain Eukaryota; phylum Bacillariophyta; class Thalassiosirophyceae; order Thalassiosirales; family Thalassiosiraceae; genus Cyclotella; species Cyclotella cryptica. The sequence goes on from JABMIG010000055.1 coordinate 76,986, forward strand.
TACGGGCAAGTTTGAATCTCAATTATAATGGTTGGGTCAAATATTTTCATTGATTTTACATTAGCTCATGTGTTCATTACTCAAATTTGGGGGCATCAGCAGGACAAGAAGCATCACAAAACACAATTGACCCTGTGTTCTGGATGTGGGCAATGTCTTGTTTCTTAGAGGACATGTACCATGTCTGAGGACGTGTCCAGAATACATCCAAGACATTGTCAATTAAGACATTGCAACACAATTTTCATAATTGGAAAATGAATTCGTACACTCCTATATCCCAAAGACCTTAAGGCTGTGACTTTCTCGGGTCCGATTCCAATAGGCCAATCCGAACCCGTGACAGAATTTTTGAAAATTTCGTATTGCCCCCTCTCTTGCCTTTGTGGGGCTGTTGTATCGCCCAACCCGATCCTATTGCCCAATGGCCCGATGGAGTCATTCCCGTCAAGTCAATTTTTGTCCCGCCACGCACTTCTCTTCACACATCAACACAGTCTCCCATGCATATTTCATGCATATAATATTTTATATTATTTCATCACTTCCCCCGTTGAATCACATCACCGCATATGAACGACATGCTGTTGACACTATTATTTCGGAGATGTGGAGGGATGAAAAATTGGGGAATTCGAAAGTTAAAGAGCAATTCGCAATTTTGTGGCAAACTGTCAAAAGAAGGAGAATGACAACCGCATGAATGATGACAAGAAGAATGTGTAGATATTTGGTGTGATGGCTTATGTTACAGTTCAGCAGAACATCAGTTTAATCTATATCTAAAGCATTGCTTAACTCTTTAATACGGAAAAGCAATAATTGTGTAGGACATAAGGGCAATTCAAACATGTTTGACAAGAAAAATGCACGACCTTAATCTGTGTTAAATTTACGAAACATCAACGACCTTGATGTCTGCATTATCTAACAACTTTGGCTGTCCAATCATATCATTGTATTGCTCTAGTTTCAACCATGCCTGCGTTAATTGAGAGCATATCAATTGCCTCCTCTCACACTCTTCGTCGTTTGTTGTAGATGCTGACAAGTAAGTCAAAACTAAATGCACAGTGGAGATGGCAGGAGACTTTTTCCTCTGCAAGAAACGAATCACTCCGCGTGCAATTTCGTAGACTGTTTCATCCTCCATCCCAGCGTGTGGCCCAGACGATGTTAATGTTTGTGGAGATACCGTGATTAAATGAGCTGACAGGTTCGATGCCTTTAATAACCTGTTCCCAAATTGCCCTGCAGCTGCGTTGGCAAAATCAGAGCGAGCTTTTTTTAACCTGCTGCTGCTGACTGACGCTCCCCCCCGACTCGATTCGCAGCTCGCACCAAGTCGGTCAATGGTATGACGATTGATGTTGGTCAGGGCGGCACGTACTCCCTCTTCGTTGTAGGTGGGTAGGAAATCGGAGTATTTGAGTCTACGAGGAGATCGCGGGCACGCGATGCGTAGTTCATTATTCGTTTGATGAGTGTTTTTATGCCATGGCTGGTGGTGTTCGCAAATATTTCTGAACCGAAACCTGCTCAGCGGCAACAACGATATTGGTGAATTTATCCATGATTCGCGGTGGTGGTGATGGGTGATGGTGCTGTGATGGACCGCGAGCGTGGATTTGTGCGTAAAAATTACACACAAAATCTCGATTGGTCAAATGGATTGGGCCAAAAAAACGAGGTCCAATAGGAGCCTCTATTGGACTATTGAACTCGTGACTAATCCGATTGGTCAATCCAAAAGGGGGTACCAATGTGATTGGACACGTTTGTTGGGCCTCACAAAGTCGCCGATTCGGGTTTTCGATCACCCAATACGGTTCGTGGGACTCACTCTGATCGGATCGGATTGGTCATTGGGCCTACAAAGTCACAGCCTAAATTCAACAAACTGAGTTTATTACCAATATCCAAACAATGGAGTTGGAATAGCTTAAAATAAGCAAAATTAGGTGACATCAGATCATGATCTGGGCAATGGTTTATTGCTGAATAAAGATGTGTGACACCATGAAACTCAGTACAATGTATCAGAAAAATCTCATCAATTATATGGGTGGTTGCATCATGTTGAGATAGCCCTATCATGGCATACCTCTCATTCTTCTACAAAAAAATGTGTTTAGCCATCACATCACACATATGGTGAGCATCTTCCAAAAACAAGGAGACAGAAGGTGATATGCCAGGCAGCCATTTCCTCCTGATAGTCTCCCAACCATAAGAGTAGGTGGTTGAATTTCTTCATCTACTTGCTCAATCGATGTCTTTTTTACAGGTTCCTCCTTTGTCATTTATAGTTCGTGGAACTTCCAGTTGGCCAACATTAGGTCAGCTGATGATACTATTTGCAAGTCTAGCATTCATCCTGGTGAAATTTTTACCACTTCCATTTGTGATTCTCCTTGTTGCTGCCATCAAAAAATGCAGTGGCATTTTCAGATATTCCTTTACTCATGAGACTCCATATGAACACTTGTTCTTCCCATGCCAAGGTGCCTGGTTGGCCCCTACTAAACATCCACTGCTACTGCTAGGGACTACACAATAAATGGCACATTCACCTGTATTTACAACCCTGCATTGGGTTCAACAATGATCTTCAATTATTCTAGGATCCAAAGAAAGAAGCTGTTGCTACTGCATCAGTTGAGGTTGCAAGCTTCTTCCATTCCCACATATTTTGATTGAATAGGAAAACTGAGTACAGACTAGAAAATGCCTCTGGTTTCCAAAAATGCATTAACCTTTCCTTCAAAGTTCTGGTCCAGCATCAAGCTCAAACACTTGCCCATCATATGAGCATACAGTATTACTGGCCAGGCCTCTTTGAATCAAACCAAAACACATGAATTTGTGAGCAACCCCTGTTTGCTAAATTTGGTCAATGTTTGCCACAAGGGCTCCACCGTGAGCTGTGCTCCTATTTTAAAGGGCTGAGCAAAAGGCACTCTTCCATATTTGTTGATCAATCATTGTTGCCCATTCTCTGTCACTGCCTCCTCATTCCCATGTCTCATTGTATTTGTTGCACCCCTCTGCTCCTTCACGTCTAGCTCTGTACCCCTTGATTTGAAAACTAGCCCTGGGTCCTGTGCTACTGCAAAAGGCACATGGCTTTTGCTTCCTTCTGGATCCTCTTGAACACTATCCTCCATTCTTGCTTATACTGCTGTAAACACCTGAACCCCTCCATCATACATACGAGGCATGTGGGTTTACTGCTCTATCGTGACAGACAAGGAAGAAGCTGCATTAGGCAAAGCAAAATCTATCCAAGAACGATGTTGTGAGGGTAGGGCTCCACAACCGAAGTAAGCACCCAGTGATCATCCCCGTTGCTCCATCTCTTTCGTGATAGTGATACTTTGTGGTGCTCCACAACAGCCCCATCTGGCCATCACCACAAGAAAGTCATCATGCTAGAGAAACAGCATGACAGAGTTGGTACAAGCATTGCACCAGTGCCAATTGATCTGATGAATTACTAGTCATTTTTTGTATGGTATTGTACCAGTTATGGTAGGTAGGAATCTGTAGGAATGTTGTAGTTGGGAGCGTTTGAATCTGTCCGTTGGCGTTCTCACGCAGTCGAATCAAAACAAACCGCCACGATGTCTGAGTGTGTCGTTTACCCTCGATGACCATGGTGAACTATCCATCATTTCAACGAAACACGTAGTATTCCACGCGGCCGTGTTCCACCCATTCGGAAGAGGGAATAGAGAGAAAAAGTAATTGATAATTCCGATCCTATTGATTCTACTTCTATGAACGCGCCATCGCCACAATCCAGCCATCCCCGCACCATGCAAAATACCAACGTCACGCACTCTTTAACAAACTCATCCCAATATAGCTCGCCACCCCATCCATCGACCATGACATTGATCGATACCACGAATCAGCCAATGCTCAACTACGACGGGACCGAAATGCGCGACGGACAAAGCCGTCTTGTTTACAAGTCGCAGTTTTTGTCGACGCATCCCTTGAAGGGCGATTGCAAGGAGAGAGTTGGTTTCGGTGAGTTTTTCGTTTTTCTACTTCCCGCTTTTTTTTTGAACGAAACGACGGCTGTATAGTATGATTTTAATATGAACGCAACGCTAATGATTCAATATTATGATCCTTCGTAGGAGGCAAGAAGTTCACCTATGTTTCTGGAGATGGTGTCATTCGGTGAGCAGAAGTGCCAAATACTGCGATCATTACTGCCGTTTTCATATCCAGTGTCTCTTCTGACAACTTTCGTTGCTCTAAATATGCATATTCAACATCATATATCTAGGACAATGAATGCAATATTTGGTCACGGAGGATGGAGCTCTCAAATATTATCGGAGCGATTAGTTGTACGTCACTTGGTTCGGCATTCTAATTTCAAGTTTAATGACGTTCTCACCGCCAAGTTGTTACCCGAAAACTCCATATTCATCTGTGCCACAGCAAAGCGAAAAAGACGATAGAGGAAGATGGAATGTCGGCTATTTAGTTACTGTTCGAGTAACATTGCTTAATGGAGTCTCACATGAAGATTGTGGCTCTGGTGAAGGAATAAACAGCAGCAAAATACAGGCCCACGATAAAGCACTCAAGAGTGCAGTTACAGATGCAATGAAACGCGCTGCGAGGCATTTTGGAGAACGACTCGGGAATGCTTTGTACATAAAAGGCAATGGTATCAAAACAGCTCCGAGAACGAACAAAGACGCCCTCGTGGAATTGGAGCGAAGCGATGCTCTCAATTTGTTTGGTGATCAAGCTTCTCTACGAGCGTCGTGTAAGACGGAACCGGAGTCGCCACGTGCTTACGAGGCCACATATGGACATGCAAACGAAATGCCAATAAACATGGATCGCGTAGAAACTCGAAATCCAACCAATCAACCGCCTACCCCAGTGGCTTCATCAGCTATTTCTGGCCAAAACAATACGTTCAAACCTGTCACGACAGTGCCAAAAAATCAATATGCATCAAATGGATCATCTACCGGTGGACGAACAACAATGCATGCGAGTTTTATGCAAGGGCAACATAGCACAGGCACCTCTGATTCCCGAATATGCCATGGAAACTATGCTCTGGGATCGAATAGTGCTCAACAACACAACCCTAGCATGATGCCTCCTCCTCAACAAGTGTATGCCGGAACTAGAGGGATTTCCCCCGAAACTACTGCAGTTTCCCAGGGATCTGTCCAAAACGATGATCCAAAAAGGAGCCTGGCAACAGTGTCAGTTGACAATATCCAAATGCATAACTCGGCCAATTCTGATCAAGACAGTAACAAAAAACAGAAGAGAAATCCGTATTGCAATAATCGATTGTCCTGTTGATGACCACTTGAGCAATAATATATCTCATGGCCCAAAAAAGAGTAGCTAGTCAGATTTCACTTATCAGGACAGTGTGTAGAAAACAACCAAAAACTCCAGCATTGCAACAAGCACTAGAGCGCTTTTCGATATCAAGACAGGTCGATAGTACACACCACTTTCTGAGAAATACTCATTTGGCAAAATAGTAAGTGCTCAGCTGTTCCTGAGCAGTTCGTTTTCATTTTTTATCTATACTAGAAGTGCAGGCTTCTTTCTTATTTTCTTTGGAAGCAAACACAATAGAGTGCAACTAAAAATAAAAATGCAACAGCGGCCCCTGCAATTTTTTTGTTGCTTCTTCGCATTCATGAGGGCAAAAAGAATGAGCTGATGAATGTTTATGATAGCAATCATCACTAAGAACTATCAATATGCATTCAAGGGAAGAATGAATAACTCAATGCCTTGAATGGAAGAGAGATTTTTTGTCTGTGTCGTTGTGCTATGTTGTTTTGCGTCAGGTAACAACAACTGCATATACACACAAAGTAACAGCCAGAGTCTTATCCACTAAAGTAGGCACTTACACTTCTTGATGAACTTCTTCCTCTTTTCCCCCTGATCTTTGTGACTCAACACTGTAGGTTGACAAACCCTTAGTTCTTCAGAATGATTTGATATGCCTCCAATATCACTCTCCAAACATAATGAAGTGATTTGGCACTAATTTGTCTGATCAGACGTCAGTCTTTGTTTCCTCATATCCAATCCTTATCTGCTCACATTTTTGGACTATTTTCATTGTAAGAGCTCTTCATCACCATTATACTTTATTTCATTAGATCCAGCTTGCTTTTCAACTCTTTTCTTTTTCTGTGCATTTCTCTTTGCTGTCTGACCAGCTTCCTTTGGTCTGTATCTCTCAAGTAGAAATTCACCTTGAATGGGAGCTTTGGGAACAAAAAGATTTTTGGTCTGTCAGTCCGTAACTACCAAATGGACACCTGGGTATTTTCCTAGAAAATCATATCAGCCCGTCCATGCACAGCATTGACTGTGTCCGCTCATCCAGATAGGATCAACAATATTTGAATTCAAATTTGTGTCCTCACACCATTCTATATGTTCTCACACCTTCATATGGATTTGACATTTTCTTCTTGGATATCTTACACTAGTGTAGTTATTTGTCTCTTGTGTCCCTCTTGTCTCTTTCCCACTATGAGCTCCACCTAGCAGGCAAGTGACCTGTTAGGAAAGTGTGTCATCTGACAATCCTACAAACATTACTATCTAGTCTCATTTTAGTCAACAAAAGTATGGCTGCATGAAAGACTCTCAATGAGTTTTTTGTCCATGACTGAGACAATTGTGTAGCATTTCCATGTATTTTTGCTGTATTTTTGATGACTTTTAAGTTGAAGAATCCTTTTGGATTTGAAGTGATCTAGAAGTATTTCTTGATGTTGGAGCTGAGGGAAAAGATCCCCTGTTATGGCAAATATAAAATGGCTTACTGATGAAAAATGTGGTAGTTGAACTTGGTACACGTAGGCAGTAGTTTGACCTCCACGAAACAAGTGGTATGGTACCTACCTCAAGTGATCGGCAAGGCTGAAAGAGGAGTGAATTGGCAGACAAAGGAATAAAATTAAAACTTTTATAAGTATGGTATAAATCAGACGTGCCATAGTTGCTTTGATAGTTCTCTAATTAATTAGCCTAACATGTTCAATCAAGTTACTAATTCCGTTTGGAGGCTTTCTTTCAAAAAAGTAAGCCATATTCCAAGAGTAAGCCATTTTAAGCAAAAACGGCTTACTCTCCAGAAAACAGCATGCTTTTGAAAATTAGCCATTTTCTGAAGATTAAGCCCGTTTCAGGCCAAAACCGCTTACTCTTCAGAAAACAGCATACTTTTAAGCTTTCTCGTAAAACTTGATTGATTCCCATGTAACAAGGCTTTATCTTCTCAGAAAGGCTTACTTTCAAGACTAAGCCACTTTTCTAAAGCGAGCTGTTTTTGATCAAAAAAGCTTACTTTGGGAAAATGGCTTATTTTAAAGATTAAGCCATCTTCCCCAAAGTAAGCCATTTGGCTAAAATGCAAAAAAGCTGGGCTATAGCTATAGGAATCAGTACTTTCTGGGACTCCTTCCATTCCAGCATGATACAACAAGACAAAAGACTCATCACCTCAACTTATAACCAACTACAAAGTTATGAGACGTTCTTATGGCTGATGATCCCAGCCGGTACAGCATACAAGAATTCCAAAAATGTGATTCTAATTACCTCATGGCGCACAACTCTGCTTAGTTTTGGTCAGAGTGAAAAAATCATAAAATCTAAGCCAAAATGCTTTAGCGGGCAAGTGAGTTGAAAAGCCTATTTCCCTCAACTCCATTTCTTTTGACCAATTCCTTCAAATATCCAACAATCATGCCAAATTCTCCTTCTGTGGATGCATTACTATGTCTAGGCCCAATCATCTCCATCATGAAAAAATTGGAATATCATATTTACCAGTCTCCATGGCATTAAGTAACTCTTGTTCTTGTGGATACACCCCAAGAATGCTAGAGTGAGAATATAAAACCAGTTGCAAACTATCCAACACATTACTGATATTCTGATAAAAATCATTTTCAAAGCTCTGGAATTTTTGCAATCACTGCAAGATCCATCAGATTGACTAATCCTTGTACAGATTTGTTTTCAAAGATTCTTGTGTCATCGTTGTACCGCTTATGAATTTTACTCCATGCCATGGGAGGGCACTTCTGTTTGGCTTCCGTCAAATATTTGAACTTGTACTTCCAGTCATTCACAAAACAAATAGCAACACTTCAAATAAAAGGACAACATAATTTGAGCACCCTGCAGTATAATAGTTGCCCTGACTAATAACATCTCCCTGATTACCCACCAATGATGAAAAGGCTCCTCTGCATAAATCATCTGCTCTTTGAAGATTATTCCTATTTGTGATCCATACTTTGTTCCATTCTGGCTGTTTTTTGCAGATAAGATGTTGTTGCATACATCCTCCAAGTAATCGTCTGAGATCAGGAGAAAGACCAAGAACAACATGAGATTACTCAATGAGAACAATAAGTGACAGTGGGAGTAACCTCTAAAAAACAAGTTGTTGACGTAGTCCAAGCAGTTACATAATCTGTTTGTAGACAATGAAGTTGAGGGAAATATCTTATACTGCAATATAGCAATATATTGTAAGTACCATAATCATACCAGTTCTAAATACAATTTTGAAAAGACAAAATCATTCTTTACATCTTAACCAAAACTATGGCTTTACCAAAACAATTCCAAATACATAAGGACCAAGTGATTTTAAAGACATATACAAATAGTTTTAGGGGGTTTCTCCATGGGCAAAGCCATAGACAGTCGCCTGTTGCGCACCAAGTCTTTCTGCATTATTGTGCACACTGGTGAGGCGGAAGGTCATCGTGCGCTAGAACTGCATGTATACTGTAGCGACCCCAGTAGCTGGATCGGTCATGGTGATGTCTTCAACCCCTGGAGTGCACCAAATTCCCCAATGGGGAGCTACATCACCCTCAATGCACTTGAAGGGGAGGTTGATGATTTGAGATTCCCCCACCACAAAACGCTCCAAACCAGATGCGAGCATACGAATGGGCTGGATAACCATTTCGTCACGTGATTGTACACGTGCGTGGTTTTCATTCCACTCAGCCCCCAACAATGTGCGAAGGTAGCCCTCCTCAAAAAACCACTTCGGGCAGCCATGCAGAGAGCAAACTTCATCCCTCCTGGCAAGACCTTTGCAATCCTGAGGTAGTTTGTGGGGAGGTTAACAGATTGAAACTCCAAAAACACAATATCCTTGACTCCATCCTTAGCTTTGTTACTGCTAAAGGGGAACCGTTATGTGCAGGAGAAGTTGGGGTCAGAAGCAATGGATGTGGTGTCCAAAAGTGTGGCCACCACATCCACAGAAGTGTCTTTTTGGGGGCTTTTGCTAGTCCTGGTGGCTGAGCGAGTGCGGTTTTTGGGGGCCATCTTGTGGGCAGCAATGTCTTGTTCAAGGTCTTGGATTTCTGTTCTATCTGCTTCTTCGAAGTTAGATAATGACTCCACAGACTCAGAGGCTTCGTCGGCGAAGTCACTGTCTTCAGAACTCTGATAGGATGACTCCTCTGCCTGCTGGTTGCGAACTAAAAGAGAAGGTGAGTGATTTCTGTTGTTCACGATCAACAGAACGGTACTTGTTGATCACTGTTGTACTCGTCAATTACTTTCCCCGTGCGCCACTCCGCAACCGAAGTCTTGTAGTTGTTTCGGAATGTTTCTTTTGGTCGGTCGGGGTAGTAGCGCAACCTGATTTTTTCGATGTACTGTGGATCGGTGCATTCCGGGTTGATTTGTTTGTCTTGTATGCATTTACGGAAGCCTGCCTTCAACTCGGCACTCCACTTTTTTGTGCATGAAGGTGCCATCGTAAAAATGTGAGAGGTGTTCTCCTTTTCCACCTTGTTGGCCTTCATTGCAGGAAATGATGTGTCTTGTTAGGAGGTGTGTGATTCGCGCAGGAGTGAAATTTTCAATAATTTTTATATAAGCCATTAATATAGCCTATAATATTGCCTATAATATAGACTATAATATAGCCTATAATATAGCCTATAATATAGCCTATAATATAGCTTATTTCTCGAAAATAGCCTATTTCTCGAAAATAGCTTATTAAATAGCCTATTTTCGAGAAATAGGCTATTTTCGAGAAATAGGCTATTTTCGAGCTCTACTGCACAAATTACTATTCCTACGTCACTAGTGCTGCTATTTTTGAGAAATAGGCTATTTTCGAGATATAGGCTATCTGCGAGAAATAGGCGATTTTCGAATTTCAAAAATAGGCTATTTCTCGAGCATAGCCGATTTCTCAAAAATTGCTTATTTGTTTAAAATAGCCTATTTCCCGAGGAGTTATTATTGACAGCTTGTCGCCAATACTATCTGGTACTGCTTTATATTGCCTCTACTACGTCATTTTCATTTCTCGCGTGATTGCAAAAATAAATAGCATGGTGTTGTTGTTAGGTACTTACCGTACACCATATAAAAACGAGCAGCACCTACAGCACACACACTCACATCACGCATGACAACATCGACGACAACAAACAAACAAGAACATCGTGAGCATCACCACTCATCCTTGTCGTAAGACAAATAATCATCGTGGTATTGTTATATCTTCTTTTCATCACCACCCTATCTTCATCACAGATAGAGTGTGCCAAAAAATTTAGCACACAGGCAAAAAGGTGAGCAGGTCCGTACACTTATTTTCTGGCCTGCCTCTCTGTCCGAAAAATGAACGAACTTCCTGATGGAAAGAGGCAGCGTGCCCTCTCAACCATGGAAGACTTCTACCTGGTTGCCAAGGATGTTCAGCGCCGTACTGGGCAGAAAATGGCTGCCGATGTCACGGAGGATCGGCGCTTCAGGCAGTATTTTGGAGCAGGTGTTGTCGTTGCAATTTCTGCATGGACACTGCTCACAGAGCTTGATCTGTTGCCTGATGGCGCGGAGATCAGCCACTTGTTGTGGGCAATGTACTTCTTGAAGTGCTACCCACGGACAGAGGAAGGATGCCTGCAGCGGCATCAAAAAAAGGTGCTGTTGACCCGAAGACATGGTGCAAGCACACATGGCCACTTATCTATGCACTCTCGGACCTCGAAAGTGCGGTGGTAAGTTCATGTATTGTTCTTTTAACATTAAAATCATGCTTCTAACTCCTCTTTTCCAGATTACTTTTGAAGACAGGTTCAAAAATAAGAGGCATGACACTCATCTGAGTGTTGACTGCACTGACTGCAGGATCCAGCAAAAGGGTCCTGCTTTTGCCTCATACAAATTCAAAGGCAAGTCGGCGTTGCGTTACAAGGTGGCATTGGGAATCTTAACTGGGGAAATTAAGTGGTTGAACGGGCCATATCCATGCAAGGATTGGCCCGATATAAACATTTTTCGTGACGGGCTTATGAAGGAGCTTAATCTTGGAGAGAGAATTGAGGCTGACGATGGGTACATTGGGGAGAGTCCTTACGTGACAAAAGTGCCTTCTGTGGTGTTGAGTCGTTTGTCGGAGGAGGCAGATGCTATGCAGAAGAGGGTGCAGGGGCAGCATGAGACTGTGAATGCTCGTCTCAAGAGTTTTCAAATTCTGGATCAAGTCTATCGACATGATCCAACTCAACATGGTTATGTTTTCCGCGCAGTTGCTGTTCTTGTACAGCTTTCGATTAAAAATGGGGACCCACTATTTGAGGTTAATTATAAAGTAGCTTTCTAAGGATAATATCTTCTTTACAGATTATTTGAGCTTTTTATAGTTTAAGTTGAATTTAATTGTTAGTTTCCCTCAACCTCAATGTTAATGATATTGTATATTATAAGTACTCGTGTTTACTTAAAATGTGTTGAGCACTTTCCTCTTGTTGCAAAGGGGGATACATTCAAGGGAACTGATTCTTAAGGATTCCAGGATACATTAAACACAAGTGGTACCAATATTGTACCAGAAGCATGTAGAATCTACATGAGCTCATCAAGGAACACCATTCCAGAATAGTAAAATTGTTTCATGTGCTGCACATGCTTGCACCACAACCAGCACCACCATTTAACACAGTACAGGTAAAGCTCATAAATTTCAACTCAGGCCATCTCAAAATGATTACAGACAGGATGCTACTGAGTCCATTTTCTATGTTTTTGGGGTATTCCAGTCTTTGAATAGACATAGAATTCCTCCAAGTAGACGAGAACAAATCCACCATTGTGCATATAAAATAACTCTGTGAGGTATGATACTACTATTTCGAGCAGATACTTGGTTCAGCTGAGAATTTTTGATGTGAAAATCATATCACAACAGTAACTATGCAAAGCAATGATGCGGATATAAACTTATGGCGCTTGTAATTAAAATGGGAATGCACCTTATTTTTTGAAATTTTTGTTATTATTTTAGATGTTTACACTATCATGTATGACATAAACCTGGGATTGGCTCTTGGCCATTGCCAAATACTTTTCTTCTGACATAGGCAGAGGGATTCCCTCTCTCATCTTTCCAAAGAAAGTTCTAAAGCACAGAGAGGGTTCCCTCCAACATTAGAAGGTTGTAATGTTTTCTACCCCGCCCATACAGTCATTTTTGTCGCTCAGATGGGCAACAGACAGAGCATGATTGTGCTCCTAGTGTTCCTATCCATCTCATTTTTGTAAATTGGGCATATTTCACCATAATGATACATAATGCAAAATAATATTGGATAATCTTTTAGACAGATGAACAGATAAAAGTTTCAAAAGACATAAAGTATCACTGGTATGTTTGTGACGTGCCTTGATAAAAATGCACCAGTTAGAATTATGACATTTTCTCTGTGATTTTGCACATTCAAATTAGCATATAACTTGCAATAACACATGTTGTAATATGCTTTGCATATGCACTATTTGCAATACCCTTGTCTGAATAATGAACTCATGAGGATGGCTATAAGATAATGCTTGTTGGTCTTGACAGGTGCAATAAATGACATCCCAAGCAAGAGATTTGGACAAAAGTAGAATAAAATGTCGAAAAGAGTACAGAAAATAAAGGCTATATTTAAAATTGGACAATTTTAATTGACTTTCCAAGGTCATGGCACTTTTGTCAAAAAGGCACAAGGGTATGGCGCCGTTTTTTCTTGAGCCTTTGGTCACAGTGGAGAGGGTTATTTTATAGCATCTTACCATTGCTTATGGTGGCAATAAGGAGGAGTAAGGTTGAACCCGCTATTGGAAGACACAAATTGTCAATCTGCCTGGTAGAAGCTTCTATCAACGTCAACAATGTCAGGGTAAAAGCAAATGTTTCTACATGTTGAAGTGGTTCCAAACCAGCCATGTAAGAAAATGAGCCAACAACACAAGTCATTGAAAGCAACATACAACATGATCCCTGCAACGTCCGTGATGATCCACCAGGCCAGTGAGTAGGAGAAAGCGACGTCAATCCACCAAGGGCCCCCGCAGAATCTCCCACGCCGAGAGCAATCACTCCAATATAAGGTAGCAGATTGATTGCTTCGCAATGTGCATAGTGGTTACCCCAAAGGGATGGTGTAAATTGGTTTTGGGATGCGGCTTCATACTGCAATAGCTGATAAACCCAAAGAGGACACGCGCATCCAATTAAAAGAGAAATATGCGACACTACAAATCCTCCTCCTTGAGCAAAAGAATCCTTCTCATCAAAAAATACTGTATAATATTGATTCAAAGATGAAATGCCTCGAGACGATCCAACCAGCTCAAGTGAGGGTTTGCCGTATTTTTCGTGCGCACGGCAATTATTCGATAATTTATCAAGTGGAATAGAACATCGAACCATCTCCAGGGTGACCATCAAGGCAATTGCAATAGCATATGATAGACTCATCATGTCATGGTCCAACCATGTGATGGGTGCGAACAAAATAACAGCTACTAGATGGAAGTACTTTCTTGCAAGGATAACGCGGCGGTTTCCTTTTGCTGACTCTGAAGAAAAGAGGCTGTGCGAAACTGGGGGCGTTTCGGTTGGGCATGCAACGTCTCTTTTCTTGGATTTTGTTGTCCATGATGCAACAATAATCGATATCGGAAGGCATAGAGCGAGCGAAACAATCCAGTACAGGAGTATTCTGATTCTCGGTGGGACAATATGATCGACGCTTGACATTTTTGAAAGGAAGTTGCCAAGCCAATGTATAGATCGAAACGCTGGAAAAGCTTCATCGTCAGTTGTCGAAATTGTTTCCAATGCAACCTCTAAGCATCCTACGGTGGTGGCTATGATAATGACTAGAGGAGCGGACATGCTAAGCGATTCTCTCACCTCTTTCATTGCTTTCCTAAAAAATGAAACCAAGATTGCACCAAAGATACAGCCAGACAATCCAGCATGAGCTATTACAATGTGATCCGGTAAATCAATTGGCCGTATGTGAAAGATGTGAAGAACGAAGAATTCGCTCAGAGATGTTGTGACAACAGTAGATACTACCATCCATTCTCCAGGAGTGAAACAATTCGGCCATGCAGCATATTGCGGTCTTTTTAAAGAAGGTGACAACCCTGGATGGCATGATATCAAGAACATATGAAGTAAACCAATCGATACAGAAAAGCAGGATTTGCGATTCTGCTGTTGTGGGGTAGTGAGCATTTCTGATATCAAAAAATCTGCAATCAGAAAACCAAGAAAAATCTTTGAAACTAACTGCGTAGGCGGCACGTTCCGTTGTTTTTCACTTTGGGTAGACTGACGTCCATCTGCTTTGTGGTTACTCCTGGGCATCGCAAAACACCCAACAGCACGATTCTGCGCTCTGTTTGAATTGAACTTTCGATATTGGAATCTTAAGTACAGATTAGATGCAGCAAATGCCAATCCTCCAAGTGACGCCAGTTTCGAATGTAAAAATCCCGTGTCTTGATAATACTGATGCATGTCCCCAAGAAGACAATCTATTCTGTCTGGAGATATTTCGGATGAATGGTCAGAGTTGATGCATGTCGTTTTGCAATTGAATATGTTGATCGACATGTACAAAAGAGGTATCAAGTGTGACCCCATCACAACGCCCACATCTCGCGGTTTGGTGATTTGTGGAGTAAATTTTGGGTTGCCATTTTCGTGCTTGTTACATCCATTAGACTGCATACTTTGGTCGATTTGTGTGTCTCCTTTGACCTTAGTGGTGTCAAAATTATCGCTCCCATAAATCGAAACAGTAGCCAGCGTTAAAAGTGACGCCAAAATCAATAACGGCATCAGCCACTGCAGGGATGAACAAGGCGATGCTCGGCAATCCGTAGAGTCACTCGTATTTGCGAAATCACCGTGCATAGGAAGGGAACATCGGTGGGTCCACATAGGAAGACCACCGACAAGACTTGTGCATATCATAGTTGGTATCCCTGCGACGCAGACCCATTCTATCAAAGGCATGCATATTGCAGCGATATGACGACGCATTTTTACGTGGCCCTTTGCAGTCGCCGACCATTTCATTGTCAATTCACTTTATTTCTTGTGGCGGGCTTCTTTTTAACGAGTCCGATGTGGGATTGCGAATCCTATAATTCCACGTGGAGCTTCGGCTCGTGGTATTGTGCTACAATAAAAACAATAACGGAATTTCTCTCACTGTGGACGTGTATCTTATGTGACACTTGTTTTTGAATGTTGCCACAACACTTTCAGCATAATTATTTCAGAGATAATAATTCCACACTGTCGTCACCGCGTCCCACCCCATCACTCCGTCTGAACAACAAACCATCCATCAGACGAACCTCTAGATGATTGAACATCGATTGAACACTCTTGACGGTAGATGCGAAGATCACCGACCACGAACACTGTGATAGGACTCTTTGATCTAGATATCAAACAATGCTCGAATTCCGTGTTACCACCATCATTACGATCCTCTCTATAATATGCTCCGATCGCCCCTGTCAGTCATTCTTTCAGCCTCGTGTCCATCACAATATCCGCTTTGGCCACTTGAGCATCGCCTCGTTGCCATCTATTGCGTGCTCAGCACCATTAAAGAAAAAGCAAGAAATTGCACTTCCTGACAACGTAACCATCGGCAACAATACTACCCCTCAGCTAGACGAACAACAACTAATACAGCGCCTAGGCATTTCATACGCCCAAAAGGTAATGGAATTGTCAAGATTCAAATCCGAGAACGGCCATTGTCTGGTGCCGAAAAGGTATGACAAGAATCCATCTTTAGGAAACTGGGTGAACAAACAGAGGCAACTTTATAGAAAGTACCTTAAGGGAGAAACGAGTTCTATCACGAAGGTCAGTCTACATGAATCTCTCGATTTTCATTCGTCCACATTGAAATTCTCAAATAATCATTCGCTTCGTCGCGTTCACCACCTCTGAATTCATGGGAGTAGGACAGAATTGATATTCTAACAAAAATAGGATTTGTTTTCGACACGTCACGTATCCCCACCAGATCTTTCTTGAGCGACCGAGCATGGAAAAAGAATTTCGATGAGCTTTCCAAGTTTCACAAAACTCATGGGCACACGAATGTGCCCTCCTCCTCGCCTCTAGGCCAATGGGCAGTGCGACAACGCTATCTCTATCGATCAAAACCGCCAGACACAACTTTAAGCAAAGAACGCATCAACCTACTGAATTCCTTGGGATTTGAATGGTCCACGCGCTACGAGGTACTATGGGATCAACGGATTGTCGAGTTGAAAGAGTTCAAGCGAAAGCATGGTCATTGTTTGGTTCCAAGGTGAGTTCTACTTTATTTAGATGATTTGACGTTTATCCACATCTGTCATGGTTAACACGAGAAGCAATTGCCCAAGGAATTATGAACCTAATCCGCAATTGAGCTCTTGGGTGGCAACACAACGGAAGTCATACAAGCTGAAGATGAGTGGGAAATCAAGTTATTTGACTGATGAGAGGCAGAAGCAATTGGAAGACTTGGATTTTGTATGGTCGTATTGGGATTATAACTTTAGGATAAACGAATTTTAATGTGTAGGTTAACAATACTATCAACCGCCAACGAAGCTAACGTGATAGAGATGCTATCTCAATAAGTTGTTTGGGTCCAAAGGTCATTACGGCCAGAATAGTTTTTACTGCCTCATCCCTTCCTTCCAAATGTGTCCTGAGCGACGTGCAGTCAACGCGTAAAACAAGATGACTTGCGGTCCACAATCGTCATGAACCAAAACCACGGCGAATGACTTAGCTCACCCCAGCCGAAGCACCATGCGTCCCTCCCGTCATAGTATCCATATCGAATCCCTCATTCGCGCCATTTCCAAACAACTGCGCACTCGCTTGCTTCAAGTACCTTGCCGTAGCGAGTCCGACATCAGGCTCAACTTGTTCCAAGCGGCGACTCTCTTTCTGCGTCTTGGCACGACAACGAATATACGTCTTCTCGACCTCTTCCATCTCTCGGAGGTACACATTCATTTCTTGAAGCACCGTCTTGGTAGAATTCTTGATATTTTCGAGAATATTCCGAAGGCGGTTCGTGTTGTCTTCGTAAATCATTTGCCTCTCTTGAGTGACCGCCGCCTCGTTTTCTTTCGTCATTTCGTCTTCGGCTTCTGCGAGATCATTATTGTCAATCGACACTCGAGGGACACCATTACTATCGCCGTCGGCAAGGTGGTCGTACGTTTCGTTGGCGGTGAGATCTTCCATGCCGCGCTTGGATCCTGAGGTCATGCTCAGGTTGCTACGGCTGCTGATGGAGCCGCCGCCGTCCTCGCAGTATTGATGGTGGTTTGTGTACAGCGAGTCCAGCATGTTGCATTCCATTCCTTGGTGGGCGATCGCGTTGTTGTTCTCCATTGTGAGTTCAGGGCTAGATGGCGACGGCAGCGCGAAGGCAAATACGACGGCTAAACTACTTGATTGAAAAGCGTAAAGAAACAATGACGACCTATCACGACGACAGGTTCGACCTGGGGGGGGGGCGTGATAGAAAAAGATAGAAAAAATGCGTTCAAAATGAGTCCGACCCAGAAAAGGTATTTACACTAGACTACGAATGGAAGTACCTCTAGTAATAAGGATGTTATTCTTAATATAGCGTGCTCTCCGCCGCTAACAGCCACTAAGGCTGTGACTTGGTTGGGCAGATAGAGAATAGAGAATACGGTTCTGGCGATTAAAAAAAAATTACCTCTCTTTGACAAAAATCATGACAATGTTGAATTGCTCGAACAGCGAATAGCCCAATAGAGCAATAGGACTTTAGTCTACCTTTAAACATCCATAGATTTACCATTGTATGTAATAAAATTTAGATGTAGAAGAAAGGTCTCGGCGTTAGCGCGTGAAAAATCAGCAAGCTAGATAAGTAATATCACCATGATCATTTCCACCGAATCTGCCTCCCCAAAAAGAACAACTGCTAGCATACAACAATCAACAAAAATGAAGAAATATCCCACAACGAATAACACCCTCTAATTCATGCTTTTGTCACGTCCTTTCAAAGCAAGCTCCATTTGATTGTTGCTTTCATTTGATTTGATGGTTGATTGTTGCTTTCGTTTGATCTGAAATTTGATTGTTGCTTTTGTGGACTGTTGAAGAAACAGTAGTATTCGTCGTCGATTTCTGTGTTTTGTTGGTTCATGCTGTTGCCATCACCCTCTATTTGATTGTTGTGTAGGTTGACTCATCACTATTGTATGTGCCATTGCCATCGTCGCCAATTTCATTGTTGTGTTGGTTGCCATCGTAGTCAATTGTGAGTGCTGCCATCGTCGAATTGATTGTTGTGTTCTTGTCAATCGTCCATCTTCGTCACTCATGATACTCAGTCAACGTTTCGTACCGAGGACGAGTCGGACAATTGGGCTTGGAGAAGGACGAGTTGGCGCCCATCGTCGTCATCATTGTCGTCGCCATCCCTCCCGCGCACGACTGTCACGTCGAAACGCCGTGCCATGACATCCAGGACGTGAGCGGTCACGGCATGCGTCACCCCGTACACCGTGTCGAAGGATTGGCTGTCGAGGAGACCGCGTGCCACGAATTGGCCTTTATCGCCCGAGATGCCAAAGACGAGTGCCGTTTTCTTTTTGCTGTGGGTGACCTGAGCCGAAAATCGTCGTAAAAAAATATCACGCGAAAATTATAGGTAGTTTTGACAGGTGTCGAAGATTTGATTTTATGAGCTTTATTTTGTACAATTGTGAGGATGGAAAGGCAGTGGAACTGCACTCCAGTCCAAACGATGAAAACGAACATTGTGTAGACTTCTACACAATATGGTATGTCTATACCCTTCTGAAAGATGTTCAGATCTTCCAAAAGAGTGTTCTCTTATTTGGGGTTCTGAACTTCCATGTTGGGGAGTCCATGCCGTCGGGAGGTGGACTCTCCTACTTGGGGTCCTGAGAATGCTCCATTTAGGTTTTGTACCCCAGGGTACAAAAAGGCTGATTCCTGCTCTATTTAGGTTTTGTACCCAGGGGTACAAAAAGGCTGATTCTTGGCCTATGTCACTCGCCCCCACGAATGGAGTATCAGGTAAAAAAGGAACCAAAAAAACCTAAGTGGTTTTAGGTGAAAAAATGGGTTCTTATGAGAGTAACAATAACAAACTAAAGAGTTTGTTAAACATGTGTAACGAGTAAGTGTTGTTTGAAGAGGGAGAGTCCGTTTTAGTTGTTTTGAAACTGACATTTAATACGGTTTTAAGTCTGGTTGTTAAAAAGAGGTGTAACTCTTCGTATATTCAGTCTTTCTGATTTGGTTCCGCCTTGAATCCTGATGGTGCCGTTCGTATGAACTGATGTGATAGTCCAAGGATCACTTTCATATCTACTTTCACCTTTGCGGAGTATACCATCTTTTCTAAGAAGTACTTGATCACCAACTTTGTAGTCCCAATCACGACGTGAGCTATTTTCTCGTTCTGTGTTTTGGTCTGTTTGGTGTTGCCTATATTCTCCAATTTTATTCCAGTCGGCCAGGAAGGGGATGTCGAACAACATGTCCCGTCCAAAGATGGCTGCACCTGGGGAGGCTTTTAGTACTGTGTGGTATGTTGAGCGAATGGCCCAAGCGACGTTTGTCACAAACTTGTCTATATCGCTTGTCTCTACTGAAGGGGCCATGTCTATTTCAGCTGTTCGGAGCATAGATGATATCACCTGATGCACTCGTTCTAGAATTGCATTCGCTTGTGGATTCTTGACACTGGTAGGCTTACTCGTGATCCCATATGAGTCACATAGGGCTTTGAAGTGAAGTTTGAATTAGCTTCCATTGTCATAAATTATGTATCGACAACGTGGATACCTACTAAACCAGGTCTTGTTCACTAAGTTGCTGATCATTGCTGATGACTTATCAAAGTATGCTAACTTAGGTTCCTCATGGGTCTTTTTACCCTTCCGCCCTTTTGTATCCAGGGGAATAATCGCCTCAGTGATTACCGGTAGTTCAACTATTTCAAACCAGCTAGAAGCTGGGTCAATCATAGTCAGACACATGAAATCAATTACTGTCCCATCTTTACCTTTGATTGTATACGGGCCAATAAGGTCCACACATAGTACATCCCAAGGGTTTGTGATGGCGAATTTAGTAGGGAGTTTCCGTACTTATGCTTATGCCTCTTGTTGACTTGGCATGCATGACAGTTTTTGACATATTTACGGACGGTATTTCGCATACCTTTCCAGTACATCGCAGCACGAAGGGTTTCTTCGAGTCTAGTGTGTCCAGGGTGCTGTAGATAGTGGTGGTACCAACTAACTGCACGGTGTTGAAGATCTTTTGGAATGACCATTTTTCCGTCCTTACATAGGAGATGTGTACTTTCGACCAATTGTGTCGAGTACTGGTCTTTCAACGTCTTCAAGCTGGCATCAAGCTTTTGTGCTTCTGCAATCTCTTGTACTGTTAACGGGTAGATTACATCTTCTTCGCTGCGGTTTGCAAATACCAGATTCATTTCCTCTTGGTATGCAGAGGTGTCTATCGCACTCTCTTCTTGCATGGTGTAATGACACCAGCATTTGGTGAACGTCATCCAGTTCTCGTGCTCACTCGGTATTGGTCCGATGTCTAAGCGAGAGATGGCGTCGGCAACAGTGTTATGTATGCCTTTAATGTAAACAATTTCGGGGCCAAATTCCTCGAGGAGCAATCTCCATCGGTAGACACGGTCAGAGGTTAATCCGAGGGCGTCTTGGATTAGATTTTTATGGTCTGTGTAGACTTTTAATCTTTGTCCCCACAACATGCCTTTGAACTCCTTGAGTGTTTCCACTATGGCCAGTAGTTCTAGTTTGGTCACGCTGTACTTCTGTTGCGTCGTCGACAGCTTCCTGCTGAAGAACGCAAGGGGCCTATTACCCTGGGTGATAACTGATCCAAGTTGTTTAGACGAGGCATCAGTATATATCTCAAATTCCATTGAATAATCGGGATAGGCTAAGACTACATCCTTGGCAATTGAAGTCTTAACGTCATCGAATGCTTTTGATGCACCGTGTCCCAGTACCATGGACGTTTCTTCGTCTTGTTGGCTCTGGTGACCTTGGTGTGACCGCACTCTCCTACCAGTGAGGTGAGTGGGGCAAGCACTTCGCTGCGTCTTGCCCAAAGATCTCTATAGTACTGGACCATGCCCAGGAACTTACGGAGGTCTTTGACATTTTTCGGCGATGAAATCGCGAGAATCGCCTGTACCTTTTTCTGCTGTGGTTTAATCCCTGTTCGTGTGAGGGTATAACCTAGATATTCTGTTTCAAAGGTGCAGAATGACGACTTTCGGGCGTTGATTTGCAAGCCCGCCTCGCGTAGCCTGGTAAGCACCATTTTCAATTTGTCAAGGTGGTCTTCCAGGTTTGCCTTTGTGATGCATAACAAATCATCAAGGTAAGCTCGTGCACGAACTCTAAGGCTCCCATTAGTGTTGACATTTTTGCTTGAAAGATGTCTGGTGAACCTGCGATGCCCATTGGCAAACGGAGGTAGGAATACTTGCCCCATGGGAAAATGAGGGTACATATTTTGGATGAATCGGGATCCAGTCTAATGGTATAATAACCCATGTTTAAATCTAGGGTTGTAGCATAGGTAAATCCTTCTAGCTCTTGCAGGACTGTACTGATTTTGGGTAATGGAAACGGCTTTCGAACTAGTCGTTTATTTACTTCTCTAAAATCAGTGAGAAAGCGTACAGTTCCGTCTTGTTTTCCAGTGATAAATGATGGTGACGCCCATTCCGATTCGGGCTGAAACTCTACCACTCCCAGTTCGCATAATCTATTCAGTTCTTTGATAGTTGTTTCTTTGCGAGATTTTGGTACTGGGTATGCCTTGCCATGATATGGCTTTGCGCCCTCCTTAAGTTCGAAGGACACAGGCTCTGTGTTCCAATCACCTAGTGTTCCGTCAAAAGTTCCTCAAATTCTGTGAGTAACTCCAGCAACGAGTTTTGGTCTTGGAGACTTAGGTGAGTACAATTGGTGCTAACAATTGATTGGAGGTCTGCCTTTTATAATTTGCATCTAGGATTTTAACTACCCGCTGTGTCGCTTCCTGCGTACTTTGCGGTTCATTTGCCATGCTGTTGTTAACAGCCCAGGCTTTATCCAAGTTTGATGAGGTCAGACTATTGATGTCTCTCATTGGCAAAATGATGTGATCAATGGTTATTTCTTTTGTTCGAAAATCTAGAACAATTCCGAGCTCTTTCATGGTTTGACATCCAAGAATGAGGTCGAACGCTGGCTTAGCCATCTTTTTCTTATCATACTCTACTACGTCAGGAGTCACTGTGTACTCCTTACTGTTCGAATACTCAAAGAACTTTAAGTTGACTTTGCTCCTTCCTTTGGTTAGAAAGCTCCCATTCGACGTGCGCCAAGACTTTGGCACCTGCCTAGTCAAGTAGGGAAAGCGTTTCTCCGTTCCCTTTGCATGGAACAGGAGATCACCATCAGATCCACTGTCTAGTAGGATCCTGATGACTGTGTTACTGGTACGACGCCCTGTAGAGTGTTCGATATTCTTACGGGCTGGATTTTCAGTCGCTTTATAGCGTGCTTGTGCTACTACAGTAGTGACCTGCCCTTCTTTACCTGTCAAAGGGGGGTTCACACTATTGAAAAGGTCACCCGACAGTTCGGGGTCCGACAATTCGGTTATTGTTTCACTCTGTGTAAGGTTGGCTGGAAGATTTCCTAGGTCTTCTGCCAGGTTCGAACATGTCTTGTTTGAACCAGAAAATGTTATGTTGGCACGTGGGGAAGTTTTAATCGGACTAAGATAAGTGTTCATCATTTCATTACAATCGATTTTACTACACAATTTCTTAGTACTCCCCAACCCATCATCTCAAGATGAGTCTGAATCATCACTGTCACTCATGTCGTGATGCTTACGCTTCTTTTTTCCGATAGCGTGTTTCATTTTCTTGTTGGACTTGGTAAGTTTGTCGATTTTAGCGGATAGCTGCGCATAGCTACTTCCTCCTCGAGCAGGTCTCTCTAGTCCACGAGAGTTTCCATTTGGTTTTCTCCCCTTGAAGCTTGACTTCGGGGTCCCATTGAGTCATACTTCCGGCAATCCGAGTGTTGTGGGTGGTATGTGCGCCCCCATGTTTCTTGCACAGAGAACAGTACTTCTCTGTGCGACGTTTCTTTGGAATCCGGTCACTAAAAGAGACCATCTTCTTCCTAGATGAGTCGTTAGCCTTGGCTACGGTCTTGGGTCCTTCTCCAACCTTCTCGGTGGGGTAGGCCTTCTCGATGCGTTCAAGGACTTTGAGAAGTTCCCTGACACTCTGTGGTACCAAAGCTCCACTGAGCTCATATTGGTCCTGCCAGTTCCTAGGAACCATCCTGAGGATGTGGCTTGCCAAGTCGGCATCATCAAATGGCCCGCATACTTTCGTAGACTTTGCAGCCTTTGAAGAGTAAAACAGGCACGGCAAGAGTTCCACATACCCGTTAAGGCGTTGGATCCTCTGCACAAAGTCCCTGATGGGTACCCTGTTTGGTTTCTTCAGCCCATTGCTGATGTAGAAACGTTCCTGCTCCGCTGCATCAGTCCTGAAGACGGTCTGCAGGTGCAACTGGACACATTCCTGAAAGGAGGTCCAAGATGCCGGGCGTTTTGTGGGATGCTCGGTCCCATACACATCTGTCCAGGGTTCGCAGTTGATTTGCTCCCCGACGATGGTGGTCCAAGGACGACGGGCAGTCTCCGACAATTGAGTGGAGTACTGCAGGAAGATCGCTTGGCCAGCGGACACTAGGGCCTCACTGGTGTGGATTTTAGCAGCAGTTGCTTTGTTCCACGACTGGAGGACGGGGAATTTTCATCCGTCCCTTTGAACTTGGCTTTGGCCGCAGTGGCCGCAGTCAGTTTTGCCTCAGCCTTTGCATCTGCCTTACAGGCTTCCCGTAGTCCGTGTCTAAGCCTCTCTGGGAAATTATTTCCATCGAGGTCTGGACATGGTTGAGGAACTGTTCAGGACTTCCCTCGTCGAAGACGGTGACAGACAAGGTCATTTTGTTGGAGACCTTGATTTT
Source organism: Cyclotella cryptica (assembly GCA_013187285.1). Taxonomy (NCBI): domain Eukaryota; phylum Bacillariophyta; class Thalassiosirophyceae; order Thalassiosirales; family Thalassiosiraceae; genus Cyclotella; species Cyclotella cryptica. The sequence continues at coordinate 101,493 of JABMIG010000055.1, forward strand.
GTTGATTACCTTCGGGTGTCCATGGCAGTGGGAATGTAGGAAATGGGTGGCTTAGACCTCCCTGAACTCCGTTCACACTCCTGTGGCTTGAGTCCTTCTGGGCTTGATTTGCTGGTCGACATCCTCTTAATTGCCTCGCCAAGGGGCGTATTATAAAACAAGGCCTTGAAGAAGGTCTTGGGTGCCCTGTTGAGGTTAGCTCGAAAAAGAATTTTTTATTTTTTTATTTTTAAATTTTTCTTCATCGGCTTTTATTTCTTGAAAGTCTTGCTTCCAACTATTTCGCGAGAATTCTCGATCACGAAATTAATCCGACTCGTAGGAATCCCCGATCGCAGAAGTCGATCGCTTGAAGTTTATCGCTGATGCTCGCTGATCGCGGGAGAATTTTTGGAGAGCTCGTAGATCGCGAAACCGTAGGAATTCGTCGATCGCGTAGCCGATTTTGGATGAATCGTCGATCGTGCAAAAAAACGTATCGCTGGTGTGAAAAATTAAAATTTGCCGCTCGCGATAAAAAATTTGTTAGCGTACCTCGTGTCGGAAGGTTTGGATGTCGATGGCTTCGGTGCGTGAAGGTCGCACCACGGTTATCTATAAATAGTGACCTGAGCCGAAAATCGTCGTAAAAAAATATCACGCGAAAATTATAGGTAGTTTCGACAGGTGTCGAAGATTTGATTTTATGAGCTTTATTTTGTACAATTGTGAGGATGGAAAGGCAGTGGAACTGCACTCCAGTCCAAACGATGAAAACGAACATTGTGTAGACTTCTACACAATATGGTATGTCTATACCCTTCTGAAAGATGTTCAGATCTTCCAAAAGAGTGTTCTCTTATTTGGGGTTCTGAACTTCCATGTTGGGGAGTCCATGCCGTCGGGAGGTGGACTCTCCTACTTGGGGTCCTGAGAATGCTCCATTTAGGTTTTGTACCCCAGGGTTCAAAAAAGGCTGATTCCTGCTCTATTTAGGTTTTGTACCCAGGGGTACAAAAAAGGCTGATTCTTGGCCTATGTCAGTGGGATGCCTTCATTCTTGGGTTTGTTGAACTGGCGTTGAAGTCAACGAAGGTACTGTGTTCCTGCCTGTTGGGCAATGTTCTGGCTTGTGTGTCTTAATTTAGTGCTGATTTATATTGATCGACGTGAGGTGCGCAATGTGTCAATGCAGTGATTGCGTGAGAGATGCCACGATTGTCGTGGAAAATTGGTAGTCGCGGTGACGAAAAAGAGCTATTGGCCTATTCTCAAATGGCTATTCGACCCACCGAATAGCACCCTCTATTGGTCTATTCGAATTCGCCGAAAACGAATTGAGAATAGAAATTGACTATCTATCGGTCTATTGGAGGGAACAAAGTCATAAATTTTTAGGCCGAATAGACCGATAGCACTATTTAGCGATAAAAATCCTATTCTCTATTCTCTTTCTGCCCAACCAAGTCACAGCCTAATAGCCCCTGCAACGGAACACACATGCATCTACCCACCTCCAATTTCAAGGACCCTTCAAGTACTGTTAGTGCCGCATTATCTCAGAGGCAAAGTATTGTAGTACCATAACCTTCAAAACTTGTGGCAGTTCAAACAACATCTCTAGGGCATGGTACAATATCGAAACGAGTCATCAACTAATTGATGTATTGCGCTTAAGTATGACTTTTGAATAACATAAATCTTCGCACAAAAATGATACGGTGTCCATCAATGGGAACCAAATAATGAGTCTCCATCAGAACTTCCATTGCACGCCACACATCTTACTTCAACCCGAACGCACCCCTATAAGCCTGAGTGATACTCTCTATCGAAAGTAAAATGATCATCGCATGTGGAGCACAGCGCCCATAGTAAGCCGAAAAGCCACTGAAAAATCCTAGGGGACCTTCTTTCTTTAATATTTGCATTGTACAATCAGCAACACCACTGTAGGGGAGTTTATTCGTAACGGGATCTGCTTTCTGCGCCATAAGACGAGATTTGATTAGATCAAATGGCATTGAAAATGCCGCGGCGGTGAATCCCTAGTGTAAAGAAGAAAAGTTGTTGCAATCAAATCGAAGCATTAGCGATGAAATACGAAGCAACGAATCTACAAAGAATACGTGTGAATGATAATGTGACTCACTGCAACACAAGATGCCCCAATTTGAGTAGTCAAAGCAGGACCATTAGTCATTGGATCGTTCAAAATTTTTGCAACGGACTCCTTTGCTTGATCATAGCATGCAAGCATACCAACATTCATAGCCATTCCACGTAAAATATTTGGTAGAAGCCCTTTGTACAGTGCTCCCGCTCCTTCTTCCGATGCAGTTCGTGTCAGGGCCTATTGTCAAAAGTCAGGAAAAATTAAAATTCCGTGATGATGAGCATAGAATGAATGATAGGATTGTGCAGTGGTGAAAAGTGGCGCGAAATGTCGACGACTCACATCAAATACATTCTTATAATTCTTCCTCTCGGCCACTGGCGCCATACTGTCACTCTGCAGTCTCACTAGCGCAATGTCAACTGTAAACAAAATACAAAGATTAGTTCGGCAATCCTCGGGTTACTTCCCAAAAAAGATAGCACATGGATGCTTACACGGAGTGCCGATGCATACAGCAACACTCCCACTGGCCATTCCACTCAACGTCTTCATCAAAAACGATATGGGCTTCCCTTCGTTCATCTCTTGCATCTTATCGGAGATCGCTCGATGCAACCCAATACGTGCAGTGCCGTAGACCAATTGCCGGCCAATGGCAGCATCAACGCCCTTGTACACGGAGGTGATGCCATCGTTTTTGACCATTCCCGACAAGAGCTCGACAAAGGATGGCACGGGCTTGCCCGGGTTCAGTTGTCCGTAGAGTTGCATGCGAACCTTGGCGAGGTCCATGGGGTGGATGACGATGGAGGCAAAGGTTGCGGCTGTGCCACCGCAGACGAATGGTTCTGCGAGCTTGGTGATGGAGCTTCCTTTGTTGTCGGACATGATGGATGATGGTAAGTCAAGTTAGGGTTTGATGGAACGTAGAGGAAATAATAATGAGGGTTCTAAAAGCTATCGTGAAGAAATTAAAATGCTACGAGATTCATTCGCACATTTTTTAGAATGACGACGTGTTGTGTTGTGTTGTGTGGTGTTCGACATGTGTACGGGTGGTTGCCTGGTGAGGTGAGTGCCGTTGGGAGGTGATGGATGCGCGCAAAATGCCGAGGAGGTTGGAGAAAATAGAGGTATCTTCGTAGATGATACGTCATAGGTCATAGGACGTACCACACCATTGTACAATAATGCCGTAGTAAAAGTCAGGCAGAGCGCAACAAGTATTGTATTGTACAGTACTTTTACAATACTTACGTCTTGTAAAGAACGGAGTAAAAATAATATCCCCGAAGAGGCGGGGTGGTGACCGTGATGGGGAGAGAGTGTCAACATCATGATCTTCTGTTATCTTCAGCAGATCTTCAGCCCACAGAGACAACTACCAGGAGCAACCCAGATAACATGAAAAAGTGTAGGCCACCATTGATGTTCGCTTCCTTGTCTAACATAGCAACGATACAAAGCAGAGCGGTGGCTTTCCCATAGGATGATGCCACATCGCGGCGCGCCTTTAGCATCACAACAGTTGCAAGGCTTCCTATATGCAACAGTGATTTGTCTCGTCTTCCCCATAAGAAATCATTCGACGTTTATTCCAACGATGACTCGGCGACATATGGAGAAGAGAATGTTTATCAATATGCGTGATTTTGGTAGAGACCAACTTTCTGAAAATATTCCTTTTGCTGACGCTCGAGATGAATGGATCGACAGGGCATTCTTCCGTCAAAAATCAAAACAATGATAACTGCCAAAGAGAATCTATTTTTCAAACCGCTGGCATGGTTGTGGATCACTTTCTATCTGCACGTGAAAATCAAGACGTTGGCTTTCCCCTGACTAAGATTCATACCTTCAATCGAAACCGCGAGGAACAAGAAGAAGTGAATAATAATTCAATTGACTTATTTGATCCTTTATTTGGACCGTGTATGAATCACAAAGACATCAAACGAACATTGCGTAAAAACACAAACAAGAAGCAAGCGAAAAGCAAGAGAGTCAATCTGAAAGTTACCATTGCGTATAGGGGAGCAGACTTTTGCGGCTGGGAAGACCAGCGACATCATCTCTACCGGAGAGAATCATTCGATCATGGTGCAATCATAGGTCAAAATCATTCTTCAACTCTAAATAATTCCTTGCCATCTGTACAGGGAGCTTTGGTAGATGTTTTGGATCCGATCCTTAACGAGAGAGCTAACGCTGCATCAACACCTCCAGACCAGCACCTCTCGTCTGAACATACGACGAGACCAATAGAAATCAAAGTGGCTGGACGGACAGACGCTGGTGTGAATGCCATAGCACAGATGTGTCGAATTCGCACACGGAAAACTTCCTTTTCAGACCCACACACTAATCAAACGAAATCGATTGATGAAGTGGATACTTTCGTGAAATATTTGGTGAACGAACACGCCAAAAAAATTGGACTTGGATTGAGCATCACAAGTGTAGAAAAAGTGGGTGACGATTTCCATCCAACTTTCTGTGCTTCTTGCAGAGCATACGCCTATCTCATTGACTTAGACAATATTGAAACCGGAGTCAAATCGCAGCAGGCACGTATGATGACAGATATAGTTCCAAAGTTAGATAGTATGTTGAGATCCTTGGAAGATCAGCCATTGGACTACATTGCATTTTCCTACGGGAAGGTCAAAACACAAACAACTTTCTGTCGACTGATTCGTGCTCGTGCTGGCATTGTAAAATGGAATCAATGCGACAGTGAGAACTTGGCCAGAGAAGCAATATGCATAGAACTGGTTGCGGACCGCTTTTTGAGGAGAATGGTTCGAATTCTTGTGGCTACAGCTCTGCGTGAAGCCTATGGAGTCAAGAGTGACTGTAGCATTGATTGTAGGGAAGAACATTTGATAAGCCATGAGACCAGTAATCAATTGTTAAATATAGTGAAGATGAGAGATAGGACTCAATGTGCTCGTGCAGCTCCTGCAAGTGGATTGATATTTGTAGGTGCAGGCTATTAGTGGTGCGAAATAATGCGATGAGCATGAAAATGTGAGACAAGACATAACTTGAATGCAACTGATACAGTAACTCGCTTACGTGCTCATGATTAATTATTAGCCATGAAAACCAAAGAAAACCTGTTAATTAGTAACATAATACGTTAATTCTTCATTACAGATGGTCCCGTTTATCATTTATCAAACTTATAATAGGCGAATGAAATGAATTATGAGTATATGAAGATGGAGATACCGAAGATCCATTCCTCGCTCCTTAATAAGACGATGGAGACATGAGCGTGAAGTTAGAAATCAGCATCCATGTCGAAGACTTGCTCGTCTTTGCTGACACCAACACCAGACTTGGCATATTCTCCAACCCTCTTTTCAAAGAAGTTTGTCTTGCCCTGAAGACTGATCATTTCCATCCACTCAAAAGGGTTGACAGCTTTGTAGTACTTGCTGCATCCGAGAGCATGAAGCAGTCTGTCGGCACAGAACTCGATGTAGTTGCACATCAGCTTGGAGTTCATGCCGATCAATTCTACAGGTAATGCTTCGACCACAAACTCTTTCTCAATCTCAACTGCATTAGTGATGATCTCAACAATTCTGCTCTCGGGGAGCTTGTTCACCATCTTGGAGTAAAGCAGGCAAGCAAAGTCACAATGCAGACCCTCGTCTCTGCTAATGAGCTCGTTTGAGAAGCATAGGCCAGGCATGAGACCCCTCTTTTTCAACCAAAAGATTGCACAGAATGAGCCAGAGAAGAAGATGCCCTCCACCGCTGCAAACGCAATCATACGTTCAGCGAAGCTGGCATGATTGGCATCACACCACTTCAGAGCCCAATGGGCTTTCTTCTGAACACACGGAACAGTTTCAATCGCATTCAACAAATGCATCTTCTCCTTGTGATCCTTGATGTAGGTATCAATCAACAGTGAATACGTCTCGCTGTGGATGTTCTCAACAGCGATCTGAAACCCATAAAAGCAACGAGCTTCGGCGCATGTCACCTCGGTGGCGAAGTTTCCTGATAGATTCTCGTTTACGATACCATCGGAGGCGGCGAAGAAGGCCAGAACATGAGAGACAAAGTGACGCTCGTTAACAGTGAGGTTGTCCCAATCTTTGAGGTCAGAGGCGAGGTCGATCTCTTCAGCTGTCCAAAAGGATGCTTCAGCCTTCTTGTACATTTGCCAAATCTGGTAAGCGAGAGGAGGAGAAGATTATCGTGAGGGGAGTTCACATAAGTGAGCAGGTTGATCTTAAGTAGAATGAAAACTCACTTCTGGCTCCTTGATAGGGAATAGTACAAATCGCCCTGGGTTCTCCTTCAAAAGAGGCTCCTCAGCATGGCGTCCCTCAATCTCTGCCCTTTTATGCTCAGAAACGGTGACCACGCGCATACCAGGAGAAGACGGGTGCTCCATGTCGTCACTGTTTACTGAGGAGGAAGAAACACTCGAATCGGAATAAGGAGAGACAGGACATGTTGCTTGCAGGCTTTTGCTGGGTGTCTTCGACGAAACGTGAAGGCCACGATTGCGTTCGTCAAGGGTAATGTTTTCGAAGTCGTCGAGGATGTTACCGATAGTCATGGTTGAATTCGGTTAGGCGGTTGATGGCGTTGCGTGTGTTGTGCTATTACAGTGAATGAGCTGCAATTGAAATGAATTTGTGAGCATCGGGGTGACTACACCCATTTTGGTGGTACCATACGCGAGCCAGCTATTGCACATGCTGCGAGAGGTCGTCCTCCGTACGAGAGTGCTGTTGTTTGTGTGTGCGATTTGAATCGACGTGAATCATTGCTTGTGGCATCGCGCCAAAAGAATGGCGCGTCTCCGCGACTCAAAACTTACTTGATTCATTCATGAAAAACGAATTGGTTCGTGACTGCTCATTTTTATGGCTCGTCTAAGCGCGCCATTTGAATGGATATAAAGCAGATATCCAGAAGTTGACGAAAAGGACGTAAAACGAAGTGATCCAATAACCGAACCTCCCAATTCCGAATCAGACATCAAACATCTGACAAAAATACGGACTCCAAAATTGAAAGATACGCAAACGGAAAGGGAGTAAAACATTATTTGAAAGGATCTTTGGAATACAGGGATCTTTACCTTTGGTTTCGTATTTTTTGAATGCGTTCCTAAATCGTAGCATTTCCGGAAAAGATTTAGTGTTCAAAGGTATTGACCTTGTACGATACAGAAAGAACCTCAGGGCACAGGAGTATTGTTCTGTACTTTGGCGATTCAATTAATTCACACAACATGATGTAGACTATGTACAAGTAGTTTGGCGATATTCCCGATCTTTTTTTACCTTCTACATGATGAGTTTTTGATGACATTGCAGCGAGCTAGAAGTCAATTAATGTATGGTATTGTTTAGACCAAAAAAATATTATAACACTTGTGATATCTTCCACCATCGGACGCCAACCTCAAGTCGGGTGACAGCGCCAAGGTCGCAATTGTAGTACCCAACAACGTCTTGAGCCTGTAACATCAGTCGTCTGTATTACATCTAGAGAGAGAGAGAGCCGGCGTTAACTCCGGCCAATCGCCATCTACCAGCCATGATCCGTCTTGCCTCCCTCACTTCAGCAGGAAGCATCACCCGCTCTGGAATCCGACACATTAAACATCGCATCGTCGCCCCGTCGTCTTCCTCTCTTATCTCACGATCCTTCTCGAAAGAAGAGGATGTCAAACCAAAGGGCATTCCGTATTCGAAGTTGACGGTGGGCGTGCCCAAAGAGAGGTATCCACTCGAAAAGCGCGTTGCTGCTACGCCCGAGGTGAGTTACTGTTCCGGTAACTGACGAATGCCATTCTAGTGCATCTCTTCAATTCATTCTCCAACCTGATACTCTCTACTACTGGTGTTATTAAAAACAGACTGTATCCAAACTCGTCAAACCAGGATTCAGCGTCCTTATCGAGAAAGGAGCGGGGGCGCCATCCTACTTTTCTGATGCCGATTATGAAGCTGCCGGTGCCAAGATCGTGGATACGGATGATGTTTGGAAAGGTTCCGATATTGTCATGAAAGTGCGTACCATATACCTTTTTTGACAATCTGTCTACAGCTAATTCAATCATGGCCCGAATCTAACAATCCAATGCTTTATCTTTATGAATACTAAATGTTCAAAACCACAAAGCTTCGTCCACCCACCAACGAAGAACTCAACAAACTCGAAAACCGTACCATCATTTCCTTCCTCTACCCCGCCCAAAATCCAGAGCTGCTGCAACAACTTCAGGATCAGAAGTCCACGGCTTTCGCCATGGATTGCATCCCTCGTACCTTGAGTCGAGGGCAGACGTATGATGCGTTGAGTAGTCAGGCGAACATTTCGGGCTATAGGGCTGTCGTAGAGGCTAGTAATGAGTTCGGACGTGAGTTTGTTCTGGTTCTGACTGATACATTCTATGTGACCGATCATTGATATCCTTTTCATGTTTATGTTTTCACTTTAATTTCGAACAGGTTTCTTTGCTGGTCAAATGACGGCTGCGGGTGAGTAAATTGCTTATCGTTTATTATCGCGGTGCATATTACAGTGCTTTCAAATTGAGCACAATCTTCCTTTTCTCTGATGAAGTTGTGTATCATTTCAATGCATTGCAGGTAAAATTCCGCCTTGTAAAGTGTTGGTTGTAGGTGAGTTTATACCTGCCATCTCGCGATTTCGTCTTAGTTTCCTAACGGAAAGTCTAATCACGTGGGAATCTCGAATTTTTTCGTCTTCTCTCAGGAACGGGTGTAGCCGTAAGACAATCAAAGTCCCGCAAACGAGAATTCCTGGTTGAACTATGAGCTAACCTCTCCCATCTTTTTGCCGCAAAGGGTCTCGCCGCAATCCAAACTGCCAAAAACATGGGTGCAATCGTCCGTGCATTTGACGTTCGCCCTGTCACTAAGGAGCAAGTCGAAGCCATGGGAGGCCATTTTCTTGAAGTTGACGTCAAAGAAGATGGGAGTGGAGCTGGAGGGTATGCTAAGGAGATGAGCAAGGAGTGGCACGCCGCTGCTGCCAAAATGCTCAGCAAACAGTGTGAAGAGGTGGATATTGTCATCACGACTGCGCAAATCCCGGGAAGAAAGGCCCCCATCATGATCACTAAGGTAAGTCTATGTTTTGTTCCCTTATTTTTTCAAAAAGGTTTCGAAGAATTCTTCAAGTGATACTCGTACGAATTATGAAATGTTCATATCACAGGATATGGTTGCCAAGATGAAATCCGGAAGTGTCACAGTAGATTTGGCTGCAGAGAGTGGTGGAAATATCGAAACAACCGTCAAAGATGAGAAAATCATCACTGACAATGGCGTGACATGTCTTGGATACACTGATTTGGCGAGTAGACTCCCCACTACAAGTAGTTCTCTTTACAGCAACAATATCTCCAAATTTTTGCTGTCGATTGGACCGCAAACTACAAAAGTGAAAGATTACTTCTACATCGATCACGAGGATGATGCTGTGAGAGGTATGTTCATCATCTATTTTTAGATCCATTTGTTATCATTATGTTGGTGATACTAAATTAACTTGCCATGAATTGTATAGGTATGCTTGCTGTTGAAAACGGAAAGCTCATGTGGCCAGCACCCATGCCTCCACCTCCCGCTGCACCTGCCAAGAAGGATCAGAAATCAGCAGAGTCCGAGGTTGTAGACTACCGCGCTCCATATGCCCAAGGGGCTAAGAGAGCTGGGTATTTGGCGGGAGGTGTGCTAGCTGTCGGGTGTATATCGCCCGATCCCGCCTTCAGTGCTATGTTTACCACTTTTGCGCTCTCCAACATCATTGGAGTTCAAGTTGTGCTCGGTGTCACTCATGCTCTTCACAGCCCTCTTATGGCGGTGGGTAGATTCTGTGCGCCCAACTTTTGCTCTTGGAAGGTCGATTGTCTAACGCATTCAGTGCAATTGAACACTACAGGTGACAAATGCTATTAGTGGAACGACTGCCCTTGGAGGGATGCATCTCCTTGCTCACAGCAATTCTGCTGGAGTTTCCGCTCTTGCAGCTGCAGCAACCACTTTGAGTACAGTCAATATCGTCGGTGAGTCGCTATGATTGCCCCCTGGAATTGGCATTGCACATTCAAACTAAGCCGGTGTATTCATTTCGTCAATTCAGGTGGTTTCATCGTGACAAAAAAAATGCTCGATATGTTCAAGCGCCCTACAGATCCTCCGGAGTATTATCATTTGTATGGTATCCCTGCGGCTGGATCGCTTGCATTCTACACCGCAGGTTCCATGTCAGGTAGGCAACATTATGTGCTTTCCTTTCAAAAGTGGTCTTAAACGTGTTTTCAGCGTGTTTTCGTCTCCATCAATTCCAGGCCACGTACCGGAAATCGATTCGGCCGCAGCAACTCTTGCTGGATTGCTCTGTATTGGAGGAATTGGCGGCCTCTCTTCTCAGAGCACGGCCAGACTTGGTGCCGCAAGCGGTCAAGCTGGTGTTGCTCTCGGCGTCGCGTCAACTTTGTGAGCATTGATAGTATTATCTTCAATCAGAACGCGTATCTTGTATACCATGATCTGACATGTTTTATTGCGGCAACATTATACAAGAGGACACCTTCATCCAGACTTCGCAACTACTGCGAAAATTGCAACGTTAATGGGCATCGGGGGAGCGGCGGGCAAGTACATTGGTGATAGAGTTGAGCCCACTTCACTTCCCCAGACTGTTGCTGCATTCCATTCTCTCGTTGGAATAGCTGCCAGCGCTGCTGCGGTCGGCGATTTTGCGAATGCTCCTGTCACAGCTGAACTAGACAAAGTTCATCTTGCGAGTATATACTTGGCAACCGTGATTGGCAGTGTCACTTGTACAGGCTCTCTCGTTGCGTTCGGTAAATTGGACGGAAGGTTGACTTCTGCGCCCATGCAACATCCTGCGAGAGATCGGATGTGAGTTTTCTTGGGAAAATTGACGCAATCAATTCAATGAACACTTTACTCACATTCGTTTTCCTGATGATAGCAACATGGGGCTTGGTGCAGGTGTGTCGTGTTCTTACAGGTCTTCTTATCATTATTTCCGGTCGTAACAAGAGTGACTAATGTTATTTTTCACGATTTTTATCAGCCACGCTTGGTGCGGGAGCAGTTGTGATGGGCGGGCCTGAATTCGGCACTGGCATGGCTGCTCTTGGAGGGGCCTTGACGACCAGCGGTTTACTTGGGTGGCACATGACGGCTTCTATCGGTGGAGCAGACATGCCCGGTACGTTTAATCCACGCGAAGCAGACTTCGTGGATGGCCTAAAAAAACGTGTCATTAATTCTTCTCTTTGTGTTGAAATGAATAGTGGTCATCACTGTATTGAACTCTTATTCGGGATGGGCACTGTGTGCTGAAGGTTTCATGCTTGATATGCCCATTTTGACTACGGTTGGTGCCTTGATTGGTTGCAGTGGAGCAGCCCTTACAAAGATCATGTGCGATGCAATGAACAGGGATATTTTGAGTGTCATCCTTGGTGGATATGGTACTAAATCATCTCGTGGAGGGGCAGCGATGAAGTTCGAGGGAGAAGTGACCCAGACGAATGTTGATGACACGTGCAAACTTTTGATGGAAAGTGAAACCAGTGAGTCCCCCTGCGCATTGCTCACATATTGATATTTTATGCATCTATTCGTACGGATAACCTCAATTTGATTTCCTTCCACCTTGAATCAGTAATTATTGTCCCAGGATATGGGCTTGCCGTTGCGAAAGGTAAGGATCGACCATGATTCAGAAAGCTCCATATATGTACAAATCTGACTTATGGCATTACCACATTTTGTGAATAAAAAGGCCAATATCCTTTGAAAGACATGGTCGACACTCTCAGAAGTGCGGGTAAGAAAGTTCGGTTTGGTATTCACCCAGTTGCAGGGCGCATGCCTGGTCAACTCAACGTATTACTCGCCGAAGCGGGCGTGCCATATGATATCGTGGAGGAACTCGAAGAGATTAATGATGACTTTGACGACACGGATGTTGTGCTCGTGATTGGAGCCAATGATACAATCAATTCCGCCGCCGAGGACGATCCTAACTCGGAAATCGCTGGTATGCCTGTGCTTCGTGTATGGAAGTCAAAGCAAGTCATTGTAATGAAACGCAGTCTTGCAGCAGGTTATGCTGGAGTGGAAAATCCTGTATTTCTCAAAGACAATACTGACATGTTGCTCGGTGATGCAAAAGATACGTGCGAGAAACTTGCGGTTGGTGTGAAGGCCCTTGCGGGTAAATGATATTGTTAGTGAACATGCATTGTGAGATTCTGTAGTCATTTGTAGTATGTTCCCTCATGGGGCGGTGAGGCTGAAGTAAATCAGTTTTGATCCTCTCGGTCAAGTTATTATTTTCGGGCGTGTGCTTGCATGGTGCCATGGATGAATAAGTCCACATCTCACTAAATGTTAAAGTAATGTCAGAGAGTGATCTTGCGTCACTGCGCAAGCAGATGCCTTAATTATGATGGGAAGGTGATCAAAACAAAATATGGCGAAGTCCACAATAGAGAACTCTACGAGTAATTATAATTAGACAGAGCTCTATATCTTTCTTCATCTTTCATGCTTTAGAACGTATTGACCACGGATGTGCAAATCACATTAGACTATCCTTCCATGGATTTGCCACCTATCCACAAAGTGATCAACTCCGACGTCATATGCTCCAGTCTTTCTTCGATATCGGACTTGCTTCGCAACAATTTTCGTTCATCCTCTTCCATTGCATCCCATTGATCCTGCTCGTTTACAAAAGAATCTAATTGGGCTTTATTCCGCTCCTCGAGTGCTTCAATATATGTCAGCTGGTGTTGCAGGAATCCTATTTCTTCTTTGATTGACTTAAACGCTTCCGGTTCGTCGTCCCCGTCCATGGTGGAACTGTTGCTACTGGAAATATCGGTGTGCAGTAAGATATAATGATTCAACAGAATCCTTCGCTCTTTTGACATTAATGAACGATGATAAAAACCCACTGAAGTAGATGAAGGTACGGCGCTTGTATGCCCATTGTGATTCCAAACAAAGGCTCGCGAACAGCTTGAAAAAAGAAGACAAATCACCACAAGAAGAATTGTTGATGCTTTCGACGTCATGCTGTGTGAGTTTCTCTTTTGCATTTGAAGGCCGAAAACTGCATACGATCCGAAGTGAAGTACTTCTGCAGCCCATAAAAAATCCACAGGCTTTTTTAGCTGAGTGTCATGTGTGGGAATATTTTGTCTGATCTCTTTGTTAATCCTTCGATAATCGTTTTGGCCCAGAAGAACTACTCTATGGCTCAAGGGACCTGTCTTTGGCAAGCGGTTGCTCGAATCTGTGGATAGGGGAATATCAGACAAACTCAAACAAAGCAGACCACTGCTGTCATCAGTGAGGCATCGTATCTGCATCGTACCACAGGCAAAGACATCGTGAAGTACGTTGCTATTTTATACTACGAAAGGTAAATATGAGTGTACACTAACGACATGACTTTAACAAGCCACCGTTACCTCTAGGTAGTGTTTTGTCCCTCTCTTCAAAAAGATGCGATCTTTTTTATGCTTCGGATCTTGACTGACACCTGCTTTGAACTTTTGACATCACAAATCACAGTCCATCGTCATCCCATCAACGAACCTTGCATAAAATCACCATTCACAATCCGCGAAGACAGTTGACTGCCTTGTTCAACAAAGACACTATGACACCTGTTAAAATTTCAGAATTGGAAACGAAGTTGTTCATCAACAACGAGTTCGTGGATGCCATCTCTGGAAAGACCTTTCCAACCATCAATCCAGCTACAGAGGAGGTCATTTGCGAGGTACAGGAAGCTGGTGCTGAAGATGTGGACAAGGCGGTAAGCTTTATTCTATGTTGGACAGTGGTTGAATGAACAAAATCACATCTTGTTCTCATTCTCTTGTTGCTTCCTCTTACAGGTCGCAGCTGCCACTGCAGCATTCCAACTGGGTTCTCCCTGGCGTTCGATGGCCGCATCTGAACGTGGCAAGCTCATCTGGAAGCTAGCTGATCTAATGGAACAACATTCTGAATACCTTGAGGAATTGGAATCACTGGACAATGGCAAGCCTCTTGGTCGTCAAGGTCAATATGGAACCAAGGTTGATGTTGCATTGACGATTGCCATTTACCGCTATGCTGCAGGTTGGTGTGACAAGATCACCGGTGATGTCATACCGGTGGATGGCAATACATTGTGCTACACGCGCAAAGAACCGGTGGGAGTATGGTAGGTAGCATACTTGGTATACTGCTTGATTACAAGGGCAAAGATTCTTAAATTATCCCTGCCGATTTTCTGCTTGTGGTGTGCTCAAATAATCTTTATCAGCGGATGTATTATTCCGTGGAATTTTCCGCTAGCTATGCAAAGTTGGAAGCTTGCTCCTGCTCTTGCTGCTGGTTGTACTGTTGTCATGAAAACATCCGAAAAAACTCCATTGTCAGCATTGTTTGTATCAAAGTTGATTGCCCAGGCTGGCTTTCCGCCAGGAGTTGTAAATACACTCAGTGGGTATGGTCCAGGTACAGGAGAGGCCATTGTTAAGCATCCTGGAATCGACAAGATTGCCTTCACTGGTTCCACCTTGACAGCAACAAACATTCTGAAAAATGCTGGGTTAAAACGAACAACTATGGAACTTGGAGGCAAATCTCCTGTAATAGTTTGCAATGATGCTGATCTAGATGTTGCTGTTGAAATGTGTCATGTTGGCCTCTTCCTCAACCAGGGCCAATGTTGCTGTGCAGGTAAGTTGGGTTATTTTATGATCTTAATTCAATTTCGATGGCATGTTTTATACTATCTGTGTGATCTCTTGCAATCTTAGGTTCACGTGTTTTTGTGCAGGACACAATTTATGATGCTTTTGTGAAGAAAGCAGCCACCAAAGCACAGGCTATGAAGATTGGTGCATACACAGAGGCAGATGCAGACCATGGACCACAGGTAGATGACATTCAGTTTAAGCGAGTTATGGGATATATCGAGAAAGGGAAATCAGAGGGTGCAATGTGTGTTGTTGGTGGAAGCCGTCATGGGTCGAAGGGCTACTTTGTAGAACCTACAATATTTACTAATGTTTCTGATGATATGACAATTGCCAAAGAGGAAATCTTTGGTCCAGTCATGGCTGTCATGAAATTCTCCACCGATGAAGAGGTTGTCATCCGTGCAAATTCCACCATGTATGGATTGGGTGCTGGCATAATGAGCAAGAATATCTCACGTGCATTGGGTCTGGCCAATCAAATCCGTGCAGGAAGTGTCTGGATCAACTCATACGATGATTTTAGTGTGCAGGCTCCCTTTGGAGGGTACAAAGCCAGTGGGCACGGACGCGAGAAAGGCAAAGAAATGTTGGATAATTACTTGGAGACAAAGTGTGTTTTTGTGCCATTGGATGGGCCCAAGTGTTGACCTGTATCTAATAATTATGGATACATACCCAGGGAAAAAGCACAAATGACATCTTACATATTTAAGTTTTGAAATGAATAAGTGACAAGAGCTGCGCCAAATTTTTAGCAGTTTTGTGTGACTTTGGAATCTTCAAGTTTAGTACATAGTAATGAGTAGTTTTGGAAACAAATGTGTATGTTTCATATTATTATACAAGGGTTCCAGTTCAATTGTACTGCTGTCACGTTACATCGTCCCACATAAAAACACATACCAGATTGTATGTACCCCAAAAAAAATCACGACACAATACTTCCGCACCATGACAATTTCCGCCACCACCACCACAACACCTCGTCCATGAGACATTCACCGCAACATCACCTGTGACCATCCTGCGCTTGGTTCGGTCAGGTCCATCGTACTACCGGAGAAATTGCACAGTTCCTTCCATGCAATTCTTGTAACACGGCAACCATCATGACCAGGAGGGGGAAAGATGGGAATTTTTTTAATGTAAGTATATTTTTACTGTGCTTATTCCCAGATTTTCTCCCAACTCATAGGGGCATTCATTGTTGTTCATTTTTGTTAGGCTTTTATGGTGACATTTCAGGTCAAGTTAAGATTTGACAATCGGCTAGAATGTGGAACGCGGGGAAGATTGGAATAATGCCAATGTAAGTTGATTTTTATTAGAATTAGTACCCCACCCATCCATCTACATTTTGGCCTGATGGGAACTCTGTTCAGATTAGTTTGTGGGTCCTCCTATGTGGTCTTTCATCAGTTTAGACAAGAACTCTTCAGCCTGAAAATAATATCCGTCACAGAAATATTTAGGAGAGTGCTCATTCTCCTTAGATGACAAACAACTCAACAACCAACCAGATAGATTTCTAGTCATGGATATAGATATAGGGTGTCATCCAAACCACAATACCTTATCAGCAATCACATCACTTTCACAATTATTATTTCAAAACCCACTGAACATGTTCCAAAATGGTATTATTTTATTTGGGATGGTAGTGTGCTAAGTTTGTCGATTCTTTGATTTTGCTGGTTGTTATGTTGCTCCAAATAGAAATGAAAATAAAATAATAAGAACACAATAAATTCTTCAACTCTTCATTTGCGTGATGTATAAAGAGAGTCTTGACGGATGCCCAATTCTCCCCAATGTTGATAAGGGCCGATTGATGTGTGTGTTTGTCATGAACCGCAACACCAGGGTTGCATGGTCTGTTCTGGCCTTGGCAGCCCTCTTGACAAGAGCCTTAAGCTCATCCAGACTCCTAGTCCTAGTAGAAATGAGGTACATCTATGTTGTGGCATTTATTTGTGTCAACAGAGAGGATATTGACAGTGTAACATGTGTACACAATGAGATAGTTGCGTATTTTTTGCTAACATTCATGTTCAAGCATGATTTTGAATGGCTTGCAGTGGTCGGACACCCATTGACCCATATACCAATATATAGCTCAAGAAAAGACAAATCCATATTATTCTGCAAAAATCCTGCTGCAAGGGCTGGGGAAAAGTTATACACAATTTGCAAAAATTGACAAGCATTGTTTTTTGTTACAGAAGGAGGTGTGTCAGTAATCAGTTAAACTGGGACATAAAAAGTAAAATTGTGAGACTTGATGACCTAGAACACATAGATTAATTGGATTGTATATCATACCATGCCATGTGTAATATGTACAATTGGCATACTTGTACAATAATATCCCCAGTAATTATTTCATACAAGGGCACTCGTCAATCGTTTTATGATTATATGGCCTAAGGTGAAATCGGCGTTTAAATGAGGTTATAAAAGAATCTACAAGGTAACCTTGTTAACACATACAAGACTGTACAACCTAATTTGTGCGGATCTGATTTTGCAAGAAGGCCAGTCGTAGTTTGTATCCAGTTATTTTGAATTGTAGTAACTTTTCTGGTGATTGGCTGACAGAGGTGTGAATCCAACCGTTGAAACGCTGAACTTTCTTTTGTTTTGGTGATATGCACAACCACAGATATGGATGAGATCATTTTTATCGTCCTCCAGGCCCAAAATTGGATAAAATGCAATTGAGATTTTGGCGGGAAAATCAGATCAGCACAAATTAAGTTTTACAGTCTTATATTATAATGCTAGAAGGTTCTTGACACTGGTAGGCATGCACTTTATCCTGCATAGGGCTTTGAAGTGAAGTTTGAATTTGCTTCCATGGTCATTAATAATATGTAGATAAGAGCAAAACTGGTCTTGACCAATATGCTACTAGTCGTAGCAGATTATTTGTGAAAGTATTGTAAGTTAGTGTTGTTTTGAGTCTTATTGCCCTTTTGCCCCTTGGTATACATGGGAATAAATGCATCTGTTGTTGAGTTCAACTATTTCAAACCAACTTGAACTTGGGTTCATCATGATTTCTATCTCATCATCATCTCTTGCACTGTATGGTCCTATTAGATCCACACATAATATCTCCCAAGGATTTGCAATGCAGTGACAAGCTTTCTAGGAAGTTTTCCATTCTGATGCTTGTGCTGTTTGTTAACTGGACATGTACAACAGTTTTTGACAGGTGCTTGGATGTACGTCGCTTACCTTTCCAATGCATCATGGCGTGAAGTGTTTCTTCGACTCTTGAATGTATAGGGTGATCTAGGAAGTGGTTGTGTCAACTGACTGTGCAGTGTTGAAGAGTGGCAGGGATGGCAATCTTGCCATCTTTGCATTAAAACCTCTGTATCTTCCACCAATTTTTAAGGAGACTTGCCGTGCTTGGTGACCTTCTTCAGGCTAGCATCATTTTACTGCGCTTGTGCAATGTCCCTTCCTATTAATGAGTAAATCACATCTCAAATTTATCTGTTCTTGGTGATTGTAAGTGCAGCATCACCACTTTCTATCTGTAAGGTTTAGTGACAGTAGCATTTTGTGAGTGTCATCCAATCAGCCTTCTCGTCCTGGATCAGATTCTAGTCATAACTATAGCAATGGCATCAGCAACAGAGTATGGACACCTTTTGTGAACACAATTTTTATACAGTATTCCTAACAGTATAATGTCAACCCAAGGGTATCTTGGATCAAGTTTTTATGCTCAGTGGAGCATTAATCTTTTTCCCACAGCATGGCTATGGACTCTTTGGGTGTTTCAACTACGGCCAATAGTTCGAGGTTTGGTCACACTTTACTCTTGTTTTGGCGTGGATAGTTTCTCGTTCAAAAACATGAGCAGTTGATTACCCTGAGTGATAACTGATCCATGTTGTTTAGATTAGGCATCAGTGTGTACCTCAAATTCCATTGAATAATCAGGATAGGCCATGACTACAAATTTGGCAATTGTAGCCTTTACATCATTGATGTTCTGTTGGTTTACCGCATCCTCATACCAAGGATGGATGACATCACCTCTTACCAGTGAGGTGAGTGGGGCTAGCCATGTCTTGCAAAAAGATCTCCGTAATACTGGACCATGTGCAGGAATTTTCTGAGGTCTTTGACTTCTTGTGGTGGTGTGATTACAAGGATTGCTTTTACTTTCTTCAGCTGGGGTTGTTTGCCAGTGCACGTGAGGACATACCCTAGGCATTTGGTTTCAATATCTGAGAAGGAGGATTTATGGGCATTGACTTGCAAGTCTATGTCTCACAGCGTGGTAAGGACTGCTTTTAATGTGTCAAGCTACTTGTCCATGCTTCACTCTTGTGATGCATAACAAATCATCAATATAAGTTCTCAAGGCAACCATTAGCTCTGACACTCTCATTTGGAAGATGTCTAGAAAACCTGTGATACCCATTGGTAATCAGAGATAAAAGTATTTGCCCCAAGGAAAAATGAGTGTGCAAATGTTGGATGTATCTTGATCCAAAAGAATGGTACAGTAGCACATGTTTAAATCTAGGGGAGTAGCATAGGTAAATCCTTCTAATTGTAGAACTGTATTGTATTTTTAAATGGGAATCAGTTTCCTAGCGAGTTGTTTATTTAGCTTTCTAAAATCAGTAAGAAAGCATACAGTTCCATCATTCTGCGGTGTCATAAATCATGGTGATGCCCATTCAGATTCAGGTAGAAGCTCTAGCACCCCTAGGTCACACAGTTTATTCAATTCTTTGATAGTAGTTTTGTTGCACTATTTTGGTCCTGGATTTTGTCTGCCATAGTGTGGCTTAGCACATTCCTTTAGTTCAAAGGAGACAGACTCTGTTTTTCAATCACATAGTGTTCCAACAAGGCATTCCTCAAATTCTTTGAATAACTCCAGTAACTTAGTATGGTCTTGGAATCTTAGATGAGAACAATTGGTGCTACCAACTGATTGGAGAGCTGCCTTTTCATATTTAGCATATAGGATTGCATTACCCACTGTCACTTCCTGCATATTCTGTGCTTGTTTGCCGCGCTGTTGTTTAGAGCCAAGGCTCTATCCATATTTGATGTGGTCAGACTGTGGATATCTCTCATTGGCAAAATGACACCATCAATTGTTATTACTTTTGTTCAAAAATCTAGATCAATTCATAACTCTTTCATGGTCACCATAAACAAAAAACCACAGCAACCTGCTTGTACACATGCAAAATTTCAGATTGTCTAGGTGGCTGATGGGATGTTTTGCACATTGTTTATGCCAAAATTTCATTTGTCATGCTATATTTTACACAAAAAATCTTTTGAGTGAACAGGTGGCATCTGATGGTTCATGGCTGAAGTTTCATGAATCATGAGTTACTTCAATGACATCACCTGTTGGGTCTAGTTTTGGATATCGGTCCTATTTTTCATTGACAAATCAGTTGGTTTGATAATGTTGGTGGTGTGGAATCACGGACATACATCAGTGTTGAATCCCATGCCCGCATGGTGTCCTCACAAGTTTTTACTCACATACATTACATAACAGTATTTTGGTACATACCTAGAATTCTTAAGTATTTTTGTACAACAACAAGCTTTATGCATTGCACTAAAATGAATGTAACATGCATGCAACAGCAATCACTCTTGGTATGTTTCACCTGAAAGTACCAAAAAGTGAACCTTAAATGAAGTAAACACTCCATGTCCTCTCATGTCCTTCGTGCCCTCTGTGTCCAAAAGTTAATGTCATGTGTCCTCACTTGAAAATACTAAAAACATGAAATGTCTGGGACATGTCCCAGATGTTTTTGGATGCGGATACAGTGGACATGTGAAACTAAAAACAGAAACAACAGGCAGTGGCAGAGTGTTTTTAAAAGGTGAGTTTTTGCGCCTTTCACTTTTTTACCCATGGTGTTAGCTAACATCACAAAAAATCAATCAAGTACCTGCCAACCTATCGGCCAAAACTTAGCCCCCATACTTACTTTGGCCTCCCATCCTACATCATCTTGTAGACAACAACAATAGGCAGTGCCAGGTATTTTTTGAAGGTGAGCTATAAGTTGCCTCACCATTTTTACCCATGTTTTAGATAATGTCACAAAAAATCATAAAATGCCTGCTGTTCTATCAGCATCCTATTCAAAGGAATAGACAAAATACTCAACCCACAGACTAAGTTTGGTCTTTTGCCCTGCATCATCACCTAGCCAACATTAGGCAGCAGCAGGTACTTTAAAGGTGAATTGTTATTTCCTTCACCTTTTTACCCATGTTTTTAGAAGAAAAATTCAATTAAATATATGCCATCCTATGACAGGAATGACTGAAACTCAGCAGACAGACTGAGATCCTCCTCTTGCCCCACATCGTCTCCTAGACAACAACAATAGGCAGAGGTGGGTATTTTTTGAAGGTGAGTTTATTTCCCTCACCTTTTTACCCATTTTTTGCTAACATCATAAAAAGTTCAATTAAATACATGCTGTCTTATCACAGGAACAAAAACTTAGCCCACAGACCAAGTTTAGCCTCCTGTCCCACATCATTGTCTACCCAACAATAATAAGCAGCGTTGGGTAACTTTTGGAGGTGAGTTGTTAGAACTCAGCCTTTTTGCCAATGTTCTTGAGCTCATGCAAGAAATACACACAGTTCTACTATTGGACGACAAAAACTTAGCCCACAGAATGAGTTTGGCATCCTGCTGTGCATTGCAACCTGGACAACAACAATGAGCAGCAACAGGGTATATGTTTAAGGTTGGCTTTTATTTAGTCAACCATTTCTATTGATTTTTTTCACTAGATCATATTTTTTCAATTAAATACTTGCAATCTTTCCATGGGAATAGCTACAACTCAGACCACAGATGGAGTTTGGCCTCCCGGATTCATCTGTAAGTGCTGTTTCTTGTTTGTTATAACATTTCTCCTTTAAAATACAATTAATCAGCTTTCAGTTTCAGTTATCAGTTAAATATTCCACTGGTGTGTTGTTCATGTGAAAGAAAAATAAGTCTTTGTGTTAATGTGGACATTGGGTAATGTTTTTTGTGAGGGGGGGGCGAAATTTGACAGGGTGTGGCTGTTCAAGCTGATTCTTAAGGGAGAGGAAGGAGTCAACCTCAAAGAGAATTAAGTGTAGTAAACAACCCCTTAGGACTTCGTAATCGCTATACATATTTTTTGTAATATCTACATACAGATCTACCCCTACTACTCCTTCTCACGGGTGTAGTCATTTTATTGCTTGTTGTGTAATAATTAAGATAATTTGTTGGGTAAAACAAAACAGCACAGATGTAAACACAATTCCAGAGTTCAGATCAGAAAACAAGATAAATACATGAAAAGGGGGGCAATGCAACAGTGGCAATGTCAAGAACAACATGGGGCAGCAGGAAAAATAATGGTATATGTGAGTATCTTAACTATGAAGTCACAAAAAGAATGCTGGGTAGAAAAAAGAAACTCAGGCGTCTCACATCATCTAACACATGTTTGTAGCATGTGATTGTGTCCAAAAAGATAAAATCATAGGTTTCCCTGCAAACATCAAGTTGCGGTTGGCAACTTGAAAAGTTATTAGCAAAATGGATACCGAATTTTGTGCAATGAGTACTCAAAACTGAGCCATTCTGAATTCATACAGCCACAGATCAGCCCTAATCGTAAAAGAAATGACGCACAAAAATTTTCACAGAACACATCTCCCTTTCAGATTTTCATGTTGAAGAGAAATTATTGTTATCTTGCCATTATTACAATTCCCATTTAAGTCTATATGAGAGAAGGGTAATTTTGTAATCAAAAACATCTTACAAAATCCTACGGAGTCTTACATACACAATCTACCTATAATGTAATTGTGCCCAGTAGATTACAAAATATCATGCTTATAATCTATAGAGGGAGTCGACATCACTTGAAGATTACACCCTCAGCTTTGCTTTGGGAGTAATCTTGAAGTGTGACATCAACTCCCTCCTGATTACAACGGGTGATTTTTGTCATCTACCGTGCACATCTTACTTGATGTAGGTTATTTATGTAATAAATTGTAGTAAACAGAATCATGGGAGAGTCAACCATAGCTTGCCCATACACTCCAGTAGCCAAAATGTACACTTTTGTAGTAGGTACTTAAGCATAGCCTGTCCATAGCATCTGGCAACCCAACTGTAGCATCTGGTAACCCAACTGCTATATTCTTCCAGGAGTCCACCTGTAATTTTTAGGAGCTATTAAGACTAATATAGAGGCTATATGAATTATTATTGATTCTATTACTTACTGAGAAGTTGGTTTTCTTGTATTTTTATCCCTGTTCCTCTCATACATGAAATAAATGATGTAATGTGGCTGTGGTGTAAGTTGACAATACCTCACCCATATACTTTTGTAACCCAACCATACAATAGGGTATGGTTGGCTTACAGAAGTGGTGGGTGTCTTACTGGCTTCTGGGCCTCCAGTAAGACCCCTGTACACTCAAGTGTACAGCGCATTACTGTAGTTTTCATTTTCAGTGATATTGCATCCAAGAATGATGTCAAGTGTTACCAGATACTTTGTGCTGGTGGGGTACTCATACCTTTTTAAGTTAACTTTGCTCCTTCCTTTGGTGAGGAAGCTCCTGTTTGACAAATGCCAAGAGTTTGGCACCCGCCTAGTCAAGTAGGGAAAATGCATGGCTGTTACTTTTCATGGAACATTGGATCACTGTCTACTTGACAATCAAGTAGGATGTTGAAGACTGTGTGACTATTACTGGTGCAACACTTGATCAAGTGCTCAAGGCTCTTTTGGGCAAGATTTTCAGTTGTGGTCCATTAGTTGATAGTTATTGCACCCTGTGTATGGTTAGCTGAAACATTTCCTAGGCCTACTGTTTGGCCGCTTATAAAAGTGGTGTTTAAAAATAGGAAATGTTGAATTGATATGTCGTTTTAAATGTAGTTGTGCCCAGTCTCATCCTCACATTGCCCTGTCCTAGTTGAAGGACAACTTCTCCAGAAGCTAAGTGGCAAAGCTTACCCCAGTCTGAGGATAACTGGAGTATCAGTGTCCAGTTGAACATGATAAAGACAATACTTGGTTGACAAACAATCATTGAATTGTGAGCTATTATGGCTCAAATTTCATTTTTTTACTTCTACCTGTATCCATGTCCAGTGGTTCTGCATGTTATCTATCATCATGTTCTCTCCACAAAGCAGCCCACCTTTTTATGCTTGAGTGGGCAGTATAGCAGTTCCCATGGGTGAATATTCTGTTCCAATGCATTCCTGTGAACTCATGTTGCCTACTGTTTTGGATATTGTGGCCGGAGGCTACATGACAAGAGAATGGCTAATGTTCTTGTGATGTTTCTGCATTATCACATCCATGTCAATTTGTCCAAAATCATAATGATCACGATTTATCACAATGTTCCTGAAGCGTCAGAAGTTTGCCCCCCCAGTGGTTTGGTGACCAAGTCTCCAATCATCTCATCAGTGAAGCAATGCCAGATTGTGGTGTGTCCCTGCTTCTGGTAATCATCAACAAAAAAATTATCTTTGCTCATGTGCTTTGTTCTTTGCTGCTTGATCACAACTCTTTGTATCCAGTAGCATAGAGCTTTGATTGTCTTGGTGGACTTGTTTTGTTGCATGGGATACCCTTGTTCCTCCGGGAGATGCCCCACCCAGAGAATTGATGCCCTATTACCATGGACTGTCACTGCCTCTGCTGTATTGGAAATGGTTGTGTAGAATTTTTTGTTCCGTTCATCATTCCCATGCCAAAAGTCACGTAATATCTTGAGTGACTCCTCCTGTCATCATGTACAGAAAATACCCAATCAATGTACCAGTGGTTCTGATTGAGGTCAGTGGCCTTCATTGCTCACCTGAGGAATTTAGTTTGAAAAATGTGCTTGATGACTTGTCCCAACCTATTGTAATCATCCTTGTCAGGATTCTTCACACAAGTGCCGAGAAATGAAACCACTGTCTTTAGAAGTGGCTTGATAATGTGATGAAACAGTAAACAATGTTCCTCATTCAGCTTTGGCATATTGTCTATTGTCCTAAAGAGATGTTCTGCCATTGGAGACATAGCAGATGCTTTCATCTTGTCTGGGAGGTCCTTGGGGACATTGTCCAGTTACGTTTCAATGTCACCTATGAACTTGCCAGCTATGAGAAATCCAGCACCATCTGATTGTAAAGTCATGAACTTTTCCTTGATGAACTGTCCTTCCCAACCTTTCTGTACTCAACCTTGAGGGACACAATTATGCCGTTGGTCACATGTATTTCCTTTTGCAAGAGTTTTAGATATAGATGTGTCACACAATGACGCAGTGTTTTTCATGCAAGTTTTGTTGGCTATGCACTTGTCAGAGGGATTGACGGTGAATCCATATATCTTTTGGCTATTTGTCAATATCTTCAATGCAGCCTTGAGCATCCCTTAGAGGGCTACACTGAGCTTGTAGTAGATGAGCTTGCACCCTCAGTTCTGTTGCGCATATTTCTGGTAAGTCTTATGTGGTATCCTGACCAGCAGTTCTGCCATTCATCCACTAGGTTGCAAATTCCGGCGGAATTACGCGTTACTCCGGAATATTTGCAATTTTTCGCAGTTACCTGATTACTGCGTGTGGCAGATTACTGTAAAATTCGCCAAGTAATTAGCTAGTTTTAGTCACGATTTAGATCCAGATGTGACACGGAATTTTGCAGTAACCAACCGTAACCACAAAATAGGTATCCTGAACATGGTCTGTCATTCTGTCACATATATTCTGACGCATGGCTGGTTGTTGATTGCACTTCTCAAAAGAAGTGTGTGTGACAGCTGTCGCTCATGTCCCTAGCACAAAGTCAAATCAATCACCATGGGAATCCACCCTCAGTGAATCACTGAAATCTCGATCAATACCTGTCAAATTGCCACGCGCCAACCACCGTCCTGTGCCTATTGTTGCCGCGGATCAACGTCAGCCTTTTTTGTGGTGAGTTCTCTTGGGTTAGTTGGTTTTTTTGGACATAATCTGTCCAATTAAATAGATTCGCTTTTTTTGCCTCCAACGCAGGTAATCCCCCATTTCTCCATCAATACATCTCCAACCACCACGCGCCCGTCACCATTGTTTGCCTAATGTTGCCACGGATCGACGGCCGTGTTTTTTCTGTCAGTTCCTTTGTTTGTGTTTCAGTTTTTGGACAATCTCAAAAAATGAAATGGCACGCTAATATTATTTCCTCCACCACACAGGTAATCCCCCCATTTCTCCATCAATAACTCTCCATCCCCCACGCGTCTGCCACCATCTGTTGCGTATTGTTGCCAAGGTGATCCGGCTGCGTTCTAAATCAGAAGATGATGTGCCTATTGCCCGTTTAAAGAGGCCGCCAAGAGAGCCATTCCAAGAGTCCTCAGATGACGAGGATAACATCCCCTTGTCAAAACTTGCCAAAACCGCTCATGATGAAGAAGACGAGAATGTGGAGGAGGAGGAGGAAGATGATGCCTCCAACTGGGAAGAGCCATGGGGTGGGGTGGTTGAGGATGATGTCCTCCCTCCCAGTCTCAATTTGGTTTGGGACGGAGGCAAGATCGTCAAATGCATTGATCCCTCCAATGGTGCAAGGATCTGGAGGTGCCATCACTGCAAGAACCAATGGAGTGGTTGGAACCACACCAAGGCTCTAGGTCATGCCATTGGGGGAGGACATCAGGGGATGCAAGAGTGTGCCTCCTGAATGGAGGAAGTTATACTTGGGTATTGTAAAGAGGAAGAGCCTAGCAGCTGCCGAGAAGGCTCGCCATCACGAGCGACTCTCAATCTCTCTTCTCTTGACGAGAAAGAGCGTGATGCCAAAGATTACTATCAAAAGGAAAAGGAGGCAATCAGGGCTAGGAGGTACAAGGGTGCCTTACCCACAGAATCTGTGGATGTATCCGGTTCTCCAGCTGGAGATCTTTCTACAATGACTTCTTTGAAGCCATTGTCCCCTAAGCCCGCCTCCATTTTCAGTAATGGTATGATTGTTCAATTTCCTTTTGTACTTGTCTTTTTATATATCAAACTCATTTTTTTCTTCCAACTCATGTGAGGGAGTACTCATCCCAAAAAGCTTGTGCAGCAGAATATAGTGATGTCCCACAAGAGGAATCCTGTGGTGGAAGAAGAATTATCTTTGACCATCGCTCACTATCTAGCTGCTCATTCGCTTCCCTTTTCCCATTCTGAGGATCCCCTATTCAACAGAATCTTGCAAAAGGCTAGGTCAACGAACCACAAGTATGTGCCTCCTAAGAGATCTGAGGTTGCTGGGAAACTGCTTGATGCACATTTTGCATCTTACCAGAAGGATGGCATGGATTCATTGTTAGCAGGTGTCGAAACTTATGGCTTGGCAATCTTTGGCGATGGTGCCACAATTGTAAAAACACCTCTGATTAACATTCTTGCCAGCTCACCAAACAATCCAAGTTGTGTCCTTGACGTCATTGATTGCAGCAAACACATGCGGCACGGTGGCAAAAAGGACGCCTGGTTTATTGCCAAAAACATTTTACCACTCATGAAGAAGATTGACCCACTCAAAGACAGGATCAATGTTGTTGCTTTTGACGGAGCTGCAAATGTCCAGAAGGCTGCTGACTTGCTGAAAGAGCATTTTCCTGCCGTTACTGTTATGCAGGGAGTCGAGCACACCATTGCCACAATTATTGGCAGATGGACTGGACTTCGCCCTATCAAAGATCTCTGTCAGTTTTCTAAAAAGGTATGTATGTACCATTGTGTTTTGTTTTTATTAATCCTGGCTAATTGCTCACAATTCTGTGGTATAAGCTCTGCAATATATTTGGTAATACCCGTCATGCACCCTACTCAGTATTCTCAAAGGCATTGAAGAATCACAACAACGGTAAGAAGTTTGAGTTCATCAAGCCATCAGACTGCAGAATGGGTGGGGAGCTCATTCAGTTGCTAAGGGTGCTTCGACTCAAGGATGCCTTGACAGAATGTGTGGCGAGTAAAGCATTCCGGGAGTTGAAGCGCTTTGCTGTAGTGGGTGAGGTCCTTTTGCACGAGGGGTTTTGGGATTTGCTTTGGTATGTATGTAAAGCTTTGTATCCCATGCATCGTTTGTTCGGCTTGCTGACATGCAAACAGAAGGGATTGACAAGGTGAAGTACTTTATGCATCAAATTGACCGTCTTCTGCCGCAATCTGTGGATGAGATTTATGAAAAGTGGGAAAAATGATAGTTGTCCAGCACTCAAGTTGAAACTAGCCTGTGACACTGACTTGGAGTTTGATATTCCTAAATGTATGGGAGGATTGAAGGCAACTGGGTTGGAGAGAGGTATAGTCCTGTTTGTTTTATTAACATTTTTCAGGGTCGTACCTTACACTCTTCTTTTTGTTTGATAGATCATAATTTTACAGAGGACTCTGACAACTCCGTCGATGTATGGAGTGAGGAGGAGGAGGATGACACATCGACTAACAGCACAGACTCATTGGGGCAGCAGGTGAAGTCAAAAGAGGAGCCTATTCCCAGTGATGCCTTTGGACTGTTCAAGTTTTGGATGCCTAGGATATGGGAGTATTACAAACCTCGATTGTTGAATGATTTAGTTCGTGCTTCTCATTTGCTGAGTCCTGATCCCACCATAATGGATTTTGCTGCAAAACCAGAGAACAGGGATCCAGAGGACAGGTTAGCATGTGAGCGGTTGATCTGTAGGATGTTTCTGCCTAACAATTTTCTTCGTAAGGAGGAGCGTGAACAAGAGGAAGCTCGGTTGATTGATAATTTTTGGCAGGAGCATAATGACTTCTGGACTAAGCAGGGATACTTCAAGTCAAGACACATCTGGATAACTGCTGAGAATCCAGATTGCGTTGCCCACAAGTGGCACAAGAATTACTCAAGCCCGTTCACTGAGGTGCTTGGCAGGCTGGGGTGCAAGACAACATCCAATTTGTTAGGTATTGGGGAGGCAGAGCGGCACTGGAAGGTCACCAAGAGGAATAAGGGTGGTCATAGATCTAATTTAGGAGCGGATAAGACGAAGAAGCAGGCCGCAATTGCAGCGGCCTACAGTCATGAGAAGTCTAGTCTTTGTCGGAAGGCTAACCAAAAAGCCGGTAAGTTGTATGAAGACAAGGATTTCACCCAGTTTCATGGTAAAGGCATCTGGGAGGAAAGAAAGAGGATTCCCATTCGTCTATTCAGGGCATGGTACGAAGGCTGGGAGTCCTTGCAACTTAAGAGCACGGGTGATGATAGATTTGCAGCGGCTCTAACTGCCAAGTATGGTGGGCTCAAGTTTCTTGATATTGATGGTCCTCTAAATGGATTTGAAGGGGCAGTCGAAGGTTTTACTTTGGAAGACAACTGTTGTGTTCTCTGGAAATTGGATGAGAATGCTTCAGAGAAGCCGGTCAAGGGATATGGGTATAAGTATTGCATTTTGCTTTGTTATCCAGGATATGATATTAATGAACCATACGATAGGCAGCCACAAAAATGCTGGGGTCTACAAGAACTGTTCAAGGGTTGTGATTTCTACGGCATGGTGGAGGATTATTACACAGAGCATCCGGAAGAAGCAGAGGAAATTGGTTTGAAGATATATAGAAATGATGGTGTTATAGATGAAATGACAGAATTGGAGGCATACAAGATTGCACAGAAGAGAATGTTGGTGTCAAGTGATGGAGAGAAGACAGTAGATAAGCACAAGAAGAAGAGGAGGGTATAGTTGCTTTTTCCCCACAAATTTGGTTCCTGTGGGTGGGGTTTTTTCAGCACTATAGTACCTAGTGGTTAATGTAATTGAAGTGGTTAGTTTCTGTTATTACAATGGATATCTGACGTAGTGTTTTTTTATTTATATTACAATGGATATCAGACTTCTGTTTATAAGATACAGGAACATGACAGTAAAATTACTGTAAGCGAGAGGAATATTACGGCGGAATATTACTGCAAAGTCAGTAATTTGGACTTTGTGGATAAAAATGAGACAGTAACGACAGTAATGTGATTTAGTAAGATTCCAACAGTAACATTACTGAAAATTGAAATGGTAGGAGTATATGTACTCCTACCGTAGCGGGACTCAACAAATTGCAATGTGACACAGTAATCTCACCGGAACATACAGTAATTACTGCAGTAATTACGATTGGTTACTGGTTACTGTGTTTTTGTGACAGTAACCAAAATCGGAATTTGCAACCTAGTTCATCCATCTAAAATTTACTTGCACAACCTTCTCCTCCTCAGGCATTCTTGCCTGCAGGAATGCTTCAGAAATATCAAGTGTTGCAACATCTCTTCCATTGTAGGCATTGTTGATACATGCCCTCATAAGCAGGTGATGTTGTAGGCATCAAAGTCTACTCTTTGGGATGTAGAGATCCGCTGTGGTCTACTATCTGCACATCTACGTCCTTTCATGTACCAGTCTCTTTTTTTGTTTTGGTTACATGAGATACTTCAGTGTGACACTTATCTCGTCTTGTGTTTGATTGGACTAATGCTTGGGCTGGAATCTTTCAATGTCATGAATTTGCTGCAGTTCTTCTGCGATGGCCATTTCCCCTTGCTCTTCATTCGACCCCTTTTCCAGCCCATCTGTTCAGTATTGAACATGAACTTGGCACGTAGTGTTACTGCCTCTACATTCACATTTGCATTACTCATTCTTTTCATCTCAGGGAGCCCAGCTTTTCATCCTTGTCTAAAGAGCACCGAGGGACTGCTCCTGAATCTATTTTTTTAATTATTGGATTGACCCTGTATGGCAATACATAGAAATAGCATACAAGTAATGAAGAGGGGGGAATGACCATAGGTGAATAAAAAATGGAGCACATGAAAATACATTGCGCAAATCATATTTACAAATATACACATTTTTTTGCAAATTATGTGTAAATTACACAAATCTTGGTTGATGAGAGGCCCTCATCAACCATCAACACAAATTGCAAATAACATTTACACATTGGAGTATACAGAAAACAAGATACATGTTTGGTATGCTCCAGATGGAAGTAACAAAGTTGCCACCAAGCCTCACAAAATTTCAATATCTTTCACTCTTATGTGTATGGAAGAGTTATCTGTGGCACTGTTGATGTTAACCTTGAACTTCTCCTTCACACAGCTAAGTGAGAGTATGTGGATGAGGCCATCAAGAAACTACCAAACCCACTCATATCCACATAGATGGTATTCAGGTTGCATTGTTGTGGTGATTTTTCCAATGTTGGTCAGCTAGTCACCATTGCTAAACACATCAATGGTGAATTGACTGTCAATAAGGATTCATGTTGATGGAAGAACTCCTTTAGAATGCAACTTCAGGGTTGTCCTGGTGTATCTGATGTCCAATTGAACATGATACTGATACCTTTGGTAAGTCTCAACTTGATTATAGTGTCCATAATTAATTGAGTAGGCCTGCTTGAGTTCCTTTTCCACCTTCTTAGTTTGAGTTAGCCAGTGATTGTACTTCTTCCCATACTTGATCTTGTGCATCTTGACACTGTTCCATCCACTCAGTCATGATTGTTGGCTAGGAAACGAGACTAACTTCAAATTTCTCCATTGACCTGAGTGCATATGGATCAAGCTGCTGTCCCTCTAGAGCCTGGATATGCAAGTTAACTATGGTGAAGTTTGCAATCTGATCTGTGTGATTTGTTCCAGTCTCAAATACAAATCCAATCAAGTTAGGATATGCACCTTGAAATTGCTCTTTTGGGGGTACTCATTGTTGTAGTTGTTGGGGTGATTCAATCCGACATGGAGTTCCCTGCCTTGTTCATGATCAAGGGATTACATTCCTCTGTGGCATGGCTGTTGGTGCCCATGTTGACAACTGTAGCGCAATCCCATAATTGTGTTAGAGAATAACTTCTCCTTTAGCTAAGTGGTGGAGCTTACCCCAACCTGAGGCAAACTGGAGCAGCGGTGTTCAGTCAAAAATAGTAACGACAATAAATGGTTGACTAAAAATTATTGAATTGTGAGTTATCATGGCTCACAATTCATTTTGTTGCTACTTCTACCTGTGTCCATGTCTGGTACTTTCTGTGTGTTGTATGTGTAATGGTGCTGTGCTCTCCACACAAATCCCATTGATGCTTAAGTGGGTGGTCCACATATCAGTCCCCATGGGGTGAATATGCTATATTGTATTGTACAATACAATATGATACAATACTGAGGCTGAATCTTATGGTCATATGCAGACACACCTGCAACTTCCCTTTTTCCACGATACATTGGGATTTACGAACCTTACTGTCATGCAGACAAACATGCATATTTTTAGAGTTGTGTCTCATCCAAGATTAACAATTGGGATGAAAGGATATCCCGTCCGGAATTGCCATCCTGTCCAGCCAACCTTGATCCCGGGATTCCCAGGATCAAGAGTCACTTACTACAGTAGTCCAAGTCCAGAACTGGTTACAATATACCCATGCATGTCATGAACAGAATGTACAGATGGTAAGTACATACGATTATGATAAGATTATTTAAATGATTTATGAAATAAAAGATTAGATCTTGCAAATGGATGCATGGTTTGATCACATGCAGAGACATTATGCATTGTACCTGCTGGCACGCACGTGTTAAAAGTTGTTAAAATATTTGTTTTGTTCTTGTACTGTAATTTCTCTTTATTGTACCAACAAAACAAAGTCCTACTAAACGACCATGCACACTCATTGCTTACGTGCTTTTCCAACAAAGTGTGATGGAACAACACACACGAAGTTGTGACTGATTTGTGAGACTAGTTGTTCCTGTGCTTTTTGTGCAATATTTGGACAGGAATCCATCATCCTGGCTATCTCCTAGCATATCTCGGGACAATTCTGGTCAGTCCTGGATATTTGATGATCCCATTGAATCTCGGGATGATCCCAATCCTGTTGGGTCCCATCCCGGGACAATCCAAATCTCGGCGAAACTTCCAGGATGAGAACAGGACACAACTCTATATCTGTCTTATGTGAGTAGAAATAAGAAAAATAATTAACTTTATTGCTCAATCCAATTTTACCACTTCTTCCTGAAGGCATTTCTAATGATGACAAGAGAAGGTGAAGTCATCATGAATTTGTAATAAAACTAATGTTGACAAGAGAAGGTGAAGTCATCATGAATTTGCAATAAAACAACCACTTCTGTAAATTGTCTCTGTGTAAATGATTTGGGACTGCATGGCCATTGGGAATGTATCCTGTTCCCACTGCGGTAAGAGTCACGGGGTAATTGAAGAGGGCTAGCATGAGGCAGGTGTGACATTCTTTCCTATCTTTGTATTCGCTCAATGTTATTATTTATGCTTATTTTGGATGGTCATGAGAGAAACAAATTGCAGACTTCCCTAAAAAATCTAGGTAGTCCAAATCTTTGGTAGTCCAAATCTTCAACAGTCTGAAGCAAAAAGTAAGCACTTCTCTTTCCAATCTTGTACAAGTCAGAATTGACCTTGGCCCACTATATGTCAGATATCTTTGGCCACTCATGTGGCCTCAAGATGCACCCCCTGAGACCCGACCAAGGATGCAAAACCCTTTGGGACTATCTTGATAGCTTAAGTCCAGCTCTATACATCCTCAGCTTGTCGCAATCGCCACCTAAAATAATTAGCTCCAGTTTGGGGTCTAAATTGAGATAATGGTTCAAAGTCCAACATGTAGAAAATGGTATGTTTTCTATGCTGATGTTGATGTCAGATAGCAAACATCGTGCAAATTGTGAGATCATGCTAGGATGATGGCACTTTATGCACATACGTGTGCAATATTTTTTATAGTGACTTAAAGTAATCTATTGACAGACTATCTGACGCTTCACATCCAAGAATTTTTTGTCGAAACAAGTACAATTTCATGTAGGAATAGTACTTGGCCGCCTTAATGGTTCGAAGTCCAGTCAATGGGCCAAAGTCAATTCTGACTTGTAGTCTGACAGGCATTGAAGGCACCAGAGTACAAAGCGCGCTACCATAAAACTTGCACTCTAAGGTCGGCAAATGTCAAAGGATACATTTGTGAAGAAGAACAAAGCTAGTGATGTTAACATGTAAAAAATATAGGTATTGAATTCTAGTTACCAAAGTAAGCTGTTGTGATGGCATTCATATCATAGAGGAGGCCATTTGCGCCAAAAATCCGGCGATGCGCTCTCACGCTCCTTCGTCTTTTCTCCACCCTCCCTTGTTCTCGATGTAATCAATCAATTGCGGTGACACTGTCATGCCTTTCCAAATCATCAGCATTACTTGTCTTGTTGCGCAGGAATTCATCTTGTCTTCCAAAATGTTCTTTGTCATTGGAAATAGGCTCGTGCCATAATTCAGAAGTCCTTGCCATGTTGGCTTGTCCGCACTTGTTTTTCATCATTTCAATGACATCAATTTCATACTGCAAGCTGGTTCAATAACTCAACAATCAGCCATGAAATATAACTCAACAATACTCAACAATCAGCCATAAAATTGTTACAATCAGCTATAAAATTGAACTATCTCCCAGCAACTAAAACTTACCCGTCGCAACTTCACTCTGCAAGACAATTGAGCGGTCGTTGGTTCAGTGACTTGATTGATGGAGTTGGGTTACTCCATGTCTTACACATGCAACAGTGCCGGCATTATGTTGACTCCTGTTGTGATCTTCTGGGAGCACGGAATGGGCGCATCGCAACACGTGAATCCATCACGTACCCTTCTGGCGGTAGGCAGGCCTGTCGACCAAAGGCATGGATGGAAGAACCAAACATGCATAAATGGATTGGTGTCATCCTTAAGCCCTACAAGGACAAAAAGGATGAATGATATTCGGAAGGGCCTCCTATTGTTCTTGTCCTGGATTCACATTGCATAAATCTGATGGGATCAGTCATGAATAGAACCCAGGAGATGAGATGTGCAACGATGCACGTACTTGTGTCGCCTATTGATATTGGAGTACACAAACCCCTCAAAGCAGCAATGCGTGCAAAGTGGGAGGCATGGATGACTGATGGTGATGGCATCATGGAAGGAAAGGCAAAGTAGCCGTTGTGTAAACAACTGACCGAATGGTTGGTTGATGCATATAGCAACATTCCTGAAACAGTGGGACAGAATGCATGGCTAAAAACAAATTATGAATGGTTCTAATGACTATTAATCATTTTCATAATATATTAGAAATTTAATGTTAAAATTAATATATTAGAAATTTAATGTTTATAATGACATGTTTAAGATTGTTGATTATCCTAATTGTCATAATTGTCAAATGTTGTCTCCTAGAACGTCCGTGAATGCATATCCACGATGACGGTGGTAGAGCTGTCTCTTAGCCAAGGTTGCATTGTCAGGAAGCACCATCTCCGTAATGATAACTATGCACCCATCCAACCGCTGACCACGGCATCCAACTGCAAACTCCCTGGCTGCGAAGCAAACATGGAAACCATCCGACCTATCTGGCTTCATGGTATAACACACCAAATGGCTTCCATCCATGAGATGCAGCCTTAGTGTCATCCCAACCCCCATATGGATGATCGATGTATACCCAACCATTGTCATTAGGTAGGAATCCTACAAGAATGACCTGGTATATGATCGGGAGAAGGCTGTGTGTGTTTCGTCCATTTTTGTGGCGGTGCACGATGTGTTGTGATGTGGCTACAATGGTGTTCATGATGTGTGTTCAGGATGTGTGGTAGTGCTTTCACCTAAGAAGGCATATCTTTTGAACCAGAACAAATTACGGGGAGCTGTACACATTGGTGTGTTGTCGAGCTCTAAGGCTCTCACTTTATGATGTTTAGGAGCTCTGAAGTGTGTGTTAACTGTGTTAAAAGATCACTTTTCAACACGAGCTCAGGGGCGAACCTTAGAATATGGGGTCCTTAGAGTTTTTATTTTTTATTCCACATAAAATAGGTCATGAGCCAGCATTTCCCCCCATATTTTAGCTTACGCTTGGAATACTTACTTTACCATACACCATCCAAATAAGATTGATTGGCCCATTCATAGGCCCAACCTATTTATCATTCAACCCATCATGCTTTACCCCAAGAAGACCACAAGACCCATTGATCGACAATCCTAGAGATCCCAATCCATTGTGCATGCCAATGCAATTGGATTTGACAGCACAACATTATGCCCGCTCATGCACTGCAAACGAAATACACCGGTAACCTCCCCGTACACTCGCAAAACGTCAGAGTGTACGGGGAGGTTACCGGAATTTCAAGAGTGTACGGGTGGGTTACCGGTTTTTTTATACATTACTTAAGCCACATTTTCGTTTATCACGCTAAGCTTTGAAGCAAAAAAACTTCCGAGTGGTTGTTTGTTTCATGACTCACATTTAGCGAATCACGAGTTGTAAACAGCAAGATCACCTGTTGGGTCTAGTTTTGGTTTCAATTCTAGGCTTGATCAATGATTTCATTTGGTGAGTGCGTTTTGGGCCTATTCATATTTTCAAAATAGGGTACTACCAGAAGTGACTGCGCCAAAAAATAAGAACACAACATAAGAATAATAAGTGGGGCTGAAAATTGGCGTAGTGTGTCTACGTGTTTGTTACTTATTCCTTTGTATCACATCACCTAATTCTTGTGTGGCATATTCGTATGATAAAACAGTTTAGTATATCTACGTATGGTACCATACTACAACAATGGTGCTTGACCCAGACACAACTGTAGCAGTGCGCCCTCTCACTGCTTTCACATCACACATGTGTATTTTTTCAATTACATCACTGATACCTCACCGGCCCATCATGGGAACGGCCGAAACTCAGTCCACAGACTGAGTTATCCCTCTCGCCTTGCACCACCGTGTTACCAACAACAATTGGCAGTGGCCGGTATATTTTGGGGGTGAGTAATCACGATTTCGTCTTGTTCTACAATATTATACTCACCACACGGCCAATTTTTTTCAATTAATTAGTTGCAGGCCTGCCGGCGAAATCGCCAAAACTCAGTCCACAGACTGAGTTAGGCATTCCGCCTTGGACCGCCGTGTTGCCAACAACAATTGGCAGCGGCCGGTATATTTTGGGGGTGAGTTTTCATGAACTCACCATTTTTCGCACTATAATACTCACCACACGTCCACTTTTTTCCAATTAATTAGTTACAGGTGTACTGGCGAAATCGCCGAAACTCAGTCCACAGACTGAGTTAGGCATTCCCATTTGCACCGCCGTGTTGCCAACAACAATTGGCAGCGGCGGGTATATTTTGGGGGTGAGTTTTCATGAACTCACCATTTTTTGCACTATAATACTCACCACACGTCCATTTTTTTCCCAATTAACTAGTTACAGGTGTACTGGCGAAATCGCCGAAACTCAGTCCACAGACTGAGTTAGGCATTCCGCCTTGGACCGCCATGTTGCCAACAACAATTGGCAGCGGCGGGTATATTTTGGGGGTGAGTTTTCATGAACTCATCTTTTTTCACCCTATTATACTCAACACATGTTAATTTTTTTCAATGAAATAGTTACAGGCCCAGATCTGAAATCCCCAAAACTCAGTCCACAGACTGAGTTTTGGATTTCGCTTTGCACCGCCGTGTTGCCAACAAAATTTGGCAGCGGCGGGTATATTAACAGAGGTGAGTTGAATAGAATACAATTATTTCTACACATGTCTTGACTACATGTAATTTTCAATTATTTTATTTCAGGCCAGGCACGGCAACAGCCGAAACTCAGTCCACAGATTGAGTTCGGCATTTCGCCTTGCACCGCCGTGTTGCCAACAACGGTTTGCAGAGGCATGTAAATTTTTATGGTGAGTTATTGAAGTCATACTATATTTCAATTGTTTTCATTTCAGCTTAGTTTCAATTAAATAATTAATTTTCTTCTACCTTGGTGATAATATTGTCCACAGTATCGTTTTTCATCTTGGAGCAGCTTGGGGCTGAAATTTTGGCACCTGTGTCCTTTTGGTGGGCGATGTGTTGGGCGGGCCCCTAAAATATGTTAATGTAGTATGTTTTATTATATTAGTGGAGATAAATTACACATACTC
Organism: Cyclotella cryptica; assembly: GCA_013187285.1. Classification (NCBI taxonomy): domain Eukaryota; phylum Bacillariophyta; class Thalassiosirophyceae; order Thalassiosirales; family Thalassiosiraceae; genus Cyclotella; species Cyclotella cryptica. The sequence goes on from JABMIG010000055.1 coordinate 139,530, forward strand.
TATTATTGTAGTCCAACAGTAGATAGCCCTCCCGGTAACCCTCCTGTAACATTCCGGTAGGCCTCCCGTATGCTCCGGTAACCCTCCGGTACTCTCCGGTAGCCTTCCCGTAACGTTCCGGTAGGCCTCCCGTACACTTCCGGTATGCCACCGGTAAACATTTTTTTAGCTACTAAGTAATGCAGTTATAGCCACTAATTAGATTGATATCGATTCTAAGACTTACTGAGAAGTCTGTTTTCCTGTAAAAACGTACCAATTCCTATTGTACGTAGAAAAAAATCGAAAAGCTCCTCTTGGTCTCAAATTTCCGGTAACCTCCCGGTAGACTCCGGTAACCCTCCCGTACACTAGTTTACCGGAGGGTTACAGAAGTGTACCGGGAGGTTACCGGAAGATACCATTTCAGGGGCTCCGGTAACCTCCCCGTACACTTGAGTGTACGGGGAGGTTACCGGTGTTTTTCGTTTGCAGTGTGTGTTAGGCCAAATGCTTGGTAATTTGAGATTGCCTAGCATTCGCAAAATGCCCTTTTTGATTCCTTGTCCGTGTTTACGTTGCGTAGGATTTTCATTTTTCATTTTTGCAATTCCTTGAGAACAGTGGTTTTGCCCAGGATTTCTGCTACGGCATCTTGTTTGGCATCAATTCCATAGAGCGACATGTCTGATCGGCATCAAAACAGTCTGTGACATGACCGGTTGGCATCAATCTTTCTGTTGGACGGTACCGTTTGTATCGAAAATTGGAAATTATAATTCCTTAGGAATTGCACTTCACATTTCATCACAACATCATTACAATGCCTAGGAATCGCACTATGTTCCCAGTGTTTTTGCGGTTACAATCTCTTAGGATATGATATTAATGTATGTAGGGACTAGTATACCGATGATTATTGACAGTTAGATGCATTTTGACGCCAAATTTGTATAAAAATGCTACAAACCCCTCTGTTTTCTAACTTTTCTTTTGCAATTAGGCTGTGGACAAAGTATTGTTCTACGTATTCATAGCCAAAATGCAAATCATATGCAACGTAAACACGGACGAGGAATCGAAAAGGGCATTTTGCAAATGCTAGGCAATCTCAAATTACCAAGCAATTGGCCTAACACATGAACCCAGGGGTGGCTGCATTAAATATAATAAAGGTTTGAGGGTTACATGGTAGAAGAGTTTAGAAGGTGCATGTTCAACGAAGACGGGCACGGATATAATTTTTGCAATGCAAGTAATAGCAAGATATGGTATCTACATAGAGTATTACGTAACATAGAAATCGTGCTCTCTGTGTTTGTCTGTGTAGGACCAGGTAGGACCATTAGCTTTGGCCTGAAGACCTGTCATCTCATCTTCTGTCTCCTGTTGGTCTTGGACCAGGCTCGGACCCATCTCAATGTAATCAACGGCTCTTGGTTTATGCTGGGAGGCTACCTATCAACCATTTGTATTGATTCTGACTGTAGCATTTCTTCAAAAAGTCCCCTTGGTTTATGCTGACTAACCTTGTGTGATAATTCCTCCCGTTGCTTTCTACGCTTTGCCCCCCAGGGTTAAGGGGGATTTTAGACCTAATAAACGGGATAACCATCCTAGGTAGGTAGAGGCCCACTGACACACATTTATTTTTTAATATACGTATGTAAAATTTCAACACATTCGTATTAAAATTATACCAATTAATAACACCTGTTATGTTTTTTCACACTTGGCCACCACTGCATTGTTCCTGCTATTTTGTATCTTGTAAAAACTTGACTTTTGTTATTCAGCCCCACAGTCAGTATCATCATGGAGTCATATATTGCAAGAATTACAATGATGGCTGGTGGCAACAGTGTGTATAAAAAAAGAAGGAATATTTTGAAATTAGACATGGACAAGGTTGAACCTATTCTGATGTTTTGCCCGTAAAAGATTATGACACCGCATGGCCACCACTGCATTGTTCCTATTGTTTTGTATCTTGTAAAATTTTTATTGTTCAATCCCAGAGTTGGCATTATTATACAGTCATACAATACAAGAATTAGAATGAAGGCTGGTGGCATATAAAAAGGTATTCTAGACAACGCATACAACAACAGAAAGCCTGAAGAATAAGCTGAGAAGAGAAGAATTAACAACAATAGCGAAGAGTGCCAGCACTAGAAAGAGCAGTAAGCAGCTGCAGCTGTGGCAACAATATTCTTTCAACCGTAGGGGCTGGAGAAAATTTTGATGTGTTAACAATGTAAAATTCCAGGAGGTAGAAGCAGGAGGGCAACAAGGGAATGCCTTTACTGTTATGCATGCAGTTACAACTGTACCCTGACAATTAATGTTGTAGCTACCCTTCACATGAATCACCCTACAGAAGAACAAAACCCGGATGACAATGGTACTGAGAGTGAACAGGACAAAGCACACCTGCATACCTAGGAGAGCACATGAATATGTAAAGATAATCCAATCGAGTATAAAAGAAGAACTTGATCAGATCAAGAACTCTATGATCATTGGCTTTTTGAATATTCAAGTTCAAAGGGCAATTGTTTGTAGATTTGAAAACAAAATATGCACCAGCTCAACACGTGATTTAACATGATGTGTACTAAATTGCTATAAACATAACTCTATCCTATGCCATAATAAGGACATTTGATTTTCTGATGAGCATTTAACAATCATAATTTGAGGATTTGGTGATCACTATTCGAGTACTCTAAAGCACGAAGAGAAAGTAAAGAATAAGGATAAAATTCAGAGAGATAAGTAAAAGAAAATGTTGAGGCATGAAGAATCAGTCTGCATTGGTTGGGATGATGGTGATCACCAGAAAACAGCAAATTTCATAAGTCATTACTAGTAAAGTCATTAGTAGTATGTTCATGTGATATGTGATACTCTCTGGTTGAATATGGTGCATTTTTAATTGGCAGTGACATCATCTGAAATATAAGAGATTTTCAAGGTTTCGACCATTTTTTGCTTTGGACATGTTTCTGTTGATTGCTTGATTTGAGTCATTCTTATTTTAATTTTCCATGCAATGCATCTTTACTTCAAAGGACTCATTTATTGGCTTGTGATCATGTATTGTAATTCTTGCTTTTATCATGACTTGAATATATTTATTACAGAAATATTTAAACTGAGTTTTAATTCTCTATCCTTTACCTATAGAAGCACCAATCAATGAATTTAAAGAATTACACGCTAATTTGAGAATTCAAAACAATCACAATAAGAATCCAAAGTATCTAGTCCTTAAGAATCAGTTCAAATTATTGCATTGTGTTCATTGATGCACAAGTAGTGCCAACAATGAAGGAAGGATATTTATTGGTCATATTCTCAAATTGATAAGTCTGTTCACTGAGTACATACCATACCTTAGGTAAGATATTAACGTTATCAGTTATCCTACAAAGGTGTGTTACTAAAAAGTAGCTAATAGATAATAGCTAATATCATGTAACAGACCCACGGGCAGCTTCACGGCCCATTTTTCCCAATTCGTTAAAACTGGCCCCCCACCACCTTAGGCCATTCTCCAGCGACTGGGTTATATCCTGGGTTAAACACATTTTTTGAGCTCATAACCCATATTTAATCCATCTTGCCATTATTTGCAAGTGACCGGGCAGTCGACTCTGATGGGTTAAAACACATAACCCACTGGGGGGAATGAAATTCATCAGGGTTGAAATCCTCAAATTCCCCCCTGAGGATTTCTACTGGGGTTTAATTTTCGTAGCCACACATTTTTCCCCGCCATATCTTTTGTCTTGCCCTTTTCGTCAGAAGTCACACCATTGTTCTGTTCTCATGTCAAGTCATCATGTCAAATGCAGGGATGATTCCGAGTCCAAAACCCCTCCACCATGCGTGCCGAAACAGTTTTTCGACCGCAACTCAACAACCAACCAGAATTTCGACGATCGGATTTTTTTGTTGGATAAACCCGAACCCAACTGACACAACAATACCAAACTCGGGACCGTTGCACCGCCATCGGCTCAACAAAAACCCGTCGACTGCCTCAGTGATTGGGGACTCGGACGAGAGTTGGCCTGTTTTCGACCATAAAACTCAACAACCAACCAAAGTTTTTGACAATCGTTTTTTTTGCTGAATAAACCAGAACCTAACCAACACAACAATACCAAACTTGGGCCCATTGTACCACCAGCAGCTCAACAAAAACACGTTGATTACGTCAACGATTGTGGACTTGGATGAGAGTTGGCGGGTTTTTGACCGTAAAACTCAACAACCAACCGGAGTGTTGACAATCGGATTTTTTTGCTGGATAGTTCTGAATCAAAACGACACAACAATACCATATTCAGGCCCATTGCACTACCAGCGGATCAACGAAAACATGTTGATTACGTCAGTCATTTTGGACTCGTACGAGAGTCGGCGGGTTTTCGACCATAACTCAACACCAACCGGAAAATGGATAGTTGCTGAATTCAGGTCATCATGGCTTCTTTTGTCTCTTCTGTCTCTCCACAGGTTAGTTGACTGGAATCGACGCCGTATTGCAAATGATGTTAAGAGGGGCAGGGTTAGCATGGCTCAGTCCTCTGCAACAAGTTACGTGACGAAAAGTGATATTTGATGCTTAATGATGTCACAAGGCTGTCACGAGGATTGCCTAGGGCATTGATATTGGAAGTTGCTCCATAACTTTTTGCTAAAATTAATTGAACAATAAATTTAGCTTCTATTCACCATGGCAATGGCAGTATATTTCAGTCCACCCGCTTCATTTACATACTTTGCCTTCCGCGCCTCTCTTTCCCATTAAGTCTTTTGCATCTCTATTTCCAAGTGTAAGGAGAGCATTTGAACATTGCAAGGGAGGCAAAGGGGCGGCGACCAGCAAAGGACAGAGATGTTTACAAGAGTGACGACATTTTACCCCAGACGTGCACCAGAACGTGTGCCCAGTCGTGGCATATCCTTGATAGACGTAGGTTGAGCGCAGTGTGGTTTAGTAGCTGGTAGCTCTACACTAACTTACCCTACTTATAACTAGAGTGTTAGTAATTTAACACTTCTCATAAGAGAGTGTTAGTGATCACCACATCATTCTCTCCTACGCTCTTCTAGGCGTAGCGCTCTAAGTGACCCAGTCAATAGTGTCACTACAACATTCGAAGGGGATATAATATCCCAGTTCCTTTTCTAATTTTCTAACTGTGAAATAGTTCACTATTACTAGCTTTCTCCATCTTAATCCTAATAGTGAAATATTTCACCGTTAGCTCTTTGATTCCTATGTGCCTCCTGTAGAAGTCCAATAAAACTTATTTGCCCCCCAGAGGTAATTTCGGTTTGACATCAAAACTACTAAAAAATATTTAAGCCTCATTCATATCAATTTTACAAGTGAAAGCTAGGCCAATCAAATAATTTCAAAAAGTTGTACAAGATATTCAAGGCTTTGGAATTAGTATTTTTCTAACAGTGAACTAGTTCACCGTTAGAAAAACAGGTAATTATCATTTTTCTAATGGTGAACTAGTTCACCGTTAAAAGGAACTGGGATATGAGGCCAGTCTGGCCTCCATTAGTCACTCGCTTACCTCATTACTTGAGTGATACTCTGCGAGTTATTATCTCATTCATCATGCAAGATGAAGGTATATTCCCGCCAACTCTCTATCACAAGATTGACACAATTCTCTTTGATCATTCTCGTCAATTGATCTTCTTCTTCATTTCAATCCTTCGAATTGAAAGTTTTTTAAGCCTACTACCATGTCCATCGCCGCTGCCGCTTCTACGATCAGTCAGTGTTTGTTTTTGCTTGTTTGTTTGATTGTTGCATTGCCTGCCTTGTCTTGGCTGGATTGGAGCGAGATTGTGGCCCACGGAGTCTTGGCTCGGCCCCCCTCATCTCTGTCCTGACTTGGCTTATCGTCGTCACGTGCTTCCGGCTTTGGTCTCCTTAGGATGGTCCGGCCCTTTGGCTTCGCCATCGGGCATTACCGGAGCAGGCAGCTGGTTCTTGCCATACAGTGGCTTGTCGCCTGTGAATTGTGTCAATGGCGCCAGGTTGCTTCCCCCATCGGGGTTCGCTCGCATGCCTTTGTTTGACCACATCCTTGTTGCACAAAGCACTCCAGCAATTCTCCTCTGTTGCGTGAAGCGCTCCAGATATCTTCCCACTGATGAAGCATCGTGGTCTCTACCAAGTCGGGGACACCAGAGACGCCTTTGGCTTCCTCTCCTCCTTGCATGGCTTTGCCATTTCACCGCCAACACTGGCTTTATATCTCGTGCCAGAGGCACTTCTTCCCTGACCGCGCTCTGCATCAGACCCTGTTCACCACGCACACAACACGGGTGGTATATTCATTGTGCCGAAGGCACTTTATACGTAACAATCAGCCAATGTATGTTCAGCTGATTTCCTCCCCACGATGACTTATGCATTGTGGTTTATACCAAGTTAGGGACACCAGAGACGGCTTTGGCCTCATCCCTCTCCTCCTTGCAAGGCTTCGCCGCTTCATCGCCAATACTGGCTTCATCTCTGCCGCAAGGAACTGCTTCTCTGACTGCACTCTTCGTCAGAACACTTGACCACACACACGCCGCGGGTGAAATATTAATTGTGCCGAAGGCACTGTATACATAACAATCAGCCATATTGCAATCACCCATACGGGTTCAGTTGAATCTTCAGCTGATTTCCTAGGCACGACAAAATCGTCCGCGTTAGGAACACCAGAGACAACAGACAACCCGATCCACTCTAACTGGAGTAAACAGCGAAACTATGATGTCAAGAATGATCATTGAATCGAATTTGCACATTATAATTCTATAAAATGCTGGTTAAAAAATCCAGGTTACTCAACTTCATAATATCTCTAAACTCTAATATCATGAATACTCAAAATCATGACTCCACAAAAATCCAGATTCACAATCCATTACTCAACTTACTATTATCTCCGAAGACCTAATATCATGAATACTCAAACTCATGATTCAACGAAACTCCACAAATTGGACTTTCAATTTCTCGTATCTCCAATCATGTGTCAGCACACTTCACCACGTACACTATGCGGGTGGTATATTAATTGTTCTGAAGGCACTATATACTTAACAATCAGCCATACTACAATCCCCCATAACAGTTTTATGTCAGCTGATTTCCTCCCCATGACAAAATATACATTGTGGTCTCTCCAAGTTTGGGGCACTAGAGAGGTCTTTGGCCTCCCTCTCCCCCTCGCACGGCTTAGCCGTTTCCTTACTCCAACCGTGGCTTTATCTCTCAGGCTGAACACTTCACTACGCATACTACGCGGGTGGCACAACCAACACTAGTGCCAAAGCACTATACTTTAACAATCAGCCGATGCAATCCCTCATAAGGGTTCATTATGGTGTTCAACTGGTTACCTCACCAACCATGGCCTTATCGCAGCATAGTTGTCAAATATAACTCGTGCCGAAGGCACTATATTCTTATCTCTGGCCGTGTTTTGTGCAAGCACACGGCGTCGTGGCACCTTGCCAACGCTGGCTTTATCTTGGCATTGCCGCCCCAATTCACATCAACAACACTCCACCATCAGGTGGTACAACCACCACTTGTGCCATGTGCCAAAGGCACTATAGTCATAAATCAGCTAATGCACTTCCCTATAGGGTTCCCTAGGGTTCACTTTGATGCTCAACCTGTTTCATTGCAGACACTAGCTTTATCTTGACGTCGTTACCAACAGTCACTTGTGCCAAAGGCACTTCTTCTCTCGTCTTCTCTGCAGAAGTGCATACTGCGCCGTGGCAACTTGCCAACACTGGCTACTGGCTTCATATCAGTCTAGCCTGGCACTTCCACCGTCCGTCAGGTGGCACATGTCACCTGTGACGAGAATACTTCTTCTCTCTCTGCATCAGAATCCTCTCTGTTGGGCGAAGTGCTCCAGTTAAGTCTCCCACTGATGCAATATGCATTGTGGTCTCCGCCAAGTCTCGGAGGACACCAGAGATGTCTTTGGCTTCCTTTCCTCCTCACACGCCTTTGCTGATTCCTCGCCAACACTGGCTTTCTCTCTAGTACAAACGGCACTTCTTCCATGACCGCGCTCTGCATAAGAACTCTTGACCACACATACTACGCGGGTGGTACACCAATACTGCCTTAGGCACTAGGGCTCAACAATCAGCCAATGCAATCCCCCATAAGGGATCGTTTGATGTTCAGCTGATTTCCTCACTACTGATGACACATGCATAGTGGCCTCTGCTAAGACTGGGACCTCAGATTTCTTTGGTTTTGCTCTCCTCCTTGCAAGGCTTTGCCATTTCCTTGTCATTACTGGATTTATCTCTAGTGCCAACGGCACCTCCTCACTTGTGCCAACTGTAATTCAACAACCAGTCAATGCCATCTCCCATCAGGGTTCATTTTGCTGTTCAGCTGGTTTCCTCGCGACCCGGGCTTTATTGTGGCATCTTGCCGGCTAGTAGCACTTGTGCCAAAGGCAAAATTCTGTCTGATGTGTTCTGCATCAGACTGCTTTGCCACAGACACCTCACGTTGTGGCACCTCGCCAGCACTGGCTTTATCTCGGCATTGCCGCCCCAATTTTGAATTGACGGTACTCCACCATCAGGTGGTACAACACTTGTGCCAAAGGCATGATAATCATCAATCAGCCAAATTACCTCCCCATTGGGTTCATTTTTGATGCTCAACTGGTTTCCTTTGCCACAGTTGGCTTTATCGGGGCATCATCGCCGGCATTCACTCACGCCAAAGGCACTTCTTCTCTATTCTCTGCCAAAGCGCATACTGCATTGTGGCAACTTGCCAGCACTGGCTTCACCTCGGTATATCCGACCGAATTGTACGACAACGGCACTTTCACCGTCCATCAGGTGGCGCATCACTCGTACCAACAATACGTCTCTCTGGCTGCACTCTGCATTGTCAGCATGCCAAACAATGCCACCTAGGTCTGTTGATGCCGTGGCTCAAGGCCTGTCAGCATTTGTAAAGCAGGTATGATCAAATTCTTGACGTCATGTCATGTTAGACGCCATTGTTTTGTTGTTTGTTCGTGCGATGCTCCCAAATTTTATGACTTCTCAACTCTCCCTTCAACGCCACTCAAGATGAGGTGTCATGGTTGATTGTTGTCATGCGTGGCTCATTTTGTACGGTGGAAAAATTGCACCGCCTAATCAGTTGTTCTTTCCCCACATTTATTATTGTTTTGTTTGGTTTCCAAACAAAAGTTAGTCTTCCTGTTCGCTAAACTGAATATCCCCAAGCTGCCGTCGCACTTTCTTGTCAAACGTTCATCGCGCATTCTAACACTTGCCCTTTCATCTGCCTCTCACTGTGTCAATATTTTTCTCACGCAGAATTCTCTGGGGTGAAAAATCATTTTTTCCACCTAGGACAAATTGACGGAGGACTCCTTCTGAGAGGTTGGATACAAAATGAAGGCATCTCCCCCTCCGTGAAGAGGCTTTCCAGGGGATTCTTTGCAACCACCACTAAATTACCTCTAGAGAGGAGAACTGGTTTATTGATGGAGATAATTGTTTGATGGGGATCTGTGTGCTATGGATGGTCCCATTTTGAAACTGTGTTGGTCGTCGTAAAGCACCGTAATTTAATTGGACAAATTACCCAAATTACCCCGCTATTATCTGTCTCCCAATCAATAGATCAAAGGTAGATAATGTTGCTTGTTTGAAGGGGCATCAAAAAGAGATTGAAGGGGATTTATTTTCACAGTTCGAGCAACTCTGCGACGATCATTGTTGGTTTGCTCGTGGCGTCGAATTGATCATGTCGAAGTTGATCGACGAGTGATTTTTGATTTCAATGACACACTGGGTAAAAAAATTGATCGGTGTGCCATCTGGGGGTACCTACGTCATAAACATTTAAGATATTCTACTCCGTTTTACAGTATTTCCATGATTTACGGGGCTACGTGTTAATTTATGTTAAAGTCCTCGTCTTTTTTTCGTTGAGCGGAGGACGTATGTCGTGACTTAGTTAGTCACATTAATGAGATAATGTAAAAGACGTCAGTTGTCTTCAGTTGTCGTCAGTTGACGTCAGTTAATCGCTCAAAAATCTTCCACGTGGCAAACTTGCCTGTCTTGCAGTACTGCATGCAACAGGCAAAAGACGCTTTCGCCCGCAACAAAAAATCGCACAGATGTGGCATCCATGAAAGTAAAACAATGGATCAACAAAATTCTGAGGATCATGTGGAAATAGACGGGTCATACAAAGAAGGAGGGGGGCAAATCCTTCGTAACGCCATCACCTACGCCGCCCTTCTCCGAAAACCCGTGACAATCACAAACATCCGAGCGAATCGACCCAACAAACAAGGCGTGAGACCTCAGCATCTAAGTGGAATGAAATTAGCAGTCGACATTTATGGAGGCGGTGGAACTTTGATTGGTGCCGAAGTTGGATCCACGAGAGTGTCTTACGTTCCATGTTATCGGGACAAAGAATATGTGGACAGCTGCTCTGCACCAAAAAAAGCACGCAGGGACGACGGCAAAGCGTATCTGAAGAAAATTGTCGCTGATACCGGAACTGCTGGATCAGTAGCATTGCTCCTCCAGACTTCTTTTCTTCCTGCTCTTGTTGCATCGATGACTCTTGGCCATTCGATCCAGTTGGAATTGCGAGGAGGAACAAACGCAGAAAATGCACCACAAATTGATTATGTATCTAGTGTTTTATTGCCATTTATCAATGGCTATTATCAAGGTGCGGAACATAATCGCAACGTACTCGATATCGAGATAGTGAAACGAGGCTATTACCCGAAAGGCGGAGGGATTATCCATGCTTTTGTGTCTCCCCCCAATATTCGTCGCATACCATCATCTGTCTATGCTAAGAAAACAACCTTTCCACCAATTCAACTCACAGAGTGCAGACCTGTTTCCTCCTTGCGCTTATTGGCTTTCCATGCTGGAAACTGTCCGGCTTGGATTCCTCAGAAGATGGTTGATGGTGCATTAAAGGTATTAAAGCGAGCATGCAACGAAAATCCAATCTTTTGTAAACGCTTCTGCTACACAAACGAAGCAAGTGCTCAATCAAGTGCGGCCTCTATAATTGACAATGCTGATGTAGTTATATCTCACGAGACCAATTGTATAGGATCTGGCAGTGGAATCATGATAATAGCCTATCCTTCACCGATGACTAACTCAATGGAGGAAGATAAAATGATGCATCTTCCACTAGCCGCTTCTGCACTGGGCAATAGAAAGACACCGCCTCTCCAGTCAGGTATGAATGCTGCAAATGAACTCATTGATTGCATTACAAGTGGGGGCTGTGTTGATAGATGGCTGCAAGACCAACTGATTCCGTTTATGGCCTTGGCTGATAGCAACACTAAGAATGGCATTACGAGGAGTGAAATCCTTGTTGGAGAGTTGACATTGCACACACAAACAGCCATCGCAGTTGCTGAATGGATGACAAAATGCAAGTTTGAAGTAGAAAAAATAGCTGATGGTGATTCTGTTGAAAATAATACGCAAGCGGAAGGCAAGTGCAAGCAGAATTATTATGGCGAGACTGGGTTGATTAGTGGCAAACATATAATAAGATGCGAAGGAATAGGGTACAACTATTCATAGATAGTTGGTGTAACGATACGTGGTATTAAGCTTTTACACTGCATCGTAGATTTGCTTATATTCTAACATTAATCCGACACGTCTCTTTTCTGAACATGCACTTTACCTTTCGCATCTAGATTTAGCTTCACCCCCATTCGACGAAGTTCTGGCGTATCTCCCAATGCGTTTTGTGCTTCGAGGAGTCGAACTGCCTCTGCATTGGCGTCATTTCCCTCGACTGCATTCCGAATTGCCACGATGCACCATTCTCGAAGCGACAAGCACGTAGGCGCCAGAGAGGTAGATGACAGAATGACGTGAAGCCCTACTCGTTTGCCAGGGTTACCGCCATTGGATGGATTTATTGAAGGAATTGGGACAATGCGTAATATATCTTGATTGTATCGACAGTTGTATACAATATTTGCTACTAGACGAACCATGACGATTGCCGAATGTTGTTCTTGTGGAGTGAGATGTAAATCTCTTGCATTCTTTCCGCTGTTTTTCGCCAAAGCAGAATCTAAGAGCTCCGCAAGATCAAAGAGGCAATATTTGATGATGGATGTCTCTCTACCAAGAACCGAGCGAGCATCCGGTAGAGTGCACTGCCTGTTTTTCTCATTGGGGGTTGTGTTATGGCGGCCGAGGCATTGAGCAATGATGTCTCGAATGTCATCGATTATACGCTCAGTGCAGCTCATTTCACCGTCATACAACAACTCCGATGGGTTGGAATGCAATGATTTGGCATGTAAATATAGCCTGTCCAACTCGTTGCCGAGGAACAACAAGACTGGAACAATTGAGCTGTTGGTAAGGGCTGTGCTTTCAGACATTGCATTTCCGGAAAGTTCACCACTACACAACGGGATGCTACCTCCACCAAAGTCCTCGTTTACTCGTCCCCATAATGGATGAGGTCGTGACAAAGTTGTAACTCCTGCAGATTTTGCAGCGATACTCAAGCGACGCCGCCCGAATTCCCCAATCTCTCCCGACGGACTGCGTGCCGTATGGTAGTCATCCACAGCCTGGCGAATACACGATATGAGCACCACTTGTTCAGGAGTAACTGATTTCCCTCGAACTCCACCTGCTGACTGAAACATTTGAGGCAACAACCCTCGAGAGGCCATTCGCTCAAGGACGAGCGAAATCCACTCGGTGGCAGAATCAGATGTATCCCCAAATGAATGCGAATGATCATTCGCTGTCAATGGAGCTTGAAACTTTGGGCGACCCATTCTCTCTTCTCCTGAAGCGACGGATCGAGACTCAATTATTACAGCATGGGCAGGCAGTATATTTCTCAACAAAGCATTCATAAGCTGCCTATTGTAGACGGCATCGAAGCCCGCATCAGTCGGTTTGGTGGCACTGGACTCATCGTCACTAGTACTGTTCACAAAGGAAGAGCTTAAATGAGCTCTCACGGCTCTGGCTCTCCTTCCCTTCATTTGTTCCCGCCGTCTTAGTTCATTGTCCAGCTCTATCAGAGAATCACGAGTTTCCAAGCTCGCCAACAGATTATGAAGCGCAGCGGAAACAGCGGCGAGTGCCTCGCGATCGGGGTCAACATTATTGCCTAGTTTCGAAGTAGCGGCAACAAGATCTGACCAGCACAACACAATATTGCTATTTTTCAATGGATCACCATTAAATGGCATAGACATTCGCCTCTCCGTCTCTTCATTAGTGGGACCAAACGGAACATCCATCAGCACTATTTCCGCCGTAACAGGATTGTCCGTCACCAAATTACAAAGCATCCGAGCCGCCAAGACTTGTGTTGTATATTGATTTTTCTGGACAGACGGCGAAACAGCACTGGGCGAACTAATAGTCGGTCTCGTTCCCAAGACAATGTCCACCAAAGGCAAATGCAGTCCTAGTCGATTGTGCTCCTCTCCGCTCGCATCACTCTTGACAGCGGCCTCTTGCAGTTCCTGTCGGAATCGTCTGCCGCTTCTATATCGCTCCACGTCATCACGGAAATCTGATCCAATGATGGGTATTGATGCCGGCTGAGTCATTGACGAAAGGACCGGGGAAGGTTCCGAGTCGTTTTCTCTGGGTGGGGAGAGACAAGAAAGACCGAATCTCAACGCCCGTTTGGTATCAGTGGTCAGAGATGCGATCTTATCCATGGCGACATTCGAACTGCCAGTATACACATGCAACATCGCCGTGAGCGCATCCAAATGCTTCAAAAACATATTTTTGACCACCATCTGCCCGGAATAATCTGCATCCCGGAATGCATTCTTGGCACATTTGCACGATTTGTTCAACGAAGACCAATCGACCGAGGACAATATCTTCAGTTCGTGACTATACTCGTCCTCAAACAGACTGTGCGTGGACCTCCCCAAAACTTCCCTCTGCTCCTCCAACGACATTTCCGAAATCTCCTTCCCTCCCACCACACTAGCACACTCCAACGACTTGTGCACTTGCATCAAAACCTCTTCATCAAAAAACGTCGAACTACCACTCCCCATCAAACTATTCTTCTCCAATATATTGGAAAGCTTCAAATTACTCCGATCCGAAAACTTCTCCCCATTGTAATACCGCTCTTCCAACCCCGCCATCATCTCCGCCAAACTCCCATCATTCGTACTCTTCATCAACGTATCATAATCGGTGGGTACAAAATGTCCCGCACTGCTGCTCTGCACGCTGGCAAAATTACTCGAGAAGTGACTCGTCATCCCACTGCTCGACAATGGACTGCGCGAACTGGCCGTCAAGGATGCCTGCGATCGACCGAGACTGCTCCCCATCATCGCCGTGGTCGGAACCACCACGGACGAACTTGGAAACATGATTCCCGGTGCACTCCTCGACGAACCATCGATCAAGTCACCCCCCTCGTATTTTTCATGTGGATCCAATGCGTCAATTTCGTCAAAGAGTCCGACGGTGTCGTCGTAGTCGGCGAAGACTACGGAGGCGGCGATGCAGGATCCTCCGTCGGAGTTTTGGGAGGAGGAGAGGTTGTCGTTGGGTCGGAGGGAGGTGCGTTTGGATCGGGAGTGGAAGTTGGTTTGGATGAGTTGGGGGGTGGAATTGTCGGGGGGGGTGTCGGTGGGGGTGGGGTGTTTGCGGCGGGAGCGGGCGGGGCCTTGGGGGGCGGGGAGTTTGGCGGGTTGGAATTCTGCGCTGAGGGACTTTTTCATTGGTTTGTTGGTTTGTTTGTTTCGATGTTGTGAGGAGAGGGAGAGGGACGAGAGATGCCGTTGTTCCAGCGGTTGTTGGAGGGCTAGTTGTGGCGGGTTGGGAAACGCTGGGATTGGCTATGCGTAGTCATGGAAGACACACTTGGAAAACAATCCTGAAATAATAAAAATGCTCATTGTACCACAATCCGAAACCCATGTGATTTGCAAGAAGAAAATACAGATGGATAAAAATTTGTGGATCTGCAGGAACCATGACATCGCCAAAATTCGTCGAACACGATCACATAGGAATCGGAAGACTCGCCAAAGTATATTTTGATCGCTAAATATCCTTTTTCGGATTTGGGAAGAAAAATGACCTCTTTAAATCTAAAAGATATGAAGTAAGATACCTTGAAGTTAGAGAGTCATAAAAAATATGTGTTGGGGTTTACTTGAGGATGGCGGGGTGCGTCGTCAGCGGAGGACGGCAAAAGCCGAGGACCGACGGACATGTGAGGGACATGTGCATAACTCCTGCAACAGTAACTAGTCATTAGAAGATCATTAAAGGGGTGCAGAGAAACACAACGATAAACGACACCATGAATCATCTTCGATTCGTGTCCCTTCTCCTCGTCGTACCAATGGAGAAGCATGCCGTAATGGCATTAGTTCGTCCTCCATCGCATGGACTGCCGACGAGGATAGGCGCCGCGCAACGCAGTGACGTCACGTCTGCCGCTTTGTCACTGAATCCTCATGAATCTTTTGTCGGCCATGGGAATGATCAACCTCATGAAGCGGGGACCATGCGAGGCCGATGGGCCCGTGCTTTCCACAGAGATGCATCGCAAAAAGCACGGTCGAGCGGTTCGAATTCAACGCTGTTTCCCAAGCGTCAATCGATACGAAAGTCACCCTTGCCAGCAATCACGCCATTATTGTTCGTCATGCTACGTAAAATCGCCATCGGATCCTCTCCGGCGTGGGCGGCGACGACATCCACCGCCGTGTCCACGTCATCGGCTTCGTGGACTCTACGAAAAGTGGCATCCAGCATATTTCAATCCATCCGTCATCCAACCAAGGAAACCTTCCGTAAACTAACCCTCTCCATCATGGGCATACTCCTCGTCCTCAACGTCGTGGAAGGAATCGCGGCATCCAAACGACAACGAATCGATCCCACCTCCGAATGGGGACGATACGCCGACAAACCCGCCGCACGAGGCATGGCACTCTCCCTTCTCCTCCTAAAACTCCTTCCCTACGCCCTCCTTCCCAACATTCTAGAAAAAATCCACGGCAAAATCGACCCCACAACCCAAAGCGAAAAGTATCTATCCTCCCAACCACACAAACTACGCCAACACGCCGGAGAAATGTTCGCCAACGGTCTCCTCCGCCTAGGACCACTCTACATCAAAATCGGACAAATCCTCTCCTGCCGGGAAAACCTCTTCCCCCCAGAATGGATCGCGGCCATGGAAAAATTACAAGATCGTGTCCCCGCCAAAAGTGGCGCCGAGGCATGGAATTTGGCATACGAAGCCTGTCCGGGGGGGAAGGCACGATTTCATTCCCTCTTTAGTGATTTTGATGATGTGCCCCTTGCGGCGGCGAGTTTGGGACAGGTTCATAGGGCGAGGTTGCGTTCTTCGGGGGTGGCGGTGGCGATTAAAGTGCAGAGGGCGAGGTTGAGAGATATATATGATAAGGATTTGAAGCTTATGAAGAGTATTGCCAAGGCGGTGGATTCGTTGGGGGGGAAGGCTGGACAAGTGGGAGGTGTGCAGCAGAGTTGGCAGGATATATTTAAGGATGCTGAGACTATTTTGTATCGTGAGATTGATTATAGGGATGAGGCGGACAATGCCGTGAGGTTTGCGGAGGATTTTGGGTTGGGGTTTGGAGGTGTCGCGGTGGAGAGTACGGCGAGGGGTGTGGATGGGAATGTGTTGCCTAGTGCGAGTGAGTGGTTGAGGAGTCCGTATACGTATAGGGAGTTGAGCTCGGAGAAATTTCTAGTTATGGAATATGTTCCGAGGTGAGAGTCTGCTGTTATTGGAATGAATTGTTCGTTGAGTAAGGACCTCTTTTGATGATTATCATATCTGTGTTCCTATCCAGCATCAAAATTTCATCAAATGCAAAACTGGACGAGGCCGGCGTCACCGTGGAAGATAGAGAGTATTTGGCGGAGGCGTTGGCACATTCCTACCTGCGACAATTTTGCGTGAATAAGTTCTTCTCGACTGATCCTCATCCGGGAAATTTGGGAATAGAGGTATTCGAGGACGGTCGTCCACCTCGTCTTGTGTTTTATGACTTTGGACAGGCGTGTTCTCTATCCGAGGATCAGGCTGGCGGTATCTTAGAAGTAATCGAATCAATTGTTGACTCCGATGCCAAAAAGAGCGTTTCTGCGTTTAAAAGAATGGGTGTCTTGAAGGATGGTGCTGATTTGGCGAAGGTAGAGGCTAAGTGTCAGAGTAACTACGATACTGGGAAGCTGAAAGTTAAAAAGAGGAAGAAGAGAAAGAGTGCAAGGTACAATACAGATTCTCAGTCTGCCGCTGTCAATGGGAGCGGTGAAAACACCATAGATCTTAATCCAGGCGATGCTCCTTTGGAATTAGCAGCGAACTCTAAGAAGGTGACTCCGGAAGTCAAAGATTCAGAAGTCATGGAATATTTTACACTACAATCAGAATATGCATTTGTGGCACGAGCACTATCTCAAATGGACGGTGTTGGAAAAGGTTTAGACCCCGACTTTGATTTCATTTCAGCAGCAGCACCATACCTTGTTGAAATTAAAGGAACAAGGCGTTATCTTGTAGATGAGGCCAGGAAAAGACTGAAGTTTGTTTACGATCCAGATGATGGGATGTTAGCAAAGGAGTTGAGCTTGTTCAAATCGTTGGGTTTTGAACCGAAGAAATACAAGCGTGAAGGAACGAAACTGAAATAAACTGATATATTTGACACTTAACTAAGTAACTGACGAATGAACAAAGGCAATCTGCACCCAGACAAAAGCTTCACTTAGACACTGGTCATGAACAATTGCTGCATTACTCATCTACATAGATTGCAACTAAAAATCAGCAATGTTTAGCTTCTTTTCTCTAGCGCGCAAAGGTCTTAGATTGCTGACGACTGGACTAACATGCTTTTGGGTTGATCCTTCAGTAACTCATCACGGCCAGAGAATGATGAATACGCTTGTTCGGCCTTAAGTGATCTGTTTGATATTGTTGTTTCGAAGATAGACCATCAAGACCGGATCTTTTCTGCGCTGCCCCTGTTCCAAAAGATTTCCCCGCATTCAAATTACTGCAGTCTTAGGGTTAGGTTACGGAAATAGTATCAAATATCTGATCGAACACGGCCCCTTTGGCTGTAGAGTAAATATGCGCAGCAGCTGCGAAAGCCACGATTCGAAGCCATCCATGTACCACTATGGAAAGGTATCAATGCCAACCCAGCATACGCTTGCAAACGCTCGTCCTGAGAACCAGTCTGGTGACTTTGAGAGGCCCGTTGCAATCGATGTACAATATTGATTTCTTATGATCAATTTCTCCTAGAGAAATGACAATGATAAGTGAGGACTCATTTGACGAGAGTTTGAACCCATGATTCAGGCTCAATCAAGAGGAAACTCCTTAGGACAAAGAAAGCAAGCAGGCGAAGGATGTAGAAGCAATCTTAACAGGGGATTCATGTTTCCTTCATGCTCCTACTCGTCATATCCTCAATTATCTTGGATGAGTTTGTTCATGTACATGCATGAATTGACCAACACACAAATCATGCCATTCCAGACCCTTAGAAGCGGACATGAGAATGTTGAGAAGCTCGATATATTCATCAGTAAGAGAATCTCGAGGCTCAAGACAGGTGCCTTCATCGTAATCGATTTTTTCCTTTTTATTTTATTATTTCGATGATTTATGTATTTCTTCTTTTCATGAATATACTCACTAATACTGGCATCAATCCATCCATTGTGCAAATACAACTGACCCATTCCTCCTTTGATACTACAAATCAAGCCAAACTAGAAAAATGCACAAAGCAAACAACTATTGCACAACAGGGTGAGGCACCGAATTCGAACAAAGTTCCTGATACGCCTTCTCCAAGCAGAAAGCCACATCGGCATAGCTCACAACTAACACATTCTTCCCGTCTCTTGACGTTAACACAATCTTTTCTTCGTCTGCGGCATCAAGTTTGTTGAGTGACGAAATTACATGACCCAAGTCCATGGCTAATGATTGTGGCAGCGAATCGGACACGGTTATCTTTGGAGTGTGCACACATGAAGGAGAATTGAATGCAACTCTCGGACTTACCGGGTCTGCCAGCTCCATCTGCCTGATGAAAGACTACATAAAGCAAAATACACCCCCAACATAAGAAAATAATGTCGTGAGCAAACCAAATTTCACAACGACATAAACTCACCAAAGTCCCTAAACAACTTAAGAACATAACAATCCCCCGACTCGCTCCACCTCTGATCAATCCCAAACTCTGGTCTCTCATTCACAAACGCCAACTTCAACATCAATCTCAAGGCTCTACCCGATTCATAAACCCCCATCAAAGCATCATGCATGCCATCGATCGAAGAATGCAATCCATCCATCTCCTCGAACACTCTCACTGCCATATTCGCCGCGACGGCTCGAATGGGAGGCGGGGTGATGTTTGGATTCAACAACATTTCGATCAAAGAATGCAAATCACGACTGTAATTCTGACGAACAAATCCGAGATATTGGTTCAAGATCATGATTTGTTGCTGTAGACTGTTGTTGCGGTAGACATCGCTCACGGAGACTTCGGTACCCGTCGTCATGGAAAGGAGGAGGCAGCCAAGAGCACGCATATCCTCTCTTTGCAATTCTTCTAATGTCTTACGGGCTTCGAATTCGAGAACGTCGACAATTCCGACACAATTGATCCTCAAACGAACTTTTGGGATGCTGTAGAGACTTGATGAAGCGGATGCTCCAAAGCATCGCTCTTGGGTGCACAATATGTGGTTTAATTGAAGCGTCCGAACGGCGAGATCGGAGTTATGTACCGCAAGGATGGCAGATACCAATTGGGTCAGACAAGACCAAATGAACGATTCCGGGAGGGGAATGCCACTTCGACTGTCTTTGTTGCTGAAAAATCTTTCTTTGAGTGTGACTGCCCCCTACATATATCACCGGGGGGGCGTTGCCATAAGAATGTTTACAGGCACAAAACGAACTTGTCTTGTCTTCACGAATACACAACTGCACGTACCGCATGATAATGATGGAGAAAAAACACCGCCCTCTGACTCAAGAAGCACTTGTAAAATCTCACCACACCCGGGTGATCAAAGGCCCCTCCAATGCCTCCCCCCGGTTGATTCTTATCCAATCCCCCCGGATTCGACAACCATTGCTGCATGACACTCTGACAAATTGTATGATTGACGCATTTCATCGCCGAGTCTATTCGACGAAGGGCGTATAAATTCCCATCACTGGTGGAGGTGACTCGGAACAGAATGGCGGGGTATCCAAAGGACGATCGAATGCTGTGTGACGAGGATGAGGTGTCGGGTTCGAGACAGAAGGCGCGGCAGAAGGAGGGTGGGACGGCTTTGTGACGGTTGTCGTCGGGGTTCATTTCGGTTTCGGAGTAGAGGGATAGCTCGCGGTAGTAATGGTATTCTTCGGAGGGGAGGGAGAGAGAGTTCCGCAGGGTGGAGCGGGGGAGGCGATGACGGTGTGGATTTTGGTTAGGGACTGTGCTCTGTTGTTGTTGTTGCTGCTGCTCTGCTTGAAGAGCGGTGCTGAAATAGTGCGTGCCGTTGACATCGATTGCTTGGGATGAATCTGACACGACAGAATGTGATTGATGGGGGGTTAGAACAGTGAATATGCATAGAACAAATTTCACTGTGAAGCACAAAGTTCAAGGTGCCACCATCAAAGCTCACCTCCCCAAGACGATTGACTGTTCGACCGATCCTCCTCCCCACCAACGGCGTTCCACCCGCCAGAAGAACCAGCGGACGTCATGCTGCCAGCGCTGACTTGCCTGGAAGGTTCTGAGTTGGAGGAAAAGCCCAGTCCGGGACGCCATTCCTTGGCGTTCAAGGACAGTTTGCCTACTGTATCTTCCAGTTCGTCCATGTTTGATTCGGTGATACGGCTACTTGTAGGCTTTTGACTGTAGCTGTCGACTTGAATGACTATCGATTATTGATGGGGTGATCGGTTCTCTCTTGCTCAACATCGCCGCAGCAAGCGTCATGGTCATGGTCCAGGCAGAATGAGTGAAGCATGGAGCATGAAGGTACCATAGATGAAGGTATTGTACGATACAATACAAAATGTAACATGATGTCGTCGTGATGTAAGTACGATAGTATTGTACAATACCAGGATATTGCCACCCGCCTGAAGCAAGAAGTGCGCCAGACGCGTTATTCCCGGAATCACCCAAAACATTCATCCCTCCTTTGCAGAGGCCCTTGTCTTGTCAGTCTCCAATGAGTGAGCGTGATGAGAAATAATGGAGAGTGTAAAGATCAGTAGCCTAGCATGGCAGTGTTGTAAACTCTGACCAACTCAGAAAAAGCTTTATTTCTGAAAAGGGTACTCTTACAGTTAGTGAAAATGTGAGGGAAGACCTGTACACAGCAACAAGGATGGTTTTCTTGATGAAGAAGTCATCTGTTTTCCCTTTGCATAAAAAATCACTTGCGGCATTGGGAGCTTTGAAAACTTAGCATAGGTAAAAATGAAAAAAACTATCATGAAGTATGAACTATATCAAAAATTAAGACAATGCAATTAATATGTTTCGTGTCACAGCGGAGCCACTATGGTGTGTGATACATAATGAGGACAACAAATTCTCGTATCATCCGCCTCTCTGTAGAGCCTTTGAAAAGTCAAGCTTATTTAAAAATAATGTTTTACTACTTCTTGATATCTTGGACATGGACATCCAAACCTTCAAGTGCATTGCATGTCGAATCAGAGGCCTTATTGAATACTTCCAACTAGGTTATATTTTTTTGGTTTTAGTGTCCTAGATGAAATCTATTATCAAGACAGCTTTTTACAGATTGCAACAGGAAATTATTTCAAGAAATACTTGAAATTCAAAGGTTATCAAGTAGTTTCATTGGCAAACATGCACAAGCAATTTGCCAGCATGTCCTCCACAACTTGGCTTCTGTAAAGTTTGATAAGTAATTGTGAAAGACAATGGATGGTACACTCAATCTAAAGAAAAAGGTATGTAAGCCATTGCAGCTCCAAATTGGTAGAACATCTATATTCATTGCTACTTCTCTACCCATATCTATCTACCGATTTTATTCTTATCTCTATCTATTGCTACCTTTCTATATCTATATCTATCTATCTATTGCTGCACATTGCTATCTCTCCCTATCTGTAAGGTATGTAACCCATTGCAGCTCCAAATTGGTAGAACATCATTGCAGCTTCAAATTGGTAGAACATGAAGAGAACTTTGTAACCATCTCATTGTATTTTAATTAGCCAGACTTGTCAACAAATATTCATGCTGGATGGAAATATCTTCTTCATACTACATCCATTCAACTTAGCTATTGTGTTCCATTTTTATCTTCCAAGTCTCAGTTTTAGGTGTTATGTTCACTTATATAAAATCATTATTACGAGAATTGCATTGGCAGTGTACAAGGGAACTGCAATTGCATTCACTTCTGCGTCTCTGCATTAGCAGATATTTGTAACAAGAATAAACTGCAAAAATCTGAGTGTTACTTGACAAAGAACAAAAAGTTTGAGCTGTTTATTTAATTTGATTAACATCATATTTATGAGCTGTAGACATTTACAAGAACAAATATCAGAGTGTTATTCCTGTGACTTAATCACGTTCTATGACGATTTGAAGGTCAAATCCTATAGAATTTCAAGGTTCTTTAATGCACACAGACCTTCCGTCGGAATTCCGCGTTTCTCTGGAATATTTGCTAATTTTGACAGTAACGTGATTACTGTGATTGTGAGATTACTGAGAAAGACTTACTTAGGTACTTTGTTCAATACTTGAGGACTATGATGCCATGATGTCACAAAATAAGGCTCACTTTGACAAAATTTACCGTGATATTTCCAGAACCTACAATAATTACTGCAGGAATTCCGGTTTTTTACTGGTTATTGTGTTTTTCAGACAGTAACCAAAATCGGAATTTACAACCTAGGTGTTCGTATTGTGGGTCCATGTTATATACTTGCTTGCTCATGGATTTGGTGCCACGATTTTGCCAAAACTTCAGCAATACTACCTACAACAAGCAATGCAGACAACCCAGCTTCATTGACAGACATGAGCAATAGAAAGGCTCATGGATTTGTCAGGATAGAGCAGCTGGAGTACATCAAAATTCCAAACTTACAGCGGTGTAATTTTTGAGCATGCATCTCCAATGTTGCCACTTACTCCTCAGTGACAAAACTGGTTGAGTGTCTCTTCCCCTTCAAAGCAGCAACAAGGTGAAAGATGACGGAGCTCACAATCACTGTTGAGGATGTCAGTGTTACAATTAAACAAGGTGTTTTTTTGTCTTTTGATGGTTGCTTCAAAAGAACATCAACCCTGGGCATTTGACTTGTTGATGAATTTAATATGTCTTCTATGACAAGATTCCAACAAGAATAGGATGCTGTGACCCAATGGAATAATGATTTCTCATTGTTGGATGTCCCATTGGAATGAGAATATTGGTCTTTTTTGTTACCTTTTGCTGAATGTCATGTATACTTATGCACATTGTTTTTGACAAGAGCTCTTTCAGTGTTAGAATGTGAATGAAAAGAAAATAATGTTTGGACAACTAGCAAGCTTGATTTGGAGCAAAACAATGGTCGTTTCCATAGAATGCTCCCACAAATAATCCTTTTGAATAATATTTTTATCCATGGACTATGGCATGAGGTTCATACAGTATTGAAAGAATGGAAAGTATTGGCAAGAGAAGAGATAGTCTCCTGACTATACATGATGATTATGTCTTCGTTTGTAGCTCTGTTGTCTACCAAGGTTCAGTTTGAACTATTTTTGTCCAAATCCACTGTTTAATATTTTCAAAGTGGTCTCAACGTTTGATTCTATTGCATCTCTATGCCATGAGAAAGTGTTGGTATCTCACTTCTGATTTAAAAATTTATGTACCTATGCATAAAGTAAAGAGAACAAATTCCTCTAAGAAAGCTGTAGGTGGCTCACATTTGTTTGCATATGCTGATGACTGCATCACATTGTCTATGGTTCATAAAGCAGTAATTATTGTGCCCCACCACCATAGAAATGGCAACCTCTTTGCTTTCTGTTTCACAACTGAATTCAGCTCAAGATCACCGAAGCTGGTATCAGACAATTTATATGAAGGTGCACCAAAAGATTACTGTTTTGTTGGTGTTTGGAGCATGTTGGAAGTGATAGTTCGCTACTAGGATTCCATATTTTTGTCAATTCCTCAATGTTCATTAACTTTCAAGTAGAGGGAAATAGGCCCCACAGGACTGATCTTCACATTCAAAGGCAAAGGCCACTTTTCCTAATCATTAGTTAAGTACTCTAAAAAAGAAAAAGTATGCTAGGATAACTGTGGTGCTATTTTGGATTTTTTTCAACGTAAACACAAATCCCCTTCTCACTCACTCATTCAATTAGAATACTCCACCTCAAACAAATCCTCACCATTGTGTTGAATGGCAATCTGGCAGATGACTGCAATTGCCGCAAAGACGTCTTGATGCATCCTCATGTCATGACGAAATTGTGTATCCAAAATAGCCCAATCTTTGAAGCGTTTGTTGATTGTTTCCTGGCGGTTACGAACCCTCAACATCATTTCCTTCCTCTCCTGCGGTGCTGTCACACACCTTGGGCACCTAACTTTCAAAGGTGCCTCACCAATCTACCTATTGTCTGCCTCCACACGTTCAAACGCTCCAAGAAAGTCACGAGAGACATGCGAAACATCTCCACAAAATTTCAGTGTCCTGGGTTCCGAGGCCCACAAATCCAACAAATCCATCCAGTTTTGATTGATAGCGCTACCTCGTAACGCAGCCCAGAATGCTTGAATTTGTGAGAGTACTATTTTTCCCCATAATTGGGAGCAAGGAAGTCAGTCCTATCCACACTGAGGAGACAGTCAGTGCCTTCGTCATGTAGAAACCTGTTGTCAAGTAAAATCTACATGAAGAATTAGAAATTCATGCAAATAAAGAAAATATCAAGACATCAAAAAATACTCACCACATGCGGATCTAAATCAGACAAGGCTGTGATCAGTGGCCAAATGTGCTTGCGAAGAGTCTTGGCATCAATTGCCCCCTGACTTCCTCCTACTGTGGAGCAAGCATGTTCTTCAGTAGGGTAGCGCTTCATGAAGAACAGCGCCCAGGTGTACCAACGTCGACGAGTCTGGGAGGAACTCTTAGGCATTGAGAATCTGCCATGCCATCAAGGCAACAGCTGCCCCACAACCAAAGAATGAACGGAAACGACGGTCTTCCATTGCTTCTGGGGAGAAGGCTTCATTGGGAAAGCGGTTCTGGCTGTCTTTCCCAAGGATGTAGATGTTGTGAACAGATGGTTTGTCTGGACGAGCTCATTTGGCAGATGCTTGGCCTTGATGGGAGCGAGGGACAATGCCTGCAGTATCACGGGTGGCTTGAGGAGGTGGTTGGTCCATTTTGCTTGTTGCCGTGCTGCAGAAGTAGCGGTGGCGGCAGACGATGGACGAAGATCGATTACAACAACAGGGAGTGTTGGTAGTGCTTAGGCGTTCACGGCCGGTCGGTGAAGTACGTACCTCTAGAGAGAGAGAAAACAAGTAGTGAGGGAGTGTGTGAGAGTGATGGGCCAGAGAGCCACCTGGACTAAAACAGGTGTGTTTTGGTGATCATGACATCATACAAAGGAATCCAATGTGATTTCAGTCATGGATAAGCAGTCCGTTTGGAGAACTTTCATCCGTTATGGCCGATTCTTGAGAAAAGGATGAATCTTAAGCTTGATCCTTTTTAACACGAATCGTCCGTTTCGGGGCAGTTTGGATGATACTTTGTAAAAAGGGTGAAACTTACAGTTTCTCCTAGAAAAGTACCTGATTCCTATGCACTTAGGTTGAATCTTTGTCTGATGGATGATTCTTGAGAATCATCCTTTATGAGATTCGTCCAATTTTGCTAGAAAAGGCTTAATCTTTTGGAAAAGGCCGTAACTTCCAGAATTGTCCTTTCTCCAAAAATCATCTGTTAGGCCTTATTGCGGTTTCTGATGAAAATTTCAGCAATGAAGCTGTCAAAACCGTGGATATGCCAATTGCTGAGAAGTACGCTCATAACTCAGTATCATGAACCATGCCACCCACAAAAGGGACTGAGTCTGCAAGAAACAAGTCTGCCAACTGGAAAGAAGCCGACAACACTAAACTTCTTTCACTCCTCCGTCCCCGCGGCCCTATTGATCCAAACAACCACAATGCAACCAATATCAAGAGACTCCACCAAGAGTGGCCTAACAAGACCTACAAGAGCTTCGCAACTCTCATTTGTGGAAAGTTAGAAAAGATCTGTGCTGTACAGGCCATTGAAGGAGCAAGAGGTGTTCACCAGAGGCTTGAAGGTGAGCAACGGTTGATTGTTGCATTGTGCATCATCTTCTCTTTGTGCTCTCATGATTTTATCCACTCCATCACTTGAAGCAGAAGATTCTTCCAAAGACAAGTCCTTTGAACCATCTGACAATGACGGAGAATATCTTGGGTTGCGGGACACAGAGGTTGACAAAACGAAGTTGACAATTTGATTGCTGAAGCAGCTCTCAACAAGATTGCAATGCCACCCAAAAAATCAACCATGACCAAGGGATGCACATCCTCTTGCAGTCCCAAGAAACTATCGCTGAGTGAGGAAGTTGAGGAGTTGACAGGGAACTTCCATTCTGCTGCTGTCATCAGCATCCCCAAGACCCCCAAGTGCTACTCCAGCAGCTATGTGTTCCCAATGTCGTGGAACACTGCCCAAGATGGCTTGAAGGAAATTGTATACCTTGATTTCCAGCCAATGAACCTTCCCACCTCCTTTCTCAGGATGGCCAAGGTTCTACCTGGCAGGACAAGGTTTGGACTCTTAATGGGCTCTCCAAAGTGGTTCTTTGAGGAGGGTTACCTCATCACCCAACTGGGGATTCACTATGACAAGAACTCTGCTCGTGTCCAGTCTCGTGAGGCTACTGTTGTGCAGCCTATTTGCAAGCTTGCCTCTGGAATGAATCGTTTTGTTCCGGGGGATATGCAGGTCATCAACTTGCCCTTCAAGTATGTTGAGGGTGACTACGCTCCAAATTGGGGCAGCTGGCGCACTCGAGGCATGGAGGATGTTGAAATTGAAAATGTCGACCCTACCCTCCCTGCCACCATTCATATCCAGTTTCAACACTCAGTTACATTCGAGCTTGTTAGTGTTCATGACAAGATTGAGAGGCTTGTCCAAGAAGCTCCGTCAGTATATGGCTTTGCTGATAGAGAAAACAACTAGAGATTTTTTGTCTGAACTCACTATATTTCAGGAGTTGTTGCTTATTACAGCTATTAATTATTTGATTGACCCTTAGACAGAATAGTTTATTTCTCTAACTAATATAAGAGTTTAACTTTAGTTGAAAGCTCTAACTTATAGTCAAAAGGTTCAAGTGCTTAAACTATTTTTTGGAGCATTTCCCTCAACTTCATCGTAGTCCAAGTCATGTCACGGCACCACATGAAATGATTGCTGTGCCAGAATGACATTTATTCTTTGTAACAGATGAATTTCACCTTAAATGCTTTTATTTAGACACAGTGGATGAAACATTGCTCCCTTGTCTGTCCTTCATCTTCTTGATTCCATAGTAAACTATTAATTGGAAGGTCATAAAAATTCGCACTCAGGAAAATCACAATCGTGGTGATTTCCCATTGATGCAACTACACCAGGCACACTGAGTCTGCATTAGAGCTTTTGGACCAAGTTCTACAAAACTTTGTTATCCTGTCTTTCCCAACATCCTGAGTGAGGATATGCCAAGCTAGATGATTGGGAATAATAGGGTGATGAAATGAAAAAAGAGATAGGTATGCTGTTCTTCCTTGGTGTATCTGAATTTCGCTTCAGTGACATGATGCTGAGAAGATTTTTATCTCAGTTGATGACTAGGTTGTAAGTTCCCACAGAATTCCATTGACAGCAACGTGATTACTGTGGTAGCAAGATTACTGTGATAAATTACTTAAGTTCTTCGTACATTACTTAATTAGAGTGACATTGTGATGTCACAAAATAAGGCTCATTTTGACAAAATTTACTGTAATATATCCAGAAGCAACAGGAATTACTCCAGTAATTCTGGTCAGTTACTGGTTACTGTGTTTTCAAGACAGGAACCAAAACCAGAATTTACAACCAATCATGGAAGGGCAATATCATTGGATTTGTGTTGCTAAGCACTGTGCATATGCGCAATTGAAGGCAATGTTTGTCAATTCCAGCAGAGAAAACTTGGAACACTTCCTTCAGATTTTGAGGAAGATTGATATTAACAGTGTTTAGTAGAGTCCTTTGCTGGTGCTTAGGTTCTTGCACCGACCTTCAATGAAAATGGTAGAAATTTTTAGTATTGATAAAGAAGTAACAAGAGATTGGAGGACAAATTATGAGTTTGAATTGCCAAGAAATCATAACTGTTGGCAATCATCTATGATGAGTTTATTGCTGTATGATTACTGTATACTTTGACTATGTCTGGACAGAGATGCTACAGAGAATTTGTCTTCTGCGGAGCTTTGATCTAGGACCATACATTCCAGATGGATTTATTCTGACTAAATTGATGCTATTCGGGAGTTTTATTTATGTTGCATATGCATCTATGGATATTCAGGTACTTACCTTGATCCTTGATCCATTACCGCCCATGCAATCAAAAATCTCACCGCACAAACACTTCACAGCTGGTTAGTAGAAAGAGACTGAAATGGATTCTAAATGACACCAGGGAAGTCCAAGAAAGCTCTCACCACTCTGGAAATTGTACCATCCATATTGACAGCCACTTACAACCTCACATCCGGTACATCAACATTATCCATACTTAGTACTTTTCAGAAAGTTCACGTTTCTCAATTCTACAACTGAAAATCATTATTTTGTAAGCAGAATAACCACACGGCACCTTGGTCCTGGTTGCATGCGGCTGTCTGCTAGATTGTGTGAGAAGGTACGGGGTGAGTTGTAGGTAGGATAGGGACACGGTATGAACGGGCTAATGGACTATCAGGTTAGGCCTATACTAGACAAGTATGTGTCCCCTTGCATACTATGATGCTTGGGCTTAGCTCGTCGCAACTGGTGGTGAGGGAATGGTGGGCGGGGATTTTGGAGGACGTTTAGCCAGGAGAAAGCTAGCTTTTGGATTGGTTGAGCTGGTCAATCAATCAAAGGGAAAGGATTGGAAGGACATGGGTGTCTCCGCAATGATATGCATTGGCAAGGTGGCAGTGTGTGTGGTTCTCCTGCAATTTTTCGGTCTTACAGGCAAGTGCAAAGATGGTCTGTGCTGAGTAGGGTAGCATCTACGTGGGTTCACGTGGGGCGGTGCCGCTACAGCTTGGTGATGTCCTTAACTGGCTGCAAATAGGTTGATACGACATGGATACAACTAGGCAGTCACCTTAGACGCTGGGCCCTAGTCTATCAAGGAAATTTGATTTGGAATGAGAGTACTCTCATCCACCAGGCTATCTTGTCTTGAGTTTTAAAGATTGTCTACATGGCAGTATCAATTTGATAGTGCAAATCTGGGCTCATTTTTGTTTATGACTGGCCTGTCTTTTCTAAGATTTGACAATGGTGTGTGCACTCAGGGAATTTTGACATGCTGGTGACATTGTATATGCTTCATGGGTAGGACACTATGTTGTTTCGTTGTATGCCAAGCTAGGACCACTTATTCAAATTGTTAGCACAATGTCTGTTACACTATTGTGATTATTTTTGATTTTCTCTTATTGTTTGGATACTTACTGACAATGATTCCTTTTCAGCTATGTCCATAGTTGAACTCCAGGATGAAGCTTGAATTGAAGAACTGGCAGCTATGATCCAGGCCTGTGAGATACATGGACAAGAGGTCATTGGTTTAGAGGAAAAGCATTGTGGCAAAAGGTCATTCATACAAATGTGGCAAGATTCAGATATTATGTGTATCTACCACATGAATGATCACCTCTACAGACGGAGCCCACAATCTATCATTGGATACTGGCTGGGTCATGACTGACTAGTATCCCAAGAGAGATGTAGGATGTCCCGAGAAGACACCAAATTTTATATGTGAATGTGGAAGCCACCCCCATATGGAAGTTTAAATCAACATTTAATTCATTTCTTCAAATGCCTTATGCGAGGCACATGCCAAAATAATACATCTGTAAAGTACTCCAAAGGACAGGCCATTCTACGCTCCTTTGAGAACACTATTACTATGTGCCAGAATTTGGATTCTCCATAGAGCTGTTGGAATTTTGGCACCTTGTCATTATTACCTATTTTAAGAAGCTGTAAAATCTATGACTGCAAATCTAATTACGTTTTGCATGTGTCAAATAGTTTGCCTGAATATTATTTGATTAACCCTCAAATACATTCAGTTAAATCGAGTTAACTTGTTCTAAAGACGAACTTGTTACTTGGTTCATCAGGTTAATGTGTTTACATATACCTAACGGCTTATATTCACTAACATATTTTCTCAGATGTCTATACTCTTTGGAAATCACCATCCAAACCTATTACTATATTTTTTACAGATTATTGTTTTCATCCTGTGAAATATCAAATAATCATGCCAGTATTTGATAGAAGGAGTCAGTCAACATAATTATCAGATATGATAAAGACATAACCTAAGTTGATACTAGTGTATCCAAAAACTTACGGCCAGCATATAACAAAACTATGTGTGGCTGTAGTCTTGCAAGATATATTTCCAATGACACATGATGTTATATCCCTACTCTTTTTGTTCAGTGCAATAGTTGCACCATAACTAGCTTCCTCCATGATAACCCTTATGGTGCAATTAATTGCACCATAAGAGGACGATTCCTACGTGACTCGCGTAGAAATCGTCATAATCACATTTGACATTAACAGGTAAATGAGGCTCTGGAACATATGCCTATTTTACAATACATTTTCTCCCTACTCTTTTCTGCGGTGCAACTATTGCACCGCAGAAAAGAGTAGGGATATAATGACAAAAATGGTTTTAAATGTGTAGATGTGGCATGTCATGATATAAAAAGACAACTGTGATATGAGTTCTGTAAGTACAGTTGCAGACATATGAGTAGTTACAATTTGACACAACCTTCATTTCATGCAATTTCTGAAGTCGCTGAGACTTGTGACACCACTGTTACTTGAAATAAGCGTAGCACAAAAATTTAAGAGAGACTGTGATAATTTTAATTATCATCATGGTAAAATTTATGTATTCCATCTGATCATTGTTTCTACCAGAAGACAGTATGGCATTCACCACTGCCAAGCAGGTTCCTCTTCTCTCCAGTTACATGGGCATTACTTGGATTTTTCACCGGTGTACATTGATGAGATACATGAAATTCAGTCCACTGGTCATTTTGATAAGATTGAAGAAGAAGTTTATTCCAAATTTTTGAGGTTTAGACAAATTGTATTGCATCATTAGTTGCAGGACCTCATTTGAAAAAGGACCAGAGGCAACCAAGAATAATGTTGCATTGACAGGCACATTCAAAGATTGAAGAGCTACATGTAAGTGGTGCGACTTGTCTACAGTTAATGACAAACAATTCTTGGGTGTTGGGTGAAGTGAAGCATGGACCTTTTTGAAGGGATATTGTGCAGTTATGACATTGGAATAGTTTGTAAATCCAATGATTGGTGTTGGGTCCGTGGAGAAACAGAAAATAACTTGCGGAGACGAACAACTGAATTGATGCCACAAATTTGATGGTTATCTTTCCCCAATTTCAAGATGAAACCCAAAGATCATGACACTCTTTGATGGTAATATTGTTCCAAATACTTCCACAAAACTTTCCTCCATCCTGGGGATTCTCCATGGTGTTGCAATCCTCTTGCTTCATGCATATGTGAAACCATGTCCAATCCCAACAGTATTGAGTTTCTTCAAAATATTACCAAAAAGTTCTGGTCCTTGCCCATTGTAGTGGAAATTTGCATGTAGTACTTCAACGGGAATATCATCTTAGATCCAAGAGAGTTCTTCTGGATAATTTCCATCATTTTCTATGGTATCAATGTTGTACGCATCATCAGGGAAATATCTTTGAAGGAAGTCATTCCCTCTCAATATGATTGCTTCTAATTATTTTAACACATCATTTTCAGCATGGTGGGGATCTTCCAAAACAGAGTCACTATCACCATCAGGTGCATTGTCACTGTCACACATAGAGCAAGTGGTAAGGTTGGCATCAGTCCTAAAAGTGTGCTAGCCTCCTATATTTTGAGTGTTGTGGTCCTGTCTGCTCCTGATAATTTGACATTGTCCTTTTCATCTTATGGTTTGAGTGCTTCTTAGTAGCTTTTATTGACTGAGCTTTAAGCAACTGTGAACATGTCCCCTATTTGAATAGAATACAACCTCCTCAGCAAATTTCAATGTATATTGTACCATCAGGGAATATGGATGACCATAGTGTATTCTTGTAGATGTGAATTAAAGCAGTAGAAGTACCCCAAAAGAAAGCATAGAATGAATCAACTCCTCTTGAAAATGAAGCATTTTTCCCACCAAAACAGAAATCTCAGGGATTGATTGGTCAAGACGAGGAAGAGAGTCTTATTAGTATGAAAGCCTTTATTTGAAATTCTCATCCTCTTCTTCTTGCACATACTAGTCCCACGACAGTCAGCAGAAATGACATTGTTGGTGCCTACAGTGAAAGTATTTGCAGTAAAATCATAAGTGCACATGTGTGGAATTGATGGTGGGAGCATGATATGGCAACATCATTCTCAGGTAAAAGGGGCATGATATGGTTTGAATGCACATTAAAAGGACACTGAGATCTGTGACAAGGGGGAGAAGAGAGAACAATAAGATCTCAGTTGTTGGGCAATGGAGTTGTGGATAACAATGAAAAAATAGAATGATTGTAAGGTTGTGAGAGGTCTACATGATGAGTCCAATGGTACAGCTTGATTTGTCTGAAAACATGCAGAAAATAATAAAATTGCACATGATTTGTAAACATGCTCCATTTTCACAAGCAAGTTACTGACTTCTTTCTAAATGTGAATAAGTTGACATTGAAGTGTACTCGTTTGAAGTTGTCACATCCACGATGGAAAAATATGAACAAATTATTTTGATGGATGGTATTATTCTGACAATCAACAGAAACATTTTCAATGCACATAGCGTGTTATGTCCTAAGGGTGGCTAGTTCTAGCCCCTCTAAAAATTCAAGTGTTTGAACTGTGAGTTGGAGGCAGGCCAAAATTGGCCACCCTCAAATCCCCCACAATACCACAAGTGTAATTGACGTAGTAGAGGTACAAGTTAGAATTCACTTTGAACCACAAACAACTTGACTTACTATTTGCACATATGATTGTACACATGGTCACAAAAAATCACCTGGGTGTGAAGTGTCAGATAGTCTGTCAGTAATCTTCTTCGTATGACCGTAAAAATGATCGTGCATGGGTGCAAGATCATATGTCACCAATTTGTGTTGTTCCACAATTTCAACACTTTTGCCATCTGACACTAATGTCAGGGTAGAAAGCATACCACTTTCCACCTGGTGAACTTTGAACAATTCTCTCATTTATATGTTTAATGATGACAACCTGAGGCCATGTGGAGCTGTAAGACAGGCAGCCTCTCCAATTTTTCTGTGGTTGGTCATAATTCGTCGAAAGCTTTTTTTTTGTCAATAGTAGTCAGCATTAAGTCAACGGCTAGAGCTGATAGGTTGACCTTCTATCAACTTTTTGGTCAAAAGGAATCATTACTGTGGTCTTTTTTTATGCTTGTTGACATGTCGACCAACTATCGACCAGTGATGAAAGCGTCAATAGTTGGTTGAGGCATGTATTACCTGCAAGTTCCTCTGTAATTGGTCCATAGTGCACAGTCGACATGTCAACTAGAAAAAGTCAATAGATTGACTTCTTCATCAACAGGAGTCAATACTATCTACTATTTAGTCAATATTTGAAAGTTTTTCAATCCCGCCAATAATAGTCGATAGGGTCTATCCTCAGGTTGATAGTTGAGCGATTTTTAGCGAAGTTGCCTGTCTTCCTGGACTCAAGCTCTCAAGATAGTCCCTAAGTGTTTTTCAACCTTGGCCGGGTCTCAGG
The DNA here is from genome assembly GCA_013187285.1 of Cyclotella cryptica. Taxonomy (NCBI): domain Eukaryota; phylum Bacillariophyta; class Thalassiosirophyceae; order Thalassiosirales; family Thalassiosiraceae; genus Cyclotella; species Cyclotella cryptica. The sequence continues at coordinate 173,845 of JABMIG010000055.1, forward strand.
GGATGCATACTGAGGCCACAACAGTGGCCAAAGATATCTGACATTCCATTGTTCAAAGTGTGTTTTCACTTGTACCTTAGATAAGAATGGGTTATGAGTTGCACAGTTTGATATCTATGATACATAGTGCCACGTCATCACGACCTCAGGATAGCATCATTCTTCATTCTTGCCATGAATGGGACCACGCAATTTATTCGGGAACTTTTTGGCCTTTTTGTCTTCCATTCATCGTCATTTGCTCCCATTTTTCGTTGACTCTTCGTTGACCATGACCACCAGAAAAGATCGGACAACAGCCGCATTGCGACGGTCAACACTCCTCTTCTGTGCTTATTACGCCATCCCAACGTTCTCCATGTCTCGCTTCACAGCCTCAGCGAAATCAGCATCTGCCGCATTTTTATCCAATAACAGACGGCGAAGAATAATTTCCCTCCCCATCTCCTCACGTTCAACTCCTTTTTCCACTTCGTCCTTCGCCACGCCCGACAGTAATTACGATAGATATGACGCCACCGATCTGAGCGACGATAGAAACAAGCAGTTGCTGCGGCAACGTGAGAGGACACTACGAGAAAACTCCAAGCTCTCGTTGGCTCCTATGATGGAGTACACCGATCGACATTTTCGCCATTTGGTCCGATTAATTTCCCATCGCACATTGCTCTACACAGAAATGGTGGCGGCCAATGCCATCGCTCACGAGCGGGAGGATTCATTGTCCGATTCCGGAAGCTTCAACCCATCTTATTTGTTAAGATTTTTAGGTCAGGGTCACAATTCTGAGGGAGCATCAGTACTTCAATTGGGTGGTTCGGATCCCGATCAGTTGTTCCTGGCTGCCAAGACAGTATATGAATTTAATCAATTGCACCATCGAAAGCATTCATCCGATATCCACTCTATGCAAGAGCAACAGACACCACAAGACAGGTACCAGCCACCCATATATTGCGATTACACAGCTCTCAACTTAAACTGCGGCTGTCCTTCCTCCAAAGTTGCAGGCAAGGGATGTTTTGGCGCAGCGCTCATGTCAGAACCGCACCTAGTCCGCGAACTCGCCTCCTCCATGCATCAAGGCTGTGAAGGCACCATGCCAATAACTATCAAATGTCGTATCGGTACTGATGACGGATATTCCTTCACAACAGAACGATACCTTCAACAGAGTGAAGAGGAGGAATACAACTCTTTGAAAAACTTTGTGTTGACTGTTGCAGAGGGGGGAATAGTCACTGATTTTCAAATACATGCTCGTATTGCGGTGTTGGGGAAGGGTTATAGTCCTGCAGACAACCGAAAGGTGCCACCGTTGCGATATCATCATGTGAAGAGGTTGGCGAATGAGTTTCCTGAATTGAATATATCATTGAATGGGGGAGTTGAGACGTTACTCGGGGTAAAGAAGGAATTGGATGATTGCGATTCTTTGGAGGGGGTGATGGTTGGAAGGGGACTAGCTGCAAATCCATGGGCATTTGCTATGGCAGATGAGGTTCTTTATGGCGATATACAAAACACGAGTGTTCACGCTTTAAGTAGAGTTAAAAATCGGATGGAAGTCCTCCAGGCATATGGTCGTCATGCTGATCATGAGGAGGGACTATGGGATCCTGTCAAGATACGCCGATTCGTGACCAAAGCAGTATCACCCCTGTTTGCTGGCGAACCAAATGCTAAGAGATACAGAATTGCTTTGGATGAGATTGCTGGTTTGCCAAAACAACTCTTGAAGAAACAATGTAATAAGAATGCGAGTTCTCTGTCAACAAAGGAATTGATGGAGGGTCAGCCACCACTCTCTGAACTCATTATGGAGGCAGCTACGGCCCATCTTAGTGATGAAGTGCTTCATCGGTCACCACGTGAGAGTTATGAGATGATGATGTGGGAGCAGGAGCAGGCGGAGCGCAAACAAAATTTAGTTGCTACTGTAGCATTTCATGAGAATGGGTCAGGAATAGTGAAAGAGTGGCAGCAGTATCGAAAAGGGGACGAATCAAACGAAAAGGTTGGCATGAATGGGACTGATTTGTAACCCCACAAAAGTAACCTAGGAATGATTCTACCGTCCAGCGTAGAGTGTCCACGTTTTTCAAAGTTGTAAGACGACCAACATTAATTTTTAGTTCTCTAGAAGTTGGCCTATTGCAGCTGTGGAAATCCCAACTTTGGATTTTTAATGTCAAATTGACACTCCAAATTTGTGAGCAACCACTGATAGACATGGGCAGATGACAAACTACAACTATGTTGAAGTTAAAATAACACCAGGGTGATGCTTTTAAACTCATGGCTCTTGCTCAAAATTTTCCACTAATTTCATTGCCCTTCTCCAGGAGCCGTGGTAATTTTAAATGTGAAACTTTACTTCAGTGTCACTGTGAGTAACATATAAGACCAAAACCTTGCTAACAAATTAACTAATCCACCCCTTAAATATCCAAAAATATTACCCAATCTTCGTGATGTCTTTGCGTTATCCTGTAATCAACAGCTGGATTCTTGTTACTCTTCTTGATCCCATGCTGATTCCCTCACACTTATACACACTCCCATTCAACCACCCTTCAATATTAATGGTATTTTACCATGTGCCCTACAACAGTTCGCATCAATGTTTCTGCTACACTGCCACTGCCACCTTGAAAAACATAACAACAAATAAAGGTCAACAACTTGTTGCACAATGCTGCCATGTACAGGCACACTGAAGCAACCGACACACTGAAGCAACCATGAGATCTTGCTTGAAGCAACTGCTGATCCTTGCAGGAGGTTCATGTGTTCTGATTGTACTGAAGGAATTAGATGAGCTGGGCAATCATGATCCTGTGCGATTTCATTTACATAGCTGCATTGAGAAATGGGGTATGGAAGTAGAGGCGATTGCCAATTTTTCATGGCAAGATGCTGTGAGAAGTGGCCAGTGAAAAATGTGTATCAGAAAATTTGATCTCATCAAAAAGCCTCCCTGGAGCCTGGATGTCTTTACCAGACAACAATTGAGCACTTTGTTCTATTATTTCAGGGGAGGACTACTCCGTTTCTGAAAGAAGTAAGATGTAAAGACAAGATTTTTGTGCACATTAGGCCAAAGCTTACGATCCAATCCAGCCTTAAGCACGGTACACATTTTTCTACTCTACAGAGGGATTTCTGAACCATGGCACTACAGACAATAATTCAGGGCACATTGCTCTCTATCGAATGGGTTATCAGCAAGTGATTTTGATGAATGGAAACATCTGAGGCCCCACGTTGAGAAATAAATAGGACACGGAGTCAATGAGGAAAAAAGTGGATTGTTCTTTTGGTATTCTTAAGGGCTGCTGGCGTATTTTAAAAGCAGGCATTAGAGTGCAGGGTATTGAAGCAGTGGACAAAGTCTGACTCACATGCTGTGCATTGAATAACTAGCTGTTTGAGATTGTTGGACTTGATGCTTGTTGGGAATCACAAAAACTTCCAGGTTCCAGTGAGTGGAAGGCAAGTTGGATCAGGTAGATTGAGAAGGGCTTCCTGCAAAGGTTCTACAACTTGCAACTGCTGCAAAATTGCCCCTCTTGCAATTATGGCACATCTCATTCTCAGGCATATGGGTGTCGATGTGAATGATGCTGATGAGAGGCATCATGTGGATCTTGACAGGGATGTTGGTTATTCGGTAGTGGTTACAAATGGCAATGACAATGAAGTGACGCCAGTGTCAGAACTTCGTATTGGTGTCTTCAATGGCTGGTTTGTTTAACACTTTGATATTTTTTCAAACAAAATTGAACAGAGTGCCCAAATAAAATAATTTATTGAGTCCTAATTATTGTAAACATTCAGTGGCAAATCTTAATGCATACATTTTGAAAGTAATTGCGCACATTACTGAAGTTTCTTGATTTCTTTCATCTGTGTTGATGCCAATAGCCATAGACTTCTCTGCTCCTCTCATTACTTTGTGCACAATCCTTCTACTCTCTTTTTTAGATATCTTTTAGTTTGTGATTAAATGAATTGAAGGCAATATTGTGAGAACTGTTATGATGAAGCAGTTGTGTTTCATCATCAACATGGCTAAAAGCTGCATTTTTAGTCACAAGTTTTCTCTTTGGATGTAATGGTCAAGACTGTTGCAGCAATTTTGCCTTCCCTGTCTCTCATCAAGGCAGATACATTGGATGGAGCTACACTACTCATCTATAGCTCAATGTCCAACCCTAATCAGACGTGCACTGCCATACTCCCTTTCTGTATTTTGTTTCTTTTCCTTTTCCTGTTCCTCTTGTTGTGCAGTATGGCTACTTTTCTCTTGCTGCTTCAATTGTACCTCTGAGCTACCATTTGGATTAAGCAAACCCCTAAAGAAGATGGCTCTGGTACAAATTCAAAATAGCCTAGACAGCAAAAATCAGATGAAGCTACTCCACTCCCTCAACACCAACTACAGTCTCATTTGTTACTTCCTCATCAGAGTCTTCAACATGACTGACTTCAACAATTACAGATGTAGTGAGATTGCCCGGATTATCCACCAATACATTATCACAATCCAAATTTTCTATGTCTTGTGTATTATCTTGGTCACAAACCAGTTTTTCAACATCACGTACATACTGTCATTATGTGCCTCTGAAAATCCATCTCTCACTTGCTAGAACCATACCCAGCAATAGACCCATCATCACCTAACACAATAATTTTGGGAACTAGTTTTGTGAAAAGAGATGCTCATTATTTGCAATTGCAAAGAATTTCACCACTTACATTGTTGTATAGTGTTCACTCAAGCTGAGTCTGCCTTTTTGAATGCACTTTGACAAAGAACACCTTTTTGAAAATGTTTACAAACAGCCCGACATCTATGCCCTCCAGTGAAATGTTTCATAAAGTGTTGGATCCTGCTCGAGTAAGTTGCAAATGCCTCCCTCTCCTCTAACAGCTTTTTACAGCTAGCTGATCAGAATCATCATATCCCCAGAAGTGCTTTACCATCTTGGCTTCCCCTCACTGTTTGTTACTTTACTGTGAAGCATTGTATATTCCTTGAGTCTCAAGAAAGGTCAGTATTTTGTGTGGATCAGCCCCTGTTCTTGGGGGCATCATGCTGCAGCTGAAAATGTCTGGTGTAGGCAGATGGATTGCAATGGCTATCATTGGTTGTTATTGGTAGTGAATGGCAGGTGGTTGTACATATGATCACACTTGGTCACATTCACCCAATGGTCAAAAATAAGCATATATGAATAGTTCTTATTAAATTGGGCATAAAAATGAGAAAGCAAATGACTTTCCAATGGATGTCAAAATTTACAAAGATTGATTTTTATTCATGTCTGTATGTTTTAATAGTATCAAATTAATTAAAATCTACTTATTCACTAATCTATTGCCCAATGTTTTGATTATACAAAAAATCTTTGTTAATAGTGCCCAATTTCTTTTCATATACAAGTGTTATGTATGTACCAGTGAGTCATGTATAATATTTCTCTTCCTTTTTAGTGGTTACAGCACATTACAAGCAGCATGTTCTTTTCCTATCTGTTTTGAATATATGTGTGAAGAGGTAAGAATAATGTTTTTTTGTAAATTTTTCTTTTTTGACCTTCCAGTCATTAATAGTTAATAGGAGATAAAAACTCCCGTTTGAGCAGTAGTAGGGACATACCATGTAAACAAAAATCATAACAGAAGCTGCTGATAGAACATTCCTTTGCAATCTATTTCAAATATAAACCTATGGATTTACGCATCACCAAGAGAGAAAAAGGTACTGACCTACTATTTGTGACCTCAGATTTTGTGGTGAATTGTTTATAAAATTCCACATTGATTTTATTTTCAAGGTCAACTCACACTAATCTGGTCATGGTTTGATGTATTCTCTGATTGTCTCATGGTAATTATGTTTCTAATACTTGTCTAGATACCAATAATCAAATATAAACAATTTCTTTTTCAGCATGGATAGGCGACAGCCAAGGTACTAGTGTTGGCAGAAACATTGGGGGATTTTTCTCCTAGTACCATGTATTGTTACCGGTTTTTGTTATTTACATTGATGCTGATAGCAGAACTTTAGAGACAATGCAATCATGTCAGACTATGTTATGTTGATATCAATGTCTAACAAAAAGCAATGTCCACTAGGTAGCTAAGCTGATCAGGTAAATCTAGCCATTGACATTATTGATCAGCCTTTAGTTTATGTGCATGTATGGTATAAACTTACAAGATGGTTTTGTTCATTACAGCAAGATTGGATGTATTGTGAGTTTCAGATGAAGGGTTTGATTTCATGAAATGTTCGATCAACTGCTAACAGTCTACCTCGCTTTGCTCGGATTATACTTTTTCATTTTTTTCAAATCGTACCAGTTTCACCTCTACTTTTCTGAAAAGCCATCTTTAAGTTTGTGTAAGGTTTTAGCACTGAACAATATGTATCAAGATTGTTTTTAAAATCTTAGTTGTCAAGATTTTTTTAAAATCTTAGTTGTGTTGGAAACTGAGCCGTTTTCTCCTTCTCCTTCTCCTTCTCCTTCTCCTTCTCCTTCTCCTTCTCCTTCTTCTTCTTCTTCTCCTTCTCCTTCTCCTTCTCCTTCTCCTTCTCCTTCTCCTTCTCCTTCTCCTTCTCCTTCTCCTTCTCCTTCTTCTTCTTCAGTGAGACAGTTTTTTTGCTTTTTGCCAAAACAGGTACAGAACTATAAGTTGATCTTAACTTACCTGTAAATAATTCATTTTTTGCTTGGACTTACACCGGTAGTTATAGTGTTTTAAGTATCTGACTACCTTTGAAATTATATCTTATTGTATAACGTATGACATTATTTTCTAGAATGTTTCTGTAAACTTGAAGGGAACATTAGTCACAAATTATCACTTTAATCATACAACAATGGTTCTGTAAACTTGAAGGGAATGTTATCGTGACACAAAAGAGTGTCTACGTCTAACAAGAATAATTTTGCAAACTAAAAATGGGTACATACTTTTAAAATGGGCGCGGGAGCACGGCGTGCGCGAAGCGCGCGAGGCGCTCTCGCCCATTTGCAACTATGGTACTATAGTACATAGTAATTAAGCGTAGAAAAGTGGCATACTACTACGAGCACTTTATTTCAAAAGTACGTCTTCCTCTGTCTCGACAAATCGCATTTTGTTTCGCTAGCTCCAAAAAATCTTGCATCGGCTGCTGGTAATGTTGGAAACTGAGCCGTTTTCTCCTTCTTCTTCTCCTTCTCCTTCTCCTTCTTCTTCTTCAGTGAGACAGTTTTTTTGCTTTTTGCCAAAACAGGTACTGACCAAGAAGTTGATGTGAACTTACCTGTAAATAATTCATTTTTCGCTTGGACTTACATGGGTAGTTATATTGTCCTAAGTAATTGCCTACCTTTAAAATTATATCTTTTTGTATAACGTATTACATAATTTTCAAGGATGTTTCTGTAAACTTGAAGGGAACATTAGTCACAAATTCTCATTTTAATCATATAACAATGGTTCTGTAAACTTGAAGGGAATGTTATCGTGTCACAAAACATCCCTCAATATCATAAAAATTCCCGTAATCCTAACACGGTCATCATAAAAGTTTTTATGATATATTGGCGAATCCGAGTTTCGGTGCGCTGAGACAAAAAGCGTGGTTATTTTGCACTGTTGAAAAAGATGACGTCAATATCATAAAAATGTTTTATGATATTCCTGTTATCGTACGATACCATAAGGTACCGTACAATACAGGTAAAAGGGTAACTATCCATTATTTTTTTAAATAATATGCCTGGTAACTTACCTAACATACAGTCTAGGTAAATAAAATATATCCTGTAAATTAGTATTGCATAATGTCATGAATCCAACATAAGCAAGAACTGTCCAACTTTGTTGTCTCTTTTTATGTACATTTTACAGTATATGGTGTTCTAGCCATCAACAATGGTATGATGCCACAGTACAATGCACACTAATGAATATGTGATACCACCAGCCTCATCTACACAACACAAAGAGTGTTTTGAAGTACTTATGTATGCAGAGATTGTTGCCAATATGGCATACTTCTACACAATGGCAACTACGGAAAGAAACTTTTGTCATATATATATATATTGCCACAGGCAGCAGATATAGAGGCTGATGCATAAATTAGATGAAATGATTGAACCAAAACCTCCAACAAAACACAACGGCGACTTCTACAAAGTTGTTTGAGACAGAGAATCTTTTTGCTATAACATCAGCTGGACTCTATTGACAAATTCATATCCCAACCATTTTCAAAAGAGTGAATTAATTTCTCTTTACTCATTATACGGTATTTTTCTTATGTAACAAAAAGAGTCAGTTATTTCAGTCTGCCTCCACATACCATCCTGTGAATTTGGACTCCTAAGACTTTGACGGATAACAAATTGTTAGGGCAAAATTTCTGAGAGGGAGCATGAGAGACAGCTCCATATCCAAGGAAGGCGGAACACACATTAATTACCCAATACTAAAACATTGAGGTAACGACAATAAATACCAATGCCTATGAATATGGGTACATAATATACATTTTAGGTGACAGGTATCAGTGGATAAGACACTGCAATATCTAAAACGTAGAGCGTGTTAGTACTATTTGCTACTAGACAATGTAATGAAAGAATTTGGCTGTAATTTTATAGCATATTAGAAAACAAGGGCCGTGCAGTGACTGACAAATCATTCGTGACAATATACTTACACAACGGCGACTACAACTGTTTCAAACACGAACAAAAATGCACAGTGATCAGTTTAAGCAATGAAATGAAATATCACCTACTGATGTGCAGTGCATACACAATTTTGATTGCGAAAGTATGATTGGAACTTGGAGTGAATTTTGATTGTCAGATGGTCAAGAACCATATGACTTGAACTGACACCACATCAATAAAGTCAGTGCTATGGTGTGTGTTGTATAGAATCGAAAGCGCGTAGCACGCGAGGCGCTCGCGAAGCACGCGAGGTGCTTGCGCCCATTTGCAACTACTATAGTACATATTAATTAAGCGTAGAAAAGTGGCATACTACAACAAGCACTTTATTTCAAAAGTACGTCTTCCTCTGTCTCTACAACTCGTATTCTGTCCAGCAAGCTACAAAAAATCTTGCAGCGGCTGCTGGTAATGTTGTGTTGGGGTGTTTGGAACTCCTCTCCTTCGATAACTCTTAGAATCTACAGACGGGACTAGAATACTGGCAACATAAAAAATGGCTTCTATGGTACTAATTCCCTTCAGCGATAATTTACTTCAACCTGTATCCTTTTCTCTGTACAATACGAAAGTGTACCCAGACTCATACAGCGTCAAACCTGATACCTTTCGGATTATGTGATTCCATATGAGATGATTGGAAAACAAAATCAAAGTTAAAGGTAGTGCAGCAAATTATGACATGATGATTTAAGAAAATCGCAAAGATAATTTATTATTAAAGGCATTGAAATGTGCTCACAGAGTCACCGATGCTCTGACCAATCCTCAATGGTTACATCATTTTACATCGAATCATTCGACAATACACAATGAAGTGGCTTTGCACGTCCTTTATCTTATTGACGAATCCAACATTCTGTCAAGGATGGTCGTCTGTTTCGTCCCTGCGACTAAAACCACCCACTCTTCACACACGTTCGGCGCTCAAATCTAAAAACGACCATAATGTAGTCCTTCGTCCCTCCGCAAACCCTACGTCTTTCGACTCATTCAAAATAGGAACGGCTCGTGTTCATAGATACTCGGACCCCGATACGACAGCTGACGACTCGGAATATATAATGTGGTACCATGCCAGAGACACGTCACTAAACCATGCTGACAATTCTTTACCACCCTTAAGCACTGGTAGGATTGGCAGGGCTACCTCAAGGAATGGACTAATTTGGGAGAGAGACGAGACTGGGAGCTTTGATGCTGATCGAGAGGGTGTGTCTCTAGGTCTCAATACCGATAGCTGGTGGGGGTTCGATACCGCACACATTGGATTGGGGCAGGTGCTGCTTCCGATGGTAAGCCCCTCAATTCGAAGTGAGGGAGGAGTATACGTGATGTATTACATGGGAGGGAGCTACGAAGAGACAAAGATTGCTGATTATTTGGATCACGAAAAGAGTGCGAGGGTGCCAGAAGGAGCGACAATAAAGGGAATGAAACTTAAAATCGGCGCCGCGATTAGTCAGGATGGTGTTACGTGGGGAAGAATTGAAGGAGATGACCCCAGTGGCGCTTGCATGGTACCACACGACTTGAATGACAGTAACAGTCAGAATTTCGGTAAAGATGTCCCCGAAGAATTGTATTGCGGGTGGCCTGAAGTTGTGGTGAATCCAGTAGCTGCTTCTGAGTCTTCCAGACGTGCTGCAACTGATAACAACCGAGACAACTTTTTCATGTATTATAGTACTATGTTGAAGGATTCAAAGGAAAAGGCGATTGGAATGGCTGTATCGACAAATGGATTTGGGTGGTCAAAGCGAGGCATTGTACTATCCCCGAGCCCGGGGACTTTCGATGGTGCTGGATGTGCCAGATGCAATGTAGTCCGAAAGGCTACTTTGGACGAAGAGGGATTCTGGGTAGAGAAAGAAAACTCATGGATCATGTTTTACGAAGGGGTTTCGTCAAACGATGGAAAGCACAGGATATTGGCTGCAGAGAGTAGTGATTTGAAGACTTGGACAAAAATTGGGTTAGTTCTTGATGTTGGAGAGGGAGAGCAAGCATGGGACTGCAAAGGAGTTGGATCTCCTCATGTTATCAGGTGAGGAAAAATTATGCGCAATGATGACAACATATACATTACTCATTCTTCAATTTCTTATTACGTCTTATTCGATGATCTATTTTATACCAGACTGGATGACGGATACTTCAGGATGTACTACACCGGCGAAGGGTCAGATGGTGAGACTGCCATTGGGGTTGCAAAATCTGTAGACATGCACAACTGGGAAAGGGAGCAGGCGGGATTAGTTTTCTCGCTGGAGTAAAATAGACTCATGTTGTTCCCAATTCATTCCGGTATCAATATGACTAATAGAACTATCCTCAAAACTTGAAAAACACGATTTGCTGATATTAGGAATGTAGGTATTCGCGATATTTTTACACGTCAGACGCAGTTTTCACCCACGTTCTTTCTGCTATGATAAAAGGCTCGCTGCCATTTGCAAGATTGACGGCATCATTAATATCTTTCTTGATCGCCTCCGTAAGTTTATCAAGTCCCTCGAAAGGGAGCTCGTTTCTGATAAATCCAACCACAGACAACACAATCGTTTTCCCATAAAAATCTTGAAATTGAGTCTCACCAGTTGACGAGGCATGTCTTTGCGGATGATCTGGCTCTGCGATCAAGTGCGGCTCCACAGTCTTTTCTTTGTTGTTGTATGTAGGGTTGTAGCCGATCGATATCGCAGTGGTGTAAACCCTACCCAGCACTGACTGACCACCAGCATCACCTTTGCCCTGAGACAGATCCACCGATGGTTCCCCAATCCGAGCGAATCCCCAGTATATGCCAGTGGGTAGTGCATCGTAATCATCGATGGAGCACTTCAGTGTATCTTTGTCAAGACTGACATTTGCCGTGGGGATCCCGAGATCTTTGCTGCCCCGGCCAAAGCCGTGTACGACTCGAGATATCATTCGGATGGGCAATTGTGTGGATTGTGCGGTCATGGTGTATGGTTCTTGTTGAGAGGCTCAAGCCCGAAGATTCAACCTTATTGCTTGTTGTCTCGGGTTGTCTTCGCTGGCTGACTTTGTTGGAGCAATTTCTAGTGAGAGAGAGTGAAAGTATCGTAGTGGCAAATCTCGCTACGTCACATTTTATTTTTCTCTCTAGGATCACACCAGATCCTCACCAGATCACACCCTAGCTCAACTAGGTAGGCTCAACTGTACGATACGGTTTTACACATTCATGTATAGATCTATTCCATCATGCTGAACGCTTCAACTGTCATTGCGGCCATATTCGCATGTCATCATGCATTGCATGTTTTGTCCTTCTCACCTTCAAGCGCGTGCCGTAGTCCAGTTAGTACAAGTTTCAAATGGAAGGAGCGGACTCACGGCTCCTCCACCTCCCGTAATCTCGGCGACTTCTTCAACAACTTTGCAAAATCAGAAAACAAATCAAAAGAATCTACGCCCTCCATAGCCGCCGAGGAGACAAGCACCAAGTCAGAAGACGATGACTACTATGACGAGGATGACCCCATTGAGAAAATATTTGGAGTGTTTTTCGGCAAGAAAGAGAAAAATCCCATGGGCATGGCAAGATTCGGGCAGGCGCGCTTCCCAGAGCAATATCCCGCTACCGTTGATGAATGGGCTGAACCTGTGCAGGGCGACACTGTGGAAATGGCATTGTTGCGACCATTTCTGAAGAATACCAACTTAGAGACTAGGGGTTTGAGATTGACATATGACGCCAATAGAGATGGCTGGGATGCTGCAAAATTTCATGCCAAGGTCGATAAACAGGGTGGCGGCATTGTCTTTGGTACTACGCGTTCGGGGTTGCAGTTTGGGGGGTACAATCCAAAAGGATGGGTGGGTTATGGTGAAGCGCGGGGCTCCATTGCGGCATTTCTTTTTGTTTTAGGAGGACAGTTCACCACTGCTTCAGCACCCGGCGTCAAACTTCGCAAGGTTGGTGGTCCGGGGTTGGCGCAAATGGATTTACCCGAGTCGGGGCCTTCTTTTTCGCCTGATGCTTTGGTTATACCTATGGAGAAGGTGAGCTGGTTTTCTTTTAACAGAGTGCGATTGTTTGAGTAGAGGGACTTTTTGTGCTCACTGCAATTGACTACTGTGCCGGATTGAAAAAAGAACAATCCTCGAGTAGCAAGAAGCAAATTAGGAAGTTACTATGAAAGGTTCCCCGACGGCACAAACAGTTTGTTTGGCAAGGATGCATCCGTGCAGTTGAAAGAGTTGAAGGTGAGTTTTAATGAACTTCTTTTGGAATAGGCACTCTGATCGCTCCCCCTCCGATGCATACATACCCATGCCAACACCCCGTCGAATTTGCGCGTTCCGCAGGTCTACCATGGGGTATATGCTGAAGGGGAGTACATTCCATTCACTGATGCAGAACCTTTTGCATTGTATTAAGCCAGCGCCAAAGGAGTTGCTCTTGGGTGTTGATAGCGACAGACACAGTCGTTTCCAACTTATGTTAAAATAAAATTTTACAGCTAAATAGAAGTTATATAAGCCAGATGTGTTTTCTACATACATTGTGGACTCTGGCCATAAATGTTTTAACTTATTTACTACTGACTTGAGTCAAGAAGTTTTCTAAATCCTCGAGCTCTGCATCATCGTCCAAATCGTCGAAATCATCAAACTCTTCTATGTCCCCCAGTAATGCTTCGTCTCCTGTATCGTTCTCAAAATTGAGATTTGCGAGGTCCTCTTCAACGCCGCCCAGAATGCCATCTTCGATCGGAATGTCAGGGGCTGGATTGTCTTCTTGTAGATCTGATGGGTTGGTATCAGTGGCTTCAGTAGACGTTTCTGCGCTTTCTTTTTCTCCCGCATAAGGTCTAGATGAAACTTCAGCATTTGCAGTTTTTTCTGCTACAGTCGGTGGTGATGGCTTGGACTCCGTTGCGTCAGTTTCAAAAACAATCTCCTCAGTCATTGGCCCAGCAGCGTCATGGTGGATGTTATCATCGTCAAACAAATCGGTATCCAAGTCATTCAAAGCGTCCATAAGAGCATCTTGCTTTGGTCTCGGGGGTGGAGAAGAAGGGGTCACATCAGACGTAGGTATTTTCGATGTGTCTAACTCGATACCAAACTCTTCTCCGATGCTAAAGGCGCCCATCGGATTTTGTTGAAGTTTAGATGAATCCGAATTGGTGCCACTGGCTCCCTCGTGATCAGAAGCATCCTCGTCGGCATTTTCGCGAGATTGTTCTGTAGAAAAATCCCGCCTCCTTCCAATGGTTGGTCCAGCAAGTGGAAGATTGCGATCCTCCTTACTTTCAGGCTTGGAGCCTTCACCCTGCCTTTCCAGTTGTGCCATCTTTTCCATGTTTTCTTTGCGTCTTTCCGTAATGACATCCCAGAATCGTGAGTCCCGATGAAGCATACTATCATAAGCTGATGCAGTGAAGGTATTTTCAGAGTGGACAACAGTGCCCATGGATCTTCGAGCCGCAGCCTCATTTTGCCCTTCTTCTTCACCTTTCGTCTTCCCATCTACGACGCCCGTTCCCGCCTTTTCTGAGTTGGCAACAAGATGCTTGCTCGCCGTAGCTTCATCGCATGGCTCAAAAATTAAATCTAGGAAGAAATCGTCAGAGAATCGTTTATCAGCGCAAGCCCCGTCCAATTGAGCTTTCGTAAGCCTTAACACTTTTGGAGGGACGTATCCAGTGTGGAATGCACATCGAAACATGGAGATGCGCTGTCCCGACCGAGTCAAGTGACGACACCTCAAAAGAATGTCGCCCTGAACAATTGCTTCGGTCAAGAAGGACACGGGTCCGTCCCCAACTGAGCAAAATGGTAGGTCATCTTTTGTTTGTGCGTAATTGACTGAAGCTGCTGTTGTGAAAATGAGATTTCCAGCTTTGAATATTTGTAGATAGGGCGCACATCCTACTAGGCTTTCAGTTGTGGAATCGTCTATTCCATCCGAGTTTATTGGCTGTCTTCTCCCGAACTTCAATTGGAGCGAAATGTGCGGTGTTGGGCATTTAGATCGACAAGTAATGTACACGAAAAAATAATACACTAGGCAAGTTACCCACCATGGGTGCATCACTCATAATAATTCTCTTCAACATCAGGGGAGGCTGACTTGGTCTTACCCCATCCAGCATGTTCGCAAAGTAACTAATGTACCTGACCTGACTAGGAATCGTCAACGCCTCCACCGCCACTCTCTTACACCGCGCAATATATTCCAACGCCACATTCACATCATTGAAACCCGCCTCACCCGTCCAACACAAAAACGCGGCGAGGACGGTAGAAGTCCTTCCTCTCCCCGTGAGACAATGAAGCACGGCCACATTCCTCTCATCCGCCTTGAGCCACGATTCAATACTCAACAGCAATTTGAGGAGCAGTCCCAACGGAGGAGAGGGACTCCCCGGAAATTTGTACACGAGAACCTGATCGTCCAAAACCGACGTATCATATTCCACCTCACTCAAATTCCAAACCATAAACCGCCCCTCGTGTCTCTTCTGCAACAACTGCCCCACCGCCGCCAACTTCCTCTCCGGCGTAATATCCCCATCCGTAGTCGACTGCATATACGGGTGAGACAGAGTGACAATCCTATCGGTTATATACACCACCTCCGCATCCCGCAGCGCATCGACATCCAAGGGCAAATGAACGTCGCGTTTGTAGGGGCCCCGCGCGAAGAGACTGGGAGCCGTGGCTTGGATGCGCGCTTGTTCCTTTTCCCATACCTCGCGAGTTTCGTCGACGAGGTGTTTGGTCGATTGGACGACGGAGGTGGTCCAGGAGCGGAGCGAGGTGAGGACGGCCTTTTGGCTTTGTTTGTCGGAAAGGGAGGTGGTGAGGGATGCGGTCCAGTTGGAGCCGGTGACGGCCGCTGCTGCTTGTTGCTGTTGTTGCTGCTGCTCTTGCTGAGATTCTGTCGATTCGGATGGATTTTCCGTAGCGGCACCGAAGGCACTTGGAGGCGGAGGAAGCTGCACAACGGTCCCTTCATTTGGTGTGACGGCGCGACCATCTGTGTCAAGTTGTTCGTATTGCTTCTGTTGCTCCGCTCTCATGCGCTTGGCGTGGGCTTCGGCGCTCGTCGTCAGAGCGTCGCCCAGGTTGGCGAGTCGATCGCCCAGACTTGACCACATGTTGTGCTTTTATTCAAGAAGGCGTGTGTTGCCGAGAGCAACAATCGATTGAGTTGGGACGCAAATATAGCCACTTCAATTATGATGTGGGCAGTCGTCACGGAGTCGTAACGTTGTATCCTGGAACTGGCTCTACCTCTGCGCTAACAACTGTTCTCCTTGGTGCTCCTTCCGTGCTCCCTCTACTGCTAGATTCTTCGTAACAGAACAAAGCAAGAGCCACGGATTTCAAATGATCGTAAATAGCACGAATTTCTATTTTCAAAAAGAGTTCTCGATACTTGCAATGATATAAAATGTGGATACCACACAGAATCTTAGATATTAATCATTCTCGTTAATTTTGACGCTCTCTCGAATTACCGCCTTCAGAATCTTGTCACCTCAAAAATCTTCACCAACGGGTACGATAGGGGTACGATAATATACAATATTGTATCGTACCATGCTACAGCTATGCTGAGCTATGCTATCATGTGACGCACCATTGCCTTAGATTGCCTTACCCAGCGCCTTCAACTTCCTCCACCATGCGAAGAATTTAGACGTGATGATGCCACCAAATAATGTTAGAGATGCCACATCTTCCCTGGCCTACATCCTTGCCATACTGACACTGGCCATTACCTTGTCTCCTGCCCACTCCTTCTCACTGACGACCACCCATTCAAATCGCTTCGATACAACCGTCGCCGTCAATGACAAATGCACCATACGCGTCACTCCGCCACCGCGTGCACGATCCAACAATGTGACGTTAACGAACTACATGCGATTGCCGGTGGAGCAGTATGTTCTCATACCCATGCCCTTGGGATCAAGTCTTACCAAAGTAGGGGGAAATGACAACGAGTGTAGACAACAATCGGACTGCTTTGTTGGTGGCAAGGACAACGCATTAGGACCTACATCTTTAACAACAGAAGAATTGTTTGAACTGGTAGTCCCAACAATCAAATTCTTCAGCCTAAGCGTACAACCAGTTGTATACGCAACTGTTCAACCTCAGTTCAATCGAGTAATCATTTCGTCGAACAAATGCATATTACATGGCTCTCCATTTATCGAAAAGGTCAAATTGAATGATCGATTCATTTTCCAAGTCCGTACCACTTTGACGTGGAAGGATTCATTGCACAACCCACCGACATCTCACAATACGCAAAAAATGCATAGGACACGATTGGGTAAACCCAAAACAATCCCATCATCCTGTTCCATCTCCGCCGAAACCTCCATACACGTAGACGTGGACGTGCCACAACCGTTCAGTTCCATCCCCAAAGCAATTCTACAAAGCACGGGAAATGCGGCAATGAAAGTGAGCATGTCGTATGTCCAGGGGAATTTTCTACGTAATTTGGCGAGGGATTATGAGAAGTGGGCGAACGACTTGGAGTATAGAAATTTTAGGGCATCATTGTCGAGGGATGATAAAAGTCTTGTGTCGTTGGAAGTGTGATTTTGGATTTTTTGTGGGTTTTCCATTTTTGGATGAATATTTGTCTACTTGAACATAGTTAGTGTCAGATGCTAGAGAGATAAAAAGACACGACCGCAAAGCTAGATTGAGATGATGTTGATAGAACATATTATGATATGAAAAAAGAAAGAGTCTGGCGACTGAGTTGATTTGTGCTTTATTCTGTTCAAGTTATGAGTCCCTCAATTGCAATGAGCATCCCAGTAAGGCATGAATCTGACACTCATAACATTATAATCTAAAAAGTACCACGCAACAAAACATCATGTGAACGAACAACGCAAACCTGGGGCTCAAAGCTTACAGGATACGATTAGGATACACGTTGTCCTCGATCTCCCATGGTGGTACGTACCTGTGCAGATCAGACGAGAGAGAATATGACTGCACAGCAGTTATATCTAGAGAGGTATTACCACAAACAACTACTTATACAAAATACTGTAAATCCATGATATATGGTATTATTCACGTACGGTCATCGTACTGAAACGAAAGATTCGAAAGCTGATCCACCCCCGTACAGCCCACTTCTTCCTCGAGCCGACCGCCTCGATGGTATCGGACCGTACGTAGAAACTCGGAAATCAAAGATCAACACACACATCATCATAGCATCTGATTTACGACAACCAGCACGAGATGTTGTCATCTCAACTTATACGACAGTGGTGGACGGGAAGCAGCCACGCACAACTCTTGCATGCAGAGCACCGCCTACTGACTTCCCTTGTCAAGAGCCCTTTTCGCAAGCCTTCTGCTTCACAAGATGTCGCTTCGCCTTCGCGCGAGAAGACCAACGAATACATATCAACGAATATCAATTTTGTTGAGTTTGTGGCGCCATCTCAAGTTGCCGGCCTTCCTACGGTGATATTGGCACATGGGTTCGGTTCGGGGCTGGGATTTTTCTATCGGAACATTGATGACTTATTGAATAGTGGGAAGGTAGGACGGGTGATTGGCGTGGACTGGTTAGGGATGGGCGGTTCGGCTCGTGTCACTTGTTGGCAGAGTCCTATAAGATCCGTCTTGTCGTCGTCATCGAAAATTTCGTTTTGCAATTCCAAGTTCACAACCTCTGATGCTGTTGACTTCTTTCTCGATCCGCTTGATCAGTTACTTCATGATGGCAATATTTTTCAACCGGGAGAAGACGTATGGCTTGTAGGACATTCCCTGGGAGGGTATCTAGCAGCTCGATATGCCATCCGAATGAAGCAACTTCAACACAAAAACAATGCAACAACAAAGGGACCAATTTTGAGCAAACTGGTTCTCGCAAGCCCCGTGGGGTTCCAACCACCTCCCAGTGTTCATGAGCGCATTCCAAATTCAAGTCTTCCGCCTGCATTTCGCATCGTTGATGCACTATGGAGTTCCAATCTCACGCCGCAAGCCTTGATACGTGCAATGGGAAGTACTCGTGGTAGAAACGCTATTAAGCGTGCATTGCATGGACGCATACCACATTTAAATAAATCTGCATCGCAAGATGGACCGGACAGCATGTCAGAGCTAGATTTACTGGCCAACTATTTGTATCATGTGACTGTTGCTCCGGCGAGTGGTGAATATGCCATGAACTCACTTTTAGAACCTGCTGCCAGTGAAGCAGGGGCTGGTGTTTACGCGAGAGAGCCCTTGGGTAGCGGCACCATGACAGCGGGGCTCCTTCGTAAGGTGAACACACAACAATCACCATTGAAGTCGTTAAAAGTCATCTTTGGCGACCACGACTGGATGAGATTTAATGAAACTGCTGCAAGAAGGGAATGCGAGTCTATCAGATCAAATTGCAAAATCGCGGCTAGTGTTCATATCATACCCAATGCAGGCCATCATTTGTACTTGGACAATGCTGATTCATTTGTGAATCATATTTTGGATGATGGATAAGAGAATAATGCAGTCACCTTTGTACAAATTCGACATTTTCTTGTGTTATTTTGTGTAGAATACAGGGGCAATTTCATCACGACTCGCTAAACCTTACCACGCATCTTGTCATTGTTGTTTGTGTTTTTTCTGCGATACAATAGATTCATTTGCATTCTTACCACAGTATGAGAGCGACATTGTAAAGTTAGGCACATATAGAGGGACAGAGTGCTGATACTCCACATAAGATGGATATTTTCGAACAGAAATCTTTTCAGTAAGCCATCCAGAACCTTGGAAGAGAAGGCACAATGCTAAGGAGCCACCAACCGACCAATTCCATAATGAATAAGAAGCAGCCACCGAGAAGAGGTAATACGAGAGCCAAAGGAATTGTTCAGCTGCGTAGTTCGGTTTACGAACAATTGAAAAGAGACCAGTCCGACAAAAATCATCTAATTTCTCCGATTTTTGTTTATGTAACCTCTTTTGTGTTTGGAAGCTGTATTCCTGATTATCGGCAATAGTTTCGACAGTAAGTGCAAGCAGAAACAGAACGCTCGCAAGCCCGTCGAGGACATTCAATCCATCTTTGATATATGGATATTGATTTCTACAATGAGTCGCTTTGATCGCAACCGACCACGCGACAAGCGACGGGGACGCAATCCACAGAAGCAGCCAATTCTGAAACAGACTTATGAAAACAATATTAAACACCACCATGATCCATTTCTGAGTCAGCAGTGTCCACCAGCCACCCAAAGTCCCCCTTCGTATTACATTCCACCGATAATCTTCCTCTCCAAGCCACACTTTGGGCCATGAATACCCCCCACGCCGATAGAAATTAAACGTCAAACGAATGGACCACAAAGTCGAAAGTATAGCCATGAGCCGCGTCCGGGAGTCAGTAACGCATATCCATGCATAAACTGACGGTAGAATCGACCATAGCTTGTCAACTTGCGACAGATTCCCCTCCAATGTAGACACGGTGAAGGTGAGAACTGCAAATCCAATGCTCGTTAAGAAGGTGGTGTGATAGGGGGTAAGTTGCGTTGGGTCGGCTAATTCAAAGAAGGAGTAAGGGAAGGATGTGAAGTTATCATCGCAGAGTATTGAACTGGTGGTGGCGGGCATGGTTTAAGTGTATGGTATGGCACGATAGGGAACGACGCGCTAGAGGCTCCTTCCGTATTGTACAAGTCTGCTGGAGGAGGCTGGAGGCTGCTGGAGGTCTGGAGATTGCAACAGTATAATAGAGGTCAATACTATTACTTACCTTTCATAATTGTTGACATCAGCTTGTTTCCAGAAATTTCCAATCAATTTTTAAAGTAGACTGAAACGTTAAAGGAGCGTTAAAGGTATATGTGTGGCAGCGATGCGAAAAAGATGCCCCCGCAGACTCCCCACAGACTTGACAAGCTCATACAAGGCTCATACATGCTGGCGCAATAATCGAAGAAAACCTGGTGGTGATTCAGAAGTTGCGCTCCAAAATGCTTAAGAAATTGCTCAGCATTCCTATTTTCTCTCTGTGCTATGCGTCAGCTTACCTAGTGCCAAAGCCTTCCTGTCCCACCTCGCGAAAGGCATTTATCAAGACATGCACCGCCGTTGTCCCTTCCTTGATTGTTACCGTGGCAACGGCAACTGCGCCGAAACCTGCGTTAGCATTTGATGGCAGTGGATCGAGTGTATATTCTGGAAAAGGCGCCACCTCCAAAGCAGAGCTTAAAAAATCGTATCAGCGTCGTGTCGTTGCGGATGTGAGAGACTTTAAGCGGCTTGGTGAAGCGATTCAAAAGGGAGAGACGGCGGGAGATGCGTGGGTCGATTTCTTCATAGAATATCAGCGCAGAGAGCCTGATAGTTCTGGACGTACCTACGCTGCACTAGTCGACCTCGTGGGGAATAAAGAGCTCAGTGGATGCGGTATTTTATTGGCAGCGTCATTTGCAAAGCCCGGAAAGCCATCAGAAGGTGCGTGATTCTGAAGGAGCGACGTAAATACTGTCACTGTTGCCGTAATTATTTCTGAAACAAATATATCACTTTTCCCGATTGTAGGTTTGCCCTCCGTGAAGAAATACAGTGCAATGGCGAAGGTGTTCGATCCTATCAAGGCTGCAGGGCAAAAGGGAGATCTTTCCAAGGCGAAAGAAACATATAAGAAGGTGAGCAATTTTTCACAGAAGTGCTGAGACATCTGTCATGTGTGACGGTTGTCCAGTTTTGTTGACGTTACATTGTTCTCCATGTTTTACATAGGCTAGTGATGCACTGGCGGCGTATCTAGAGGCAGTCGAGTTGCCACCACTCACTGATGCATTGTATGATTGAAAGAGAAGCTACCATTGAAAGACGATCTGGACTAGAATTACTGAGGGTACTGAGGTGAAAAATAAGTATGGTACTATGTTAATAAGATATCAGTTACGAGCATGCAAGATAGATGGAACCTGCCAGCACAGCGTACATATGTTTTTTACTCTCTTCTCAAACAGCGTACTTCCAGCAAATCTCGAATATTTGCATTCCCTGTGTCGTAACTCCTGATTGTCCTCACGACAAGACGATGGTGCGAAAAAGGTTTCACACTGCTTGCGCTTAGAGTCTTTGCCGCCTTAGTAAACATATCGGTTCCGCCGCCCACTCCGAAGTAGAAACGTTTCGTTGCAACTAAACCAACTCCACTATCGATCTTCAAATGTTTCAGCATTAGAAATGCAGTGTCATTACATGATTCGATGGTATACGTTGTTTCTGCCGCCAAAATGAGGTCGAATCTACCATCTGTGTCGGTAACCCATTCCAGACTTCCACTTGAAATTTTGTGTGATAAACCCATCCAATCGCCACCAGAAAAGACAGAACTCATTAATAGAGACTGCGCAGCAATGACTTCATCCAAGCCGACACCATCACAACTACGCAAACCAGATACATTGATTTGAGCATTGGGAATTGTTGCGTACTGCAAAACGAAGTCGTTGAAGTCTGAGAACAGAACCACAGAATCGTGTTCTGAAGAGTGACTATTGTTAGATAAGGTTTTACGAATACTCTCTCGAAGTATCAGGCATCCTGGTAGTCCGTGGCCGCAACCCAACTCCATCGTCAAACCTCCACGCGTTATTGAACGACTTACAGCTTGACGTACAAATTCTAAATCGCCCATATGATCATTGTTGAAGTCATCCTGCGTATCAATATCCATTCCCTTTCTACTGCATATTTGTTCAATAATGGAGGCGAGAAACCGACACAGATCTACAGAACATTCCCACACTTTCAAACCACCCTCATAAACACCTGGTATCAAATCAGTTGTCTCGTCTGATAACGTGTGCTGCGGGATCACATACCGAATTGGGTCGAGAGTGCTCGCACAGAGATCTACCATTTCATGTCGATGAAAACCAAGCTTCGGCTCGAACAAGCTCCCGGCAACTGACTCGTTTGGACACTTTCCTTTAGTAGCACTTTGTATTTCTTCCGTACCATTTGATAAGCTTCTTGAAGACGCATTGACAACAGTGCATGCTGATGTTCTACAACGTTGTTGCATTTTATGTATTAATTCGTCCCCATCGCTGATGCTCTCCTCACGGAGGACATCAGCACACGCTGATTCGTCACCTTCCGAGACCGAGAAGTCAAATTTGAAACCTCCGCCTGCTGACATTGTCTCTCGAAGCGAAAGGAAATACAAGTATGTCCTTGAGTATTGTATTGTACCGTCGCGGGTGGTCGGTGGTGGTGTCGTGGCAATACAGTATGGTAGAGCTAAGTAGCTGCTAAGTAGATGTGAGTAATAGGTAATAGATAATAGATAATAGAGCAGTAATCTGTACATAGAACTGGTTCATTACGTGAAAAGCCCGATTGCGAGGTACTCTCTTAACCCAAAGGGAAACTGTTGAAGATGCTGTTGAATCAGTGGAAGCGTTTGTTCGCAACAATTGAACCATGATGTCCTCTATGCTTCGCCTCGGCCTCAGTGCCGCCAAAAGCAGTGCCCTCCCATCCAATGGCATCAGAGCAAGCAGCATTGTATGCCGAAGCATGAGTGAGAAGGTATCGTCGACAACGTCCTCGGTAAGTCTTGCGTCCGCTCTGATGTTTGATACCTGGGATTCCTCTCCACGACGCTGTCCCTCATGGTCCATCTCCCATTCACGCATCCCAAAATCCACCTAAGCTCTCACGTCTCGATGGAGTCGAAGAACTACTTACGGGAACTGGAGGCGTCCCGGTGAACAACAAAGTAGAATACGCCGTCTCGCGCGTCGACGATCTCGTCAACTGGGCCCGCAAGGGTTCCCTTTGGCCCATGACGTTCGGCCTCGCTTGCTGTGCTGTGGAAATGATGCACGCTGCCGCTTCCAGGTATGATATGGAACGTTTTGGGATGGTGTTTCGGGCGTCCCCCAGGCAGTCCGATGTTATGATTGTGGCGGGGACGTTGACGAATAAAATGGCTCCAGCGTTGAGGAAGGTGTATGATCAAAGTGAGAATCTTTTTTGTTTCTATGTATATTTGTAACGTTGAGCTTGTGTTTTCACCTACTAAATTATTATTTGATCAATATAGTGCCTGAGCCAAGATGGGTAGTTTCAATGGGATCGTGCGCAAATGGTGGTGGATATTATCATTATTCATACTCTGTGGTCCGTGGGTGTGATAGGATTGTGCCAGTTGACATTTATGTACCTGGATGCCCACCTACAGCTGAAGCTCTTTTGTATGGATTGCTTCAGCTACAGAAAAAGATTAAAGGAAACAAAAGTTTGCTCCTTAAGCTTAGAAAGTAAGGGGTGACGGTTGGGGTTGGGTTGATGATGCTGTTGCTGATTTCTGTTTTTTGAATATACTATGTTTTGAGGGAGGAAGGGGGGGGGTGACTTTTGGATCAACGACAGGAGACGGTTTTTCTTTTGGATGGAAAACAGAGGAAGGACAAGAGACAAGAGGAATATTGTTACAATACGTAAAAATAATGACTTCTTTTGTTTGTGTTCTTTGGAGAAGAAATAAGAAGTGTTGTGGTTGTAATCATGGGCACACCTAGTCCCACTTGCTTGCCTGTAGGCGCCAATGGGGGTGCACCTTTGATCCACCATTTGGCGCTAATCTATGAGGCTGGGTGGTCACATGGTATGAATGTGATACTCTCTCATTTTTTCGTTTTGAAAGTGAATAAAACGTTAAGATTGCAGATCCTAAGTAGATTTTCCCATAATTTGTTGCACACGCAACTGTATAAGGAGTGTCTTGTTACCACTCCTTGGTAGAGATATGACCTAAATGAAATGGACAGCCAAATTTCATTCTTATGCATAGCTATTTCTTAAGTACTTGAATTGGTGTTGCAACCCCAAACTTAACATGGTCAAGACCATTTCATAGCGACATTGCTTTGAGCTGATGAAGGAGGCCCAATCTTGCAATAAAGCAACAAAAACATCACACCCAATGAATTCGTGACTCTAGCAGACTTGACCAAAACATCATGTCGTCTAACCTTTAGGAATCCAATAGGAAAATATTACTGCGAAAATTTTTTGTCGCCGTCATGAGCAGAATACTTTTCCTCAGCAAGATTGATGAGATGAAATGTGTGATGACTGTCACAAGCAGCATGGCAATTCAACATGTTGTGCTTAGTAGAATATTTTAGGTGAGGATAGCACAAAATTATAAGTTCTTTTGAAGGGATTTTGTTGAACCACTCAGATAGCTTAACCTCTGCAGGTCGGCCAGTTTGATGAACAGTGACAATGCCTCAACTACTTTCTCCAATGGTCAGCAAATTTGCCAAAATTTACAGGGTAAATAAAACAATGTCAAACTCCAACTTTTCTGCGACAAATTTCCAGTCACTGAGTTGAAAATTCATTTCAGTGTTCTATTATTCCAAAGGGAATAATCTAGATAAAATTAGTAAGACTTTGTGGTTTTCCGATTTAATCCTGTTCCAGAGTGCTTGATCATAGATTGGACAAGTTAAGGCACTAGTCACATTGCCATCAACATGCCACAATTCATGACTAAAAATGCTCTCCTCCAAGTAAGGATCTGCATCGTCTCATGCCAACAACCAACCATGACATGATGGCCCACATAAATGCTGATGAATGAATTAGTAATCAATGCCATCCAACCCTTTCAATGACACATTGATTGCCATCTCCTGATAGGAGATGCAATGGTTAAGCATACAAAAGGGGGAAACTTACACTTGTATGGAACATTTTTAGTTGACTCCAACCGAGTAATCACATGTTTTTGATCATCATTGCTCAACTCTAATTTAATCACCCTGATAATCAAAAGCAGGTACAACTTGAAATCTCACCATGTATTTCCCAAATGACATTAATGTTTAAAATGCAGTGCCACGAGGGCAACATTGAAATATGAACCAACATTGGCTTGTTTTTATTTCCATCCTTTGTGCTGCAAAGTAAGAATCATAAAGAGCAAAAATATGCTCACAACAATAGTGAGGATAATCAGAGCTCAGGGTAAATAAGTACAAATTGTCCTCAAAAACAGTAGTATGGTATTGCACCACCCCTTTGAACTAAAAGCAAAAGGTGCCATGACTCCATGATTGCCCAGGGGGCACTTTATTCAAGAAAGAAAATCAATTTTCTTATTTGGAAACAAAGTCATGATTGTTTGATGGTGTAATGTTTTTGACATTGACTAGAGGTGGCATGAAATTGAGATGACAACCCGTGATTTGGGCGTATTGACAGCAAGGAAAAATAATTTGTTTAACAAGACTGGCTCGTAAGTCATGTAACAGTGATCTGATTGAGAATTGTCATTTTAATTCTGGTTGGACTCCCAATAGAACAGTAGTTTAGGTTTCTATATGCTTTTCACTTTTCTGTCAAATGTAGCAGAAAATGGTTTCTAAACACATTTTGGGATATTGATCCTTCCTGACAAAAAGCTATGGGGGTTGATCATTTTTGATGTGCTTGCATTTGTTAGGCCAAAAGCTTGTCAAAATTGTGTTGCTTAGCATTTGCAAAATCGACTTCGCAATTCCTTGTCGATAAAAACTTTGAGCAGGATTTGCAAACCCCCTAGGAATGCGTAGAACAGTTCTTTGTCCACAGCCTAATAAAATTTGAATAGTGTGAATAATTCGAGTTTGGTAGCAATTGGTAAAAAATTTGCCGCCAAAACGTGTCCAACTGTCAGTTTTAAAAAATGTAGCAATTCCCCATGTAGCATGTGCGATGTGTTAGGACTTGCAATCACAAAACTTTTGGAAAACAATTGCAATTCCTTAGGAATTGCAATGCCGATGCCAACATTTCCTTAATGTAATTGCTTAGCAATTGCATTTACTGGAAAAGTGTAAAAATGAATGGAGGTGTCACTTCAAGTTGGCATCATTCTGTCATGGAAATGCGCATTTGATGCCGATCTTTCATGATGGGCTTCTCGTTTGAAGCCAAACTGGCTGTCTTCGCAGAAATCCCAAGCTAAATCACTGTTGACGAGGAATTGCAAAATGGCAAAATGCAAATCCTATGCAAAGTTTTTTATGGACGAGGAATTG
The DNA here is from genome assembly GCA_013187285.1 of Cyclotella cryptica. Lineage (NCBI taxonomy): Eukaryota > Bacillariophyta > Thalassiosirophyceae > Thalassiosirales > Thalassiosiraceae > Cyclotella > Cyclotella cryptica. The sequence goes on from JABMIG010000055.1 coordinate 200,690, forward strand.
CAAAGTCGATTTTGCAAATGCTAAGCAACACAATTTTGACAAGCTTTTGGCCTAAGACATTGACTGAACTTCACATCACATTATTGAGAGTGGTTGGACAGTCATTAAATTTTCTGTGAGAATGTTAGTCCTTGTAGCAAAAATGACACAAAAACCCATATTTGACTGCATCAACCCTCACAATCAAAAAATACCAGGGTGATTGATTGTTTTTGATGAACTTCCAACAACTGAACTTTTCACCTTGTTACAAGACAGTTATAGAAAGACATTTAGTCCTTTGCAGTAAAACTGGGACACATAAACCATTTCTTGCTGCAAACTGGGAAGTCATTGATCATTTTTAATACACTCCTAATTACTGAACTTGTTTCAGTTGCTTTGCAAACAGTTTTTGGAAAGTAAGTAAGGTCTGTTATGGGTACTTCTTCCATTCAGAGGGAAAATGGTCCCCAAAACACAAATCATGCCATAATAATATTGCTGCAAACTTGCTTACACTGTATGTAAACTTCAAATTATTTAGCAACTCAACAGTAAGTGACTAACTTGATTATGAAATCATTTCTCAAAGCCCATCTTTCATGTTTAGTCTACACCTAATGAATCACACCTGAGCAAAACAATGACATGATTGTAATTATGTTGCCTCGTATTAAAATTTGTAATAGTTGAAAGATAACCAAATTCTACAAATGAGAGTCTTCAAGATCAAGTTGATTGTCTGTTAAAACAGACAAGGATTGCTTTTGTTGGATCTGTTTTTAAAGACGAGAGAGAATTATGATTACTATGCTGATTATTGAGTAGAAATGTCCCATCAGTAACAGTTCACAATCAGCTTGACTTCACTTAGGTCCATTGTACAATTCATCGAATACGTCAAGAAATGGAAGATTGACAACCATGATAGAAAGTTATCATTTTGGTCCTCTTTGTTTTATTGTATAATGTAAAGAACACTCAAGAGGTGGCAGGAGTAGCTTTTTGGACCACCTGTCAGATCCTGTTTCTAGTGAGTGATGAGAAGAATGAAGCGAAACCAGCATTTGCCTGAATGGTGAATTGTTCAAAGAAAATAAAAATGAAGCAAGGCTCAACTTAGAAGAAATGTACTAATGATATTGTGCATACATCATGACATCTGGGTATCTTCACTAATGGCTCATACATGCTGCCTAATTTGGACTGCCATAAATTCTGTGATTCCACAGATTAAAATATATGGTTTTTCTATTTCATTGACTTTTGCATTTTTCACCTAATGAAACAACCCCGGACATTCTAAACCCTTTATTGTTTGACTCACCTTTCTCGCATCAACACACCCCTTTGGTTCGCTCCATGTGAACTTCACACAGTTGCCGAGAAACCTCCGATGTCAGCTAAAGTCACCACACATCTCGAGCACATGGTTGAGGGGTGGACAGCACAGCGAAGCAAGGAAGCAAAATGGGGGGAATTATGGTACAACAATGCCACGCCAAAGTAAATAGGAAAGATACCATTACTTTTTCTTGTGTTGATACTGCTAGCTTTGCACTGATTGTAACATATGTTTTAATGTATCTTTTGACATTTTGTGGATCTGATGCACCGAGATATTATTACAAGTAGTGTACAAAATGCCAGCACTCCTTACATATTAATTCCTTCGTGAAAACTCAAATTGCCGGTTTTCATCCGTGTTGTATGGTACTTACGTTACAATATCATATTTATTAATTTGTTAGTATCGTATTTGGTCCTATGATTTTCGCCATGACCGTAAAAAATAGTTGTCTGTTCCCACTTCCCACCCTATAATCTCCTATAATGCTTTGCCTTCTTTTTTAAACAAAGCGTTTCAAACCCGTTGGTGAAAACGTGTGTTGAGTAAAGCTTGAACACGCTTTCTCTTGATTTCGTACGAAGGATTTCATTTCCAAAATCAACACTCGAAACCGAAACGTCGCCTTACGATAACGATGAATGTAAGCTGTCTTCGAGGACAAAGTCATTCGTTTCGCAATTATAACTTTTTGTATGATTTTGTCGATCGTTCTTAGCCGTGTCTCGGCCCCTTCTCATTGCATTCTGTAATACTTCGATCCTGCTAATGTTTTTATCACCGCCGTCACTTATATGCAACGCTCCCGTCTCACGAAAAGACAACTGACTACGACGTTGAAGGATTTTTCGCCAATAACGGTTTGCCATGGACAGATGTGAGTTGGACCCGTCGTCTTCCAGTTTGTCCGCTTTCTTTGCATCACAGCCCCCTTTTGTTTCTCGTTCGCTAATGTCCCCCCGCATTGAACGTTCAGCCCTTGAAAGAAGCACTAGAAAAGTGGGGAGTAGAATGTGTAGAGCACATCAAGTTGCTCCCACGCGATGATTTCTTGCAAATCTTCGAGAATGAAAAGTTCGTCGTGAAGGAGACTTCCAAACACGTGTTTGACAGGCTTCACCAAACTCCGTTCGATCCATCGAGAGCTGCCGTGAAGAGAGAGGGATACCTACCTTCGCCTCCGCCAACGGTTACGCTTCCTGTTGATGCCCCCCAACTCAACATGACGAAGCGTCTTGGAACGCTAGTCGCGATTGACCAGGCGACAGCTGCTTGTACTAGAACGAAACGAAACGACGCTAAGTCCGTGTCTGCCACTCAGCAGCTTGAAAATATTGCTCGAATGTGGAATTTCCAAGGTCACCAGACCAATTTTGTCCGACTCGCGGTTGCGGAAGTTCTGTCTCAGGGGTACACGAAAACTGATGTTGCCAAGGTGATTCGTTTACAGCATGATGACGGTAAGCTTTACATGCTGGTAATTGCCTGGTCTTTGCCTCGCTTCTGAGCCATTTTCGTTTGGCTCCATTTTTTCCGGTCTTGCTCGATTTTGTTATAGAATGGAATGGTATTGTAAACAATGGAACTGACAAAATATGCAAGGTAATCAAATGCTTCTTTACCACCTTTGAATTCGTCTTTCATCTCGTGTTGTAACCGGAGCTCACTGTCATCTCTCTCAGAGAATCATGGCTACGCTTGTTAGGATTCATTCCATGGCCAAATCTGGAGCACTTCAAGATGTTAGTCCTACCATGAGCAAGACCCTCAAAGCAGGTTCGCGAGGAAATAAGAAGGGTGCTATTCGTGGCCCTTACAAGAAGAGGCAATCGGCTGAGTCTGAAGCGATGTCCGAACAGCCAGTTCAAAATGATACCTTGCCCGACCTGGGCGAAGTCAACGTCGAGGTGATTGATGTCAAGATGGAGGAAGACCAACAAAAGTGTCACGTCGAGGAGGACGAAGAGGAACAGGTGAACAATACGCATGAGGACGAAATGCAGCAGCAAGTAAATGGTAATGATGTCAACAATGACGAGCATATGGAGGTAATCACTCCGTGTTAGTACAGCTTCATATGAGTGTCTGCCTTTCATGATTGTCGACAGATGACGACTGGTTATTTAGCTATGTGTTGGTATGTTAAGAGTTATCGTTGTTACTGCAATGCCTACAAACCACATCTTCGGAAAATAGGACGCACCTAGCACAGTGAGCGAATGAAAGTGATATCAAGAACAAAGGGTAACTGGAGAAGATGGTCCCTTATTAGTACAAAATGCCATGACATCTGCAGCATCTTTCACGATATTAAATATTTTTAAGTATGGTACTGTTCTCACATTGATCACTCATATTAGGGCCCTGGACACAACTACGTCGTAGTTAGTTCTTTGTAGAATAGTAGTTACGCAGCACTGGGCAGCGAATGATTACGGAGAATAATTGATCGAATGTCGCCGCCATAATGGGAAGTTCTTTACTAGATATTGGAGGCATCCTTGCACAGTTCGTTGTGAAAAGAATGCAAAAGCTAACCCACGCTCTGACTTCTGATGTATCTTTAGATGCATGATGCTGTCGAAATTCTATGGTTGGTTGTCGTCCCGATTTCAAGTTTTGCAGATTGAGTTTGTGGTATCTTGCGCGAAATCCCGGGTTCATCACATCATACAGCTCTTGCTTGCTTTTGCAGGAAGCCAGCGCCTCCAACGCACCATTGAAAGTTTCGCATTTAGACATGATTGAAATTCTGTTGGATTGAAAATAACTGTGAGACTGCTCGCTACCCGATCGCCTTGATTGGTTAAGAAATCTGTCGATGACTTCTTCGTAATAAATGAACTGCTGACAAATGCTAATCATGCTCTCCAACGAATACTCAGATTCTTTGGTCTCAATGTGAACATGGAGCCCCATTGTTTTATTCAATCTCACGCAAAGAATGTCTGACAAAACTTCCAAGGTATGTACCAAATGATCTAAGCCATCTCCTCCTGTTAAAATAGGAGAAACAAGTTCTAGAATCGTGCTCAAAGGGTTCTCTTCGTTTGGCACTATACTCTTGTCATAACAAATTGACCATTTGGTGTGCTTCGACGCTGCTTTTTCGACCTTTTCATGTACGTCCCTTAGCCCATCCTGAGTTTCAAAAACAACTATAGTTTCATTAACATCAAAGTCTTCAGAAGAAGGTTGTGGAGGGTCGAGGTCTGGCATGGATGAATGAGAGCTAAAAGAGCCGTCCGCGTCACTGACATCATCAGAAGATTTATCATTGCCAAAGTCATACGGCCAACGACCATCTTTGCCTTTCCCTTGATGCTGACGTAGTTTAACGTCAATTCCGGCGTGCTCAGCAAGGCTGGACGCCATTCTTTCGGTACGATTTCCCGAGGCACATGACATCTCGAGCTCCACGCCAAAATTAACGAGAGGTATTGTTGCAGGGAGTGAGTTTTGATCAGAATGTTTATCAGTGCTAAGTGGCAACAGCTCCATCGGAGCCAAATAACCTTCGTAAAACAAAAGCCCACTGCCGATATCATTTAGTCCCGAGTTTTTAGTGCAGTTTAGAATGTGATCTTCCAGTATCACAGCAACTGCATTGTCCACTTCAATGACTTCAATAGTTTCACCTATGCCACATTGGTTTTGATGCAAACTGGCAAATGTCAGTAGTGAAAAAGTATGGATCCAAGCCGAAGCAGCTCTAAACAATACGTCTTAAACAGCAGCACGTACCTCGAAGAAATTCTGTTGCATTCTTAATTCCTTCAGGGTCAATCCCATACTGAATGCTGATGCATGGAACGCCTTGGGTTGCACAAATGTTATAGAACTCAATAGCTTGGTATTTCGTCCCACGTCTATTCGCCAATATTACACCACCAAGATTGTCTTTTAAGAAATGAATGGCCATTTTGGCGATAGACAGCCGTGCATAGAAGTTGTAGTTTCCGTGCCACTCTCCATTTGCAGACGAAGATGATGGAAAGGTCACGACTTGATCTTCAATAGTACCACTGCCACAACCTCCGTGAGGATATTGTAGAATAGTTTCATATTCAAATGGAGTGAAAGAATACATCAAAAACTCCTCAAGGAATTCGCCATGCATTGGATTGTCCCACTTGCAAACTGACTCTGGCGTATTCAGCGCCTTTAATCCTCGATGGATCCGAATGTTTTGTTCTTCCACGCTCAATAAGCCAGAATCGCCAACAAGTTTTCCCGACCTTCCATCTAAAACAGAATTATCATTATCACCACCGCATTTGTCTGCGTGATGACTGCTATTCAACCGAGCCAGCATATCTAATCTTTCATTGATTATCACGGATTCATTCCCCCTTTTCATTCGTTTAGTATCCACAATCCAATCTCCCTCGTCTCCTTCGTGAGCACTCACGAGATTAATCTGTGAAAGCTCCCCATTTAACAGTACAACATAGACTGGTTCACGTCGGTCGGCGAACATGGCATCTTCGGAAATCCATTTCGAACCGAGAATGTAGCACTCCATGGGATGTTCAGGATCTTCATCGAAAAATGTTCGAAGTTTGGTCCCATAGGAATGCTGGCCTGCATCTTCTCCAAACAGTGTATCCTCCTGTTCAAACGCGTCGGGAATTTTCGTCTTTATTGTATCAAACCATTGGAGCAGGTCCGTCTCGGGTATAAAGATGCCTACATCTCTATCAGACGGGGTGGCGTCGATTTCATCGTTGATCGCTTGAAAACAGACGCAACAGATAGGACAGGTCGCGAGATTGTGGGCCTTGCAGAACATTCTGCCGTATTCATCGGTGATGGTTTGGGGGAAGTTCATGATGTGCTACGCAAAATAATGTTCGTAGCTCTTAGATTGTCAAGTAGACAATACACCCCCAACCCAGTGCATGGAGAACATTGAAACGCGAAAGCGAGAAACGGAACAATAGAAGACGTGCCTGGACGAATCAGTTTCCTACAGGTATATGTCTTAGGCGTTGACAGTAGATCTGAGAACTATGGTGCGATATGGTGCGATACACTGATGAACCGTTGATAAACCGTTGATAAACCCATCTCGGGAAATGTGGGAAAAAAGGAGTTGTGTACAGCGCCTAAAGACTGCCCCTGGGAGAGCGATTATAAAAGTGACGAGTAAAAAAAGGCTGATTCCTGGGAGGAATTCAAATTCCTCTTTTACCTACGAAGGTAATCTCCATAAAGTATTATTCACTGATCTAGTATAAAATCATTTTTACTCGCAAGACTTAAAAGTGGTTCGCTCCATCAATCTGACAAGCACGTCATATGATTACGAGATATTACTCTTCCGGCAACTGGCGAACCCCCTCGACCACCCCACACAGGCAACAGCATGTCAGGAACACCCTCCAAAGAAGAAGGCAAACCCCAAAAAGTCGTCCAACGAGGCAAAGGCAAAGCTCTCAACGCCCTAGCCGCCGCCTCAGGACGAGACCCAGCCCTCATAGCCGCCGCCGCCGAAGCGAGCGCCAAAGCGAACGCCAAGGCCGCCGCGGCCAAACAAGAAGAAGAACGAGCCAAACGGTTGGCCGAGGAACAGCGGGCCAAGGAACGAGCCACCCCGAGGGGAATTTATGATTCTTTGAGTTCGGAGGAGAGGTATCGGTTTGAATGCTTTCGACGATGTGGTTTTCCGTCGAGGCCGGTGGAGGAGTTTGTGGCCGGAGCCATGGTGGAGGAGGCGAGGCGGCGGTATTTGGTTCTGAGGGGGGTAGTGGCTGGATTGGGAGTTCCTTCGAATGGAGGGTCGGGGGATGCTTCGGGTTTGACGGATGGAGAGCATGAATCTACGGACACTTCGGGAGGGACGGGCGCTTCCTCTTCGTTGGAGGAACATTCTGACCAAAACGCAAAGCAGCGGAGGAAACGAACCAAGAAATCCTATTTGAATGAAGAGTCTAAGCGGCGTAGAGATGCCATGGATCAGCCGTTCCCATATTTGATTGGAACATCGAGTCAGGGAGCTACTGGCACGCAGCAACGAGTTCCTCGGTTGGAAGATTTGGTCGCGCCGGAATCAGCCTCCGAAATCGTGGTAGTTGTATCGACATTGGCGAAATGCTATGCTCAGAGATTAGTGGCGGCAGCGAGGAGAGTGGCCGATGCAGAAGATGAAGCGGCAAACCTTGATAGCGCAGAATCAGAAGAACAATCTTGCCAGAATGAGGAAGACAATGATCTGCAAGCGTCAGTATCTCAGACAGGAACCAAACCCATAAAGCCGTTACAGCCGCATCATTACATGGATGCGTATAGACATCGTGTCAATGCTGGAATTGATCCTGGATTTTGGATGAATGACATGATTTGTAAAGGAAGTCGAGAGCGGCAGAGCGATAGGAAGGGTGCAGGTGTCACTGAAGCGGCGGCGGTGGGAAGAAGAAATTGGAAAAGTGCTCATTTGGCAGCTTTGGCTGCGCAAGATGCGTATGATGAAATGGTGAGGGAGGAAAGTAATAAGGTACATAACCCAGATCTGCAATCTATGGATATTGAGGATGGCAAGTAGAGGTGGTGTGCGTACAATTGCTGTAATTTTGCATAAGTTGTGCTTTAAGTTCTACCTGTCCATATTGAGCTACATTTAAGAAGTTACCACTAGGAGAAAAAAATGACTGACAAAGTTGACAACAAGTAATGTTAACGATTTGAGCTTTCTCCTACCAGAGAACAGGGATTAAAGTAGACCAAAAAGGTTTGCGGCCGCCATCAGCAATAGAACAAATGTAGATGGATGTCAAGCCTTGCACGAAGCATTAAAATCGAGAAGCAATATTGCTTCATCGTGGAAAAGTGTAGCTCCCAAACTCAGACACAAATTGTATCTTATCACTTGTTAGTTCCCCATCATTTACAAAACACAACACAAAGGCCTTGATATTGAACATTCTCTGCTGTGAAAATTGAGAACGATCCTAATCATGATACAACTTGTTGGCCCGTCTTCCCCATAGAGTCATCACATTCTTAGCCTGCAACGACTCATCAAAAATCAAAGAGAGGATAAAAAATCAGGGTACTTCTACCCCGATCTTCTCCGAATCAAAATTCCTCTCGTACAACCTTGACTGCCTTGAGGAGACACTCCCATCTGCCCCATCATCTCCCTCCACTCATCATACATAGCCCTAGTCCTGTCCCTATTCAAAATCCATCTCCGTAGCGTCCTCCGACATCCCTCCAACCGCTCTTCCGCCCAAGCCGCCGGTAAATTATGTACCGTTTGCCTGCGTCGATTCTTCACCTTGGTGATCCCCCTGACACTTTCGGCCAAATCTTGCCGGGTATACCCCGTATTTAATAAAATCGCCTCCCGTTCGAAACGTTGCAGGACCAAGTCTTCGGGACGAGGGTCGGCGCATCCGCGGTAGAGTTGGGATTGATGACGTTCGTATTCGTCGATGGTGGAGGTGTAGTGGGATGGGTCGTAGCGCCATCCTAGGCCTAGGGATGGGCCTGTGGAGCAGCTGGGGTTGTCGCCGAGGATGGTTTCGTAGGTTCGGATTTGGAGGGTGGAGAAGTTTACGGACTTTTTAGGGGGTGTTCGGTAAGATTTGGGTTGTTGGGGCGGTGAGTTAGGATGGGGTTGTTGAGGTGGTGGGGTGCGATTGGGTTGAGCTTGGGGCTGTAAGGAGGGGGTATTGGATGTCCATGTTGTTGTTAGGGGATGCTTGGGGCCTTGAGGATTTGAGAAATGAGACGGGATAGAGGGAGGAAGAACTGGTGGATACGAGCATCCCACTATACTATTTGATCGAAATACAGTCTCTTTCGGACCTTGGTAAGGAGATGTCGGTTGAAGATCATGGCCCACATTGCTGGTGCGAGTATGGTCATCTTCCCTCCATAGACGATCATGTTTCCAATCCATCTCTTGATAGACTCTCCCATCCTTGATGAACGCTCCACGCGACTGCGGGGAAAGACGATTCAAGGATGCGGATGGAACCGAGACGGGCTTGGACCCACGCGCATTCACGTCGGCCCGTTGACCCCCCTGAGATATCTGCTGCGAGGGTGGCACGAGATTCGGAAGCGAAGGGGCACGATTACTCGTACGAGGACCATGATCACTCGACGATACAGCATCGTACTTGAATGACTGTTTGGGCAAGTAAGGATCTCTCATGATCCCCATGCCCATATCAGGGACGTAGCTCCCCTCCCTCTGGCGACAGTAGGCATCACCCAAAAACGAAGGCACGGGAGCATGATGCCCATTCCCATCGTGTTGAGTCCTCAAAGGTCCGCGATGTCCATACCCGTAATTGTAGGCATCCTCGTAGTAATATCGATGAAGCTCCGTCTGCTCCACTTCTTGCTCCCACCGCATGCGATCTCGCATGTATTCCATGGTCAGAGGATGATGACGATGGAGGGGGCCAGGTCCAAACGAGGCCATGTACTCCATGGGAGCAAGATGGGGCGATCGATGCGTCACCGGCGGGACTGGCACATCGGTCCCATTCCCACGTCCCTCCTCCTCTACATCGCCCCTCTTCTCCTCTTCATTCGCCCTGCCGGCCGAGGAAGCAGCCAGAAAAACATCCTCGCTCCCGCCCCTCTGTCTCCTCATAATACTCAACGCCGTAGGCGCCACGACCGCGTCGGACTTGACGTGATGTTTTTCCCTGGCATAATCCCGCGCGCGCGAACTGCGATGTCGCGCCGTTTCGAGGACATTGTATTCATCCCACGCGGCGTTCAATGCGCCGTCGGTGTCGTCGTCGGTTTCGTGTGCCACGATGACGATGGGCGAGGTTAGTTTTTCCGAGGAGGATTCTCCCCCCGCCGACATGTTGGATGATTGCATGTATGGGACGGAGGGCGGGGGGCTCGGTGCGTGCGTGATGAAAGTAGTTGTATTGTTGTTGTCAATTTTGGGAATTGAATTGAATTCGACGCCAGTGGAACTCCGTTTGATTACTTGCGGGTCTAATGTGTTCTCGTTTGTGGTCTCCTTGCGCGCCCTGCCTGCCAGCAAAGCACTCAACTTATCGGACAAAGCAAACTTTGATACAACATGATGTTCTACCACGGCTTTGACGTCTGAAAACAATTTCTTCAGAGAACAAAATACTATCGTGCTACACCACAAAAATAACAAATACACAACTCGAGGTCCATGAGAGTGGTAAGGAATCAATGGTCCTACGCAGTTGTGCACGTAACGTATAGTCGTATCATATTGTGCATTTAAGTACCAAATCCACTTTAAATGTCCGATTGATGATGTCATATGACACGACGATTGTATCATTTATGAAAATGCACCCTGGACTATAAATGAAAGTGCGAAGATTTGAAGTGAAAGGTCCGCCGAATTTTGCGGAATCATCTGTCGGCGATGATAAAGCCTCAAAAGCCTGGACGGAGTCATTTGGGAGAATCCACGGGAGAACGTTCTCGTTTTATTTGCGAACCCATTGTCTACTACCTCTAACGAGTCCACTTACTCAAGTGGGAGTATACGTAACCTGTTTTACGACTACCACGCGAGTCCCGTTTGTGAGTAGGATGTGGTTTGTGTCCGAACTGGGTCCCACTTCATTAGCCACGGGGCTAGTGCAGTCGAATATATTGTACGGTATAGTGATGACCAGCGTCAGTTTTGAACTTCCGCAGGTTGGAAAATCAAATGTCCCTTCAAAAGTTTGCTTCAAGCACATCATTTTCCTCCGGAAAATACGGTCATTACATTCCTCCGGAAAATAACATCAGACCTTCTTGCGCAACCGCTGCTGAATCGTCAGCCTTCATTCTTCGGTGCTCTTGTCAAGGAAATGACAAGATTTTTTTAACTCTTAGAAACCGTCCAAAATCGTTTTTTTTGTATGAAGAAAATCAAAAAACTTAAACGAAGAGTGCACGCTGTCATCACTTCTTTGGAGCATTCTCCAAGCCTACTCCTCATAAGAAAGAAATATTCACAGAGCCTGGCCAACTAAGTGGTAAAGCGGCAACTACTGACAATGTTGTTAGCAACACAACAAGGACTATGTCCTCTAAAGCAGAGTTGATGCAATTGTTGTACCAACTCATCTTAACACTGTGATCGTATACTTGGATTTCTTGAGTTATTCTGATATGGCATCGGCCACAGATCTACTTCTGAGTAGTACTTTTACATTCACCTCATTTTTTGTTACATGAACCCTTAGTTGGATATGTCCAGTGCAAAAATGTTTGCAGTGCAGAAATGTTTGCTTTGGGTGCTAAAACAAGACAGTTCGTCAAGTCCCATGACATGTGTATCTGTGTTGGCATGTAAGCAAAGATACAAAGAGAGTTTTTGATGTGCTTTGATGACAATATTGTGACTGCTTGATGTGTCCATTAAGAACAAGAAAAATAATAGTAGTAGAAAGCACAGTACCACTGTCCGCAATGCAAAAAATCTTGAGACACATTGAAGAAATAATCATAGTTAACTATAGAACATCACAAGACAACAATTTTGAATCTCAAGTTCATATGCATTTAATTACCATCACAAGACAACAGTTTTGATGCTTGAGTTGAAAGATAATAAGTTACTTATTTAGTTGAAGACTGCTTTGTAAGTAAATTTTCTAGGTTTATTTTTTGTTTTTGGTTGGACCACACATGGATTTTGAAAGGTCAAGTTCAATGCATGAGTCGTGGCAAGACCAACACAAACAAATCTCATAACTTCAGGTGTAGAGAAGCTGAGTTAAGGCTGTGATTTTGTTCGACGAATAGAGAACAGCAAATAGGTATTATAGCGATTTTTTTTCTATTCGTTGTTCTACTCAAAATCACGATTTTGTTGTTCGCGCGAACAGCGAACAGCACAATAGGGCAATAGACCCCCTTATTTGTAGCTTATCTCGAATAGCGAACAGGCCAATGGACCAATCGCGGGCTTCCCCGCCACCACAAAAACTGACGTAAGCAAGAATATTTACTGAAATCTAATTTTTGTGAAAAGGGGGACGATGTAACTTTCGTACTTAGGATATGATTTAGAACATAAAAGAATAAATTTGAAGTTTTTTAAGTGCGCGGAGTGATGCAAAAAAGGCGGGAAACGCTGTTCCTCTATTCGTCTATTCGTTTCGTGGGGTACGAACAGCCCCCTCTGTTCGTCTATTCGTGATCGCCCAAAACGAATAGAGAACAGAAAAATGGCAATTTCGCTATCTGTTCCCCTATTCGTATAAACAAAATCACGATTTGAGCTACGAATAGAGGAACAGCCCGTTTTAGCGATATTGCTGTTCTCTGTTCGTCGAACAAAATCACAGCCTAATATCATGTTATGGTTGGTAGGTTACTGAGGAAGATAACAATCAAGTTAGAATGAAACTGCCAAACTTACCTTGACTGCTGATCTGTCCACTGACTACTTAGTCATGAATCACAAAAGATGAGAGCAAACCAGCAGTTCCTCATGTTTGCAGCTGAAATGATTCATTCCTTATTGCATTGGCAGGGGGGGGCATCAGACATTAAATTGTTGTCACGGCTAATATTTCCTGATTTTCTTGCAGAGCTTCAATAATGGCATAGATTTTTTATTGAATAATGACTTACACATCACATATGAGGAGAAAAATATAATGCAATTACTTGCCTTCTATCCGTTGCAGTGGGTCCATAGGCAGGGCAAAGGAGGACAAATCAGTCTGAGAGCTTTGGTTTCTTCGTTGCTTAGAGGGTGAATTGTGGGAGAAATTTTTTAATCAACCACTAATTGATGTGTCACAAAATAGGAGGGGACATAGGAGTTACTCACATTCAAGGCAGTGGCAATATCATATTTATATTTAACGTAGTATGTCAAATGTTGCGGAGGGGTTGTAGCCAGCCCTGAAAATATCTGGATTGTTTGGATGTAGGGCAGGTATTGTCAACTAAACTGTTTTTTGACTTATGAAAATAAATCAAAGGGGGGCGCCATAAGTTCTTACTAAGTTTGGTGCATCACTGCAATAACACAGCACATAGGAGGCTGGTGAGAGTGGGTCAAGGTCCCTGCAGGGTTCTATGTGCTTTCTTTCCTGGAGTGACCTTGAGATGCAATACATGATGAATCCTCTCCATTTCTTTTTATTTATGATCATTTATAAAGGGGGGGCATCCCTTGTCCAACATGCTCAAGGCAATGAGGAGGGATGACAGAACGTAACTTGGTCTGGCGACTTTGTATTTGGCCAACATGTCACAGAACAAGAACACATAACACAACAAAACCTATCTTATGCTGGTCCAATTTTCTAAGAAGACTGGACTTAATTTGTATTGGGCCATTTTGAATCAAATTAAATTTCTGCCCATCAGTTGTCAGAGGTGTGCATACTGCCATCAAAAGGCTGAACTTCCGCGTGTTTGAATGATATGCAACAATACACATATGAATGAGACCAATATTCTGTCCTCATCATCAAAAAATGTATACCGTGAAATCCACAATCAAATTGAAAATCATTAGCAAGCAGAGAATCATCTCGTCCAAAAATCATGAATGGGTCCCTTTACCTATTGGGTGAAAAGAGACAGCTGGTGATGTGATGCAACTTTTTATATGTATACCCACACGTCAAGATCAAGAGGATGAGCTGGACTCACTTGATAAAGAACCGGTTCTTAGGTGGCTGTGAATTCATCTCCTTTTCAAGTGTCAACCTCAATGGCATTGTTGTAAGTCACTTTGACACAGGGCTTGGAAACAAGATAATAATAAAAGTAACGTCCAACATGAGGATTGTTATTGTTGATGTAGATGCAAGCAAATGGGTGCTGGGGAAATAAATATGTAGCTGGACTATATTGTACCATAATTAATGTTCAACATCTCTGATTGATGATGTGATTCAGGTTTCTTTACCTCTCTCTAGAAAGGAACATCTTGAGAGAACACTTTATCATGGCATAGGTGCCCATCCATGAGCCAAGTAGAGGTACTGTAGGTAGTATTTGGTAGTATTGTACCATACACAGGGTTATACCCTGTTATACTCTACACGAAACGATATGCAAGTTACATGCACAAACTGCAACTACGATGCCACGGCACGAACAACGGTCGTAAACCTGACCGGAACCATGGCACGATTCTGTGCAATCCAGTTGATTGTCACCGTGTTCATCGCCTCAAGCCGGCATGTCAACTCCTTCGGTCTAGCTGGAAGACTCGGTGCGTGGATTAGGCACATAACACGTTACAATGTTGTCTAGTATCACGTTGTTCTGCCACTGCACTTCGCTCCCTCCATGGCAACATAGTCAGGTGTCTTCGTGTCCACACTAAAGGATGCAGCTTCCATTCGTTGTAAAGCGTCTGGACGCTGAAATGCACAATGATAGATAGTCTAGTCTCTCACTCGTGCATTCATGATTTGTTTGTCATGATTCACAGCTAATGTACGTCACAGACAGAGACTGCCACAGCGGTACCAAACTCATAAAGATGGGTCCAGATTGTATTCGCTGAAGCAGGACAGCGACGAAACATCCAAAACGCCCCAACGCCAGAAGAAATACAATGCAGATAACATTTCCTCCTCCACCGTACGAAGCACAACCCAAACGGACGCCATCGGCAAATTCGAACCCACCGAAACATTCTCCATCCCCCCCTCCACCCTCCGCCCCTTCCTCCTCCTCCTCCTCTCCCAATTCATCCTCTTCCTCGGAGTCGGAGCCGTCATCCCCATAATCCCCATCTACTCCCAATCCATCGGTCTCTCTTCCACCTCCAACGGAATCGTTATCAGCGCACCCGCCGTAGCCCTCCTCATCACCAGTCGCCTCAGCGCCGAATATGCCGATCGCGCACGAAAACCCGCCATGCTCCTGGGAATGAGCGCCATTGGTCTCTCGGACGTGGGAACGGCAATGGCATCGTCCCTGCCCGCATTGGTCGCGGCACGATTGGGGTTGGGGCTCGGAAGGGGATTTGCCGAAGCGGGCGAGAGGGGGATGTTGACCGATTTGGCGAATCGAGCGCCGGGAGATTGGAGAGGGAGGGGTTTGGCTTTGCAGCAGGCGTGTGTGGCTGTGGGGATTGCGTGTGGGGCTCCGTTGGGGGGGGCGGTGGTGGATAGGTTTGGGGTGAGGAGTGGGTTTTTGTGTGTTAGTGCTGCTGCGGGGGTTTGTTTGGGGTTGTATGCGTTGCTTCCGGAGACGGTTGGGAGGAGAAGTGATGCGGATGAACATGAAGATAAAGATCAGAGCATTGATACGACAAATGATGATGCGAATGGCGTGGACGATAAAGCAGACTGGATACGACTGTTGACAACTTCGTCAACATGGCGCGCCCTCGCTGTATGTCAATGCGGCAGTTCCTTCGGGTACGCTTGCAAGATTGCCATAATTCCCATCCTAGCTGCCAACTATCTCCCTGGAGGTATAACTAGTTCAGGGTTCCTTCTGTCCGCGGCAGGTCTGGCGGGTCTCATTGGTGCGCCACTTGGGGGCTACGTTACTGATCAACTTGGGAGTCGATTTGCTGCGAGTTCTGCTGGTTTATTGAGTGGGATATCATTAGTCTTGATACCGTTTGGGTTGACATTGCTTGACAACATCAAATCCACACCGTTACTAGACACAGTCCAATTTACCGTTCTCAATGATCTAGGTGGACCAGGACCTGCATCATTTGTTGTTCTAGTTCTTTTATGGAGTATCGGTGCATCTGCTCAAGGACCTGCACTCATCGCCCTTGCTCAACAGCAAGCTCCAGTGGGTAGAGAAGCTACGGCATTGGGATTGCCTAGGGCTGCTGGCGATGCAACATATATCATTGCTCCATTGATATTGGGATATGCTTCGGATGTTGCAGGGAGCTCTATTCCAGGAGTGGCATGTGCCGTTGCGGGATCAGCTATGTGCTTGGGGAGTTTGGTGTTGATCTTCTTTCCGTCCTCACCTATAGCTAGGCAATGATTCTGTGCATTGTTACTTGATTTGAAGAACCCTGATTACTTGCACATTTGTACGCCTCAGGCACACTATGTCATTGACATAACGCAATTTTACTTAGTTCCTCGTAGCTGCTCTATGGATAATGTTCTACTTAGCAATGCTGATGGCTTCAATTTGTAAGGAACTATGAACCCATGCATAGTCTTCGAGTTCACATTTTTGTCCAATTTACTTATCTTACAAGATGATTGAACCAAACACCTCGTGTTTGACGTTTTAATATTTTTAAAGGGCAACTGAAAGCCCTGGTCGGGACAACACCATATTGCTCATTTCTCTTGTTTCAAACAATTGATTCATTGGAATGTTTTGGATTGTAACTAAATGCATGTTAGGGTGATATCCATGGGCATGTTCTCTGCCACAGCACCCCAAGGAAGGCTGCATGAGCATCTTGTCTGTATTCCTGAATTCTGAATAGCATGGATCTGCATCTGAATCCTTATAGCTATGTGTTTCCATATTTTGATGTGCTTGTTTCAAAATATCTATGTTTTATATTTGGGATCATGGTGTTGTATAAAATTTCTACTATGACAGCAGATTTGACATGGCAGGTGCTAGCACAGTGTTTTGCTTTGTACCTTATGTTTGGACAGATCTGCCTCCCATTGTTGAATGTTTTATTTCAGTGTTTTCATCCTTTTTATCGATTTGAGACAACAATCTTTCTAGAGCATTTTCTATTTCATACAATAATATTTGGGAGAATTTCTGTCCTACTACCACCAGTGGATTTGATGGACTTATGAGCCACAGAATCGTTTGGGGGTGGCACCAAAAGTCAGGAGAGCTTTTTCCAGAAGTGTCATATCTGCAAAATTCTGTTTTAGCCTTCACAGTTGTCATCAAAGCCTGCCTTCTGGGGTTATTGTTTCATATGTTCTGTTAATTATTAGATTCTTATTTTTAGACACATTATACTTCTTCTTTGGGGGAGAATTTTGCATGATAGGTGGGGATACTATTGTTTTATAATTAAAGTATGGTGTGCGAAAGTTGAATAACTGAATGACATTGATTTCTTTTGATTGTGAGTTGTTTCTGCAACTATCTGTTTGCTTGATGTTATTCTCCGACTCAGCCCTAATGAGACTGTCAATTGGATTATGAGCTCAAAATGAGTATTGCAGCCTGTGACAAGAACTGCTATTTTTCATTGATGCTTATTATTTCTATATAAGTTGAAGGTAATTTCAAGGTATAGGTACCCTGCATTTACATCAGCCTGAGGAGAAGCGGGCTTTGCTTTGCTCCATTTGATGATACAGCACTTTTTATGTACCATCTCCTTCTTGATCTTCTATTTAATAATGAACATCAAATGAATCATTGTGTCTTGGATGACTTCAACAGAAACAGGCTCCACATTTAAGTGCTTCCTGAAAGTAGTACTCTGAAATTTGGAGAATGGGATCAGTTCAAGAACTGCAAGCTCAGTAAATGTGACCAATGACCTTTCCATGGGTGTTAACTTCATGCCCAGCATTTCAGCGAGAATCCTCTTGACCTTGTCACCATTCTCCTTCCTCAGTGCTTTGACAATTTCATCAAGGTGTCACATCCACCATAGCAAGACCTGAGATGGGTCAGTGGATTGCCATATTTTGTTTTGGTGACAATAAAGGTTGTCTTGCAACATCTTTTGTTGCTCTCCTCATTGTTAATTCCTATGGTTGTGATTGTCATCAGGTCATCAGGGTTTGCAAAGTCCTGCCAACCCTCAGGATACAATACTTGAAACTTATCCTTGTCACTAATAGGTGCATTGCATCAGTCAGAGGAGAAGCAGGTTTTGCTTTGTTCTTAGATGGCATAATGAAGGATGTCACAATGAATGAATACTCATATATAATTAGTATCTTTAACACAACACAGGGAAAAGTGAGAAGTAATGTTTGTGTAAGTTGATTCACAAACAGTGTGTCACAGAAATAATTTGTATCAACAGAAGTGTTGAGATGGCAGACTCACCTAGTATCCAAATGGATACAAGTCAAAAACATGGAGAGAGGGAATTTAGGGAGATCAAGGAAAATTCCAAAAATTGCATCAGATGAATAAGGATGATGTTGCATCCAATGAATACTTCTGTGACCAATGAAATGAATGTGGCATTCAATGAATATGAATTTTGTAGGATGAATAACAATCTTGCATCCAATGAATACCAAATCTGCATCCAATGAAGACTAATCCTGCATCTGATGAATACATCCAAAATCCTTATTGTTCTTATGAATACTGTCCGAACAGATTCTTATTGTAGTTTATGTTGCATCAAGGTTGTGTTTGTGTTTGTGTTTGTGTTTGTGTGATCGTTGTGATGTAGGTGTGATCAGCCAAGAGTGTGTAAAGCCAGTTGGATACGTGAGTGCTTGCTAATTATTTGGGGAGGTTGCCTTGGGTGACATGTCTGTGGGTTTCCATTGATATTGTGAACGGAGATTATATCTTGTGAAATTTTATTAGAAATAATATAAAAAAGCATATTGGGGTATATTCGGAATATATTATTAGGATATACAGTAGGCAAAGGATACATAAAGAGGATATCTATTTTTCCAAGGATCTATTATCCAGATTTAATATGAGGCTAGGATACGATATCCTTTTTTCAAATATCTGATAATATCATGGGCATATTCATGTGAGATAGAGATGAAGGGAACAAGATGGTGGATGCATCTGAAGATCAGGCACAAGAAGGCAGCAACCCCTGTTCTGATGCCATACCGCAAGCAGTCCTGTCATGTCTGTGGAGCTTCCTGTGGGTGTATGCAACACAAGAGCTTCCAAGTGAACTATAAGCCAATGCAGGAAGACCAAGGCAATCACCAATAATGGCGTTGCTTTGTCTGCAGATGCGACAAATGCCAAAACGAAGAATGTGTGTAGGGTGTTGCAGTCAGAGAAATGAGCAGAAATCACCGTTCCCTTGTTGCTGCTCCTTGTGGCATAAACAACGATGTCCACGCCAATCACACCCGTAGAAAGTAATATCAAATATCTATTCTGACATTCTCAACTTGGTGGATAGACTATCCAAATCCACTAAATGGAGGATAGATTATCAGGATATTGCATAGTACCTGTAATAGGATATAGATTCAGAATCTATGGCATATACACATAACTTTAATTAACCCTAACCCTAACCCTACTCTACCACCACCACCACCACCACGACCTCATCTTCCTTGTCCTCCTCATCCTTCTCATCATCATCCTCTCCTTCTGCTTCATTATCAGTTGCCACAGTCTCATCTCCATTCCTCCATTCAGTCTGTTGCTTGATCTTAGCCCTAATGTCCTTTCTTTTGCTATCCTTCCTCATCTTGTTGGCCATCCTCATATCTACATAACTCCAAAGATCCTTACTGTAGTTCAAGTAGAGGATGCATTCAAATGTAAGAGGTGAAAGAGACGTATGTTGCTTGGTTAGGATGGATCCTGCAATACTCCACAGCATCTCAATCTCAGCTGCAGACCCACAAATAAAGTCCACATTTATGTACTTGGAAACAAATTTGTTGGCCTGCTTCCTCTTCTAATTCCTCTGCAAGATTTTATCAGAAACGGAAACAGCCTCCTTGACAACATCAATGCAATTCTGGTTGTCTTTCGGGTAGTCAGGGCACTTAATCTTGAGGAGACACGATGCAAGCTTCCTTTTCTGCAGAGGCATATCTACCTCACGTTGCTGTTGGATCTTGAGCACTCCAGTAACAAATTGTGGGTTAGAGTTATAATGGTTGCCAGCCTTGATTTTGTCAGGCTTAAGCTCGCAGAACTCAAATTCATCCTCCTTGCTCCATGTCCAATAGTAATATATTTGCAGAGAAAAGGAAGTGTGTTTTGGCAGTCAGTAAGGGTCTGTCCTCTTGGTTGTACGTGCTTCTCAGAGACTACCTTGATATCTTGGAGGTACTTAAGGTGTTTGTTGATGCTATCCATTGTGCAAGGTTTGTTTACTGTTTTATTTTTGACCTTGGTGAACTTGGTTGGGTAACACTTAACAATACCCTTCAGATAGTCCTTGGACTTCAAGTTACTTTGTAAGACATCACAAATGTTCTTCCATTTGGGCATTGACTTGGACTTGAGCTTCATGCAAGTAGAGGTAGCTGATTGAGCATAGGCAAGATTAGCTGACAGTTTGTTGCTGACAGTGACAGAGGTGTGTACATCATGAATGGAATTAAAGAGTGCACCAAGGTCAGGGGTGCCCTTGTCCATCTCTTTACCCCAGTAGATCAAACAGTGGTCATGGCAGCCTAAATGAGGATAGCCAAGATCTTTTGCTGAAACCCAGGGTTTGAATCAGTAATATCCCCAACTTGGCAAACAACAAAGTATGAAACCTCATCAAATGCGAGCTCTCAAACAGTTCAGTTAAATGTTTGACATGAACTGCAATAAACAAGATAGACACCTTTTCCTGTAGAATAAGGCAGACAAAACTTCATCAATAAACGGAATTGAATGTGTCAATGAACCAATGAACAAAATGGTAAATACCTCTTTCTCTCCTCCAATATACCCATGTACTATCATCATTGCTGTCATATCCATGGTCACTGCTACTTTCATCCTGAGCCTGAGATACCATAGCACTTCTCTTCTCTTGCTATGCATCTCTGTCTTCCTCATTTTCAAAGAAACCCAATGGTCCAGTGCTCAATATATGCTGGACAACATCATACTTATCTTCATTCTTCATGTAATTTACCTCCTGAACAGTAACTCCAAAGTAGTGAGTGATACATCTGCTGAAACCATTATGGATGATACAGCATTTTTATGTACTATCTCCTTCTTGATCTTCTCTTCAACAATGAACATCAAATGAATCATTGTGTCTTGGATGACTTGAACAGAAACAGGCTCCACATTTAAGTGCTTCCTGAAAGTAGTACTCTGAATTTTGGAGAACGGGATCAGTTCAAGAACTGCAAGCTCAGTAAATGTAACCAATGACCTTTCCATGGGTGTTAACTTCATGCCCGGCATGTCACCGAGAATCCTCTTGACCTTGCCACCATTCTCCTTCCTCAGTGCTTATTTTTGCATACTGGAGAGCAGTTGTTTCAGACACTAAAGACCTTCAAACAGTCTTGTTGGAGTCCTTGATTTGCCACCAAAAAAATGGCTTGGTCAATTTTTGTGCTGTCTTTCTTAGTTGGTTTGACATGAATCAATCTATTGGTGAGAGGTGCTACCCAATATATTATCTGCACGAGGGTTGTTAGGTAGCAGGTGTTTCCAAGATTTGGTATCCCGACCATTTGATGGCAGTGGATGAAACCGCGGATGGTGTGGGAAGAATTGTGGAAGCTGATGAGACCGATGGCAAAGCCTAGGCTGGACTGCGGGAGGAATGGCAGAAGGTACACTTCCTGGTGCATCAGATGAGCTCTCCACCTCGACATACCACAGTTCTAAAATGCTATATCCTCTTGCATATTGGGACATTCGAACATTTGACCTTACCATTTGAATCCTTTTTGGGGGTTTCAGCATTCCATCATAGATGTCATGAATACCATGTGGATTTTTGGTGTCCATACTAATTGCTCTATAATGAGATCCATCATGCAGAATAACACCAGCAAGGGAGTGTGGAATGTCTGGGGGAACTAGCACTTGCTTCGGAATGTCATCAAGGGTTTGGAAGCTATGAAATAATTTTGTTTTTGAGTCACCATGAATTGTCATCACCCAAGGACATGACAAAAAGGAAGCCACTACAGTTGTCTTTCTCATCCCTTGTTCTGGGCAAAAATATATTCTGCATCACCAGATTTTGCTGTACCTATGGGCATCTTGTCGGAACTGTCTCCTAAATCAATCAAATCTTTCCTTCTCTTGCATGATCTTTCATCCAAATGGTCTATTGGATTGCTAAATCTTTAATGTAACTGATGTGTAGGAAATGCTTTTGTTGCCGATCATAGTGTTTTGATGCGGCTTCAAAGTGTCTGTGAAGGGGGCGGTTCTCTCCTAACTTGGAACAGGCTCCCCAAATCAACTGCCGTATGCCATGTGCCTGAAATAATACTAGAAATGGCCTACAATCCAAGATGTTTCCCCAACAACTCCACATTTCAATGTTCCCATTTTTTACAACACTTTTTCGTAGTTTGTCACTTTAAAGGGGATTGTAAAAGCATCTTGACAAAACATCATGGCGGTCTTTATCAAAATCTCCTTTCTTGATACAGTTCAATTCTTCAATGAGGAGTGAATACTTCTCCAAAACAGAATGGGGTACAAAGCCTCAAATCCATATCCAAAGGAAGAAGATCATCTGAAGGTTGGTGTCCAGAGGGCAAGTGCTTTTTTCTTGGTATTGATTATTGGAGTTGGGAGGTTTGTATATGTTGGACCCCAAATGTGCACTGGCCCCATGCTGGCACTGGGACCAATTTTTTGTCCCGTGCTGGAACTGGGATGCCGACGTCCCCATACTGGCACTCTCTGTCAAAAAGTGATCTGTTGACAATTTGGGGACAATTTTTGGTTGAAGTAGACACTTAAGTGTAAACAATGAAAAAATTCTGATTCGCTTTCTGACATAAGTAAAGAGGCCATCTGCCCCATTCTGCTGCATCACTGACATGCCATCTTGCTTCCTCATGGATAGTGCCGGTACGGGGGATCCCATATTGGCACTAGTGCCAGTATGGGATGCCCCGAAAAGGCACTAGTGCCAGTATGGGGCCGGTGCCAATTTGGGGTTACATGGCCATTGTCCAGTTCCAACACTGGACATCCAGTTCCAGCACGGGACATGACACAAACTTGTTTTTGAGTCCAGTTCCAGCACGGGGCACCCCATAGTGGCACGGTGCCAGTATGGGGACGACGGCACCCCAGTTCCAGCACGGGACGAAAAATTGGTCCCAGTTCCAGCACGGGACCGGTGCCTATTTGGGGGCTAACATATATATAGGACCATTGGATTGCCGGCCGTTCCAGTAAGGCAGCACTGGTCAGATACCTAAGAAGGAAATGGAGATATGTATTTGAGTTACACTAATCCATACAAAAACGAGAGAAACTGTCTTTCCATACAGAAGGAGGAGTTGATTCAACAGCTTGACTTGCAGTTGATGAGCCCATTGATGATGGCATAGCCTTCTCAGAGGGATTTGTTTTCTCAGGAGTAAGGTCTGGCGAGGTGGGTACTGGCGATTGAGTGGGAGATTTTATGATTGTTCTTCTCTTCCTAGCATCAAGCTCAGCTTTTTTCTGAGCCTCAAGCCTTTCTGATTCTTCTCGCCGATGTCTCCTATTCTCCTCATCCTTCTTCTTTGGCGCTTTCTCTCTTTGTTCTTCTAGCAGTTTCTGCATGACTTCTCTCACCTCAAGCAGTGTCTTGTTTATTACTGGCCAAAGGGCCTTCCAAAATTCCACATCAAATGTTAATGGAACGGTGAGGTAATTGGCAAAACTTTTGACAGTAATATTACAGTCTTCAACTTGTTTCACCAAAAGCACCTTGCCTCTCAGTTTCGAGGTTATATCTGTATGGGTAACAAAAAGTATCAGTAAAAGAAGTATCAGTGCAAGCAGGCCGAAGGGAAATGCAATCTTACTCTGATACTGTGAAACCTAGCGTACATATAAGTTACGATGAATTGTTCAGCTATTTTATTAGTTGCTTTTGTGTTAGCTTTGTTGTGCTTACTTGTCATGTACCAACATTATTGGGTGAGTTTCTCTGCGGGGTTTGAGATATTTTTGGTCACTTTTGGTCACTTTCTGCAAAATGGTCACTGGATTTATCAGTTTATATGTTATAAAATGCCACCAAAATACTATCCTGTTACAATAAATTTCATTATTCTACTACTACCCCCAATTCTCCTTCACACATGACAAAGAACTCTGGGGGTTTTGAGTGGGTTGGGTGAAAAAAACCACAGCAGGTGGCTGGTATCACTGTGGGAAAAAACCCTTTGGGCACTTTATCCACGCGATTATGTATATAACTCTGTCACGAACATAACACATTCAGAAAAATGGTCAAGTTCGTCACTTTTCTCCAGAAAAAAAACTCAATACATCACCTCTGCAATAACTAACCTTTGCTTGTTCAGATGTCTTCAATGTATGAGAATTACATATGATCACGCGGATATATATATATAACAACGCCAACACAACACAAAGTTATATATATAACAAATGCATAAACTTACCTCTCATTACGAAAAATATCATACTCTGCGCTCTGAGTGTTGTCATTTACCCTGAGTCCTCCTCTTCTTCGGTAGAGCCCATTCATCAAAATCGGAGGGTATTTCGGGCCAAGCCACCTCGTTACTTTTTTGTCGGTGCTTGAAATTCCCCTTCAACGCGTCCTCGTGTAACCTCACCCAGTGCAATGCTTCCTCTCGAACCCTTTCACAGAAAACAAACAATCCTGGCCTTGGCGAATCGAAGAGGTCATTAAACTCCATCTCAAAACATCGTCTCCTTGCTTCAATGTGATCTCCAAAAATATTGTCACGAGACTTCTGTGCAATCAAAAAACACCAGGGCGCAACTACCAAAATATCCTCATCATCATTATTGCCCCATCTCAAAACATCGACTCCTTGCTTCAACGTGATCTCGAATAATATCGACATGAGACTTCTGCGCAATCAAAAATCACCAGAGCAAAACTCCAAAAATATCGACATTGTTGCCACCTCTCCAAAAACCGCGACGCACTGACATCTCAACCTATATCGTCACCAGTTTTCTGTGCAAAAACACGAAATACCTCAGTCCACATCCCAAACATCGACATCTATTTTCATGTCCTATCCAAAAAACATCATCACCATGCTTTGCTGAGTTCTCCAAAAATTCAGTCATACTTACATATCCCGTCGCCAAATCTCCCTTTTCGTCTGAATTTTAATTGAACATGTCAATCAGAGAACATCAAGAAAGTTATCCATCTTTGTCCCATTACCATACTTCATCTCAATAGCGCGAAACTTGTCGTCACCATACAAGTCCCGTCGAGTGTTCCTTATCAAATTGCATCCCTACGGGGTAGAGTTCCAAAAGGCGATTTGTTGGTATATACATAACAATGTCATGAACATGTGTTGTTATATACATAATAATGTCATAAACATACCTTTACTTTCGATCAATCAATCATGATGCCATAAAAGCGTCCGAAAAACATATATTGGAATATCCATAACAATGACATAAACATGTGTCACATATACATAACAAGGACATGAACACACCTAGGTGTGACCATTTCACATGTGGCTGGAAAGGGATGCAAAAACGTGATTGTTGGTATATACATAACCACGACATAAACATATGTTGGTATGTACATAAGAAAGACATAAACATACCTGTATGGGATCATTTCACATCTGGCCCAACAAAACAGATGGGCAGAAAAAAGCGATTTGTTGGTATATACGTAATAATGTCATGAACATGTGCTGTTATATACATAATAATGTCATAAACATACCTTTTTTTTCGATCAATCCTTGTTATGTACATAACATATCGATGTACATATCGATTTTTCGCAAACAAAGGAGTGTTGCAGTTGTGTTAATAAAATAATTCGCGTTATGTACATAAACAATTGATATACATAAAACAGACGTACCTGTGCCGCGAGTTATGTACATAACAAATCGATTTTGCACAAACAAAGTAGCGTGACAGTGCAGTGGCGTAATAAAGTTTCGCACGATTGCGTAAAAAACGACTTCCCCAATGTGACAACTCCGTATTGGGAGTCATTCAGGCCCATCTTGATCAGCGTCGTTCGATTTGTTCGGTGCGACCACTGCTCACATGTAAAAACATTCATGCTGCTGCACGTGAAAAAACAGTCACAGCAAGCACATTTCACGATCTACTCTACCAAAAGGTGTCCCTTCAAGATGCGATCATGGTGGTATTGCATCATCACAATCCGATGATGCCAAAACAATCATTTTGCTCATTGTTCATTGTCGGTCATTCTAATTGGGCTGATATTTGCATGGTGGTGGAAAGCAGTTCTGGAGCAGCCTGCATGCAGCGTGGGTGTGGTATTGTATCTACCAGTAAGGTGGTACCTTACCATACAAAAAATTAGCGATGTGGCACAAATTAGTGAGCAACCAACGGATATTTAAAATGTGTGCACAAAACGGGCATTTTTGCTTATCAAAACCTTCATTCCCTAATATGTGTAGACCCGTATAGTATGATATATTTAGTATTCATGTACGTATGTGAATAAGCATACCCCATGATTATGTATATAACTATTTGAATGCTTACAGGATGGTTGTTACGCAGCAGGCAAGAAAATGTCTGATTAAATGATATACAGACATTAATAAAAAATAAACGGACAAACATTAGCTTATATTCAGACATGTTGACATGTCTGACTTTGATATACAGCCATTAATATAAAATAATACTATCAAATTTTGTCGAGTTATTTAAACATAGTAAGTTTCCTAAAAATCAATATACTGTATATCTAGTAATTTCAATTTATATAACCCGTTTATATGTATACGGACATTAATATAAATTATTGTTACATTTTAAGATTCGAAACATTTAAAATCTTGTTTGTTTTCTCCAAACGTCCATAAACTATATTATATAGGCCATTTTTTGGTGACCATTTTGCAGAAAGTGACCAAAATCGACCATAAATATAAAATACCCTCTGCGGGTATCCTGTAGATACAATCTGTGATTGTGTAGTCCCAATCCATGGTTATTCCAATGAAGAGGTTTCCCTGCATGTTGGTGGATACCTCAAACATGTTTTTTTTGGTATCAGGGTTGATTGCTGTGAGGGAATGGCTGAGATGTTGTACGTCTTTGTCACGTGTGTATTTCACGGCGAAGTTGTCTACGACCAGTGCAAATTGAATTGGTTTGGTTTTGTGAGTCCAAAGTCCATTGGTGTAGTTGTGTTGGTAGTAACCGTATTTGTTTAGACATTTTTCAAGGAATTTGTTGGCCAAGATACCGGCTTGGGGAAGTCCATAGATGGCTTTCCAGCATTCCGTGATGACGTACCCGTTGGCAGTGGCAATTTTTCTCAGGTTGTATTTGTAGATTACGTCTTCAGGGAAGTCTGAGAGGTGCATTTGTACGTATTTGGGTCGGTGGTGATGTCAAGTGACATAAATTTGGCACCTGGTGTTGATGAGAAGTTTTTCTGTGAGCATGTTGGCAGTTCATGTGCCGATGTTGCCAGGGTAGTGTATGAGATTTTTTCACCAAGTGTTATTGAAATTTGATTGGGGTCCTGTTTTTCGGGGCGGTGGCTGGCACAAATTCTTGCATATTTGATGTCTGTTTGTTGTTCTGGGGGTACATCCTGTATGGCAATGAATGAGATCATGTTGGTGCCTTCAACAATTCCTTCAAGTCCTTGGGTGAGTCGTCCGATTTCTTTGCCGAACGCTTTGGACCACATCTTGCAATATTTGGAGCATTTTATGAGGTGTTGGTATTCAAGCATCTCACCTGTGTCTTTTTTCCATGACTGCTCCTGCTAGTTTGCAAAGTAGGTGCATTGGATACCTTCATGTTGCTAGGGTTTGGAGAGAGAGTTTGGTGTGTGAGAGTTCAAGTAGTGTCAGCATGGTGTCTGATGTTATTGATCCGTGACGTTTTTTCTGGGCTCTTGTGTTGTAGTGACAAGGTGTGGTGATGTCTTCGTGTTCAAGGTCTTCGTTGTCAGAGTTGTCGTCACTTATGTAGTTGGGTGTGCTTATTTGTTGTCTTTTTGGTGTGGGCGTGTCTTGAAGTGTGTTTGGGCTAGTGGGCACCCTTGGATGTCTGTGACTACTCTGCACCCTCAGTTGTTGGGCATTCGTATCGCTGATTTTTGTTGCAGCTTGTTGAAAATTGTGGCGAGTCGGTCAAGTTTGTGTAGGTTCAGGTCAGCAAGGCTGGTCTTCATGTTGGTTGTGATTGCTTGAGTGAGTTTCATTGCTGAGGTTACGATGGCATCAGCAATGGATGTGCTTGGTTGTTTTATCCGCTTGTGCTTGAAGTGGACTGTGTCTGTGATTCGTTCTGTTTTGGTGTCATGGATGAGTAGTTTGTGGCATCTGTAATGGTAAGGGGAGGTTTTGACATACCACAAGTCCATGGAGTGTCCACCAAATGATCTGCATTGGTCTGGACCCACATAGCATTGCGTGGCGCATCCAAGTGGTGCCAGGGGCGTTTTGTTGTAGTCATGGATGCCGTACACGTAACTGTGTGCAGAGATAGTGGGGCAGGCATTGGCAGGGCAGAGCATGTTCAGTGTGAGTTTGATTTGTGGGAGTAGTCGGTGCCATTCTCTGGTGGGATAAGAGTCATCACAGCCTAGAATGTTGGCAATGATGTGTCCTTTTGAAGTTTGGATCACTTTTTCCGCAAGGTTGCATTGATGGTTGTGCAGTGGGACTAGTTCCCAGGTTACTTGTTGCTTTTTGATTGCTTTGAGATATTCCTTTGGGGCCTCGTTGTCCAGAATTTGTTTTGCAGGTGTGATTCCAGCACTAGCAAGTTTGTCCATGATTGTGTCATAGATGTTGATTAGCTCTTGTGTTTCTTTTGAGCGCATTGGTTCCATGGCGATGTAGTTGCTGTCTATATTGATGAGTACTATGATGTATTTGTGGCCATTGCTGGAGACCACAGGGAATTATCCTGTTTGATCGGTGTATGCCAGTTCTGTTGTGTCTCTGATAGACATGTATATGTCCTTGTGCTTCTTGCGTTGCTGGGCTAGGTTGTGTTCGGCCTCTTGTATTGGCCTTGGTGGATCTGATGCCGGATTTGATGCGGCGCATGTGGCCCTTTGCTGTTTCGGTGGATTCAGGGAAGTGACATTTGACTGCTTTTGGTTTCTTGGTGGCTTTTTACCACGTTGTTTTGGTCGAGTATCCTGCTGATGCATGGTGCCATGCTATGACTTGTTCAGTGTTGGGAAGTTCATATATGCTGTTGGCAAACTTGGTGGTGGGAAGGTGTTTTCTCTTGTTCATGATGATGTCTGTTGCTCCTGTGCTTAGTAGTGTGGTGTCTGTGTTCAAGTTTGACATTGTCCGTTTTAAGGGTACTCCATGTAGTTTTGTCTGTGGGCACCACCATCCGCTGAGTATTGCTTGTTTGTCTGCCTTAACAGGGGTGGTTTCTGCATCAAAGATGTTGACCTTGGTTTTGGTGAAAATTGCAATGTTGTTTGCATCTGTGACTTTGCCTGCACTGAGTAGAGACTTCATGGCTAGTCCTGGTACCGTGTCTGCGTCAGTGGCTGGGAGGCGCATCTTGTACTGTAGGATGGCCTTCTTCCCTGCTTTTGATCAGCTACCGTTTGCTGCGATGAAGGTCTTGGATGAATCTTGGTGTGTTATGGTGACGTGCTTATAGTCACCTTTGTGGATGCAGGTTGATGTTGCTCCTGTGTCAACAGCAATGCTGGGTTCTTTTTCCGTGTTGTACTTGCATTGTTTCAATTTTGTTTGCTGCTTCTGCATTTTTTTTGTGCTTGCAGGGCATTGCATGCATTGTTGTTGAGCTGTTTGTGCATTTTTCTTGCTGTCTTCTTGTTCCATTTGCCTGGTTTTGCATGTTGGTGTGGGTATAGGGTCCACCTGATGGTCTTGCCTGGGTCCCGTAGCATTGTTGGTTGATGTGTATCCATGACCTGTCTGTGTGGTGGAGTCCGAGATAGGTGGGGGTTTTGAAAAGAGATTAATTGATTAGTGTGTTCATTAATTTTTTCATTTAATACTTTAACCACCTCATCTGTAGACTCCACTTCATGTCATTTCCTACGGGCGCCCGGGCATTTGTGGGCATGTTTGGCAAGTTTCCAACAGTTGTCCTTCCATGGGATATGTTGTTTTACTTCGCAGAGGGGACAGTCGCCTATTTCATGCTCTTCATGTTGTGGTGGAGTTCCGGGTTTGTCCCCTCGATCAACATGCTGACGCTGTGTTTGCTCTTTGGGTGCTTTGACTTGTACTTTCTTGTCAAGTGAATTGACTGCATTATAAGTGAGTTGTTTGTTGGCAAGGGCAAGTTGTTTATTAGAGTCAGCGAGCGGTTCAATGGTCTTATTGAGTACCTTTATTTTGGCAAGCGCAGTCTTGAGTCACAACATGGTTTTGCTCATCGTGTCCATGGCTCCCTTGAAAGAGGCTGAATGAGGTTGATTTGTTCAGAGTTGACCAGTGCGTCACGACAAAAGTCCTCAAAGTATTGAGAAATGTCATCCGATTTGGTGACACTGTTGGTGGTTTCGAAACTTCTTATGGTTGAACCCCCATACGTTTTGATGATGGGGAACTCACAGCCATAGTATAGTTTCATGGCCTCCCATGTCCTGAGGTGGTCTTCTTGTGTTTCCCAGTCTTGCAGGAATTTGTGATCAAAGAGCCCGCTGTCGAGCATTTAGTTGACTGCTGCGGTGACCATGTCATCCATTTTGATGGTGATGCCCCAGCGCTCGAGCTTGATTTGTGTGCACTCCATTGTGTTGAAGTACACTCCCCCCCCCTCCAAATGCCTATCGTCCAATGCCAGACGTCCCCTTGTTCCATTTGACATTGGTCTTCAATTCATCAAGCAGAGCCACTTCTTCTTCCACACAATTGCCCTTGCCCACTCCTCATCCTCTTCATCTCCCCCCACTTTGCTTATTGTCCATTGCGATGTACGAAAGTCCATCCTTCCGGCCACACTCTCCCTACTCGTGGACCCTCTTGTGGTGCCTAATACATTTCCTGTATAGGATCGCAGACAATCTTTTCAACAATACATTCAATCAAAGGATGAGGAGGGGTACGTTACCCAATGTTGGGGGAGTATAGTATGAAAGGATTTAGCCAAAAAAATATCCCAAGGAGATAGTGGGAAGGAGATGACTTTTATCACTCTGTTCCAGGGCCCAGTGGTTGTTGAGAAAAAGGTCATCGCAGTTCTGGGATTTCTGTATCATGGGTACATTGTTGGGAGAGCAGGTGGAGTCGCAAGATGCCTACCAACAAAAGATGAGCTCTCCAAGGCAATTCAATTCTTACCTGAAGACCAATTTGTAGATCAGATGAGGGAATATTATAAAAGATACCATTTTGGAAATGAGGTGAAAACAGTATGATTCAAAGTTGGACATATTTTTTCGACAATCTGAAAAATCATTTTCATTCATCCCTTGACAATGAACAGGTCATGACAAGAGACAATTTTGCACAGCATGGTTTAGAATACTAAGACGTGAAATGTAAGAGGGGAAGTGAGGTGATACAGCAGAGAAAAGTATTGTTCATCCTGATTTGGAGAGGAAGGATTGGCATTCTTTGGTTGATCAAGAATTATTTGGTTCTGTTCGGGATACTATTGGTGAAAAGGACACAGGTGGAGAGAGCAGTGAGCACCACTATGAACCCACGGCGGAGCATTATACAAGTGAGCGAAGATATTCTTTTCTTAGATGTTTGGAGTACAAAGTATGCACTGAACATGATTGTTGATTTCAATCTTAAGCGTTTGAGATGATTTTGATTTGGTGTACTCCGACATTGGATTGTTGGAAGAAGAGGCATGTCAAGTTACTACCAACCAGTTATCAACCGTACAGATTGAACTGAGAAGCACAAACCAACATTCGGAGGAACTCAAGAAGAATGCATATCATAATGGTGCAAACATAGAAAATCAGGGAGATGAGGCGGAACTTAAGAAAGGTGACTGTAAGTGTATCTATAGTGTTGGTTGAAACTGAATGATTCGGATCACTCAATGGCATGGCTGTATTGGTTTTTGTGACAGATGACATGAGAAGAGCCACGAGGAATACTTGAACATGCACAACCTCTAGACATCCATTGCAGTACTTTCTTTGCCTTCTAGGAAGATCCGTGGAAAGGAATTGCCCTCTTTCTCCTGTAAGTGTTGTGCACAGTGCCACAAGAGTATGTTCTGTACACAGTAACCCATGCACAAATTATCCTTTTTAGGTTCAGGAGAACAAAATTCGAATCCTAAAGTCAAGAATGATGTGGTGGTTCCTTGTCAAGCAAACAAGATGGATGATGAGGTATCTCTTCCGCCTACATCGGGTGAGAACTTTGGCAGATGATGAGTTTCTTTCCTTAACATGAAAGGGAACTAATAGCTAACATCCAGACTGTGAATTATGATGAAAGGCGCCACAGAAGACAAATGACAAGCTATCATGAATGGGATGGAATCTGATAAACCCGATGACATTAAAAGAGGAAGTGATGGGGAATAATATGTGGAGAAGGTAATCAAAATGCATGTAAAAGAGGGAAGGGAAGAGTTTCTTGTGAAATGGATTGATTACCCTTTGAGTGAGGCTACTTGGAACCATTTGAAAATCTTTCTGGCCAGGAAGCTCGTGAGTATCTTGATATTTTTACTTCTACAATCACATAACTTGCCTCTGTCAGAACACTCACTATCTGCTTTAAGATGAAGCGGCCATGGCATTGAAAACAGTGTGGAAAGGGGCAATCTTGTCTCAGGTAAAGTGATAATATTTTCTGTTATTGCATGAATCTCATGAAAGGAAATAACCTCATACATTGGTTTTCTATTTCCACTTGAGAACACAAAACAAACTAAGAAGAGAAAGTCAAAGGATTTGCAAACTTAAGTGAGTGAAATTACCATTTTTCATTTTACATATTTTCATATGGGACATTTCAACATTCTTTTATGTTTGATATCTCATGAGAAGGTGAAGAAGAATTTGTCAGCAGTTGAGGTGAGTGAAATTGATTACTCAAACTAGTCATAGAAAGAGATGTTCATTAATTTCCACCGCTTTGCCTTAATTTTTTCAACAGACATCTGACAAGATAAAGGAGGAATTATTAATCATTGTGGGTGTAAAAACAGACATAATATCATTCAACACATGGTCTCAAATCATTTCATTTCTGCTCAATCCATTCACTTATTATAGGCAGACGAGGAGTGAAACAAGGAGATGGCAACTGTAAAGGAAAAGGTGAGCAACAGACAATGTCATTCATTAAGCTTGAAATTCTAACATGAAAACAGCATCCCTTTTGAAATGACTCCAATATTTAAGGTGTTAAACAATAAAACTGATGTTGGCAGTGGAAAGAAGGAAGAGGTAAGGCCAGAATTTGAGAGCACCACTTAATGACTGTTAGATTCACAAGCCACTAAGTAATGTCATCAAATGTCATTCCTTTGATACAGGTCAGTGTTTTTTGGTACACGAAGTGAATGAGTTCTTTCAGACTTTTTTATCTATCCCGTTTTGCATAAAGATACAGGCAATCAGGAAGGAATATATGGGGAAGGACAGGAGAACCATCACATTTAGATGGGATCATTTCGTTCAATTGAAAAAGAACGCTTATTGTGTTTTCATTTGCCAGAGAACAAACATTCCTTGAGAATGCCAACATGCAGTTTGTCAGAAATGCCATGAAGAACATTCAAAAGCCCAGACGAGATCAACAGGTGGCATTCCAAGTGAAAAGGAGTTGATGATGTCTTGTCATCATGACCTACGCAATCTGCAGCTATGTG
The DNA here is from genome assembly GCA_013187285.1 of Cyclotella cryptica. Lineage (NCBI taxonomy): Eukaryota > Bacillariophyta > Thalassiosirophyceae > Thalassiosirales > Thalassiosiraceae > Cyclotella > Cyclotella cryptica. Next base: position 234,600 of record JABMIG010000055.1, read on the forward strand.
TTGGCATTTGGTGGTGTACCAAAGATTATATTGAACATCAACAGTGGTCAGAGCGTGTTAAGGGTTGTGCTTTCTGTGAGAGGACATTTATTGTAGGGGATGTGTGAAAGGGATGAGGGAATGAGTATGTTTTGCTTTAATCAGTGGATAAGTGTGTTTCTGGGCTTAAATTTTGTCCCATAAAAAGTAGTTTCTGTATAAAAATGATTTTTGTTGGAACAGACGAAGTAAATTTTTAAAATGCGATTTGTCATCAAAATTGATTTTGTATGGACAGAGGAAAAAGCATACTCTCTTATGCTACTCCTACCAGAACGCCCGCACGCAATGGCACAGTCACAATTTTGTTAGCTAAAACGTTAGGACAAACGGATGTTGTTAGCGGAAAAAAATAATTTCGAGCGCGGCTCGAAAAAAAATCAGGTGTCGCACCTCCGTGCACGGAATATCTAACAATTATGATTTTCACGAACTGGCAAGAAATTAGGCTCAGTGCAACTCTTACATACGATTTGTTAGCAAGAGATAATTTATCACTAACAGTCTTGCTAACACCTCGTTTGCAGTGACGAAACATGACTTCTTCCAGTTTGCAGGCTCCCACTGTTGCCAAAAAATCTTGCAGCGGCTGCTAATAATGTGGCAATACTTCGTGGGGGCACGATACAGGGTGTATCGCAGTAGATATCGGTGTATCGTGCAGACACCATTATTATGGTGGCGATACGGCTGCGATACGGTATTGTAGTTTGCAACCTGTTTGCAACTGTAGTTTTTAGTCAATACTTGATTTGGGTTGGGTAAGATACTTACTCGGCAAGATACACCATGTATCTCGATCTATCTCGATCCCCACCATGACACCAAAGTGTCGGGACACAAGACATCACTCCTCCAATCCTCCTCCACTCCACTCCTCCTCCAGACCTCACCGAAACAATACCATACAAAATGCATGAGATGATCAGATCACAAGGCAACACTTCGAAACCTCATAAAAAATCATTTTCACTTCGAATTTGGACGAAGTTCTCTGCCAGAAAATTAGAGTCCCAGCTTCTCCTCTACGCAGCGTTACAACGCCAGTACACTGTGACGGATACGATATCTCAAACTCTTGAAAAAGCATGGTACGCACACGCTCTTTACCCACCTTCTCCTCTTTAAATTGCTACAGTGCTCCTCTCCAGACTCACTTTAATGAACGTCATTGGTTACCCTAAACTCGCATCAATTTTTTGTCTAGGCCTGTAAACCTATTTCCAAGTTCAATGTTCTCCTCGTCGGTGGGGGTGGGGTCGGAAAAACGTCCCTTGGATGCCGCCTCAAAACTGGTGCATTCGTTGACAAGGACTCGTGTACGTTCGGTGTTGATACATGGGACATTCAATTTCAAACTAATCGTGACGACCATATCCACGTGAGTTTGTTTGATTTTGGTGGTCAAAATCGGGGGGGACCAATCCGTGTGGAGCAATATCGTGGCAAAAGTGCGGACGGTGCTATCATAATGTATGATGTTTTGTGTCGTGCGTCCAAGAAAGAGGTCAATGCTGTTCTCGAAGACTGTTTGACCGCTTGCGAGAGCATACCCATTGTGATTGTCGGCAATAAAGTTGATTCGATCGACGAAGAGACGAAGACGAAAGTCATAAAGGAGTGGGAAAAAATGACAAAGGTGGGCAAGGCCAGACCCTTCTTCCCAATGTCAGTAAAAGGCAATGTAGGTTTACTGGAACCATTCCAATACTTGATGAGGCATTTGACTGGGGACGATCAATTGAAATTGATCCCTTCGGACGCACCTGACTTTGTCATTGTGACAACAGATATGTGCTCCTAGGATGTTATTCCAGTTCAATGGGTTTTGGGGAACAGAGTTAAACAAAAATGTACTTTAACGTGAAAGTTATTTCGCATTGGCATCCTTCAAGAGTTCTCATAGCTCACCCTTATAATATGAAAGATATGTGGCATCAATGAGAGCAGATAACGTTTGTAATTTCTGTTAACAAGCTAGGCTTCCTTTTCCAGTGAGCTATGTTTTCAGTGATAACAGGTTATACTGCACTCATTATCTGATATGGGAAAGTTGCCCTTCTAATTTGGGTGTAGTTTTGATGCAGTATTCCCTGACTCTAGCACAGAGATGTCCAATGAACCCCCCTTTCCCTGAGCCTCCCTCCTAGAACACTGTAGAGTTAATTTGAAGATATTAAGAACAGATCAATTTGTCATTTTCTTTATGTGCTACCACTGGTGCTGTAGCAACTGCAGCTAAAACTTCCATCGAATGTCACATTGCTGCTACCACAGCCACTAAAACATAAAATTTCTTCTCGTTCAGGTCGGCTATTGAAACATTGTCACTTACCAAAAATGTACATACTATAATTTTTCTACACATCAATCACCACTACTATGTTATTTGTCATGGTAACAAGAACACAAACTGCTTCTGAACTTGCTCCAATCACTGCTCTGGCATTGCAACATAATTTTCAATAAAAGTTGCGAAGTGTATGGCGGAATCATCTTTCTTAAGTGGATGTTGTTCCTCACATTTTTGAATGAATAAACATGTACCCCACATTTTAATTCTCACCCAAGAACATACCTTGATATAATACAAGGGACAACAATATGAGGGTACATGCTAATGTTTATTCCTAGGTTTTTGTGGGTCATCATCTGGTCTTCACTGATGACAAATGGGTTGTTATCTAGCTGTCATTGGAGACTAAGTGGGTTGTCACCAGGTCTTCACCAACAACAAATGGGTTGTCACCAAGTCATCAATTACGACTAAGTAGGTTGTGATTTCATTGACAACATTTTGTCAACTCATGTGTTGTCACTTAAGTCATGATTCATCACTTAAGTTGTCTGAGTCATCAAAATGTCTCCACTGAGAGTCATGCAAGTCATCAGAATTTTAAGGAGAAGACACTTTGCTGAATTTTATTGCCAAAGTGTCCAATGTTTTTGCAAGTTACCAGTCTTGCAGATGCTTGAGTGGCAGCTGTTCCAACTGCCCCCCCCCCCCCTCCCCCCAAATCAGATACTAGAATCAACAGGGCATATCTTGTGTATGACTGAGGGAAGTCTGGTTCTCATGTTTGAAGGCATCTGCTGAAGATCAACATGAGAAAACAGATAGATTGTTAAAGTTTGTTGCTGGCTTTTGTGTCCTGGGCTTGGTAGAGGCCATTACTAGGATGGTTGTCGGCCTCTCATACTTAAATTAATTTACATTTACAATGAATCATTATTTTAAGCAGCTTCACACATTTTTCATTTACCATACATTTCTCCTTGACTTTTTTCAGCCTTAGTGAAATAATATACATCTTCAATGAACCCTACATATTCCCTTGCTCTTTCAGTCTTAGAAAAATAGAATATGGGTCGTCTTACCTAAATGCATTAAGATGACTTATAGAAGTCTTACAACATAATGACTTTATCAAAAGATCTATTCAGTCTTAGATAGGTCTAGATTTTTCCATTGACAGTGAGGGAAAACACACTGTTGGCACACAGTTGCACAAACCAATGCACTCTCTGCAGATGTGTGAATAATTTTATAAGGTTAAGCATTTGGTGTGAAAGCAGCAAAGGATTTCACTGTCAAGGAGAGGGGTGCTGTGAAATGTACATACTACCTGAGGAATGGCTTTTGGCAGGTTATTTGTGTGATGAAGTATGTGATTTGATTCATAGGTGCTATGTTCATTGTACTTCTGTAACAAAGATTATCAATTTCATCATCAGTGACAAAAAGAGGGGTGTGCATCCTGAGCTTGGGATGTGTCTGAGGTGATTGGTTTTTTTGTCTTCTCTTGTATGAAAATCAATTTGTAGTCTTACTGTTTTTTGGGGATTATATTGTATCTATGATGTTGATAGACCTTCCTGATGTGGAAACTTCTCACGACTTTATCAACATTTTTTCTTGAAAATATCTTGGTTTATCGGCAACCAAGGTTTTTCTTCTTTTCCTTCTCCTCCTCCTCCTCCTCCATGAGCCACTTTTTTAATTATTGAATATTTTAGGTAAAATCATACATTTATTTCCTCAACATACCAGTAAATAAATTATTCTCATTTTTGAAATGCATGGGTAGTCACTATCTTTTCAAGTGTGCTTACCTATAAAAATATATCTCAATCTATCCTCATATCTGTTTAGGTAATAGTGTTCATTTTAAAAAAGGTTACCTTCTAGGTATTGACTTTTGCAAACATTGGTACTTCTTAACTGTACAAAATTGTACACCTTCAAGCTACGCCTAAAAATATATCCTTCACCCCCCAGTGGTCTATGTCAGATTAAAATGATCATGTGACCCCCTGAAGCCCTCATTGCCAAAGTTGAAATGTTCCTCCCAAGAGGTTTTGGTACATTTTGCTCTCTTCTGTTAGGAGTGAATTCTGATCTCATTTTTTGAATAGGTTCTCTTGGGATACGAGATTGGACCAGCAGATTTTCAAGAATATCAAGCGATGCTGAAGAAAAAACTTGATCGGAACGTGCCTCCAAGCATGCAACAGCCATAGCGGTCATTTTAGAAACAAAGCAACCACGCTAGGAAAAGTCCTTTAGAATATAATCAATAGGCCGTGAAAGTTCCAATATTACCCAAGAGCGGACCGAAACACTCTTTTATTTGGCATTGGCATATCATATATTCACTACAAATGAAAAACACTGGTAACCTCCCTGTACAATCGAGTGTACAGGGAGGTCCAGAGTCCCCCCCCCCCTAAATGGTACATTCTGGTAACTTCCCTGTACACTTCTGTAACACTCTGGTACACTAGTGTGCCCGAGGGTTACCAGGTTCTACCGGTGGGTTACCGGAAATTCCAGACCTAAACCAGTCTTTGGATTTATTTCTTCTTCAATAGGAATTGGTATTCAGTTAGTCTTAGAATTGATATGAATCTAAGTAGAGGCTATAACTGCATTACTTAGTAGCTGAAATAATGTTAACGGTGGCATACCGGAAGCATACAGCTGAGTTACCGGAAGTGTACGGAAGGATAACCGGAAGTATACCGGAGGATAACCAAAAGTGTATTGGAGGGTTACTGGAGTGTACGGGAGGGAAACCGGAGGTGTACGGGAGGGTTACTGACATGTACGGGAGAGCTACTTGGTCTAGTATATACGGTTAGACTACAGTATAATGTAAGATCGAGCGGAGTATGTGCAACTTATCCCTACTAGTAAAATTAAACATACTACATCCTAATCAATTCTGGGCCCGTCCCTTCATCCTCCCAAACAACGAGCCTTAATGCCACATAGTCCCAAATTTCAGCCCCAAGCTAAAAAACGATACTACGGACCATCCGCACCAAGGTAGAAGGAAATTAAATATTTAATTGAAAATTAGCTGAAATCAAAACAATTGTAAAATAGGTTGAGTTCATAATAACTCACCTTAAAAATACACCCCGCTGCCCATTGTTGTTGGGTACATGACGGTGCCAAGCGGGATGCCAAACTCAGTGTGTGGGCTGAGTTTCGGCCGTTCCCATGGTTGGCCTGAAAGAAATTAAATTGAAAATTAGATGTAGTCAAAACAAGTGTAAAAAGATTGAATTCATAATGACTGGCCTTCAAAATATACCAGTTGCTGCCATTTGTTGTTGGCTATCTATTGACTGAGTTTTGGCCGTTCCCGTGGTAGGCCTGTAAATATTTAATTGAAAAATTGATGTGTTGTGAGTATATTATTTGAAAACAGGATGAGTTCAGAATGACTCACCATCAAAATATACCCACTGCTGCCAATTGTTGTTGGTGACATGGCGGGGCCAGGCGGGATGTCAAACTTAATCTGTGGGGTGAGTTTCGGCCGGTCCTGTGGTAGATATGTTAATATTTAATTGAAAAAAATGATGTGGTTTGAGTATATTGTTAGAAAACAGGGTGAGTTCATAATGACTCACCTACAAAATATACCCACCACTGCTAATTGTTGTTGGCTTTGCAGCTGTGTCAGGCGGGATGTCAAACTCAAGCTGTGGGGTGAGTTTCGGGTGTTCCCGTGGTAGGCCTGCGTAAATATTTAATTGAAAAAAAATGATGAGTTGTTGGTATATTTATAAAAAACAGTGTGAGTTCATAAGAACCCACCTTAAAAATTGACCCGCCGCCCCCAAGTGTGGTTGGCTACATGGCGGCGCTAGGTTCTAGGCCGGGTGCCAAATTCAGTCTGTGGGCACTGTTTTGGCCATTCCCGTGGTAGGCCTGTAGAAAATGAATTGAAAATAAAAATTATGTGTGTTGAGTAATAAAACCTCAAAAAAGGGCAAGTTCATAAGAACTCACCTTAAAAATTGACCGCCGCCGCCAATTGTTGTTGGCTACATGGCGGTTCCAATCAGGATGCCAAACTCAGTTTGTAAGCTGAGTTTTGGTGGTTCCTGTGGTAGGCCTGTAAAAATTTAATTGAAAAAAATTGTTGTCTGCTGAAATGAATAATTGAACAAAGGGCAAGTTTATCAGAACTTACCTTCATAATGCACCCGCTGCTGCCAATTGTTGTTGGTGGTGCCAGGCGGGATGCCAAACTCAGTCTGTGGGGTGAGTTTTGGCCGTTGCCGTGATGGGATGACAGGGTATCAGTGTAATTGAAAAAAATGGGCGTGAGAGATAGAAGTGAGAGAGGATAGAGAGTGCACCCCTCTACAGTTGCTGCTGGTTCAAACAACTGTGTTGTAGGTATGGTGCAATATTGTATCATAGGCTATACTGTAGGCAATAATTACGTAAGTATGGAACTGGTCAAGATTATGAAGACCTCTGAGAGGTCGCACGAGAGTGAGGTACAGTGATACAAAGGAATAAATAAGAATTATCTAGCCACGTGGTGCCAAATTTCAGCCCCGATGCGTTATTCTTGTGTTCGTATTTTTTGGTGCAGTCACTTCTGATAGTACTTATACTCATTAGGCCTAGCCAGTGAAGAGATACATCTGGTATGGGAATTCTCTAAATTTGTACTTAATTCCTATTTGGATGGTAATTGAGAGATTTGGTAGAATTGGGTCCTAACCTAGCCAGTGAATGACGTACTTGTGGGACAGGAATTCTCAACATTCATATTTAATTCCTATAAGTAGGGTATTTTAAAAAATGGCAGAACTTATATAAAATCAACCGATTCGAAAATACAAATAGGACCAATAAGCCGTCACCAAAAAAGTTCAAAAAACAAGCCTAGAATTGCCACCAAAACTAGACCCAGCAGGTGATCTTCCTGTTTGTAACTCGCGATTCGCAAAATGTCAGTCATAAACCACACAAACACTTGGATTTTTTTTGTTTCAAAGCTTAGTGTGATTAATGGCTTAAACAATGTAAAAAACCTTAACTCACCCGTACCCTCTTGAAACTTCTGGTTACCTCCCTGTACACTCTGATATTTTGAGAGTGTACCGGAAGGTTACCGGTGTTGTTTTTGCAGTGTTGCTGAATCATGGCTAAGAATCAAAATAATGTGCAGAGTTGTGTTTCTGTGGTGCAGATGCATGGGTTTGAACCTCGTTTAACATAAAACGACCACGAATCAAACCAGGAAAAAGCTACCAATGGTACTGCTGCCAAGATTCTTGCAACTGTCTGATTCCTGCAAGAAGTATAACTGCCTTCTGCCGTTTTTTAACTACTGGGAAACAGGCAACTCTTCAAGTTCTTTCAAATTTTGAGATTGATGATTCATACACCAATAGGACCACTTGACCACAAATGACTAAAAAACACACTACACAGAAATTGAGGTCGCACATAAATGTCACCTCATGAATAAACCATCTCAAGGCAATGAATAAATTAATGTGCACAGACAATATCTTACACTTTGATGTTGTTCAATATGCAACATAGACGTATGTTGAAAGATCATACACATGCTATGCAACTCAGCAGATCTTATAGTAGACTTTTTTGTTCTGCATAGACCCTCATAGGCTTTTTAGTGTAAAAGTGCCATGTTAAGTCTAATGCATTTTGAAACATGATTGTGCAGAATAACAGTAGAATAACAAAGAATGTTGATTGAACATGGTCAAAAATATAAACTGTACTGACAAAAGGCAATGCTGTATTGCGTGGAAAAAGTACTCACATACTCCTGGTGTTAAAACTGCAAACATCAGAAGAATGTGATTTTAGATTAGAAATATGGAAAGCTGCTTGCTAACCTGATGCCTACATAGACAATGTAAACAAACCAGTGCAAACCTTGATAGCTCCTCTACCACCTCAGAGTAACTTCTGTGTCACGTTCTATTTTAGCCACATTTTGCAGATTACATTAGTTAGTGCTGCCTCATTTCACCATATCATTGCACATGTTAAAGAATACCTTGTATAATATTTGATAACCTCATTTTTAATGTCTATTTTGTTGTAGACCCATGTAGTCATAAGATGGCTGATGCATCTATTGTACGTAAAAAATTCTGGAGATATAATTGTGCCAGTTTACAAAAATACTATACCACATAGTTTATATATCATATTGGTACAACATGCAATCCTATAACTCTACCATGTAAGCAGGCTTATAAGTAACACAAATGTCAAAAAACACTTTCGAGTGGAATTATATCTGTCTAAAGCCATTGATTTAAACAGGGTAAAAAATATTTTTATATTAACAACTTACCCTAATGCATCAGGTAGCAATATCATTGTACATCTCCTGCCTTTTTTCCTGCCTTTCTCATCCATGTGACCTGAGATGTTTGGTCGAAAGAAAATGTTTAGATCCATTTTTAAAGGTATATTGATATGGGTTGATGACTTAATTTTATGAGCATATTTTTGTGAAGAAAGGCAGTGCAAATGCTGTCCCTCCATTTCATTGAAATTGAACATTGTGTAGGTTTGACACAATCTTGGAATGTGTTTACCCTTCTCAAGGGTGTTCCCTTGTTTGGGGCTATGGACTTCTGTGTTGGGGAGTCCATGCCTCTGGGATCAGGGGCAATGGAGCCTTTTTCCTGAGGAGTCCTTGCCACATGGGATTTTACCTCTTTATTTTAGGCAAAAGGGTACTAGGTTTGGGCTTCAGTGGCCTTGTCTACAGCCTTGGAGAGGACTGAGTCATCCCTGACTTTGCCTTCTGTGAGGTCAAGACTCAATACCTCTTCCTCTAGCTTCTCTGTGCACTTCTTCTCAGCCCGAACAAGTTGTTCATAGGCCTCTTGTAGGCCTTTCGCCTTAATGGCTGTGATCGCTTGTTGGACGTGCACTAGGAACTTCTCTGGGGTACCGCGTGACCACACGGACACCCTTAGCTCCATCTTGGTGGGCAGCTTAGTTTCACATGTCCGCTGCGTTCGCATCCAAAAATTGTTGAAAAAGACACCGTCCAGGACATCTTGTGGACACGTCCAGGATATCTCCTGGACATCTTGTGTTTTTAGTGTTTTCAAACGAGGATGCAGGACATTCAATTTTACACACAGAGGACATAACAGGACGTGAGAGGACATGGAGTGTTTACTTTGTTTAAGGGTTCTTTTTGATATGTTCAGGGAACTATACCAAGAGTGGTGGCTGTTGCATGCATATTACATTCGTTTAAGTGCAATCCATAAGGCTTACAGTACAAAAATACTTAAGATAAACTGGCATGCGCCTAGAAACTGTTATGTAATGTATGTGAGTCAAAACTTCTGAGGACATGGGGAAGACATGGGACTCAACACTGACGTATGTCCTCGTGTCCACAAAAAACCCACGTCCTGGAACCTCTAAGGACATGTCCAGGACATGTGAAACTAAGGTGGGTAGAGCAAGCTTGATCGTGGCAGTTGATTCAACAGCCCCTTGTAGGCCATCCTTCTCTGGAATGTAGGGGATGGGTGGTTTTACCCGACCGCTTCCACGCTCACACTCTTGGGGCTTGAGTCCATCCGGGACTGTGACATAGGCCAAGAATCAGCCTTTTTTGTACCCCTGGGTACAAAACCTAAATAGAGCAGGAATCAGCCTTTTTTGTACCCTGGGGTACAAAACCTAAATGGAGCATTCTCAGGACCCCAAGTAGGAGAGTCCACCTCCCGACGGCATGGACTCCCCAACATGGAAGTTCAGAACCCCAAATAAGAGAACACTCTTTTGGAAGATCTGAACATCTTTCAGAAGGGTATAGACATACCATATTGTGTAGAAGTCTACACAATGTTCGTTTGCATCGTTTGGACTGGAGTGCAGTTCCACTGCCTTTCCATCCTCACAATAATACAAAATATAGCTCATAAAATCAAATCTTCGACACCTGTCGAAACTACCTATAATTTTTGCGTGATATTTTTTACGACGAATCGGCTCAGGTCACTATCTATAGATAACCGTGGTGCGACCTTCGCGCACCGAAGCCATTGACATCCAAACCTTCCAACACGAGGTACGCTAACAAATTTTTTATTGCGAGCGGCAAATTTTAATTTTTCGCATCAGCGATACGTTTTTTTGGCACGATCAACGATTCATCCAAAATCGGCTACGCGATCGACGAATTCCTACAGTTTCGCAATCTACGAGCTCTCCAAAAATTCTCCCGCGATCAGCGAGCATCAGCGATAAACTTCGAGCGATCGACTTCTGCGATCGGGGATTCCTACAAGTCGGATTAATTTCGTGATCGAGAATTCTCGCGAAATACTTGGAGGCAAAACTTTCAAGAAATAAAAGCCGACAAAGAAAAAATTAAAAATTAAAAAATTAAAAAAATTCTTTTTCGAGCTAACCTCAATAGGTCACCCAAGACCTTCTTCACGGCCTTGTTTTATAATACGCCCCTTGGCGAGGCAATTAAGAGGATGTCGACCAGCAAATCAAGCCCAGAAGGACTCAAGCCACAGGAGTGTGCACGGAGTTCAGGGAGGTCTAAGCCACCCATTTCCTACATTCCCACTGCCATGGACACCCCGAAGGTAATCAACAAAATCAAGGTCTCCAACAAAATGACCTTGTATGTCACCGTCTTTGACGAGGGAAGTCCTGAACAGTTCCTCAACCATGTCCAGACCTCGATGGAAATAATTTCCCAGAGAGGCTTAGACACGGACTACGGGGAAGCCTGTAAGGCAGATGAAAAGGCTGGGGCAAAACTGACTGCGGCCACTGCGGCCAAAGCCAAGTTCAAAGGGACGGATGAAAATTCCCCCATCCTCCAGTCGTGGAACAAAGCAACTGCTGCTAAAATCCACACCAGCGAGGCCCTATTGTCCGCTGGCAAAGCAATCTTCCTGCAGTACTCCACTCAATTGTCGGAGACTGCCCGTCATCCTTGGACCACCATCGTCGGGGAGCAAATCAACTGCAAACCCTGGACAGATGTGTATGGGACCGAGCATCCCACAAAACGCCCGGAGTTTTGGACCTCCTTTCAGGAATGTGTCCAGTTGCACCTGCAGACCGTCTTCAGGACTGATGCAGCGGAGCAGGAACGTTTCTACATCAGCAATGGGCTGAAGAAACCAAACAGGGTACCCACCAGGGACTTTGTGCAGAGGATCCAGCGCCTTAACGGGTACGTGGAACTCTTGCCGTGCCTGTTTTACTCTTCCAAGGCTGCAAAGTCTACGAAAGTATGCGGGCCATTTGATGATGCCGACTTGGCAAGCCACATCCTCAGGATGGTTCCTACGAACTGGCAGGACCAATATGAGCTCAGTGGAGCTTTGGTACCACAGAGTGTCAGGGAACTTTGAACGCATCAAGAAGGCCTACCCCACCGAGAAGGTTGGAGAAGGACCCAAGACCGTAGCCAAGGCTAACGACTCATCTAGGAAGAAGATGGTCTCTTTTAGTGACCGGATTCCGAAGAAATGTCGCACAGAGAAGTACCGTTCTCTCTGCAAGAAACATGGGGGCGCACATACCACCCACAACACTCCGGATTGCCGGAAGTATGACTCCAATGGGACCCCAAAGTCAAGCTTCAAGGGGAGAAAACCAAATGGAAACTCTCGTGGACTAGAGAGACCTGCTCGAGGAGGAAGTAGCTATGCGCAGCTATCCGCTAAAATCGACAAACTTACCAAGTCCAACAAGAAAATCAAACACACTATTGGAAAAAAGAAGCGTAAGCATCACGACATGAGTGACAGTGATGATTCAGACTCATCTTGAGATGATGGGTTGGGGAGTACTAAGAAATTGTGTAGTAAAATCGATTGTAATGAAATGATGAACACTTATCTTAGTCCGATTAAAACTTCCCCACGTGACAACATAACATTTTCTGGTTCCAACATGACATGTTCGAACCTGGCAGAAGACCTAGGAAATCTTCCAGCCAACCTTACACAGAGTGAAACAATAACCGAATTGTTGGACCCCAAACTGTCGGGTGACCTTTTCAATAGTGTGAACCCCCCTTTGACAGGTAAGGAAGGGCAGGTCACTACTGGGTATTTTATATTTATGGTCGATTATGGTCACTTTCGGCAAATGGTCACCAAAAAAACGGCCTATATAATATATTTTATGAACGTTTGGAGAACACAAAGAAGATTTTAAACATTTCGAGTCTTAAAATGCACCAGTATCTTGTATGAATGTCCGTATACATTAAAACGGTTATATAAATTGAAATTGCTATATCTACAGTATATCGAGTTTTAGGAAAGTTACAATTTTTAAATGAATCGACAAATATTCATATCATTCTTTTATATTAATGGCTGAATATATATCATTATTTTATATTAATGGCTGTATATCACAGCCGGCATAACGCAACACACACACACCAAAAAAACACGCGGTCTAATATATAACCGCGTTATATATTAACTCCACATCCCGCATCCCTCACGTTGTCCATCCAGTTTGACGCTTGTTTCTATACATAATTGTCGTCGAGCCCTCTGCCCGATTTCAAACACAACCATGGCGACGGACGATGAGATGATGAGGAGCACGTCCAACGAGTGAGCCTTCGTTACTAATCACATTGAAGGCAGCGACGCCGACAGCAACGGGAACTTCAGGTACGACACCATGATGTGCTTTTCCAAGCACGGAACACTTGCGCTGACTTTCCACGCCAGATTCATGAGCGGGATAGTCTGCGCAAAGTGCTTCCAGTTCTTGAAGCCAGGAAGCTACGCTATCCACAGCACCAAGTGTGACAAGGATCCCGCCCCATCCGCAAAGGCCATCAAGGACTGGTCCGATTCGGACAGCAAGTGGGCTGAGTTGAAGCGGAACTATTCACCGCAATTCTCTGACAAGACAGTGATTAAAATGGCCGACCGCAACGGCGTCGGAGCTTACGTTGTCCACCCGCGTTTTTACCTGGGGAAGACCTCCTCGACAATGAAAATCAAGGCGATGTGCATCACCGACGGATGCACACACGTATGCGCATTTAACGCACTTCAGCGTCACATCAAGAAGGCGCACATGAGTGCGACTTATCTTCTGTACAACCTTGATATTGTGGAGGCCCCGACGGTCAACGATGTCGATGACGACGAGGACGGCGTAGAGAGAGAGGAATCAGTGGCAGACACGGAGGATGATGGTGATGAGGAAGCGGTGGCAAGCACAGAGAAAGAGGGAGATGGGGAGGAAGAAGACGGAATGGGGGATGATAACAACACGTTTGGGGAAGTAGCGGCGAGGGAAGAGGAGGGGAGCAAAAAGGAGGAGGAGAAGCTTGCAGCGGAAGAGACGCCAGGATACTCCCAGGATGCGGAGTGCGAGACATTTGTGAAGGAAGATGGCCCTTCGGACGACGACACAGCGGAGGAGAACCATGAGGAGGAGGTGGGACAGGGAAGCAAAGGAAACAACAAACCGGGAGGGAACCAGAACAATGCTCCTCCTGTTAGGAAAAGCGCACGCAAGCGCAGAGCACCCGCGAGGTACTAAAGGACGGGTTTAGACACGTCCGTATTGGTTTTAATTGTTAATTGTTTGTCGCACAATCGAGTGTTTTAAATTAAATCATGTTATATTTATAACGCATTGTGGTAGTAGCATGCAGTTTCAGCAGTGGCGACCCCTTTTCATCATAATTGTTATATATATAACGTTGATATATATAGGCACGCAGTTGAAGCAGTGGCGACGCCCTTTCATCATAATTGTTATATATATAACGTTGATATATATAGGCATATAAATATGTATTGGGCGGAGGGATCATTGCACACACACGTGTTGTGTATATACCACTGTTACACACATAACAACGCATAAACAACAACCACGTTTAATGACAACTCTAGATTTAAGGAGTACTGTTTTTTAGCATGATATGAATTATGTGTCTCTTAGAGCATTAATACGATCATAACATACATATCATCTTAGGTACTGAATATGAACTTATATTCAAATCGTGGTACGCATATACACAGAGGTACGCACTCCCCCTATTTCTGCATTGTCTAGGTTGACATATAAAACAGACGGAGCACACGTGGACCGATAGGGACATTGCCACAACGGTCATTTGACGGGTGTGTTGAATATATACCAGAATCCACACACATATGAACGTTATTTTTCGGTACAGATCCCAATGACGATAGAATTAAATATATACCAGCATCCACGCGCATGCCATCATTATGTTGATGACAGCAACCTGTCCGAACATATTTCACCACTTCATTTGAACTCGAATAGCCGAAACAACCATGATGCAACCGAGGAACCACTTCAGTGATGGGTAAGACCACTGCTTATCTTCGCAAGGTGTACATTTCTGCAAAGAAAGAGATCACTGAGGTTTATTATTACGCTGCAGCTTTGATGGGGATGGAAACAGGGACCGAGAATCGATCAAGAGAAAACGGAATCACGGTGACGAAAACCTATCAGCAAACATCAGAGTTGTTGTAAATCCATACAAGAAAACGCCCAAGCAGAGCATTGTAGCGCTGCCAGCGGCGGTGAGAAACCCTTACAGGACTACGACTAACAGAATTTCGGGAATAGGGCACATGAATGTGAGTTCATTTATTTGTGTTGCATATATATATAAAAATGAGCTACTTATACCTCATGTCGTTATATAACATTGTTATATATGTATCAAGGAACGTTATGAAGGGAACCATGGTAGTGGGATGGCTAGCAACGTGAGAGGGCAGATGGATGTGAGTTCATTTTATGCGTGTAGCTTATATATATGACAGTGAGCTACATCTAACTAATCTCGTTATACAAGGATGTTATATATATAACAAGGGACGTAAAGGAGGTGGGCACGCTAGTGGGATGAGACTGGGCGAGACATTTGCGAGCATAACCAACATGGTCGACGTAGGCTTGGTGCGTTTTCTTAAGAGAATGATGTTTTTTGCGCAAGTTTCTTGATGTTAATATTACTTTTTGTGATATGGATACCAAAGGGAGTCCAAGGAAACGGTGATGAGAACGTCACGGATAAAATCGTGCCATTGGTGTTACCGACACAGTTGGATAGTGACAGCTCAGAGGAAGAAATCGAAGAGGAAGCGGAAGATCACACAGATCATATGTGTCAGGCTATCTCAAGCAAATACATAACTAAAGGAGTCACTGACTATGACGCTACAAAAAACAAAGACATAACATGCTGCGAGGGCACCAACATGACAAGGCGCAAGGGTATTCTGGTAAGATCAAAGATATTAATGTTATGTGTGAGAATGTGTTAATTACATACCTTTGTTATGAACACAACATTGTTATATATATAACAGGGCACGGTCACAGTTCGACCATGGGAAGGAATGGTAAGATATGAACATATCGTGGTTGTTTTTGAATATTCGGTATATACATAACCGGGAACTGACAGCACCTTTGATATAAACATTGCATTGTTATATATAAAACAAAGGGAGTCTCTGATTCATTGAAGGAACTTGAGCCATTGGTTTTGCCAACAAAATATGATAGAGGAAAATTAGGCGGTGATACATTGAAGGACACCAGGGTGCATGCGATAAAACATTGGGACGAATACACCCCTGAGTATGACGGTGATGACCATTTGAGTGACACGAAAGGAGAATCAGAGGACCTCAAAATTGGAGCGGAAGAGGCGGAGTTTTTGGTGAGACATCTCTACCTCACACATTTTCTTTGTCTTCTTTGGAATGATTCAGCTGGACTGATAATATTTTGCTGGTCACGGCGAATATGATAGGCGGAGTATACAGAAGAAGAAAGTGGAGAATCAGGAAAACAGGAGGTAATATATATATTTCACAGCGGAAAGCACTGTTATTACAATATTTCCATCTTCTAACTATGTTTTACAATGTTACTTCTAAAGCAGAACGAAGATGAAAAATTGGGAGACTCTAAAAAGATAAGCATTACCGAGGATTGGGTTAATGAGAGGTGGCCCACGCGTGTCTTCTATGGAAAAGCGGGGAGATCAGTCATCCATACTCAAGGATGAAGACACCGAACATCAGGAAAATGACATGTTATTACAGGTGCAAGTCATATCGTACATTTAAATGCGACGAAGCTAAAGTTGACATTGGTGGGAGGGCCTGCAGGGGAGTCAGAATGGACTCTGAGCGGAAGTCATTCGAGGTATGCAGAAGTAAAAATGGAATAGCCGCAACAACAGGGAAATCTATCAGTGACGTTCCAGACAAGAGAGAAATGACGGACTTAACAGAAAGGTTCAAGAATCGTTTGACGGAGTTGGCTGTAGAGAAGATATGGCTAGCTCCAATGAAGATTTGGAGCATGGTTCGTGAAGAGACAGTGGGGGCGGGAGGAGGCGGTGCGCTGAGGATCCTCAGCTCGGATGTGGTAAAGTGTCGCCCCCCATTGCTATGAATTGTATATTATTTACGGTTTGAATGTATGTTCGCTAACGTTACTACTATTTGTTTTCGGGAAAACCGCTTGAAATGATTCGACCAGGTATGTTCTCCATCAATGTTATATATATAACACAGTTGTTTATGCAGATGTTTATGTGTCATTGTTATATATATACTCAACTTTGTCATTCATCCGTTTTACAATGACATTATAGGGGGATCACAAATGAAAGGTATGTTTATGACAATGTTATGTATATAACAAATGATATGTGTGACTTCAAAGTTGTAATGTATAAAACACTGATGCTGTTTGGCTTCGGCAGGGATGCAATTTAATTAGGAACACTCGCAGGGATATGTATGGCGACGATAAGTTCCGGCGATCGAGATGAAGTACGGAAATGGGACTAAGACGGAAAATTTTCTGATGTTCTCCATTTTTGGAGTGATGAGGATGGGCCACAAAGAATTCTAGGTTTCTCGTTGCATCCTCTGATGAAACTACTGAAGTATAAAAACTATTCTTGCATGTCGATGCAACGTTTGTGAGGCGCCAAGGGGGTTCTATCAAGTAGTGATATTCTCAGTCATGGACCATGCAAGCTCCATGCATACACCGATATTTTATTGTCCAATGACGAAAAAAATCAGAAGAGGCGTACAACCTACTGTGGTCACACATAGTATCCATCGTGGGTGAGTTCCTAACATGATGGTTTTTTTTGACATGAAAATAATACGGTCATTATATGTTCACTTTTCTTAAAAAATTCATGTGTTTTTTTTTCATAGGGCCAAAGGGCATTGATGTGACAGGAGTGATGCACAATTTCGAGTGGGCGTTGGTGAATTCGATAGAGAAATGGTTTGGATGTGATTACCATCTCGGTTGCTTCTTCCATTGGAAGCAGGCGATCAGACACAACATGATTGAAAGGGGATTCGAGAGAGATGACATCAAGATTATATTGCCGATGTTTGACTTCTTGACAGTCATCAGGAAAGAAGATATGCGGAAAGGGGTGGATTATATCAGGGAGATGGTGCAGAAGACGAAGGGCATCAAGAGATGCGAAAAGAAGAGATTCGAAGATTTCATGAACAAATATTTTGTCCCAACTTGGTTGAACCAAAGTTAATTGAGATGTTCAATTACAATTCGGACGAACGAGGGGACTGGCGGCGAGAGATGTAAGTATCACTGTCTTTAGGTGTTTGTTTTATTCCAGGAGCATGATGTCGATATTTTGGATATGAGCTGGAAGTATGATACCACAAAGAACTAACGCTGTTTCTTTTGATCAATAAAAGACATCAGAGAACGAATAATGTCATGGAGCGTTACAATAGGGAATTCAATAACCTGTTCGATTCACCCAAACCGGGGTTATTTGTTTTCTGTGAAAGAATTCGGGAAGAAGCAGCACGCTGGGTGAGATTACATGAGGATGCGTTGAAGGGAATTTCAAGCACAGACAGAAGAGGAGCGAACTGGCTTGGCCGGAAATACCCTCGGATTTTGATGAATGGGAAGCGCCAAAGAAGAGGAGGACTCAGGGGTGAATGGGACGATTCAGATGATGAGAAGAGACATGTTTTTATGAAAAGAGAATGCGTTTTGTTTTTTTGTTATATATATAATCGAGATCACCATGGCGAGAAAGAATAACACACTTTGTTGGCAGACCAAATAGGTTACGTCGCGACGTTGTTATATATATAACACCAGTGATCAAAGTGACGGTAATGTTGAGCTAACTGGCATTTTCATCTGGATTTATTGTTCTGGATGGTGTTATGTTTGGATCGATGTTATATATATAACACAGAGTTAGTTATGACCATATGGTTATGTATGGGACATTGTTATGTATATAACAGCTGTGGTCAAGGCGACGGTAAGATGGGATGCATATGTGTTGTTTTTGAGGACATAATCTTTGTGGAGCTAACTGACCATTTCATCTGGATGTTATGTTCGCGACGGTGTTATGTTTGGGTCAATGATACATACATGTCGTGCATGTTGTGATGATTATATGCAAACTGCTGTGGTTTTGTTATAATTGTTTGGGGGTAGTGATAGAATAATGAAATTTATTGTAACAGGAAAGTATTTCGGTGGTAATTTGTAACTTAAAAACTGATAAATCTGGTGACCATTGGCAGAAGGTGACCATAAGTGACCACAAATATCTCAAACCCACTACAGTAGTAGCACAAGCACGCTATAAAGTGACTGAAAATCCAGCCCGTAAGAATATCGAACACTCTACAGGGCGTCGTACCAGTAACACAGTCATCAGGATCCTACTAGACAGTGGATCTGATGGTGATCTCCTGTTCCATGCAAAGGGGACAGAGAAACGCTTTCCCTACTTGACTAGACAGGTGCCAAAGTCTTGGCGCACATCGAATGGGAGCTTCCTAACCAAAGGAAGGAGCAAAGTCAACTTAAAGTTCTTTGAGTATTCGAACAGTAAGGAGTACACAGTGACTCCTGACGTAGTAGAGTATGATAAGAAAAAGATGGCTAAGCCAGCGTTCGACCTCATTCTTGGATGTCAAACCATGAAAGAGCTCGGAATTGTTCTAGATTTTCGAACAAAAGAAATAACCATTGATCACATCATTTTGCCAATGAGAGACATCAATAGTCTGACCTCATCAAACTTGGATAAAGCCTGGGCTGTTAACAACAGCATGGCAAATGAACCGCAAAGTATGCAGGAAGCGACACAGCGGGTAGTTAAAATCCTAGATGCAAATGATAAAAAGGCAGACCTCCAATCAATTGTTAGCACCAATTGTACTCACCTAAGTGTCCAAGACCAAAACTCGTTGCTGGAGTTACTCACAGAATTTGAGGAACTTTTTGACGGAACACTGGGTGATTGGAACACAGAGCCTGTGTCCTTCGAACTTAAGGAGGGCGCAAAGCCATATCATGGCAAGGCATACCCAGTACCAAAATCTTGCAAAGAAACAACTATCAAAGAACTGAATAGATTATGCGAACTGGGAGTGGTAGAGTTTCAGCCCGAATCGGAATGGGCGTCACCATCATTTATCACTGGGAAACAAGACGGAACTGTACGCTTTCTCACTGATTTTAGAGAAGTAAATAAACGACTAGTTCAAAAGCCATTTCAATTACCCAAAATCAGTACAGTCCTGCAAGATCTAGAAGGATTTACCTATGCTACAACCCTAGATTTAGACATGGGTTATTATACCATTAGACTGGATCCCGATTCATCCAAAATATGTACCCTCATTTTCCCATGGGGCAAGTATTCCTACCTCTGTTTGCCAATGGGCATCGCAGGTTCACCAGACATCTTTCAAGCAAAAATGTCAACACTTATGGGAGCCTTAGAGTTCATACAAGCTTACCTTGATGATTTGTTATGCATCACAAAGGCAAACCTGGAAGACCACCTTGACAAATTGAAAATGGTGCTTACCAGGCTACGCAAGGCGGGCTTGCGAATCAACGCCCGAAAGTCGTCATTCTGCACCTTTGAAACAGAATATCTAGGTTATACCCTCACACGAACAGGGATTAAACCACAGCAGAAAAGGTACAGGCAATTCTCGTGATTTCATCGCCGAAAAATGTCAAAGACCTCCGTAAGTTCCTGGGCATGGTCCAGTACTATAGAGATCTTTGGGCAAGACGCAGAAAAGTGCTTGCCCCACTCACCTCACTGGTAGGAGAGTGCGGTCACACCAAGGTCACCAGAGCCAACAAGACGAAGAAACGTCCATGGTACTGGGACACGGTGCATCAAAAAGCATTCGATGACGTTAAGACTTCAATTGCCAAGGATGTAGTCTTAGCCTATCCCGATTATTCAATGGAATTTGAGATATATACTGATGCCTTGTCTAAACAACTTGGATCAGTTATCACCCAGGGTAATAGGCCCCTTGCGTTCTTCAGCAGGAAGCTGTCGACAACGCAACAGAAGTACAGCGTGACCGAACTAGAACTACTGGCCATAGTGGAAACACTCAAGGAGTTCAAAGGCATGTTGTGGGGACAAAGATTAAAAGTCTACACAGACCATAAAAATCTAATCCAAGACGCCCTCGGATTAACCTCTGACCGTGTCTACCGATGGAGATTGCTCCTTGAGGAATTTGGCCCCAAAATTGTTTACATTAAAGGCATACATAACACTGTTGCCGATGCCATCTCTCGCTTAGACATCGGACCAATACCAAGTGAGCACAAGAACTGGATGACGTTCACCAAATGCTGGTGTCATTACACCATGCAAGAAGAGAGTGCGATAGACACCTCTGCATACCAAGAGGAAATGAATCTGGTATTTGCAAACCGCAGCAAAGAAGATGTAATCTACCCATTAACAGTACAAGAGATTGCAGAAGCACAAAAGCTTGATGCCAGCTTGAAGACGTTGAAAGACCAGTACTCGACACAATTGGTCAAAAGTACACATCTCCTATGTAAGGACGGAAAAATAGTCATTCCGAAAAATCTTCAACACCGTGCAGTTAGTTGGTACCACCACTATCTACAGCACCCTGGACACACTAGACTCAAAGAAACCCTTCGTGCTGCAATGTACTGGAAAGGTATACGAAATACCGTCCGGAAATATGTCAAAAACTGTCATGCATGCCAAGTCAACAAGAGGCATAAGCATAAGTACGGGAAACTCCCTACTAAATTCGCCATCACAAACCCTTGGGATGTACTATGTGTGGACCTTATTGGCCCGTATACAATCAAAGGTAAAGATGGAACAGTAATTGATTTCATGTGTCTGACTATGATTGACCCAGCTTCTAGCTGGTTTGAAATAGTTGAACTACCGGTAATCACTGAGGTGATTATTTCCCTGGATACAAAAGGGCGGAAGGGTAAAAAGACCCATGAGGAACCTAAGTTAGCATACTTTGATAAGTCATCAGCAATGATCAGCAACTTAGTGAACAAGACCTGGTTTAGTAGGTATCCACGTTGTCAATACATAATTTATGACAATGGAAATGAATTCAAACTTCACTTCAAAGCCCTATGTGACTCATATGGGATCACAAGTAAGCCTACCAGTGTCAAGAATCCACAAGCGAATGCAATTCTAGAACAAGTGCATCAGGTGATATCTTCGATGCTCCACACAGCTGAAATAGACATGGCCCCTTCAGTAGAGACAAGCGATATAGACAAGTTTGTGATGAACGTTGCTTGGGCCATTCACTCAACATACCACACAGTACTAAAAGCCTCCCCAGGTGCAGCCATCTTTGGACGGGACATGTTGTTCGACATCCCCTTCCTGGCCGACTGGAATAAAATTGGAGAATATAGGCAACACCAAACAGACCAAAACACAGAACAAGAAAATAGCTCACGTCGTGATTGGGACTACAAAGTTGGTGATCAAGTACTTCTTAGAAAAGATGGTATACTCCTCAAAGGTGAAAGTAGATATGAAAGTGATCCTTGGACTATCACATCAGTTCATACGAATGGCACCATCAGGATTCAATGCAGAACCAAATCAGAAAGACTGAATATACGAAGAGTTACACCTTTTTTTAACAACCAGACTTAAAACCGTATTAAAGTGTCAGTTTCAAAACAACAAAAACGGACTCTCTCTCTTCAAACAACACTTACTTGTTACACATGTTTAACAAACTCTTTAGTTCGTTATTGTTACTCTCATGAGAACCCATTTTTTCACCTAAAAACACTTAGGTTTTTTTGTTCCTTTTTTACCTGATACTCCATTCGTGGGGGCGAGTGACATAGGCGAAGAATCAGCCTTTTTTGTATCCCTGGGTACAAAACCTTAATAGGGCAGGAATCAGCCTTTTTTGTACCCTGGGGTACAAAACCTAAATGGAGCATTCTCAGGACCCCAAGTAGGAGAGTCCACCTCCCGACAGCATGGACTCCCCAACATGGAAGTTCAGAACCCAAAATAAGAGAGCACTCTTTTGGAAGATCTGAACATCTTTCAGAAGGGTATAGACTGAATTGGCTCAGGTCACTCCTTGCTCATCTTGAGGTTATCAAGGGCTCTTCCGAGAGGGGTCCCAACAAACAGGGCCTTGAAGATACTCTTGAGGGCACTCCTATGGGACAACGTGATGGTATGTTGGTCTCGCTGGTTGGGGGTAGATACACTCTGCCTCTATGAAGATGAAGGTTGACTGAGTATGGGTATGACATGGAGAAAAAAAATCTTACCTCGTCATCCCAAGAATGATGGTTCTGCAGTAAAGACACGCAGTAACTCAATGGATGTAGATGGCTCTGTGTGGGAAGGTCTCACACTACGTCAATCCTCCTATCTCTTATAACTTCCTTAGATGACAATAAGTGTTCCGCATAGCATTCGTACACGCATGCTAAACAATGGTGCGATTGCGTTACAAGTTCGTGAAACTCCCCACTGCATGTTTCAATATTGAGATTCAATGCTGTCATGTATTCTTCAACTGCAGGTGCCAAAAAGCCATTGATTGTTTGGATTTGACCTAAATTTTGGTGGATTGTAGCAAGATCTTGTTTCATTCTCTTTTTCTGTTCGTCTGTGTATTGATGGGGAGGAATTCCGTACTCCCTGAGAAATGCAACAACTCCATCAAGAACTATTCCAGAGGTGATAACCCTTGCTTTCTTGAGATTATGAAAGGCGCGTTCGCGAATTTCTCTGAATGTTTCCAGACCAGTTTGGTTACTGATATCAAATAGTGACCATTGCAACTCGTTATATGTGCTGATGTTCAGAAATGATTTCCCAAGTTCAGAATACAATGGGGCCACCACAGGAAATAAACTCACATGGAACTTTTTGTTGTCAGTTGTGTTGTCTGGTAGCCACTTCTTCAATTCCTCATCAACTACAGTTTGCAAGTACTGGCAGAGCATCCTTGATCCATCGTTGTGGTTCCTGTGTGAAATCATATGGAATGCAAGTTTACAGTGAGTGTCGCTGTTGTCGGTATATAGAACGCCATCGAGCATGAGAGCAAAATAGTCCCCCATCCATGTGTTTTTTTCGCCGTCACTTTCCATGATGATGCTGTGTTCATTATCCACAATGAAGGAACGCTTTTGCAGTGTTGACGGGCCGGCAGTTGGGAAGACAAGGGTGTGAACAAGAGGAATGGGTGATCTTATGGATTCCTTTTGCTAGCCGTCAATGGGGGACTGTCGGGTGAGTGCATGTCTGGTTAGGAAGATTTTTGACAGGCTGAAATTTGGTCATGTGTGGCCTAGGTTACAAATTCTGGTGGAATGCCGGCGGAATTATGCGTTACTCCGGAATATTTGCAATTTCACACAGTAACTTGATACTGCATGTGGCCGATTACTGTAAGAATTGCCAAGTAACTAGCTTGTTTTATAAACTATTTAGATCAAGCTACGGCACGGAATCTTACAGTAACCAACCGTCACCACCAAATAGGTATCCAGAACATAGTCTTTCCTTCTGTACATTATTCTGATGCATGGCTGGTTGTTGATTGCACTTCTCAAAGGGGCGTACTGCAGCTGTCACTTATATCCCCAGCCCAAAGTCAAATCAACCACCATGGGAATCCCCGCTCAGTGAATCGCCCAAATCTCCATCACTAGCTGTCCAATCGCCACATGCCCGCCACCATCCTGTGCCTGTTGTTGCCGTGGATCAATGGCCGCATTTTATTTAGTGAGTTCCCTTTGTTAAGGTTGTTTTTCTAGACATGATCTGTCCAATTAAATAGTTTTGACTTTTTCCGCCCCCACACAGGTAATCCCCCATTCCTCCATCAATAACTCTCCAATCACCACTCGCCCGCCACCATCCTTTGTCTGTTGTTGCCGCTGACCTGCGGCTGCATTTTATTTGGTGGGTTGCTTTGTTTTTGTTTAAGTTTTTGGACACTCTCGAAAACTTAAATTGCATTCGACTCCCCACACAGGTAATCCCCCATTTCTCCATCGATAACCCTTCAATCACCACACGCACGTCACCATCCTTTGCCTGTTGTTGCCGCGGATCAACAGCTGAGGCATTTGCCATGAGAGTGTTTGGTTTCTTTTCATTTTGCTGATTTCCTCTTTTCTTTGAGGTTGCAATTAAAAATTTGTGCACAGACCATTGTATCCCCCTACCTCAACCAGCCTCACCCCTTCCACTGCTCTTCCACCACCCTACCATTATTTGAATAATGGTGAGTTTACATTGCCTTTTTACTTCAACTTCTTCCCTTTTCTAAAGCACTATTGCAGCTTTTCACAGGTGATGCATCGTGAATCTTCCTCCTCCTCCTCCTCCTCATCTCATTCTGAGTCAGAAGATGATGTGCCCATTGCCACATTAAAAAGGCCACCAAGAAATCCATTTGATGAGTCCTCATATGAGGAGGATAACATCCCCTTGTCAGAACTATCCAAGGAAGCTAGGCAATTTAATTTGCCATCACAGAGCTCTCAAGACAAAGACATGGAAAGGAGGAAGAGGAGGAAGGAGATGCTTCTGACTCGGAAGAGCCATGGGGTGGGGTGGTTAAGGATGATGTCCTCCCCCCAGTCTCAATTTGGTTTGGGATGGGGGTAAGATTGTTAAGCGCCTTGATCCATCAAGTGGAGCCAGGATTTGGAGGTGTAATCACTTCAACAACCAATGGAGTGGATGGAATCACAACAAGGCTCTCGGACATGCCATTGGGGGGGGGAGGACATTAGGGGCTGCAAGAGTGTGCCTCCTGAATGGAGGAAGTTGTATATGGGTATTGTCCAAAGAAAGAGCTTGGCAGCTGCTGAGAAAGCTCGCCATCATGAGAGGCTGTCAATCTCTATTGAAGAAAAAGAGCAGGATCCAAACGAACATTATCAATGTGAGAAGGAGGCAATAAGGGCTAGGAGGTACAAGGGTGCAATCCCCACAGAATCTATGGATGTCTCTGGTTCTCCAGCAGGGGATCTCTCTACCCTAACGTCCTTTAAGTCGTTGTCCCTTAAGCCGGCCTCCATCTTCAGTAGTGGTAAGAAATGTTTCTGTTCTTTCTATACCTTGAATATTTTGGTTACATCAAACTCATTTCCCTCTTTGTCAACTTTTGTGAGGGAGTACTCAACCCAGAAAGCTTGTGCAGCAGAACATAGTTATGTCCCACAAGAGGAATCCAGTGGCTGAAGAAGAGTTGTCTTTGACCATCACTCATTATCTAGCTCCTCACTCACTTCCCTTTTCTCATACCAAAGATCCCCTCTTCAACAGAGTCCTAAAAAAGGCTAGGTTTCCCAACCATAAGTATGAGCCTCCTAAGAGGTCCCAGGTTGGAGGCAAACTCCTCGATGCACATTTTGCATCGTACCAAAAGAACAGCTTGGAATCTTTGCTAGCAGATGTGGATACTTATGGACTGGCAATCTTTGGTGATGGTGCCACCATTGTCAAAACCCTTCTGATGAACATTCTTGCCAGCTCACCAAACAATCTAAGTTGTGTCCTTGATGCCATTGACTGTACCAAACACATGGTGCATGGAGGCAAAAAGGATGCATGGTTTATTGCAAAAAAAGTCTTACCACTCATGAAGAAGATTGATCCACTTAAAGACAGAATCAATGTTGTTGCTTTTGATGGAGCTGCAAATGTCCAAATGTCTACGAGCAAAATCACCCGAACTCGGAAGAGAGGAAGTAGCACAAGTTTTTACGTCCTGCAGGACCCAGGCAACACAGGATGCCCAAGCGCACCCAAGATAGTCACACAAGATAGTCCAAGCGACATAACTGTAGAACTAAATCATAAAATCTAAGAACTAAACTCACAACTAGCTGTTACAGTACCACTGGGCTACAAAGACTTTCAACACCAAAAGGCTCCTGACTTGACTAGGGAGCACCTTCCTGTCATTACTGTGATGCAGGGAGTTGAGCACACCATTGCCACAATTATTGGCAAATGGACAGGACTTTGACCTATCAAAGACCTCTGTCAGTTTTCTTAAAAGGTGAGCACAATTTATGTCTCTTGAATGAATTGTGACTGTCAGCTGACCTCTTTTTTTCTTGTTAGCTCTGCAATATCTTTGGTAACACCCATCATGCTCCCTACGCAGTCTTTGTGAAAGCATCCAAGAATCACAGCAGCGTAAGAAGTTAGAGTTCACCAAGCCATCAGACTGCAGAATGGGTGGGGAGCTAATTCAGTTACTGAGGTTTCTATGACAAAAGAATGTTTTGACAGAATGTGTGGCAAGCAAAGCCTTCTGAGAGTTAAAGCACTTCACTATTGTGGGTGAGTCCTGTTGCATGAGGGATTTTGGGACAATGTCGTATGTGTGTAAAGCATTGTATCCCATGTATTGCTTATTATGACTTGCTGATATGAAGATTGGAGGGATTTACAAGGTGAAGTATTTTATGCATCAAATTGACTGACTTCTCCCACAAATCATTGATGAGGTATTTGAGAAATGGGACAGTGACAGTTGTCCAGCTCTTCAGAAACTAGCATGTGACAGTGACTTGGAGTTTGATCTACCAAAAAGTATGGGAGGATTGAAGACAACTGGGTTGGAGATAGGTATTGTTCTTTCTGTGTTTTCTGCATTGTTCAGAGTGTTACATCGTGTAGTTCTTTTTCTTTGATTGGTGAAGATATTTCAGATGACTCAGACACTGTTGGTAGAGGGAGTGATGAAGAGGATGATAATGCTTTTCCTGACAGCACGGACTCATTGCGGCAGCAGGTGAAGTCTAAAGAGGAGGCTATTCCCAGTGAGGCCTTTGAATTGTTCAAGTTTTGCATGCCTCGGATATGGGAGTATTACAAACCTCAGTTATTGAATGATGTAGTTTGTGTATCTCATTTGCTGCGTCCTGATCCTGCCATAACGGCTTTTGCTTCAAAACCAGAGAACAGGGATCCAAAAGACAGGTTAGCATGTGAACGGTTAATCTGTAAGATGTTTGCGCACCACTTTCTTTGTAAAGAGGAACAAGAACAGGAGGAAGCTGGGTGGATTGATAAGTTTTGGAAGGAGCATAATGACTTCTGGACTAAGCAGGGATACTTCAAGTCAAGGCACATCTGGATAACTGCTGAGAATCCTGATTGCACAGCCCATGAGTGACACAAGAATTACTCCAGCCCATTCACTGAGGGGCAGGCTGGGGCGCAAGACATCATCTAACTTGTTAGGTATCAAGGAGGCAGAGCCCCACTGGAAGGTCACCAAGAGGAATAAGGGAGGTCATAGAGCAAATTTAAGCACAGAGAAGACTAAGAAGCAGACAGCGATTGCAGCAGCCTACAGTCATGAGGAGTCAAGTCTTCATTGAAAGGCTAACCAAAAAGCCAGTAATTTATACAAAGACAAGGATTTCACCCAGTTCCATGGTAAAGATCTCTGGGAAGAAAGGAAGAGGATTCCCATTTGGCTATTCAGGGCATGGTATGAAGGCTGGGAGTCCTTGCAATAAAGAGCACAGGAGATGATAGATTTACAGCTGCTCTAACTGCAAAATATGATGGTCTCAAGTTTTATGACATTGACGGTCCTCTGAATGGATTTCCAAGTGCGGTCAATGGTTTTACTCAGGAAGACAACTGTTGTGTTCTCTGGAAATTGAATGAGGATGCCTCAGAGAAGCCCGTCAAGGGATATGGGTATAAGTACTGCATTGCTTTGTTTTCCAGGATATGATATTAATGAACCATATGACAGGGAGCCACAAAAATACTGGAGTCTACAAGAATTGTACAAGGGTTGTGATTTCTACGGCATGGTGGAGGATTATTACAAGCAGCACCCAGAAGAAGCAGAGGAAATCGGTTTGAAGATTTATAGAAATGATGGAGTGATAGATGAAATGACAGAATTGGAGGCATATAAGATTGCACAGAAGAGAATGCAGGTGTCGAGTGATGGAGAGAAGACAACAGTAGACAAGAAACGAAGAAGAGGAGGGTATAGTTGCGTTGTCCCCACATATTTGGCTCTTGTGAGTGGGGTTTTTCAGCACTATAGTACCTATTGATTAATGTAATTGAAGTGGTTAGTTTATGTTATTACAAAGGATAACAGTCATAGTATTAGCAGTTCTTACAATGGATATCAGTCATAGTATTAATAATATGAAGTAATATAATAGTAATATTACTGTAACCGAGAGGAATATTACTCTAGAGTACAGTAATTTGGACTTAGAGAAAAAAATCGACAGTAACGACAGTAACGCGATTTTGTAAGATTCCAACAGTAATATTACTAAAAATTGAGATGGTAGGAGTATGTACACTCCCACCATAATGGGACTCAAAAAGTTGCATTGTGACACAGTAATTTCACCGGAACTGACAGTAATTACTGCAGTAATTACGATTGGTTACTGGTTACTGTGTTTTTGGGACAGTAAGGTTACTGGTTACTGTGTTTTTGGGACATTAACCAAAATAAGAATTTGCAACCTAGCCTGTGGCTACTGTGTTTGTACTAATTCCTATGTATAATTTTATCAAGGTGTTGCGCCGATTTCAATCAAGTGATGTGAATCATAATATGTCACATCTCTACACAATCTCTACATCACACAAAGACCATGTCAAGCATGGCATCATTATTTAACTTGGTAATGGCTCAGACCAAACAAACTGCTCGACATTCTACTGGCAGAAAAGCTCCCTTATTCCAGCGTGACACCAAGGCTGCTCGAAGAAATGCCCCAGCATCAGGAGGGGTTAAAAAGCCTCATTGTTATTGTCCTGGCACTGATGCACTCTGCAAAATCTACCGCCACCAAAAAAGCACAGATCTTCTTATCTGCAAGGTGCCATTCCAGCGCCTTGCAAGGGAAGTTCTGCAGGATTTAAATAGGCCAGGTTCCTATCCAGATTTCACCACAGAACATTTTCAGGTGACTTCTTTGTTGGCTATTCAAGAATCTGTGGAAGCATTCAGCGTCGGACTATTTGAGGATGCAAATTTGTGTGTGATCCATGCCAGGAGGGTCACCATCATACCAAAAGATATGCACTGCAAATAAGAGGTGAGTCTGAATTGATGTGCAACAAATGTATTCTAAGAGACGGGGGAATTAAGGTGTTGGTGATTGAGTGTCTTGGTGCAACATTGAATGATTGGCTTGTTTGAACCTCCACGGCATTCGGGTTGCCATTATCTCAAATCCCATACCGCTTCAGCTTTGAATAATATGTGATCAACACAGGACAGGATATGGTTCACTTATGATGATGTGTCAGCACTTGATAGTAGTATAAGTGATCATGTGACGAAATGCTGGTTCTTGGTGTGGAGGAATCCCGTAACAATTTTATGACAACAAATTGGCGAATAATTAATCGCACTTAGTTTGTCATTGGTTTCTTATTCATTACACAGTGCCTATACTCCTTTCTCCCGCACGTTATTGTATGGTCCCCATCAGTATGATGGTTTGTTCTGTTCTGTCTAAGTACTTTCACACCCGACCTCTTTCACCCTGAACTCTCATATTCAATTCAAATTCACCGGAAGAGTTGCATATCTTTTGGAATGATGGTGACCCTCCCGGCATGGATGGCACCCAAATTTGTATCTTCCAAGAGTCCAATAAGGTATGCCTCAGAGGCCTCCTGTGATGCTGCCAATGGAGTTGCTGTTTAATGCATATCACCACAGAAATCCTGCGTAACTTCCCTCAAAAAGCTCTCGAATGTAATTTTAAAATCAGAAGATCCGTACTTTTCTGGTACTTACGCATCTCACAGAGTGCCACAGTTCCTGGACAATAACAATGGGGCTTCTTGCAACCTGCTGCAGCAGGAGCACTCATGCGGGTCACCTTTGTTGCTAGCTGCTTTTGGGGAGCTTTACCACCAGTCAACTTGGGAGCAGTTTGCTTTGAGCAAGCCAAGTTGTCTGCTGATGATACTATGCCTTTGGGAGAACACCTGATGCCAACTGATTCTGATAGTAGTGATAAGCTTTGTCGGGCTGAAATTGAAAAGTGGTGTGGTTAGAAGAGAGGGTTTGATTGCAAGCATGTGAACTCTGTTTACACTTGTCACAAGATAGTGGACACATGTTTTACCACAACAAATTTGTTGGATACTTCATAAAAATCCCTCATCTAGTAGAACCTTCTGAACTAGGCCCAACAGATATCAGATATCTTTGATGTAAAGACTCGTGATTAAGAACTACCGTTATGCCACATGTACACTCTGAGGCTGTTTGTGTCAAAACTTAGCATGATAAACAAAACTGTAGCTTAAGCAATCTTTAAAGCATCCGGTAACCCACCCGTACACTCTTGAAATTCTGGTAACCTCCCTGTACACTCTGATGTTTTGCAAGTGTACCGGGAGGTTACCGGTGTTTTTTATTTGCAGTGATGTTACGGAGCAACAATTGCCATTCATATTTTTTTGCAGTGATGTTACGGAGCAACAATTGCCATTCATATTGTCACTTCTCCTATGTTCAAGAGTTTCAATTTCACTACTGGTTTAACCAAGTAGTACGCCAATCAACCCCCCATTTCTTAAGTCGTGGCTTCATGCTGATGTGATTCACCCAGTTGTACGTTGACCAACGTTGGATTACCTCAGAAGATAAGTCTGCGCTCTTGGCTTTCACTCTTTTACTTTCATGTCTTGGGATGACCAAGGTGCCTCCTCTTGGTCAAACAGTGGCCTGTCAACATCATCAGTCAAACCAATACTCATAGTTATGAGAGTCCGGAGTGTGTTATTGTTGTTGCAGTGGTCATTTTGGCTGATACATAACCCTCCTGAGATGTGGCAGTGTTTGGATGATTTTTGGAGCTGTTGGTGTCCGTGCCATCAAAGGCATAGTCGTTGTGCCATCAATATCAGTGATGGGATCTGGAGATGTGTCTGTGCTGGCATCCATTTGGGAGGTATAGCTATAGTCCTGCACCCAGTGCTTGCACTTGAATTAATGTAAATAGATCGTGATCTTGTGTTGCCATGCTTTTGTGGTACTGCGGCAACTTGTCATGAACAGACATTTTTTAGAGAGTGGACGAAGGAGGAAAGAGGGGGTGGAATTTTTTTCTCCGGTCTATGCTTGACTCTTACCTGGACTCAAATCAAAAATTGTCACCCCAGCAGACAATGGACAGGGGGCAACTTTCCAGTGGAAAAAAAGAACAAGGAAATTATAAATTTGCAATGGACACTGCCTAAAGGGGCAGTCTTAGTGCTCTACACAACACCTTCTTTCACACATTTCCCAATGTCCAACACGAATTCTGCGAATTCCGACCCAACTCATTTTTTCACACAATCTTTTCCAATGACTGGCAGACGTCCCACACTAATAGTTGTGAGCTCACACAACTACCATAAAAATGGGTTTATAAGAACTAGTAAATCTCAAAGGATACATTTTTCTCTTGACCCAAAGCTAGTGAAATCAACATATTTTTAGTCCTCCATATTTTCCTGAAATAGGGGTATGGACTGTTTGGCGCCAAATGCAAGCAAGCCAAAAGTGGATGCACCAAAATTTGAACTGATTTCTGCCATGCTCCATCATCATTTATCCTCATCACTAAAACCCCAACAATTGGTCAATTACAGCAGTTCACAACTATGACAATGACAAGCACCCGTCTCTCCTGTTGACGGTAGATATGCATGTCAGCCCAAGCCATGGCTGGACGAGACCAATATGCATTTGTGGATCAACCTTGTCTTGAAACCATACAGCAACGCAAAGGAAGAACGGAACCCATTTGGACCACCTCTTGTTCTTATTCTTGATGCATATTGTGTGCATGAAATTGGTTCTGTCTTTAACAGAATCCAGGAGATGGGGATTGAAATTGTACACATTCCTGTGGGCCTCATGTACTTGTGTCAGCCCATGGATGTGGGAATCAACAAATCCCTGAAGGCTGCAATGATGCAAGGTGGGAGGCCTGGATGACAGATGGAGGTGGAATTGTTGATGGGAGAGCAAAAGAGCCATCTTGCAAACAGGTCACGGAATGGTTGGTAGATATATACACCAGCATTCTGGAAGCGGTTGGCAAGAATGCATGGTTGAAGACTAATTTTGCCTGGTTTTAAATTTACATCTTATTTACTAAATATTTGTTACCGAACAAGTTCGTTCATGTGTGGTGTAATTAACATATCAGTTTTAAGGAACTTATTGTTTCTTCTAATCCAACCCGGCTTATAGGGCTTGATCATCTCTGCAATTGTGTCATCACGGCTGCGATGAAAAAGTGCCCGCTTGGCCGAGTTCTCATCATCTGGAAGCACAATCTCCCTAATTATATCCATAGACTCATCAAGGTGATGACCTTGACATCCAACGACAAACTCTCCGGCATCAAAGCAGACACGACAACCATTAGATCCATCAGATTGAACTTGACAGCCCGCAAGATGACTGCCATTGACCAGGCGCAACCAAATCTTCATCCCAACACAGTGGAGATCCTCCTCCTCCAACACCAAAGAGTTCCCACACCCAAACGGATGGAGAACGCACAACCGCCCATTATTGCTTGGAAGGAACCCGACCAGAATAATCTTGAACATGACAGTGATGTGATGTGCATTGTGTGGGTAGTGTGGGCGTGATGTGTGGTGAGCTTAAGGGGAAACTGTCATAACTCGTGAACCAGATGGAATTACGGGGAGCAATGCATATGGGCATGTTTAGGATGATATGCACTATGAATTCCTAATGCTTTAAACTCTAAAGAATGTGCGTAGGGCCTAAGTTCATGTTGGAGAGGGTGGTTCCCATATTGTGATAGTTCTTATTAACCGATTTTTCAGAATGTATTGTTTGTGTCGTGGGCGGTCACAAGTGCACTTACACGAACTTGACTTTTTTTGCAAAGTTCTCATTCCTC
The DNA here is from genome assembly GCA_013187285.1 of Cyclotella cryptica. NCBI lineage: Eukaryota > Bacillariophyta > Thalassiosirophyceae > Thalassiosirales > Thalassiosiraceae > Cyclotella > Cyclotella cryptica. The sequence continues at coordinate 268,309 of JABMIG010000055.1, forward strand.
TGCATGAAACACCGTCCTTATAGGTATGTACCCCTGCACGAACTTGAAAGTCAACTTTGTGATACCAGGTTATGAGCGCAATCTTCACACAAAAATGAGCGTCATTCTGAGGTGGAATCAGAGCTCACCTGAGAAATGAGAATGAAGTTCATTTTGGTGTACATGTAAGAGCTGTCATAATGACAGTGAAAAAGGGTTTGGAACACAAAGCATGAGAAACAAAATATTTTATTAAGCCCCTTCATGTTTATTTATGAAAAACAACTCACTACAAGTGTCTAATTCCTACTTATCAGATATTCAAAAAAACATGTAGCACAAACGACCAGCTGAAGAGATTATCCTCATCGTATCTTTGACTCGACGTCAACGGAGTTTGTTTGTGCGTGTAAGTTTTGTCATAAGGACAGTGAAAACAAAAACCGGCACGAGCACAAGATTATGCAAAAAATTGATGAAGTTTGTGTATGTGTACGAGTGACCATAAGGATGGGCCTCACAACTATTTCACAACTTCTTGTGCGCACATAATCCAGCTCACAATTCAAATACATATTAGGTTCCCAAGTACATCTGGTCAAAATGAGATTCAAATAAGATTCGAATGTCGTTTTGCAAAAATTTCTCAAACTAACATTAAATTCCCATGTGATGTTTGAAGGTCATTTAATACTTTAACTCATTCCCTTGTTTTAAAGTAATATATTTTTATATATTGTTGTGGTGCCCACAAAATAGTTGTGATTGTGGGGTGATGTGTGCTAAGACTGATTTTCACACAACTTGTTGTGAGAGCAAAACAAATTGGGTGTGAGTTCGCATGCTCGTCTTACTTGAATTTTTATCCTTGTGTCAAGGATAATTTTTATCCTTGTGTCAAGGATAAAAAAATTCTGGCCAAAATTGGTGAAATCATTGAAATTTTTATCCTTGAAATAAGAACAAAAATAGTCTATTTTCCTTCTCAGGGTCACCATTTTTGGGGATCGTGTTGCGGTCTCTCTTTCTCTACAGCATTTATCAGACAAGAAGTTGGGCTATCTGTTGGTATTTTTTGGTTGTGTTGGGTGCTCTACAGCATCAGATATGAACCAATACTTTCAACACTTATTTTCACACTATTACAGTTTAGGTAGGTACCTACCTAAATGGTTTTTTTGCTTAGCAGCTTGGCACATGTTTTAATGGTAGCAGGTGTGCAAAAAATTACAACACGCCAACAAAACAAGATGACTAGCAACAAACCCACTGGATATTGAACAAAACATGATGATTGTACTACATATGTCAGCATATTGTTCCAACACCATGCAAATAGTGTTGCAAGTAGACATGATCAAACCTGACCACTATCAACTACAAAACAAAGACTTCCCATTGTCCTCTCCATTGCCACAAACATGCTCTCTCTAGACATGATTACAGAACATACATTTACTTCATTACGCTTCTACATGAACGTCGCTCTGTAAAACCAGAAACATGAAAACTATTACTATTACACAGCATATGTTGCAGTGGCGCCAACATCATTAACATCATCAACATAGATCCCATTTTCTATCTCCAAATTCTGTTTGCTACCAGGAATTGTGCCCATCAAATTACCTTTGTCACTTGGTGGTGTTGTACCAGTGTTGTTGTAAGGTAAGTTTGGTAGTTCATCTCTAATTGTTTCCTCCCTTGACCTTCTTGTTCTGCTACCACTATCTGCGCCAATACATCCCATATGGCGCTTCCTCTGCACCCGTGGTGTTTCAATATGTGTCAATCCATCATTTTTGTTTGGACTGGTCCAAATGTTATTATTAGTGCAAGGTTTGCATATAGGAAGACTTGGGACTGTACTGCTGTGGAAGTCTTCGAAACAGAATTTACGAAGGTGGACCTTACAGACAGAACAACTTTTGACAGTCTTTCTGCCCATTCTACATTCTACTATTACATTTCTTTGCCAATGATGAAGTCTGACCCTTGGCAGAACAAATTTCACAGCAAAGAATACGTCTACCCTGAGATGCATTCTTTTTACCTTCCTTTGGCTTGCCTGTTGACACATGAGTATGATTCAAAGAACTGTTCATTCACACCTTAAAGAATGGGTCATTGGTATCATGAAACTGCTTCAGTGCAAAATACCCCACTGGCTTTGGCATTGTTGAGACATTATTGATGGCTTCATTACACCCATTAGCTTCAAAAGATGGGGCACAAACATCCTGTACTGTCGACCGGCAATTAATATTTTCTTTCCATAGGGGAAAGTACTCTTGCAGTACCACCTCTCCAAATGAATTTCCATTACTCACATGATAAAGGTATGACCTGTATGTATTTGTTTGTTTTGCTTTTTGTAATTGCTTGAAAGTAATGAAATGATTCAATCTATTCTCTAACTGTGCATACTGATAGACACCGAACCTTGATACAGAATGTAATCCAAAAGTAAATGCCACATCAATGAGGCCAGGCCACTGTTTGGCCCCTGGACAGCCATTGCTCTTGAAAGAACATTTCTCATGGTGCCAATGTTTTGCATGCATTTATTCCAGGCACTTGTTGGTTGATCAATGAGTATCCTACATGCTGGTAGTGTCCCATTTTCTATCACATCACATTCATGAGCAATCCAAAGTGTTAACCACAATACTAATGTATCATGTTCTTGTGCGTAATCAATTGCAGGTGAGTAGTCATTAGCAATAGATGGCATATCTCTAACTGCATTCAAAGAATATGCAAAGAGCATATATTTTGATGTTACCAAGCTTTGAAGCATCCTCAGACTTCTCTGTTGTTCATCAGAAATATGAACAAGAATCATTTGCTTCACGAGAGCTCCAGGTGCACAGTACACCATTAATACATTGTTGATTCCTCTAGCTGCGGCATGTTGACAAAGCTGCAATCTATACCCTGCTTCTGGAATAGCTGTCTTGAATTCTGAGGTACCAGCATTGAACATGACCCACTGAGAACTGTTCAATACCATTCATTCCACATCATTCACTGTATTAATAGCACCTCTGGTCTTCATTTCTAAAACACAAAAGGAGTAGAATGAGCGAATTCCATTATTGAGGGACATCAGCTGAAAATGCCATCAGGAGATGAGGAACAAGACTTGCAATCCCAACTAACAAGGAGCCCATCTGTGGCACTTTTGTTTCAATGGAGTATTGATAATTTTAAAAAAATTCAGATTCTTTCCAAGAACAGCAAGGACCTGATCTTTGATTTCAATACCTTGTTCTATTGACCCCCCCCCCAGTTTTGGACCTTCCAAGATTCATGAACCAGTGTGGGCAAACTCGTTGGAAAAATGCCACCTGTTTTGCCTCAAAACTAAGTTCTTCCTCATTTACAGGTGAGACATCTGCAGGAATATTATTCAATGAATCCTGAAAGATTTTACCTGCCAACTTCTGAGCCAAATGATCATTTTTTATTCTCTACAAACTGAATTTCATACGCTACCTGCACTTCTGCTGTAGATCCATTTTCAACTTACAAGTGCGTAGCCAAAACTCTTTCGTACAATTGTTGTGATTGGATGTTCTGCTTCTGTTACTTGAGTCAACGTCATAGTTTATCACTAGATCACTCCTCCAATGAGGGACATCATTATTCTCGAATAAAACAGCATTGTTGATGGGAATACTGTTCCTTAGATCCAGTTGAACAACGTCTTTGCATAGTTGATGATACTCTTTCATGTCTTACTAATGAATGTAAACCGCTTTTACAACATTTATTAGCACATGAAAAGTTGTACTGAAAAACCAAAACATACGCCCCAGAAACCAATCAGTTGTCCTCTGTTTCCAGGTCATCATGTAGAACGTAGACACTTGACAAGAAATCATCCCATGCATACTTTGCACTTGCAACAGAATCTAAACTGACTGTGTTGATCATGGATGGTGCTTTATGGTGATGTAGCCTATCAATGCCAATACTATTAGTCTCATAAACCCAACTGTTGCCTATGAATTTAGGTATGTTGTTGCCACTCTAATTCCTCTGCTCTCACCCATTCTATGAGGCAGCACTGAAGCTTGAATAGGACGATTGGACTTTGTTGTGGCCACAAAATTGGTCCTCATGTCATATGCCATATGTTTAGGCCGCAACCTTGCCATTAACAATTTGTTTACCATCCATATTCACTTCAACAAATTGGAAAGGAAATGCATTGTTGTTTTTTACAGTTCCTGAGAATTTGACATTCATCTCCTTCATGATCTGGATCAAGTTCATCACCTGATTGTTCTGCGCTTTTGTAATCTCAAAACATCCACAATCAATGAATTGACAGAGCTGTGTTCTCATAGCTGGCTGATCTATAGGCATTAGTTCTTGAATAACTGATTTTAGCATGTCACCCAACCTAATACCGATCACCTCTGGTTTCAAGACACAAATCATACCGGTGCCTATTGATGCTGTTGTATGAATTACAGGTTTTGTTTTTATCTTTTGTTGGATGCATTTGCATACCATATAACTTCCATCTTGGTGGTGTTTGATTTATTTTGTCATCATCGAGATCACCGTTAGTCACTCCCTTGACAAAACAAAGGTCTACCCATTCTTTTGAACATGATGCAAATGCATCCTCCAGCAATGGATCAAATCTATATGCTGGCAACAAACCAGTCAAAACACCCATCATTTTTTCTGTGTGCTATCATGTACATACTTATCAGTACATGAGTAGCAGGTAAGTACACTCTCCGGTCCTTAGCCCCAAAAGGCCTGATCTAAGAGCCACTCAAATGCATCGTCAACACGCAGGACTGTATTGACTACAAAATAGCTCTCATAAATTAGTTATCACCTAATTTATGACGATCAATGCATCTCGCTATGCTCAGCAGTGATAACTAACATTTTTTCACCAATTCAAAACCTAACCACCCACAATCAAACACCCCCTCCCCACACAACTAGAAGACATCTTCATCCGGACCTATGACACCCATAGCACCCTCTAGACAGATCAGACCGGTAAGTTCCCACATTTATCCAGCCTAGGCAATCGCATGTCGACAGTAACTCCACCTGGGCTGAACCAACAAAGAACAAAACTGAAGGCAAACTCATCCTTGCACGCAACCGGGCACTCCAACGCATGAAAGACTGTGGGATCCACCCCACCAGACAAGTCCCGGATAATGAAAAATCTGCCGCATACAAAATGGCCATCACCAACTCAGGCATGTCATTCCAACTGGTTCCACCTGATGACCATCGAAGGAACATTGCGGAGAAAGCCACACAAACCTGGAAGGATCACTTCATTGCCATCATCAGTGGCACAGACACCAAATTTCCCCTCCACCTTTGGTGCCAATTACTACCACAAATAGAACACCAACTCTGTCTTCTGTGACAATAGACTGTGTACACTCACATTTCCTCCCATACACATCTCTATGGCCATCATGATTACAACGCTCACCCATTTGTACCCCTAGGCATGGAAGCCCTTGTCCATGGTAAACCTCACTGCCCTAAAACATTTTCTCATCACTGCACCAAAGGCTATGTCATCGGCACATCATATGAACACTATTGCGGCTGGAAAGTATGGACACCATCATTGCACACCACCTGCATCTCTTCCACAGTTTTCTTTAAACACAAGTACATCACTAACCCCTCAGTCACACCAGCAGATGCCATTATAGTAGCTGCCGTAAACCTGTCCCATCTCCTCACAAACAGCCATAAGGCCCATCACAACAACAACTTGCAACAAACTGACCTAACGGGACTGCAAATCCTCACACAACTACCCCCTCTCCCACCACAGAGGGAGCAACATAAACCTAACACCCGGAACGCACCATCTTCACAGCACCCCTCCACACCACCAGTAGTATCAGACTATGACAGCGACTCCAGTGCAAGTGATGATGAATCTGTTGCCGCCCCACTACTGGTCCAAGGTCTCCAAGGGTGACACCACTACAAACCATGACGCCACATCCAAGGGTGTCCACAGCACCATCCGCCCCGGCATACAATGCACACAGTTGTGTTCACTCACTCACACATGAAACCATCTTACATCTCCTGCATAACACCCGGACACTGCTCACACCCAGCAAGCTGCAACCCGGTGTTTTCCCGGTGATGCACTCTCAGTCATTCTAGACACAGACACCGGAGAACTCCTGGAGTATCGTCTCCTCTTTGAAAACCCGAAGTACTGCACCACATGGAAAAATGCCTATGGTAAAGAACTTGGCCGCCTTGCCCAAGGAATCCCCGGCACAGTACAAGGCACCAACACCATAGTCTTCATTACACCCAACCAAATACCTCCTAATTGCCAAAGAGACGTCACGTATGGAAGAATCTGTGCAACTATCGACCTGAGAAGGATGACCCACATCACATCCATCTTACAGTCGGCGGCAACAGAATCACTTACCCTGGTGATTGCACCACACCTACAGCTGACATGCTGACCACCAAGGTTCTCCTCAACAGTGTCATCTCCACCAAAGGTGCACGATTCATGACCATTGACATCAGATATTTCCACCTCAACACACCAATGGTTCGCTCCAAATACATGCGCCTCAAAGTGTCAGACATACCGGACAACATCATTGCACTCTACAAACTCAACAAACTCACCACCACTGATGGATAGGTCTATGTCCTGATCCAAAAAGGTATGTACGGTCTCCCACAAGCACAAATCATTGCCCAACAACTACTTGAAAAGCGATTGGCCATCAAAGGCTACCAACAGAGCACCATCACGCCAGGTTTCTATAAACACGACTGGCGCCCCATCTCCTTCACCCTCTGTGTCGACGATTTTGGAGTAAAATATGTCGGTACCAAACATGCACATCACCTTCTTCAAACACTCATTGAACACTACAAAATGTCATAAGACTGGAAAGGTGGGCGTTACTTTGGTCTCACAATCACATGGGACTATACCCTCCGATAGGTTCATCTCTCCATGCCAGGCTACTGTCAAAAAGCTGGCCAGCATTTCCATCATCCTACTCCTACCAAACCACAACACCAACCTTATCCCCGTACGGTCCGCACATATGGAGCCAAACAACAATTTGTCAAAACCAAAGACTACTCAGCAATACTCTCCAAATCCAACAAAACCTTCGTCCAAGAGGTCATCAGGGTATTCCTTTACTATATGTGTGCAGTGGACTGCACCACCAACGCAGAATACCTTGCCAAAAATACAACAGTTCCTCGACTATGCCATGATGCATCAAGACGCCATGATAACTTATCGTGCCAGCAACATGATCCTTGCCATCCACAGTGACGCATCCCAGTGCGCAGCAGGGCTGGGGGCATTTTTTTCCTTTCTGAAGACAATCCATCCCCGTGCAACAACGGTGCCATCTTAACCCTTGGAAAAATCATCAAACCTGTCATGTCATCAGCTGCCGAAACAGAACTAGGTGCTCTCTACATCAATGCAAGGGAAGTTGTACTGCAACAACACCTTCTCAGCAAGCTGGGACATCCACAACCACCCAATCCCATACAAATCAACAACTCCACAGCTCTTGGCGTGGTCACCAACATCATTCAACCCAAACACACCAAAGCAATGGATATGCGGTTTCATTGGCTCCGTCGTCATGAAGATCAAAAACAGTTTCGCACATATTGGCACGCCGGAGCCACAAAATTAGCAGACTATGTCACAAAGCATCATCCCTTCATACATCATCAATCCATTCACCACACTTACCTCACCCAACCTCGGAAACTTCTCAACCTACGGCACAAGGCACACACCATCCTAAAAATCTCAACCCCACTCCCCATCCTTATCCCACATGCTTGTGCCCCTTAATCCATCCATATCAAACACCAGATGGGTTCTTTCACTGCAAGGGTGTGCTATACTAGCTGAAACCAGTCAAAACACCCATAATTTTCTCCATGTGTGATTATGTACATACTTATCAGTACACGAGTAGCACTGAAGTTCATTATCTCAGGTCCTTAGCCCCAAAAGGCCCGATCTAAGAGCCACTCAAATGTGTCGTCAATATGCAGGACTGTATTGACTACAAAATAGCTCACATAAATTAGTTATCACCTAATTAATGACGATCGGTGCATCCCGCTATGCTCAGCAGAGCAACACCTTCAATGACCTTATGATGGGATCTGGTTTGTCTGCTCTTCTCATGGCTTCTCTAACTACTTTGTATTGTTTGATCTCATCACTGGACAAATGGAACTGTTTCAACATTGACTCTGAAATTCCTCTCGGTCTCATCTTGAATTCGCATCGTAGGAAGTCACACAGATTCCCAACTGTGAATGACAAACTCTGGATTTGGCTGGAGCTGGCAGGTTTCACACCTGTTTTCAGCCAGTTGCAGAAAATATTAAGGAACTGATATGAGAGGACCGCAGAAAATGCAGAAGCTTGATTGCTTGATTGCTTGATTGTCCATTGTCGGCTTCAAATAGTTTGATGCGAGCTTTATGGAGGATATATTTTATTTCAGTAGTTGCCTGTTGCAACAATCATTTATCAGTTGAATTGTATTCTAACCAAAATGATTCCCGAATCAAAACACAGTGATTGAGATATTCATTCTCATTGCTTTGCCTGAAATAATTCCATTCCGGGATTATATCCCTGGAACAGTTGTCATCACTAGCACTGTAGAGCATGTCAACATCGCAAAAATCATCCCAGTCCATTGACACCTCACTGCCCCTTTCTGATTCATACTCATCATTGCTCATGGTTTTGAATTGTAGCAAATGAATCTATTGATTAGTTGTTGCCTTGTTATGATTCTTGAGATCTATATGTGTCAAATGAATGGCTGTGGTGCATCTATGCTTTACTAAGAGTGGCCACTTAGGAGTTGGTACAGTTTCTACATAAATTTTTTGTTCTTATTTCAAGGATAAATAAAAGCACCATTTTTTGAGATCAAATGGACTATATCTGCCAAACTTAATGAAACAATTTTGCATCAACTGCATGTTTATTACCAAAACTAGCATGAAATACCAATATTCACTGTAGATATCAACTAATTTCCACTTGTTATGAGTCTGGAGACTGTCTAGTTGTGTTTTTATTGGTCCAGCAAAACAGGGTTTTTTATCCTTTTTTATCCTTTTGAGGGCCTTGAGTAAGGCTAAGACAGCACCTAAGATCCCGATGCCTACGCCCACAATATCAATTTGGTGAAATGAATCTTCAACAAATCTTGGAAACTAAGCATTTTGCGTTTTAATGGTTTTCATTTTTTCCACAAGATTGGACAGAAGAGGATGACGAGGGATAACAAGGCAGCAGCAGGGCTTCAGCGGCAGCATGTTAGACTATCTGGCTGGACCTTGTATCCTCTAACCTGCGGTACTATGAAAGCCAATGCTCCTTCCACTTGCGTGAAGGAGTGAATTTCTATAACTTTCACCAAGACGATTACCCCACTACCACCTCTGTTTGAATACTTGGGGGATTATGGAAATGAGGGAAACAATGCAAACATTTGAGGAAGGGATGTGGCGGAGCGACTGAAAGGATACATTGGACTTGTTGACTTGTTACCCAATTCCAATGCACCTGCTGTCATAACTCCCCTCTCCGGTGCAAACGAGGTCAAGAAATTTTCGAGGCATGCAAGACTCAAGCAATTTATCTCAACCGAATTCGATTTGCATTGATTTGGTCTGGAAGAGGGATGCTGGTACGCTGAATTATTTTATTTTACATCTTTTCACCTTTCAATGTCCTCAAATTTCGTGAAAATTATCTCTTCCACTGCAACAGAGTGTCTATCATTATTCCAAATGGGCCTGAGTTAGCTGTAGCAATCATTTCTGTACTTTCTCATTGGTGCGCTGCCCCTATTATCCCAAACATAACCAAAGATGAGATTCGTTCGGAACTTCTCTCTACAAAGGCCAAAGCAATTATCATTTTGGCTGATGCGACTGTCAACGCTGCTACTCTTGGGGCTTCTGAGGACATTGATCTCATCGTTCTCGTTGTAACCCCAAGCAAAGGTACATCTGGGCATTTCTCAACCTTGATGCTCAGACGTGCCTAGGGGGCTTGTCACTCCAATGACATTGCAGCTGTAGTGGTATGTAAGACAAGAGCTTCCAAGTCAACTACAAGCAAATGCAGGATGACCAAGGCAATTGCTGATAATGGCGTTGCTTTGTCCATGGAGGCAACCAACAGAGGTTTGGCTCAGTTGTTCTACAACGGGTCGCTGCATACTTGGCTCAATCAAATGAGTCTCACCTGATGCCCGAGAATCCAAATTGTACCAAACCATATCAAACAAAAAGGTTTCAATGGGCAAGCACATTTTCTTGATTTGCTTGCTTATTTCCTTAATGAACTCAATCGATGCTGGGTCAGGAAAGTTCTCCCAAATCTGACTTGCAAGGGAGGCAACATCCCAAAGCCCTGATTGAGAGGTCTAGAGACATGCTGTACCAAATCACTATCTTTGGACAAACATTGTGGGGGATTGAATGCCTCTCTCTCTCTCTCTCTCTCTCTCTCTCTCTCTCTCTCTCTCTCTCTCTCTCTCTCTCTCTCTCTCTCTCTCTCTCTCTCTCTCTCTCTCTCTCTCTCTCTCTCTCTCTCTCTCTCTCTCTCTCTCTCTCTCTCTCTCTCTCTCTCTCTCTCTCTCTCTCTCTCTCTCTCTCTCTCTCCCCTGCCTCCTCGATAGAAGACAAAACCATCATCACTGACTGAGATGTCTCAGAGTTTTGGCAACATTGATGGATTACACAATTCATGTTTCCCACCTCCTAAACATTCGTAATGCTGCAAACTAGTAGAGCATGTGTTCCTCCATCTCAGAGGATAGGCACAACCACAGTAAGAATGGAATCCAGTAACATTGTTTTTGGTGATAATCATCCTCCACAAAATAAAATATGTGGTGCTCAGAGTCCAGATCTGGTTCAATGGACCAAGACTTTGCAAGAGAGACTGGCCTTGAGTACCATATGATATGTGGTTCAAACAAGAACACTGTGTGGTATGAGTGGTACCTACCACACTATACATTGTACCATACTACCACATGCATTCAAGGTATTGTATCATGTTGCCACTCTGTTCTATGGTACGTGAGATACTGGTAATAAGTACAGCACCATACCATATCTAATAGTCATTAAAATTTTTGATTCTTCAAAATTGGCATGCTCATGAGATGAATGTGTTGTGACTTGGGGTTGGGCTACATGGAACACTGCTCAGAACCTTCATAGCTTTCTATGTCAAGAAAATTCCTAATCAAACAATTTCATTTGTCATTTCATTTTGAGTCTTCAAAACAACAACAGAGGCAATTAAATGACATGAAATCCTAATTGCGCCAGACCACATAAAACAAAAACCTTTCAATGGGCAGACACAACTTCTTGATCTGCTTGCTAATTTTCTAAATCAACTCATTACATGCTGGGTACGGAAAATTCTCCCAAATCTGACTTGAAAGGGAGGCAGCTTCCGGTGCTCTGATTGAGAGGTCTGGAGACATGCTGCTGTGTGCATGGAAGAGTTTTCCAAAGGTAGTTTGAGATGAAGAGTACTCACTTGAACCAACTGTCAAGATCGACTGGTGAGATGACTTTGCCATGAACCCCATTTCCAAATCACTATTCTTAGGACACAGTCTGACAAAATCTCTTCAAGTCTTTTGTTGACTATTTGTGCAGGAGTATAGATGCTGCCATTACGACTGGTTCAGCAGTCATAAAAGTCTTAATCATCAAAAGGTTTCCCGTGCACCCCATTGGGAAAACAAACTGTAAAGTGTCAGTCACAACAGCAACGACGCATCAACAAGTGAGCTCTATTAAAATGGTATATGATTATGATTCTCAGTGTGACATACCAGGTGAATGACTCCGCCCTTACACACTCATACCCTGCCAAGATGATCATCATGTCAAGTGAGATCAGCGGACATCTCAATGTGGCATTTCTTTTGAATTTCTCTATTTTTCTTTGATCTCTCTCTATCAAGATGACCATCATGTTAAGTGAGACAAGCAGAGGTCTGATTTGGAGAGACCTCATTCATTACATTTCTGTCTAGAGGAAAATCTAGTTCAGAGCAATGATTGCTACTTATAAAAGGGGCACTCATGCCTTGGCTGCCACTTGCCTGATGGGCAAAAACAACAACAAAAGTGAAGTAGAATGATATTTTCAATTATGCATTGTTGGAAAGATCTTTCTTAGTGATTTCAAATAGTGTTCTCAGTTCACTTGTTCAAATTCTCTTTTGTGAGAATTTGTCAGTTGAATGTGTTGGACAAGAACAATCCAATCTCTTTATATTATTGTAAACATGGGTATCATTCTACTCAAGGATACAAAAGATTAGGCATTCACACCAAATTGCTTTTTAACTTACTCCATATATGTTTGTTGGAATCCACCATCTGGTTGGTTGATTGATGCCTGTTGAGATATAAGAGTTCGATTGGACCAGATATTAATACTAATGTACATTTGTTGCAGACAAACACCAGTGAAAGAATGGTCGAGAAAAATACATTTCATGGCAAATCAAATCCTAACTCACACCTGACATGTCTGAGACTTTTGGCAACATCACAATCCTGTGTATGTTTGGAAACAACAGGTCATGTGAGGTCATGTGTCTGTCCATCTCAGAAGATAAGCACAACCACAGAAAGAATGGAATCCAGTTATATTCTATTTTTGGTGAGAATCATCCTCCACAGAAAATAATATGAGGTGGTCAGAGTAGGTCAGAGTCCAGATCTGGTACAATGGACCACGACTCGGCAAGTCAGACTGGCCTTTAGTACTATACTCTAGGGGGTACAAATGAGAACACTGTTGGTAGGAGTGGTGAGTGGTATGGTATTGTACGGTACGGTACGATACGATACTGTACCTATTCTTGTATGCATGGTACGATACAATTGTTATGGTATTGTACAATACCAAACGAGTGCGTGGCATCGTATCATATTGCCGTTCTATGGTACGTGAGAGATTGGTAATTGGTATCTAAATAAATCCAGAAATTTTCGATTCTTCGAAATTTGGCGCGCTCAGGATATGGATGTGTTGTGAGTTGGGGTTCGGCTCCATGGAATACGGCTCAGAACCTGTGTACCTTCTTATGTCAAGAAAGTTCGGAAGAAAACAATTTCATTTGTCAAATCCTTTCGAATCTTAAAAATATAAACTGAGGTAATTAAATGACATGAAAATGACAGTCCTCCGACAAAAATGGCGGGGGATTCATTGAGGATTGATTGCCTCAGTCTCTCTCTCCCGTCTCCTCGATAGAAGACAAGACCATCCTAACAAAACACACCCGAACAACACACAAAATCATCCATTGATGATCGACCTTTGCACAACTAATCACATCCGATATTGATTGACTACGAACCATTGATTGAAACAACATTGTGTTTCCAATCGTTCAACTAACATTCTTGTCATTGGACTGGATTCGTCTTTCACCGCCACACCGCCAGCAACCTTACCGCACAATCGCACAATCTCTTTCGTCGATTTCGATCCATACGGCCCCGGAGAAACCAGAATCCCAACACATCGATCATGTCACCCACCAAACGCCGCAGCCGCGACTCCATCGGATCAAGGACCCGTTCCAAACGTCCCGCCACGTCCAACGTGGAGCTTCCCGTGGGCGGCCGCAAGACGAGAGCTTCCAACGCAACTACGAGCCGACGCAGGACGATCAAGGCATCTGCCGATAACGGCGTTGCTTCGTCCACGGAGGCGACGGAGGCCGAAACGGGCGATGCAAAGGACGTTCCAGTCGTCGAAACGAGCGGGAAACGCCGTCGCGTTGCCGCCGCTCGTCGTGTCGCAAACACCAACGTCCACGACGCCAGCCAACCATCCGTTCATGCCACGTCCGCCACAATCGCCACCGCCCCGCCACCCAACCAATCCTCCTCCCAACCCGCGCGACCCCTCCTCCTCACCACGACCACCGCCGCCACCATCCACACCAAACCATGCAACGACACCCCCCGCCACCACCAACCCACCTCTCACCATCGAAACATCACCCCCTCACCCACCGTCCACTCCTCCCCACCGTCCCCCGCCTTTCCCACCGCATGGCAAAGAAAATCCCACATTGCCGCCATTGCCGCCGCCCATCCCCCCGGAGTCCTATCCCTCCACCTCCTCCCGCACGCATGCTGCCTTCACTCCCATCACCGACACGACGGATACTCCTGGCTCTCCTCCACGATACGATGTCCCTGTCGTCTCGATTCGGATCATAATTCGTCGGAATGTTTGAGTGAGTGTTATTACGGTCATTATGGGGGGGAGAGATGGGAGAGGGATGGTTGGGGGACGGAACGGTGGTGGTTGGAGGCGACCGCGGGGGCAGCGGCGACGACGACTACGACGGGCGCGGAGGAGGAGGAGGACGAGAGGATTGCGAGACATTTGGATTACATGACGAGGCAACCTCATTTGAATTCGGGTATGAGGGCTATTTTGATGGATTGGTTGGTGGAGATGAGTATGGAGTATGGGTTGCATTGTGAGACGGTGTATTTGAGTGTGGTGATTGTGGATCGGGTGTTGGCGTGTGGGGCGTATGAGGGTGGGGATGGTGGGAAGAAGGGGGAGATGGTGGTGGAGAAGGATAAGTTGCAGTGTGTTGGATGGTGAGTATTTTCATTGGCTTTTGGGTTAGTTCGCATGACAATCATGTCGGTGCTCCTATTGGATGTATCCGTCGTTGAAAACACCTTTGTTTGATGTCTCACAATCCTCGTGGCTTGTGTCCTCATCACCATCCACTGTAATCATCGCAGCGCATGCACGCTAATCGCCTCCAAACTTCTCGAAATCACACCTCCCACCGTCAAAGACTTTTGCTACATCTCCGACAACTCCTACACCGCCAAAGAAATTCTCAATTGCGAAGCCAAGATTTGCTCCCTACTCAAATTCAATTTCAACTTCACAACCCCCTACGAATACGTCGATCGTTATTTGCGTGCCAGTTTCGCCTCTCCCCTAGGAAGGGTGACCAACCCCGCCCTACGAGAGAAGATGGAACGAATGGTATTTTACCTACTCGATTTATCCCTCTTGGAATACAAGTTCGTCGCCGTCAAACCGTGTCGCATCGCCGCGGCAGCGGTATACTTGGCCCGTGCGACGCTGGGCATTCGCGAACCGTCGTGGAATCCTTCCCCGTCGTCCTTGTTCGGTGAGTCGTTTCAACGATCCTCCCGAGGATTCTGGACGAAAACTCTCGAGTATTACACTGGATACGATATGTGGGATTTGGAGGAGAGCGTGAAGTTGTTGCGACGTCTTCAGGAGAAGGCGGAGGGTCATCATTTGAAGAGTGTGTTTGCCAAGTTCGTGGCGGAGGAGTTTGGGAGTGTGGCGCTCAAGACTGTTTTGAATGAGGAGGGTTTGGGTTTCTTTTGATCCGGTTTTCAATGGTGCATTGAATGTGCTCTTTGAAAACGAACTGAATGCTATGTATGCTTGCAATTGAGTTGCGGGTTTGTTTCAGTGTACAAATAATGCAGAAAACTATAAACGCTATTTGCTGTCTAGAGAGAAAGAAGTTGATAAACAGATTATCTGTAGATGACGCCTCGACTTCGACTTCTAGACTGTTATTGATAATAACGATGCAGACTTCCATTATGACAGATTTGATGCATGAAAAGGCTATAGTATGTCGTGTTATGTATGAAGGTATGATGTTTCCCACTTTCCGCCCCCACCCTGTCGTGCCATCCTCCTCACCGTCTCAGCTTTAGACTAGTAGTGGATTCATACAGAGGACTATCTGACGAAAGATAGACAGGCTCTTGAATGAAAATATTGTTCTCGTTGACAACATTGTCGCATTTCCATGTACGACAAGATATATAGGGATCACTGGGGTTGCCACCCGTTCTATCCGCAAGATCAACAACATTATCTTGAAGTATCACGTCCCCGAGCACTTGCTGAACGTCGATACCAATAATTAGTGGAGCGTGTTGCGAGTTCAGGTTTGTGATGGAATTGCTCCGAATGATAGAGGAATAATCGATATCAAGATCGAACGATTGATGAGAACCAATGCTTACGATACTGATTCCAGAAAGACCGACGGGTTGTTCTCTTCGATCTATTACACTTTTTCCGAAATCATAGGAGCTACATTTCCACGCAGCTCCCTCTGGTACAAACACGTTGGACTCGTCGGAAGTTGCAATGGCCGAGCTGGTAACAACGAAGGCGTTGTCAATGGTGTTGTCCTTGATGGCGAATCCCGCTGTGTCCTCGACGCGGATCATAACACGGTACATACTCGCGCCACTGCAGCGAAAGTTTGGATCCAATGTCTTTGTCGGGTCCTCTGCCCATGCGATCATTTGTGGATCAATGGAGTTTTTGTGGGTTGGAAGAGCAGGATTATTTTGAAGAATACCTTCTTGGATAGCCTTGGCCACCATTATTTGAGCATTTGAGACAACGTTTCCAGTGTAGCGCATCTCTTCATCGGTCGCAATCCATTCATTGTTAAAGGTGTTCACCAGCTGGACGGCAGCACCATTTGCATCATTTTGGACGACCTCGTTGATAACAATGGATGGAGCTTCGTTGGTGAAACATTGGACCTGTCACAACAGGAGAACATATCCCGATGTTCGGATTAGATCCTTATGTCACGACTTACAAACGCAGGGCACAGTGAAATTCAGGTACAAAGACTTACATTTCTAATGTCATTGTTTTCGATAACGACATTCCTAGAAGTGGAAGAATTCCCGTCGCCATGAACAAAGAACGCGTAGCAATGAGCATCCGTGATATGATGCGGGTTATTGAAGAGGTTGAATTCATCTGGATGAGAATCTTCATTTATGAAACCTGTACTCATCACATCTCGATAGACATTCGCAACGGAAATGATGAGATTGGCGTAGACTTCGGTAGCAGTTGTCTGAGTACCACTCAGTATCATTGTATAATCTGCTTCACTTTCTTTGAGCGCCTGGGCGAGAGTTAGGAGTCGCGAGAGCGAAACAAGTGCTTAGATGTTTCTGACACAAGAGTACTTTTACATGAGATTTTATGAAACCACAGAAGACATTCATCACTTCCTTACCTTGACATATGGCAAAATACGTGTTGCCACACTAAAACTAGCAAGAACCGGCAAATCACGACGATTCTGCAATACTCGACTATCCTTTATAGTCAAGCCTTCCACGTTCTCAAGTGCCACAGCAGCAATCTCAAAATCGCTGAAATCCACGTTCTCGATTGATACGCCTTGGTTGTTAACACCGTAAACTCCATGTTGCGAAGATAATCCAACTTTGCCCGGGCCCTTGATTTGTATGTTTCTGAGGTCAGAATCGAGCTCAATGACAGTAAAAGAACGGCGTTGCAACAAAGCATGCAACGGATCTTGTTGTATGGTGTACCCATTCAAATCGAGTGTTACATCCGAAGCCTCGACAGCCAGAGCAGCAACAAAGGCAGGATCGAACGCTAGCGCTATTTCCTCGTCGGTGGCCGTGGAGAGATCGGGTTTACCAGGGCCAAAGAAAACATCTGAGCATAGCTTGTAGTCTCCTGGCGTAGTGATATGATATGTTCCCGTGTCGAAATCAGATTGACGTAAACAACGGGAGTCTGCTGCTGCGATATTCCACGAGAGGGCGAGAGTGCTGAATATTGTTGGAGCTAACGAAAGGCGCATGATTGCAATATCCTGTATGTTATCTTGGCGTCGTTGTTGATGGTTAAAGTATTATTTAATAATAAATTTATTAAATGTTTTATGATCGTTCATCAAGCCTTCCGAAGGAATGAATTCACAAAAGGGGCTGACTGTCCTTGGAATAGTCGTACCTCCATCTAATGGAGGTTCGCCCACGACGAGAACCCTCTCTAGAGAGAGAGAGGTGTAGTCTTAGTCTGAGAGTGAATGGATTGATACAGTATTTTACGTAACGACTATATTCGGCCATGATAGAGTGCATGTCGCTGTATGTTTTAGTCACACATTGCGTGGAAGTAAGTATGGTAGTACCATAACTTCATTTGAATCGCCTATATATCACGACCATCGGGCTGCACTATGCGAATCACTTTGCGCGTGTGTTTAAGTCGTGAATGCAAGAGTGATTCGAGTCACAGTACGTACCATTAGTTAGTCAGGAACACTGATGAGGGGCTTTTAGCATTCTAGACCATTGGTCATTTTTGAGATGGCGTTGATGAATGCGGTTTGCTTCAACTCGTATGTCATTCACACCTCAAGCCCCTAGAGTTTGTTCCCTAATTGTTCATTCTTATTGTTAGCGAATCTGTGGTAGGAGTTGATTGCTCTTTGATGTTCTCTGAAGGCGAAAGTGATTGGTTCACATGAAGAAGCATTGAAGAAGCACTTATATCGGGGGCTTTCAGCTCTTTGAGGCTGACTTTGTATTGTACAATACTGAACAGGCACTAGAACAATAGGGAATCATCATTTAGGCTCGTCCTGTCAATGGATTTGGCTACTTTTTTGTCTACTTGTTAGCTTACTTTAGATACCTGGATAGATGGATTTAGACTCCTCGATCGAGAAAAGTAAGGAAAAAGTAGCGTCAGGTTGCATGACTGACAGGACCAAAATTCACGGACGCTACCAAAATTGCCCACCTGTCCGCTCTATGTCGTCTTGTATCATTTTTTTGCATCATTCTCGTAACAACGATGGCCGAGGAAAACCCACCTCTGCAGTCACCGGTATAGCATGCTGAGCCGACTTCAGATCCCTTGTTGGATCTTGCGAACTACTTGGACGCGGTCACGTACTTCTCCCTTCTGCAGAATCACGGTTCTACGCCCACCGCTAAACAGGCCCAAATCATGAAATTGAAATCGAAGTCCAAAGTGCCCGCTAGCTGCAAGAATGAATGTAACATCGTATCGAGTTACAGCAAACGATTGTGCGACCGACAATTACATCAAGCGCTACTGACGTTATGATGCAGCTGAAGTTTGCCTTATTTCGTGAGAACGCAGCACTTGACATCAAACGCTGTCACGTACGCATGGGCGATGACGGTCAGCTAAACGGAGGGGTGGATGAAGGACATCTGGACAAAAAAGTAAGGAAAAAAGTAGACGATTAACCTTAATAGATTTGGCGTTTTTTGTGTGTGGTTAATCGTCTCCTTTTTGGTTTTGGACTTACTTTTTTGGGGGCAGCGGCCATGACGTCACCAAAACAAAAAAGTAGACAAAAAAGTACGCGAAAAAGTAGGCTAGATTTTATTGACAGGACATGTCTTATGAGTGAAATCGTCTTCTCACTTCGTAATTTTCCTTGATCCAGCCAGCATGCAACAAGTCAACACGCCAACTGTATTTGTGTGGTTGAATCAACAGACAAATATAAATGATCTTAGATGCCTTTATTTCTACTTAAACTCCCAATGGCATATACTTTGGACTGACACGCAAACATATCAGAAAGAAACCGGACAAATACGAAATTTGGCAGTAGATTGTGTTCAGTTGTCAACAGAAAGATCATATTTCTGAACATAAAATTTAACAGATTGACCAATTGGGGTGAAAATAAGCACCTCAACAGGCCCATACTGTCTATAGAAGTGGAATATTATGTTGACATGTCTGGGTTGGGCTTACAAAGTCAGAACCTGAGAAATTCAGCCCCTCCTCACCACTCAGATCCATCACCATGACACATTCACCGCTACAATTACTTTCTCAGTGGACATTCACCACAAGGAATAGTTGTGAGTAAATGACAGTCTCTTGAATTCTTAAGTACAAAATTGGCAAATTTGTTGTTTGCCATTGGTTATTACCCATTCGCTGAATGCAGCCGTACACATTAAAAATCTCATGACTACTGTAAAACTCGCACTCTAAGGACCCCACATTCTAAGGTCAAGACTCCGACCACTTTAAAAATGTCATATTCACACACTTAACTCGCACTTCAAAGCCACCAATCATTACAAAGTGATAGCCTTACTCAACTAAATCACACCAACATGTATTGCTCCGCAAAGTCCTTTCAGTTCACGAGTTATGTCAGTTAACATGAAAACTTACCACAAATGAACTGCAATAACACTCTCATCATAAAAATAATTCCTCTATGATACTATTCCCGGTGCAAATGCGAACTTTGGTAAATTGCAGTGGATATCAATATTTTTTAATATGTAAACGTCATTAGCTTTGGGTTTGGAGACATACCTATCTTTTGACATATGCCGACCTTGGAGTGCAAGTTTTATGGTAGTGAAAAACTTCTGTGAACCTGCTATTTTGATCAATATGAAATAATTTTTGGTCCTTTGAACCTTTATTCAAAAGATAGATTACACCCAAGAGCAACAAGACTCAAGTACTACAGACATACAGAAAACTCGATTCACCATGAATGAAATGTGTGATGATCAAACCACCTGAATTCCACTCCACTAGTTAGTTTGAGTGATAAACTCAATTAAGCCCATTCATAGGATTAACACCGTTGATTTTTTGAAGATGAACAAATCATGTTGAATAGAATGCTAGCAATGTGAGTGACTAACTCTCTTTTGGAAACCTGCCAAAGAAAAATTGGGACTGAAGACTAGATATCATCAGTCGTCCGTGATTCACCAATGAGTACAGCGAAAATCATCACTTATTCATGTCTCATTTTGTCACATGGTTATGGCTCAGCCCAATCAAGCACTACCAAAAAATGAGAGTGCTAGTTTCACTGAACATTCATCTCACCATACTCTAATGAAGTATGTGGCAGTGACCAGTGGGAAAGAAATCATCAAGATAAAAAATAATGGGGACATTTTCTTCATGTTTGTGCTGTGGAAGTTAATGCTTCTATATCAGCAGGTTCTTTGTTTAAGAATGTAGCAATCTATATGCCTCAAGAATTTTCACAAGGTTCAAAAGGAATTCAACTGAAAGAAGCAGCCGTGGGTCAGTTTGCCCTTAATATGATTATAACTGTAAGTCAACATAGGTCACTTTGGTTGTGAAACTGAACATACATCACACTACTCTACAGCATTGCATGACAGTGGCCCATGGGATAGGAAAATCTTTTACACAACATGTTTTATAAACGTCAATGTGTCTATAAGCAGTTCCCTGTTTACAAATGTAAACAATATACCTCCAGCAATGTCATGCCAGCCAAAAAGGAATGCAACGGACAACATGAGCCCATCATTATGGCAGGACCCATATTGAGGGATGCTGTTCATGGGGAAGAGTGGCATTGCTGGCTGTGGGACATGTCATTTTGGACTAATCAATCACTTTCTAGAAATGATTGTTGGTGTAAAAGGTTTCTTGAATTTTTTATGCTTTTGGCTTTTGCACCTATCCCAAGGCATTTGCAAAGTTGGTGTGCAAAAGATTCTATTGGACAGTGGGTTACTTAAAATGGATCGAGTGGGCTAAAATAGAAAGCAAGTTGTGTTCTTGTGAAAAAGACCAAAATTTGCTGACAAAGGCAGAAAATATTTTCATGACATTTGTTTGTGCCATTCTGGCTTTTCCATGATCTCCTTCCAGAGATGTCAACAACAACACAACAATTAAAATTTTATTCTGGTATTGTGAAAAATCCAGTCAATGGTCTCATTATGCAACCTGCATGCTTTACACCACTGACATCTGCAGTACGGTTAAATACACTTGTAACATCCTATTCAATCTGAATCTGGGACCTATGTCTATTCATCACTGATCCCAAAGAATGTATTGACAATCTGATTGGAGCTTGAATGTTTAGTTATGTTTTTTAATTCTCAAGTAGAGGCGAATTGTTTCAAGAGTTTGATTAGTCACTGGTAATTCTGCTTTTGATGGATTCTGTTTGGAGAAATCAATTGAAGCACTGCCCTACACCGTAGTCTGATCTCCCCTCAGACCTACCCACATCTGAACATCATCCTTGTATGACCCCTAACTTATCCCTTTTTGTGAATCTTTAACTATCAATCATTTCTTCTTGAATCCATGGAATGATTGATTCACCAGCTGATGTGTAGGGTTGTACTGACAATTTCTTGTTTGTTGGTTAGTCATCCATGTCATAATCTATTGTCCAAAAATAATGGGGTCAATACAAGAACTCTGAGAACACTTTAGTTTATGCAAAACTTATGTGGTCATCATTGACCATTGATCCACACTGTAGGAATTGAATTAATTGTTTAATTGTTTCAATGGAAATGGTAAATGTTAAGATGGTTCAAAATGTGAATTTCACCTGCTGTTGAACTTTTGACACTCTGCATGAAACTGTTACAATAAACATATTGGCCAAATCAAGATTCCAGTCCAAACTATTAGAGACAATATGATGATGTCATAAGGGGCTTAAAGGACAGATCACTTTTCATTTTTTGTGTTTTGGGGGACTCACCATTGAAATCGTTTCTGTGTGAAAGTCCAGAGAAACTTGTAAATGAAAGAGAAATGTACTCCAGACTCTCACTTGATAGAAGATCAGCTTAGGCTTGTGGTTAGAGGGGACTATGTATCCCTCCAACAAAGAATAACGCTTCATTGAGTTCTTATTTTTCATAGAAAACTCATTATTTTGCTTAAAATGGATGCATGGGTGGTTCATAGGTTTTGTAGCCAAGCAATTGTTGGAAGTGTTTTGTGGTGAATTGGCAAACTTCTAGACATGTACAAAGTTTCCATGGTACTGCAATGGAAAATTGCAACGCTTCCTTATAGTATTATCTAAGCCCTGCACAGCTCAGAATGACTTTCCCCGCAAACTCTTTAGTTGGGGCAATATCATTTGAATAGTTTGCTCCAATGTGCTGGTGGGTTGAAAGACAAAAATATGAATATGAAGTGCACCCATACTTCTTTGCACAACGCCAAATTCTCAAATTGACTTAAGCCTGTTCAGTTTGTTGTAGGGGGTTATTCTGCAGAAAATTCTTTTTGAAATGGAGAGACAATGAGGTATGATGATGTGCCACAAGCCTGGAAGATCCGGCAAATTTTGAAACGAGGGAAGTATTCATAAGAAAATTGTTTGAACGCGGCAGAGTATTGAACTGTAGTAGGTATGGTACAATAGTTATCCTAAAGGAAAGTAAATTTTCCCATTTTTGTTTTTCTCAGAAATGGAAATGGAACATTGGCGAGTGTTGCAAGAAAGATGATAATTCAAATGTATGAATACCTACAGCGACGACGAATTGAAGCCAATGTTTTCTTGAACATTATAGATCATTATTGAACTTTTTTGAACATGTTCAAAAATGTTCAAAAATGTTCAATATCACCTACTATTTGAATATTTTTGAACAGTTCAAAAATGTTCAAAAATGTTCAAAATTGTTCAAAATTGTTCAAATATGTTCAAAAATGTTCAAAAATATTCAATCGTATTTGGCAGCAACAACTCTTCTTTCCTAGAGAGGTCATATTGGACTCAATCATTGATAGTTCTAACAGATAATTATTCGATACATGTAATTTCTCTACTTTCTTCTTTCTTCCGCTGTAGTCAATGATATATAACATATACTTACGATACAATCAAATTTGATTTTGTGGGATCACTTTCATGGATATCTTCTCACCAAATGTTCCATGGAAGGATATTTTTTTGTTTTTTACTTCCTTCATTCCAAATTTGCAGGATCTTCCTGGTCTAGACACACTGACACTATATCTTTGCAAAATCTTCTGGAGCTACTTTCAAACTTTGAGAGCTTGACCAAAGGTGGGATCCCTAAAGCCCATCCTTATTAGTATGTGCAGACACAAACCAACATTTCCAGTTCTACTCCATCTGATGAACATCGGTTGATGTTTACATTTTTTGTTCCTTTTTTATGCTGATTGGAACCAAATCAAAGTGTATGATGGTGGTTATGAACGCACAATCTCAATGCTCTTGAAATTCAAGAGCATTGGCTGACAACCCCCTCCAGGCCCACCCTGATGTCATTGATGTTGATGTTAACAAACTTTCCCTCAATTTGGTGTTTAATCAACGTGTTTGTCAACAAACTGGTTGTCACTGTCCTTACAAGTAGACCGCAACTTAAACATATTTGAATTATTTCCGCAGAGGAACTAGTGCTGAAACCTATAAAAAGTGCGCTTGGATGCATTCACTTTGATGTTCCATTTGTATGGGATGATTGGGTGGTTATGCAGATGGCATCGTCCACCAGTTGATCTTGGGAGAATTTCTGATGATTTGTATGTAACACTTACTTTTCATGTGTTTTATGCATTGTCAAGGGAATGTTGGTTGATGTTTGGCCAACATAATTCAAATCTGAAATGTTGGGCATGTGTACTCATAACCAGTAAAATGGATCCTTGATAAATGTAGGTGAGTGTTAGCATATAGTAAAGGACAAAAATGCTAACAATAACCAATGTACCCCATTTTTTGAATTTTGGTTTCAATACGTATTGCATTAGTGTCAATGTCAATTGGTAAGGGTGGGCCTCAAGATTGCTTTGGGCACAAATTGATTGGTTCATCAAGTAGTAGAGACATTTTATAGAAGCTTTATGAGATTGTCTTGGCATGAGACATTTCTTGCTCCTTAACACATAAGGTTTTAAAAAGCTGTTTGTGAATGCAATCAACAAACAGTATCTGATTGCACAAATTCTTAACATGAAGGAAACAGTCGCTGACGTTTGTTATCCTCAGACAAGGTTCATTCATGGTAATGTTTCTTTATGGGGAAAAATCACAACATCAACCAACTCTGGAAAATGCCAAATATCACAGAATGTTGGATATTATACTCATTTCTAATAAGGATGGGCCTAAGTGGTTACAATGCAAAGTCCAAAGGATTAAAATCTGTGCATTTGGAACACAGGATAAAGCTAGATGCATCTAGTGATGTTTCATTATGAACATGAACCATTTTTAGATTTTTGTCAGTATTCACATGACAGTGATTACTTCATTTCATGTCACTCCTATTCATACACAAATCTACAGTCGAAGTGACCAATTTTGGAAAAGCCCAATAAATATCTTTTTTGTGGGGTACACACATTTGGCTGAGGTGCCTCTAACATGATTTTGCACATCAACAAGGTTGGAACACCACATCATCATGAGATTATTTGCTCAATGCGAACACACATGCTCAATTCCAGTGTTAGACATATTTTCAAAGCAACAACAGCAATAATTTTAGTGGACTTGTGTCTATTGACAGATAAGGCTACTTCATAACATGAACTGGAGGGTAAACTCACATCAATATTCTAGTTCGGGGCTACAATGTCATAGCTTCATACGTGTTCATAAGGAAATTCCGACGTGCTATTGCGATTATCACAGTTTGTCAGGAGTGTCTAAGCAGGCAAAGCTTTTGTATCTATGAAATGCCAGAATTATTTGGATGGTGGATACCGATAGCCAAGCTTCTTCATCAAGTCATGAGACAAATACTCCAACGAAGCCTCCCAATCTTGGTCGCTATAACCAGATTTCACATCCTTAGGTTTACCATACTTGATCCAGGCGTGAATCATATCTGTTCTTTCGTCCTTTTTGCCGTGACCTGGACCCTGTTTTGCACTGTTAACTATGAATTTGAAGTTATCTTTATCTTTTGTCTCACCACCCGCACAGCTACATATTAGTTGTGTTGTTGCATATTGTCGGAATACTAGATCTTCAAACCGTACAATGATGTACTTTCATCATAGCAAGGAAATGAACTCTTAAGAAATTGCGGCATGCAATATCAGTCAAAGAAATAAAATCAAAACTCACTGGATAATCTGCATCTTGTTCGTATTGTGCATACCACTCATTCCACAAATGTGCCAAAGAAGTAAACGTCAAATATTGGTTTGCTAGCTTCACTGTGACTTCAACGGGCCACTTTTCTTCTGATGTACTGTTGGTATAAACTAAATGAGGGCAGATCTGTTTCTTTCGCGGCCCTTTTTCGTTTTTACTCCATTCAGCAGTGTAGGAGTGTTGACACATAGATCTCATCCAGTCATAAGGGTTTCTCACAGTTACAATAGGGAGAGCGTCGTCTTTTGTGATATTTTCACTCAAAGGCGCCGAATAATTATACTTCAGCTTCGCTGCTGTGTGTTTCCCCCATGGAACTTGCCATCGTATTCCGTATTTTTCTTTCGAAGAACCCGGTCCGTAGTAGTCAAAGCGTTCAGGTATAACACAATTTTCTTTCAAGAGGCGTGTGACCTTGAGGTAGATTTAAAAATATGTCAGCAACCAATGTTTTTTTTTCATAGATCGAACGAAAGACGTCAACTTACAAGATTTGTCCCACTATTAAACATCCCAGACGCACCTAACATTCTTCTCAGCGGAGGAACTTTGCTTCGATAAATCTCACACCTATCAAGTCCTAGAATCACTGGTCGCTTCCCAATTATTGATTCGATCTGAGACCAAGTTGGTAGATTTTGCAGATCTCCATCGCGAAGTATCACTCTCGCCTCTTTAAAATATTCCAACACCACGTTCTTCGTTGATGTTGATTCAGAAGAGATTTCGTCTTTTTTATCTGAGACCACTGACGGGTTTAGTTCATACCGGTTACCGCGAACAATGTTAGAGCCACCGTCGAGTTTCGACAATTGACCATGATACAAAAATAGACAGACAGTATTGAAGAACAGCAGGACGAAAATCAAAGCGGCTAGCCCCTGTGTTTGTATACGTTGCCCAGCTACTTCACTCCAGGGTCTGCATGTGTTTGGGCCTTCAAGGTTTTTCGCTGTGACTTCCTTGCGGCCATCAATCGTCATGTCACCTCGCGAGCGCGAAGTGGTCTTGAAGTGGTGTCGTTGTTCGGTATATCCCGAGGTCACACATCGACGAGATGCATGATGTTGGACAGGTGCGAGGCGAAGAAGGCAGACGGAGAGGATATTGTATATCGAACAGATTGAAACATACGGTAGCAACGCAACCTAGAGCAACCCACGCGACCCCCCTTCTCATCAGCGATATGATACCTTTCAATTTTTCAGATGATACGTCCTCGACAATAATACTACCCGTAGACATAAATTCTTCAGGAAGGTAAGATACATCCTATTCTTATGAAACAGACTCTGAAACAGACTTGAGAAAGCTTGAGAAGTGTGAGACTTCCTAAACTCCCATTTTGCAACCATCAAGACGAAATAAAAAGCCCGGGTGAAAGGACCGCAGCAAAACGAGCAAATTCAACATGTCAAATGACAACTCTCGCGTGAAGCAAAACCCTCTGTCTATCGGTATCCTCGGTGCTGCACGCATCGCAAAGAAAAACTGCCGAGCGGCAAGCCATCCATCAACCTCGTGCGAAATAGTCGCCGTTGCCTCTCGTAGCAAGGAAAAGGGCGAAAACTTCGTGTCGGAGGTATTTGGAACTATTCCTTCGTCTGCACCCATTATTTATGGGGGAGACGCGGCGTACTCAAATCTCATACGAGACAAATCTTGTGACGCTGTTTATGTACCACTTCCTACCAAGTTGCACAAGCAATACGTGATAAGTGCGCTCGATTCAGGAAAACATGTCTTGCTTGAAAAGCCCGTTGCCAATTCTGCGGATGAGTATCGACAGATGCTTGTGGCTGCTTCGAAGAAGGGTAAGTTTTTAATGGACGGAACAATGTTCGTACATCATCCATGAACCAAAGCATTTGTCAAGTCAATTCCCAATCCAACCCGTGTGCATTTCAACTTCACATTTGATGGTGATATCAACTTCCATCAAAACGACATTCGAACAAAAAAAGATGGAGATTTTATGGGATGTATCGGAGATCTTGGGTGGTATTGTGCTAGAATGGGTTTACTTGTATTTTCTGGTGCGGACGCAGGGAATTTGAAAGGGTTAGTTACAGATGTGCAGACCACTCGATACGAGCTGAATGATGACGGCGTTCCTATGGTTGCAGAATGCATCGTTCATTTTACGGACGTTAGTTTCCCTTAGTTTATTTCTTTGTTTCAAATGGTTCCTCGTTACTGAATCGTCTCTCTTCACACTTCTTTGTTTTTAGAACCGAGTTCTTTCCTTTCATTGCAGCTTCGTTCATCCGCTGAATCAAACCGTGCAAATCTCTGCTAGTGGTAGCGAATATACCGCGATTGAAACTGATGCAATTCTTCCCTTTGTCGGAGATAAACTAACGTTCACCCTAGTGAAGCAAAATCTTACCCAGTTCGATGAAATAGTCACTGCCGATCCCAAAGTGGTTGAATGTGACAACACAATGGTTCAGGAGGTGTGCATGTGGTCTCACTTCAATGAGTGGGCTAGAATGATCGAACAAGAGTCATCCTCGGAAAGTTCAAAAGCGTCGGTTGATATGGAGAAAGGGATATGGTGGGCAGGCGATAGTAGTGGTGTAAAAGAGGCAAATGCAATTGCTTCTTATTCGCTTCTCACTCAAACAATTCTTGATGGTTTAATGGAAAGTGTGAGGAGTGGAGGGTCGATTGTGAAAGTATGTTCTTGAAATCTGCTTAGTTTAAACCTTCAAGAATAAGTTACAGATCCAGCTACACAAACAAGCTAAGAGTATTGATTGACGATCCAATCACTATAAAATGGAGTGAAAACAGTAATTGATCCAATTGATGGATTTGTGGTGAATCACAGCACAAACAATGAATATTTACAATTAGGACTAGAAGCCGTTTCGTCGAAAATACAATATGCGCACTAGTGTTATGACCGGTTATGACTATTCTAACTCAAAATTTTACGGCCGCAGATTTGTGGTTTGTACGGCATGGCATCAATCAATATACCTCGCCATCTCTTGGAACTTGCCTCGCTTCATGGCTTTCGCGAGTTCTTCGGCAGTATACCCGAACGCCAGCAGGGCTAATCTATCGTGATCGACAACCCCTATTGTTCTTTGACGATTCTGCTCTGTAAGGACTGCTTGAATTACCATTTTTCGGCTATCTCTTGACTGTTGGCGACCCTTGCTCGATAGGAATTGCTCTAACCCAACCGGACACCCCAGCTGTATTAGTGCTTTCTCTGCAGGAATACCACGCATAGAGAGAAGATCGCAGATGCGCTCTTTCTTGAATCTTGCTTGGTCTTGTAAACTGTACCAATCATTAGTGGTCGTGACGTCTTGGCGGTCTAAAACGCACACCTCGGACGTTTGCGAGAACTGCACTTGTTTGAAGATCGGCAGGGAAGGTCGTCGTTCGGGCCTTGGTAGTGTCGGGCGTTGAGTGCATGGTCCTGAAACAGTTACTCGTCGGCGTGGTATTTTAGCAAATGATTTCTGCGTGGTGCTCAATCTGGCGTTGTTTGAGTTTGTCATGATTCTTGTCTTTGTTGTAGCCGCGCGGTTACAAGAAGGTATGGTACTTTAAATGAAAACAAGGGAACTTTTTATTATGAGAGCAACTGTGAGCCGAAAGATGACTATTCTATGACTCCGCGAACTATGGTATGCAGTTGTTGTGCGTTGTGAGATAATAAAAAATGTAAGTGGCGAGATTCGGTGGCACTTATTGAGACTATCAGAATCAAGAATATAGGTTTGGCATCGAATCGTACCCCATCATAATGCAACAACTCTAAGTTGATCCCTGTTGAATCAATTGATTTATTTTTTTCGGTACTAGGCAAAGCGTGATTAGGACATATTCAATGATGTGAATCAAAAGTGACTTATACGTACTAAACACGTCAATGAACTACGAATAAAATGTCTTCGATGGTCGTGGAGTTGTTAGGACTTCATAATAGTTAAAACTTCCTTCTCATCATCCATCATTCATGCATTTTTTGCACATATATGAAAACCATATTATTCCACAATTGATAAAAATAATCTATGAATGGCGTAATCGTGGTGTAAACGTGGTGTAATTGAGTTCGTGAACGGGCCACAAACGGTTTCGCTATGTCTTAAGACACACTCGGGATTGCTTAACTTTATGTTTTCCCTAGAACATAGCACCACCTACCTGTTGGTAGTCTCGAACGTATTCGCGCGTCAACTTTTACATTGAATTTTGTTCGAGAAAGAGAGAGTCCTTCTGCTACATTTCTGAATCGGGTTCAAATTAGTCGAAGATCTCTTTGACGTAATCTCAATGTGTCCGCACTGTGCCATAACACGCTTCTAGGAAATTTTTATTCCTGATTCATCCCATCAAGTAAGTGATCAAACACGAAACTTTCTATGGTACCTCTAGAGTCACGAGACACTTTTATTGCAGTCAATTTAGGGGTTCAATTGTTGTTGCTGCGGTATTTGATATGCCAATACCATACACATCATTAGGAAAACGATATCTTAGTCACGAAATAGAATATAAATAGGGTTAAAAGTAGAGATAATGATTGTGCCCTGACACTCACGCACGGGTGTTCCTTCGTCCGATCTTAGGATTTGCTAGCGGGTGCATCTCGTTAGTCACACTTCTCATCAAAATTTAGGAAGCCTTCTCATTTATTACGTGACAACAAATAATAATTGATCTTGGCTTGTTGGACATTTTATTTTTGTGAGCCTCAATCTGCCTCAATCCTGCCTCAATCTCGTCTCACTTGCCACCCCCCCACCCGCCCTCGAAGGAATTATGAAAATCACACATTTCCTGGCAAGTTTACGAGGCACCTTAGGGGCTGTATTAGCGCACGATTATGTGCCCTTCTTTTTGCACTTTTTTTCCACTTAGGCCCATCATTAATGATGCTTCCAGTAAAATAATAACCTCCCCGATTTCGATTTTTCGCACATTCCCCCAATCTGACGTGTTTCGAAAAATCAGTGAGGCTTCTCTCCAGCTCCCCAATTTCAGCACGCTGGAGAGAGGCCTCACCCCAAATTTGGTGAGCGAATTTTCCAGCCATCACCGCTCGTGCGTTTCGTTCTCAAACACACATCACCACTTGTCTGTCCCATCGTCACGCTACAATGAGTGAATTGCCATGCATTAACTTCTGATTTTGCGCTCGCAAATCTTGCGCTCGCAAATCTTGCACTCGCAAATCTTGCAATCACACATCTTGCGCTCGCTCACAGTACCCACCTCCAATGAGATCTCGCACCCACAAATCACGCTCTCCCAAAACTAGGGCTCACGCTACGCGTCAGTTGAGGCTCCACGTAGCTACCCAAATCCATCAACTTCCACCTCACCTTCGCGACGAACATGAGGATGAGGAAAATTCCATTGTCAACCAAAGCGATGCCGACTCATCCAGCATTGACGACCTGTCCATTGCGTCGAGCAACTCAACAAGAAGAGAGTGGGATTTTGAGGAATGGAGCGCCGAAGAAGGACTGCAAGACATCCAAGATCTCGAGGATTTGGAGTTTCTGAATGGAGTAAACAAAATTAGAATTGACAGGTGGGAGCATAGATGTTTGGATTCGAAGGAGCATGTCAGGAAGCTCGTACACGAGGATTCATTTGAAAATGAATACGGAATGACACTGAGATGCTACAACTAACTTGTCAATATCTTGTCTCCAAAATTGAGTAAGAAAGAGTACAATTGTTATGATGAATTGATCACTGTGGAGCACGTTGTAGCCAATTGATTGCGTATTTTGGGAGGAGGACGACCAAAGGATCAAAGGCACATTATTGGGATGTCGAGAGATGCATCCTACAAATCGTTCTGTTCTTTTTTGGATGCGGTGAATTCTGCTCCAGAGTTGGACATTAAAATGCCAAATACTGCAGAGGAATGGAATGCAATATATCAAAAATATAGAAGGAAGAGTAACCATGAACTCATGGCAGGATGTGTTGGTTGCCTGGATGGTTTCTTTCAGAGGACTAACAAACCAACTAAGAATGAAGTTGTGAATGTAATATCATATTATTCAGGCCATAGCCACTACACAATATAGTACTTCAAAGAAGAGAGCAACTTGACTTGGTTGTTGTTTCTCCGAATGGTCATCACACAGATCGTGAATTATTAGTCCCATTTAATGTACTATTCATTTAAAATTACCAGCAGCCGCTGCAAGATTTTTTGCAGCGAAACAGATTGCAATTTGTAGAGACAGAGGAAGACGTATATTAAAATAAAGTGGCTTGCAGTACGAGTGTATGCCAAAATGGGCGGGAGCGCCTCGCGCGCGCGCGCGCGCTCCAGCGCCCTTTAGTTTGTGAAATCATTTTCTTGTTACACACTCTTTTGTGACACGATAACATTCCCTTCAAGTTTTAAAGAACCCTTGTTTAAAATTTTTCGTCTCTATGTCTTAAAATGATTTGTGACTAATGTTCCCTTAAAGTTTACAGAAACATTGTTGAAAATAATGTCAGACGTTACACACAAAGATATATTTTTAAAGGTAGGCATATATTAAAACACTAAGACTACCCATGTAAGTCTAAGCGAAAAATGAATTATTTACAGGTAAGTTGACATCAACTTCATGGTAAGTACCTGTTTTGGCAAAAAGCAAAAAAACTGTCTCACTGAAGAAGAAGAAGGAGAAGAAGAAGAAGAAGAAGAAGAAGAAGAAGGAGAAAACGGCTCAGTTTCCAACACAACTAAGATTTTAAAAAAAATCTTGATTGGAACCCTGAATTTGTAGTGATTAATACATACTATACATTAAAGTTTGGAACCATGAATTGTGATAATACAGTTAAACTAAAGAGATAGTGAGTCGTCGCTACTTTCTGGGGACTCGTACCCAAGCTCTTTCTTTAATTCCTCATACTTCTTTACGTAATGCTTTGCCATCTTTTTCATGTGTTTCCTCTGTGCACGCAATTCTTTCAGTGCCTCCTCCGACTCCCCATGATCCCTATCCTCAAAGAATTTCCGCTTCAACTTATTTGCTTTCATAGAGTATAACTCGCCCATAGACTTCATCTCCATGATGCGATCAAATTGAACTATCTCCTGACGATCACTCTCTCTGGTGCTGATTGCAATTGCGGCACACTCCGTCGCCTCCACCGCAGACAACTTCTTTGTTCCAAAATTGTTTGTATCTGGCATGGGAGAGAGACTCCGATCCATAATTGTACTGGTGGAACGACCAAGGGGTTTGAATGGATCAATGTAACCACGTTTCAAGTTAGCGTCAAGCATAGGATAGGCATATGCAAGAAGAGCTTTGTCTCCTGCCTCCATCAAACAATGATGTAGGTAGAGGAGGTACACTCTCCCACCAATACAAGCTCCAAAGTCACCATGAAACCCAGATAGTGTCTTTTTGTTGCATGCTTCCTTGTACAGGGCTTGAACAAACAAGAGAACTTTCTTAAATTCACCAAGAGAAAGATTATCGTACTCACTCAAAATGGTTTCTTCAACTGTGTACCTGATAAGCTTTTCAGCGGCGGTGCAAGAGAACTGGAGTAATGAAGGATCCTCTGAACAGTAGTGTGAATGGAGGATCTGCCATGCAGTTGCCTTGGGATTTCTGGAGTCCAAGTCATCCTTGTCGTGAGACTCTTTCAAGGCAATGTACTGTTCCTTTCCACGGACGATGACATTGATCATTCGATACAATGTTCCATCGACCTTGATGAAGTCCGGCTTGGTGGTGGCTGACTGTTTCTTGGGAAGGGAGTTCTTGATTTTATGCTTGTACCCTTTGCAGTTGAGTTCATTTGCAACATTTTTCCCAAGCTCATTATTTTTGCGATGGGCTTGGGCTACAGCTATTTTGTTGGCTTGGAGGAAGGCTTGCTTCACGTAACACTTGAGGTCAAGCCACTTCTGAACTCCAAGTGTCTCTACATCAAGGCCATCCTTGGTCACAACCACATCTTTAAGGGTCAGTGGGCCCGCCCATTCTACAAGTCTTGCTTTCTCGATTTCTTGGTCATTGTCTTTCTTCTTTTGGACAGGAGATGTGTCTTCTTCTTGTGCATTGATGATCACTTCTTCTTGGTCGTATTCGGAAGGATTTGTGAGATCAAGTGTGGTGTCGGCGATAGTAGGGGCAGTACTATCATCGGAGAGATCCCCGATTACGATGGCAGTGCCAGGAGGCGTGTCAGGAGGATTGCAGGTATTAGTCCCTGCGATGGTAGCGACAGTGCTATCGAGAGGGCAATCCCTAAGTGGGACAATGGCAAGAGGGAGGCTGACATCAGACCCAGCAGAATCGGTGTCTGTTGTGAGTGCCATTGTTGATTCTGATGCGTGCGGAGGAGATGAAATGGTGGTTTTATTTACTAGTGGAGATGATGGGTTCAAGTGGAGATGTGTCGAGATGTGTCTTGGCACGTGACTCCCTGAAAAATACGGGAGCCGTGAGGAGTGACGCACTCGAGCGCTAATACAGAAAAAGCTCCCGTTTTTGAAAAAGCGAGAAAAACGGGATCTGTGAGGTTGGCAAACGGGGAGCGCTAATGCAGTGCCTTACTAAATTTTGAATTCTATTCCCCCCCCTGAAAAAAGAGAATTGCGGCAAGGTTGAGGTTTTGGGGGAAAAATTATTTTCTAAAAAGAAGAAAACTCCCCCCCTTCCCCTTTCCCCCCCCCCCCCCGGTACATATATGACTCCCTATGTGCACATTGTGTGATCATAGAATTATACAACTACATTTTTGTTCTCACACAAACTCCCAGACATAATTCAAGAATATGAAAATGAGTTACGATCCAAGAGAGGTAAGCAGCATGGGAGAATCTCGATAAGGAAGTAGAACAACTATGACTACGGTGCATACAATGACATTTGTCAATAATCATTGCAGAGTCATGCTTGCCATGACTGATACATTACAGTACTGCTTGCGACATAGGCCAAGAATCTGCCTTATTTAGTACCCCCCCTAGGTACTAAAAATAAAAGGATGCTTCCCTAAATTAGAAAGGTAAAATACCAAGTGGCAAGGACTCCCCAGGAAGAGAGCCCCACTGCCCCTGATCCAAAAGGCATGGACTCCCCAACACAAGAGGCGAATTCCCTACTCCCAGAGGCATGGCATGGACTTCCAAACATAGAAGTACATAGCCCCATGCAAGGGAACACCCTTGAGAAGAGTATAAACGTACCAGAACTGTGTAGGTTCTACACAATGTTCGTTTGCATCACAATGGATGGAATTGTAGTTCCACTGCCCTTCCATTGTCACAATTGTAGCAAAATAAGCTCATAACAACAATTCTTTGACACCTGCCAAGACAACCTATAATTTTGCGATAAATATTTTTTTGCAACAACCGGCTCAGGTCACTTTGATACCCTGTTTCCCACCATGTAACCCAGTTCTTTCTTGATCATTACAGATTACTTTGGCTGTTTGGCGCAGATTAATATGTGATGTTATTCATTTATCAATAAAAGAACACTTTCTGATAATAAACATTCATTAAAAAATAACAGGAAACTTTCTTTTCTGGTAGACATAAAGTAAAACAAGGTTTTGGATTAGCATTATAAGTAACAATAACTTTCTTAACTTATGTAGAAATAGTCCCAACCTGCTGCTTCTCCCCTCACCGGATCCAGAGGTGTGGTCAGAGCATACCAGTACGGTGAAACCATAATCAAACCTCAAACCAATCCAAACCCCTTCCATTCATTCTTGTCTAGTATATGGTAAGTAAACATGATAATAACAGTTTAATCTAGAATTTCTGCTCTCATGTGCAGTATTTTCCTCCTGTCATGTGGAATCCAACACAGAGCTGGTCCACATCTGAGGCATTGACCTAAGCTGATAGTTGGTAGAAGTTCTATGTAGTAAATAAGAAAGTGAAGTTCCAGTTGATTGGAAATTATTTTTATGAGCTATTTTAATGATCAAGAATGGGGACTGCACTGCCCAATGGTGGTCATCTAGAGTTTATCATGTAGTTAGCATGTATCCTGTTGGATTCTGATGTGTCTAAATTTTACTGAGAAACTCTCACACTGCAAATTTGTCAGTTTGAGAAGCTCTAACATCGCAGGCTCTTCAGTTGAGCAGTTGAACTCTCTCAACTGCTTTACTTTAATTATTATTTCTGCACAACATACCTGATGAGTATGTACCTTAAATATATTGTTCCCGGAAAACTAATATTGCACACTGTCTCCTTCAGTCATAATAATATTATGTTGTGGTTATGCCCATATGTCCTCATATTGGGGCATATGTGGACCAGAAGTACCAGTAGGTATCCTTGGCTCATGTCAGGCATCTGTCAAGTTTCATCATTGAAATCCATTGGGGGATGAGCCACAGTTGCAGTCGTAACTTTGGAAGGGATCTACTATTGTGATTGAGACACCTATTATTGTTTGCTGCCATTTCCACTCTCACATGCTGCATTTGCCCCCTGTTACTGTGGAATCCAACACAGAGTTCTGAAGGCATCTGCCAAGTAGGGGAATGAACCACAGTAGCAGTGGTGAGTAGCAGTGGTGACTTTGTAAAGGATCTCTGATTGAGAGACCTACTACTGTTGGCTACCATTTGTGCTCTCACGTGCTGCATTTGCTCCCTTTAGGCATTAAATTCAACACACAGCTGGTCGACATCACTGTTGAGACATTTACCAAGTTTCATGCACAAATCAATTGGCGGGATAGTAGCAGGGTTGAGTTTGGCATGGATCTATGATTGAGAGAGCTATTACTGTTGGTTACCATTTTTGCTCTCATGCATTGTATATCTCCACTGTACCCTGAAATTTGGCACAGAGCTGGTCCTCATCATTGTTGAGACATTTGCCAAGTTTCACACTCAAAATCCATTTGGGCGATGAGCCACAGCAGCAGCGTTAAGTTTGGCTTGGGTCTATGATTGAGAGACCTACTACTGTTGGTTGCCATTTGTGCTCTCACACACTGCATTTGTCACTGGTCACCACGAAATTTGACACAGAGCTGGTCCTTATCAATGTTGAGAAATCAGGAAAGTTTCATATTGGAAATCTATTTAGAGGATAGCTACAGTGGTGAGTTTGGTGGGACTGTTGGATGTCATTTCAGATCTCATGCATTGTATACCTCTACCGTCACCATGAAATTTGGCACAGAGCTAGTCCTCATCATTGGTAAGGGATATGCCACCTTTCATTCTTGAAGGGCAAGTCATATTAGCAGTGGTGAATTTGATGGGATCTATGAACATATTACAGCAGTTAAATTACTTCACGGGGACAGATATAATGCGCGCAATACATTTTTCAGCCATTTTTTAGCCATCATGAATAACAATTTCACTGCTAGGCCTTAGCATCCGGGGATCAAGGTTTCTCTTATGGAGTGGAATTGATCTGAAAGGAATTGTATTGCCACAGTACATTGCAGTGCTTTGAAACAGCATCAGCCCTTTCCTGCTGCCTTTCCTCGAATTTTTACACCATCCTCCTGATGGATTCATGTGCCTCAAGTGCCATTGGCAGCTATCCTTCAGAAGTCACATCAGGTACCAACATCATATGGGTTGGTATTTATTCCAGCTAGAGCTTGTCCACTGGGTCTACTTCAAGATGGAACCCTGAACAGGAAAGACTTCATTCCAGCATACCACTGCCATGTCTAATTGCTAAGTTTCATATTACTGTTTTTTGTTACTGTCTCAAAAACCCTTCACAGTAAGGAAAAAAGTAATACTGACAGTAGTTAGTAATGTCATTCAGTAATTCTGGTTGGCCCAATAAGAATCAACTGTTTCACATCTGTTACTCCCACCATTTGGTCTAAAAAGTAATTAGCAGTAATCTACAGTAATTTGCAGGAATCATACAGTAATTGGCTATCTTGATACACATACATGGGTTCTTAAGGATTAATCAGTGCCAACTTCATCTCCCATTCTATATTACTCATCATCACATTCACCTTCTTTATAGATTTTCAACTTTGGATCTGGAAACTTGTCATAATAGTCCACGATCATTTCATAAGTGTCCCACTCCCTTTCCCATGTGTCAACAAATTCCTCTTGACTCTCCAAACTCAACTCTTTGTCAAACCCGTCATATACACCAACACATAAAACCAGCCCTACCCCAGTATCCGTTGCTCCCTTGTTACATTCTTTCTGCACTTGGTTAGTTGCACACAGTGATGCTCTTGAAAAGTACCAATCTTGCTGGGATCTTCTGTGTCAATATATTTCAACCCTCCATACTTGGCAGACAGCTTAGCGGCATGAACACCATCACCTTTACCGTCAAACTGGACCTTCTCCCATTCTTCCTTGTAAGCCCTGAATATTCGAATTGGACCTCTGACCCTCTTGACAATGGATCCTGTACAATAATGGTCTATTTTGCACCAAGTAAAGTCATCATCATTCCATAACTCACCAGCCTTTTGTGCCCTTACTCTCCTAGCTTCCGCCCTCTTCCTAGAATAAGCAGCTGATTCTACAGCTTGTTTTTTGCCTTTTCTGGGCAAAGCTGTGAACGAAAGAACTTACTGGCCCAGTGTATTCTTAACATCATATTATTTATTCCTATGGATCATTTTCTTTTGATGAAGTTCGTCAATTTTTCAGAGCAAGGAAAAGTAAGTTCCACAAAAGGCTTACTCCTCCCAACTCCAGCATAATAACTTTGCAATGATGTTTTTTGTGTTTGTGGTTTTGATTGATTTGTATAGCATATCATGCAATATTCCCCATTCAAAAAATCAAGGTAGTCATGGTTTGTATGTGTTACACATTACAACAAAAATCTATGACGTGAGAGGAAGCAGGTGTTGAATTTTTTCGGTGGCAATTTGTTCATTTTCTGCACGATCCATGCCTTGGTGTAGTTACACAATTTTTGCCACATTTGTATCTCATCAAAAACCTCCCAAAATTGTGTGGACTCACATCTATGCCCACCCCATCCCAGTCCATCCATGCCCCGTCCCTACCCGTCATTATGTGTCTCCATGGGTCCCCATCCAATGCACATGGATTTTGTCGTGTCACTCCATACTTGCCAAAAATATTTGGGCGTCCACTGTTAAACCATATGTGTAGGAGGATATGGGCCTTTGCACTAGTACAAGTTTTTGGCATGTTTGTAACTGATCAAGAACCTCCCCAAAATGCATGGGCTGACATCTGCCAATTCTCTGCCCCACCTACACACAATTATCCATCCCCACTTCGAACACGCAAATTTTACCACACTACTTCATTCTCGCCAAAAATGGATGGACAGCCACTGTCAGCCTGGATCCTCCTGGATCACAAAATACATGGGTCAGTGATGTGCCTGGGGTGGGATTTTAAAAAGAATCCAAGAGTGACATCAGTGATGCAGTATTACCCCAGCTTTTATGCACTTCTGAAAATGTTGTTATGACTAGTCCAGATCTTGACTAGTCTTCTAATTGGAGCTAAGCGGATTAGTCTGATGGGCTTGATTTTAACTGGAGTCCATACAAATTCATGATATAAGGCTAGAATAGGTTAGGAGTCAAATTAGCCTCTTTCATGTTTTGAAACTGACTCTGTTTTTCGACCCGCGTCAAAACTGCAATGTTTTTTGCCCATCAATACTGTGTGACATAGGCCAATTATCTACCTTAACTGGTAAACCCAATGAGCTTCCACCTGGAACATCTACGGGTGCTCTTCACTTTGCATTAGACAAGGAAGTGTGCAAAGGTCATAACATATTAGTTTCTCAGAAACAATATATTTGAGGTACATACTTTTCAGGTATGTCCTGAGAAACAATAATCCAAGTGAAGCAGTTGAGAGAGTTCAACTGCTCAACTGACAAGCCTGCAGTGTGAGACCTTCTTAACTGACAAGCTTGCAGTGTGAGAGCTTCTCTTTAAATTAGATCACCTGAGGTTTCATACCAAGTCAGGTAGAATCCTACACAGTTTCATTTTGTGCAATGAAGCATATTTGCTTCCTTGCTACTTGTTAGTATCAAATAACTTAACTAATAAAAATCAGTTCCCAACATGTATCTACCCGTTTACTACATAATATTAAAATAAAATACATCAAAACGGCTTAGGTCACTATCAATTGATAGCCTTCGCGTGACCAGATCGGATTGTCTGTCCGTTGTTCAACCATCCATCATCCAGCAGCTGTCTGTGTGTTGACCATTTAGGTTCGTCTGTCCGTCGTCCCTTGTTGCTTGAAGCCGTACAATACTCTTGGTATGTTACGCATGGCGCAACTTGTGCTGCTTGACCCCAAGTGTAGCAATAGCCACAGCTGAGCCCCAAGTTATGTACTCTGCCAGTTGAAGTGGGTTTCACTCGCAGGCCGGCACGTGTTTTCTTAACATGTAACCAAAAACAATTCCCCTGTACGTCAGTGAGGACTAGATCCCACTTGACGCGGGTATACTCTGCTGTTGCTAGCAGAGTGTGCACTTAGCACCTTGTGCACTTGCTGTAAAAAGAGACCACTTGTGATGTATCATGCGGACTTGTGGCATAAAAGCTTACTTGCCTAGTAGCTCGTAGCAGCCCCTCATTAAAAATGAGGAGGCAGTCAACATAAATGCCTCACTTTATTTTTCTCTAAATGAGCAATATGTGTGTAGTCTATTTTTAGACCTAAAAACATGATTAGACTTAAAATTAGTCCGTACCCATGATCACATGCAGATGCAGTGACACCACGGAGTATTATGTACGTCTAGCCAAGTACAATGAAAGATCTTCTTGGGCCCAAAATGACCCTATGACAATTCGAATAGCCTCTAAGGCCTAAAAAGCTTGCATGTGACCCTCAAGAGGTTTCGGTCACTTGAAAGGCTCGTAATCCCCCTGGAAGTTCTTGTCTCTGAAGTGTTGTGTACTCTAAGGATCCAGCTCCCTTGTTTGTTTCTCTCAATTTTTTGCTGGGAAATAACATCTTGATTGCTGTCAACAATGTTTCTTTGGTCTGACATTTCCAGTGAGCGATTACACAGCATATACTGTCTTGCCCTTTTGCTAAACTTCCTGATCAGCTCCTTTTTCATAATGTCTCTTGGAATGCATCTGAGCACAAGCCTATCAAAGTTGTCCTTTCCTTTCTTACTTTTGAGTGTAGACCTCCTATATAAAGACTTACAAAATCCCCATGAATATTCTATTCCCTCACCAGCAAACTCAACATGACATTTAGTTGTGATCAGTGCTTGTGCACCAATTTGTTGGCAGACATGCTCCAATTGGGAAACCTCATCCTGAAAATCATAACAATTCTCAATCATTTTACCCAAAGATAATTCAGATATGATAGTTCCATTATCATCCAAAACTTTGATTTTGTAATATTTCACTTTGGACTCATCAATGAATCCTCTCTCCCAAAGAACTTGAAGCATGCCCTTTGAGTTTCCCTTCCACCCTGTGCAAATTTTTGTTGTTGCAACTCTTTCAATGTCCATAGATAGGGCAACGGCTTTCTCATGTATGTCTTTTATGTGCATGTTCAACAAGGACTGCATTCCAAGACCTCTCCCAAGATCTGTTTCCATCAGCATTTCAGCGAGCTCTTTCTTTTTCAATTTGTTACTTATTGTTTGGAATGCGGAATCACTTGCATGGAATCATTTTTCTTTTTTATCTTTTCTTCAGCTGACAGGTCAAATGGTCCAACATCAGAATCAGAATAGACCAATGATTGTTCCCAACCAATACTGACCATTGCCGGTTGGCTTGGATTATAAAGCGGTCCAAGAAACCCCTCATGTTTCATGATTAAGGTAGGTCTCATTGTTCGTCCATTGACACCCAACCCTTGATCATATTCATGGCATCTAAACCATTGGACCTTCTTTTGCATGACCACTTCTGTGGTCAAACAAAAACACAAACAGGAATTTATCTCCAAAAATAGAATCAAGGCAGTCTTTACCATCTTCAACTTGAATTATAGTGTGATTGCCTGTCCAATATCCATTAGTGCCACCAAATTCAAACACACGTGCAAAGGGTGTCTCAGTAAGTTTTCCCTTTAAGGGTGATCCAAAGAGTACTTGTGCTGCCTCAGCATCATGGTACTGTCGATTCATCTGTCTCTTGTTGATTGTAAGCAAGTCTTCTTCTGACAAATCTATACCCCAGCCAGTGACCAGTGCTTAACTTTGGAACACCGAAACCATTTTTCCCATTCCACTGCTTTTAGGTAAGAGAGGTCTCTCTCCATTTGGATCTACCCACTGAAAAGTATTTGATGAATTTTGGTTGAAGATTGCTTCATCTTGACCAAAGATGATGATCGGTTTCCCTTCAGGCCTTGCTCTTACACTGATACTGTCACCAAATTCAGGATGATTTCCATCAGCGACCCTTTGCAGTTCTTCATGATCATCAACATGAAATTCAACCATTTCTATTCCTTCATTCAGATACCCAAATCCTTTATTGAGAATGCTCTTGTCACAGCCCATCTGATCTGTCAAAGATTCCAGTTCTTCCAAGGATAATTGCACCCGTCTATGACAACTGGGCTCAATCTCTGTCAGGTACGTTGTGATAAACTTTGCATGATGCTCTTGTTGTTCAGGTTTTTCATGCCCATCAACATAATAAGTCTTCTTTGTCAAATCATGAGTAAACTCAATAGCATGCATCCACCTATAGATGGTGGAATTAGATGGTTGCTGAGACATGTACTGCTCAAGCAGTGTGCACTCTTCATTCATGTTTGACAACCCGTTCAGTCGATTCAGATGCTCTGGTATCATGTTGCATGACAGTTCATCCTTCAACATTTCAACAGAGTTAGCATATGCAAACTCTTTGCATTCATTCTCTATCAATGGGAAGTATTCAAAGATGTGAGGTTTCTTTGTCACGCCATTAGCAACGATAGGATTCGGATGAGGAAATTTTCCATTTTTATGGAAAGAAATGTTCCAGTTTGCAGTTGTTCTTGGCCTCATTGATGCATTAATTCCTATCTCATTCATCTTAATGATAGCTTCATTACAGCAGTCACCAATCCATTTCATTGTTGCTCTTCCTAACTTTTTCAATGCTACATCATATGCATAATGAAGGTAAAGCGATTTTTGTCGGATATGAAAAATTTGATGATCAGTCAAATTTTCTCCTCCTCCCTCAACTATACTTTTGTGTGCTGCAGAGCAGTTGAATGCATTGTACAACAATTTCATTCTGTTGCAAATTCCTTCATATACATCAGTCCCATGCTCAAATCCAAAGAGATCTGCAGCTATCTTGGAATCCCAGAAGATTGATCTGTTGTCAGAAACAACATCTTTTTGACCAATGAAGTTGTCCCCCCCTCTCTATAATTTCACAATCAGACTTTTTATTCACACTTTGCAGGTGAACATGGTCCCTATTTTCTTTTTCTTCTTTTTCTTCATTTTCTTCATTTTCTTCATTTTCTTCATTTTCTTCATTTTCTTCATTTTCTTCTTTTTCTTCTTTTTCTTCTGCGTTATCTTTTTGAGTGAATAGCTGTTCATAATATGCACAACTGGGAGTATTTGACAAATCATTGGGGGGGGGGGCAACTACATGTTGAAAGAAGTAGTGAACTGTACGCCTCGAACCATCATAAGGACAGATTGATTTGAAGGCCTTATGATAAACACCGTTACATTTTGGGTTATCAAATCCACCCACCATCCTCGAAATACCTCGCACAAAATTTGACCGTTTAAAAGAGAATGCCCCCAACAAATGAGGGAATTGGGAATACATTATTCTATACCACGACTCATTGCATATCCATTTGTTGTGGTAATCATTCAAGAGACTGTCAGTTAGTTGCAGCCATGATTTATTGATCATGGCAGTGTTTGGTGATAGTTCATTCATGGTAGGAGGGGGGGATAGAAAATATAGAATTTAAGCAATTCACCGAAGGACCTAAAGGTCTGAAAATGCCCTATTATAGGTGTACTTTAAGCAGTGATGCCCTTTAGGTCCTTCTGTGAATGTTCATGGACGGAGTCCACTGTGACTGAATTCCAGGGTGGCCAATCCCATGTTGGGTTATGCAATTTGTCTATCATAAAACCCGGATTATAAGATATCGAAATGTACCAAAGATACATTTACTGTGACTTATGTAGTGTCCCGTTGTTAGTGTTTTTAGCACGGTGAAAAAGGATTGGTATCCTGAAAAAGTTACCCTAATACCTCAAGGTAGAGTGTTGTACTATGTTTCCGCCAGTTTTTTTACGTTGGGGAGATGTAGGTCCTCAAAGTTGTACTTTGGGG
Organism: Cyclotella cryptica; assembly: GCA_013187285.1. NCBI lineage: Eukaryota > Bacillariophyta > Thalassiosirophyceae > Thalassiosirales > Thalassiosiraceae > Cyclotella > Cyclotella cryptica. Next base: position 312,485 of record JABMIG010000055.1, read on the forward strand.
AGATGTAGGTCCTCAAAGTTGTACTTTGGGGGTATAACTTTTCTCAGGCTCCCGTCGTCCCGTGATGCACAAGAGAAAGGAGATAAGAGTTGTGCTACCTTATGTACTACCTCTAACACCCCCCCCACAATCCATTGCCCATATACTTGCGGGATGGATTGGACCTGTGCAGAACAAGCACTGATGATCACCCATGGGTAATATTGTGTGGCACATTTTGCTGCAGCAGCCGCATGTGCATCCATATCCAAGTCTTCTAGGGTGTAATCATTGACTGGTGTGGGTGTCAATTGTTTACTATACTCACCGTAGCAAGGTGAGTACATTGGAAGAATATGTCCCATAATACGATCAACATGTCTATAGAAGAGTGTTCTGTCGAGGAGTTTTGTCATGTGATCAGCCATATTGATTGACCTGTGTACCCGTTCTAGCACCATAATATCGCGTTCCACCCAATCTGCCAAAGCAAAATATCAAATATCCATGTGGCGCGTTCTGGTAGTCGGCTTTTGTGCATTTGCCATAGCCATACACGCATCATTATCTTCATACATTACTGTGGCCGCTTGTTGTGGAATCCCTAAGTCCCAAAGGATGCTCCGTATGAAGAGGATCATTTTCCCTGCGTCGCATGCTGCCATGAACTCCGCTTCAGTGGACGATAGAGCAACCGTTGGCTGAAGTTTCGTTTTGTATGCGATTGTGCCACCCGCTAATTTGACAATGATTCCTGTGAATGATCGCCGTGTTTTGGGGCAGGTAGCCCAATCGGAGTCGACATAGGCATGCATATCATTGCATCCGTGCTGTGGCCGTTGAACTTGCGGTGGCAGTTGGCCATGCAACGCTGTAGCACAGACGGGAATGGGGTGCTCTGTCAGCGAAGTGAGTGGAGTCGCCCGCCAGAAGTATATTCCATCTTTTCTTGTGGCGACAAGATATTTTATGGCGTGTTTGACGGCTTGAAAATGGATGTCGGCCGGGCACACGCTGTGTTGCGCACAATTGACTGTGACCGCTGATATGTCGGGTCGACACGTTACCATAGCATAGATTAACTCGCCTACGCCGCTCCGATACCCAAATTTAAATCGGTGTTGTAGTTCTTTCTGTATCTTCTCGTCGGCATCTCCTATGTCCGTATTAAAAGCTTTGAGGAAGGTTTCATTTGTAGGAATAGGTAGTGGTCGTTCCGCCATCATTTGTACCTCTTTGTTTCACATATCCAGGTATTTTGCACCCATCTTTTCGATGTACGTTTCCGCCGATAGTTTAATATAGTGTCGACTTTGTAGCACATCCACACCATTGAATAGGGATACTAAACCTTGCCGTTTAATAGGCATTGACAGATGGTCATCAATTGCGTCGTAGAAGGACGTAGCTATATGTATGGATGGCGCGGCAAATTCAAAGTCGTACACTTGTCGTTTGAAATAGCATTTTTTGCCATGCAATAATCCCGTGTATAAGCACGGTTCATGTGTAGTGGGCTTGAAGTGGCGATGTTGAATCATGTTATCACACCACTTTTCCCATAAGCGTGGTGACTCCGGGTGACCTTGCATGGCCCATCTGACTGGAATCACATACCCTTCTGGTATCGGAGCGTTCCCTTGGTGTACCCACCATTCATAAAATGCTCTGTCCGGTTGTAGGTAGAACCCTTGTTTTGGCACGGGTGCCTCGCTAAATGCGTTGCATACATCAGCGCCGAAAATGAGCATGTTCTCCGCTGCCGAAATCGCATAAAACATCCGGGATGCAGTATGATCGACACAGTTAGCAGATGTGTGATCAAGGACCCGTACTTTTCCACCTCTGGTGGATCCATCACAAGCACACCGAGCTTTCTTTCATTTATCCAGCTCCTTGATGGTGTATGTCCATACCAAATGAAACACGTTTGTTCTATCACTTATGAATGTTGGTTCGCCAAACATGAATTGTTTTTGATATTGGTCCAATTGAAGATGCTCGGACTCTTGCCATTCATTCCAATCGGGTTGTTTTAACAATTTTCCTCTCATGAGTTTCAAGAATGCATAATTATAGACACCTCCGCTGGCTACCAGGGGAACCTGTTGGGTTTCAATAAATTCGCTGTTAATGAAGAATCTGGTGTTGAGCTGGTCAACATTAATCTGTGGGATGCCGTCCTGCGTGAGTCCATCCCGTAGTTCTGCATGTGCCAGGAGGAGTTCACAAGATAGGCGTCCTTCCGATTTCACTTGTTGAAGCGCTTTTTGTACGTCCCCTACAGAGTGGACTGGCATGCGCCCAACCTGCATTAACCATGCCCCTTTGACCCTCGATAGCCATCGAGGGAGGCATGCCGCCGGGGTTGATTTCTCCATGGCGTGCACAAAAACTCGGTTTCCCTCTTGTATCATCCACAATCCTGCTGTTGTTTGATCGGTGGGATGCCATCGTCTTAAGTCCAAGTGTACCTTGAACGCGTAGTGATATGGGGTGGGTGACAGGTAGATTTGCCGAAAGATCTCCTCCTTGCTGTCCTGTCCTATGAGTCCCTTCTCACAGTAGGTGGTCTCTGTTGATGTGGCTTGAATTTTGGCAGCGCTCGCCACATATGTTGGGTGCTCCGGTTGTGGTGACATTCGAAATGGAATCGGGGATAGCCGTGCCTTTGTGGGGAGTTTATGAGGAGCTGTTTGTGCAAGAGGAGGGTACGGTGCACTGGCTGTTGCTGGGGTGTCTTTGTCGTCAGGTTCATCATCTGGTTCCATCCCCATATCATACAGTATTGCGCCGCTGGAGGTCTCGTAGGTTGGAGGTACCATGCTTCATCAAATACTGCATGATGTGATGTTTTTACGACCCCTGACTCCACATCGATGTACCTGATATTGTCATCGGTGGCGGTGTATCCGAGAAAGATGCCTGTGAAGTCGTGCCTGTTCAGTTTGGCTCTTCTTTTCCCCGTTACTTTAACACACACCCGAGATCCAAACACCTTTAATGCACTAAGATCTGGTTTTGCATCCCACCATGCCTCATATGGTGTTTTGTTGATTGCGCTGTGTGGCCTTTGGTTCATGAGGTAAACCGCATGTACCACTGCTGCTGACCAGTACCAAGCCGTTAGATCGGCTCCATATAAGAGTGCTCTAGTTGTTGTTGCAATTGATTCATTATATCGTTCCGCTTGACCGTTTTGCGATGGGCTATCGGCTCCCGTGGGTTCCACCACATACCGATGTTGCTTGAGAACTACAGACCGCCATTCCTCACTTCTCGCCAATTCTCCACCTTGATCTACCCGTATCATCCCTCCGTTTTCGTGGCCAAACTTGTCCAGGAAGAGGCTAATTATGCCAACTGGAGGCTGTTTCGTTTTTGTGAGGAAGATCCAAGCATATCGGGTCGCTTTGTCGACCACCAACAGGTACGATGTGTAGCCGTCGAAAGATTCCACAATTCGATACGTTTTCAGATTTGCCTTCCTGAATTCCTCAGACGATGATTGCAAGAAGCCAAAGTCCATGTGAAATTGTTTCCCTCTCTCACTCACTGTGATTGGGTTACGTCCCACTGGTTGTCGACGGATTCGTGCCTGTTCCTTGAAGTCAATATAGCGAAATGGATGAAATTCGAAGTGCGTTGGCAGCCCGAGGGCATGTTTTGGCAATTCTTTCAATTGCGTTTTGTGGCACGCGCCCAGCCGGAGAGACCACGTCTCAGATTCGAGAATTTTGGCCTTTGACGTTGGTTGGTGCTTCGTTGTTCTTGGATTTCCTTTTCTCGTCATTGCACCTTTATTCACCGTCACTTTGTTGGTCACAGCGGTCTCATCCCAGAGAATTTCATCTGGCATTGTTTGATAGATGTCGTATTTTATGGCATTGCAAAAATACAAGCCATTTTGCTGATGGAGAGTGATCGTGCGCGTGATCGACAGTCCCTTAAACACTAACATTCCTGTCTCACCAATCTTTCGTCCGACTTGGATCCAAGAGGTGAAGTCCCTGGATTGATCCAGTATGGCCTGTGGAGATATAATGGTGTCGGTGGCATAAGGGTTATAAAAACATGGTGTATGAATGGTTGTTCCATCATTGCATTGAATCGGCAGCGTTCCCACATATTTGCATATAGTCATTTCGATTCTGCTGGCATCCTTTTCAACTGCCATCCCGACTTGGATGAGTTGTGGTAGGAGTTTGATATCCTCCAGCAACTTCCAATTATTCGTCATGCAGCAATTTGCACCTGAATCCGCCATCTTTCCACTATTCCTTCCCTCTGGGTTACATTCAGCCAATGTGTGTCCTAACGTACCAATGTCGGCCACCATCGTGGGAGCCATAACTTGTGTAGTTGGTGACAATTGGTCCTCCATGTCGTGATCAATGGCCTTTTGCACTTCCAGCATCGTCTTTTGCAGCAGTCCATCGACGGTTGTTATCTTCGGTATTGTTGTTGTTGTGGATACGTGCAGCGTAAGAGATTTTGAGAGCTGCACTCCTGTTGGGTCCACTTCACACAGTGGAAAGTCTTTGACTGCCGTTGGCAACAAAGGCCGCATGCAATCGAGTACGCAGCCCTTCGGTACGTCCTCGTATTCCCCGGCGACACTATCTTCTTCGGAGTTGTCATCGTGTGTGGTGATGATGTCTATTCGCTGGGCTACCGTCGGCTGTTGCTCCTGTGCATCCCTCTTCTCCATCCCATTGTGATTACATTGGCGCACCTGTCGAAGGGTTAGCTTGTCATTCAGTACGTCCATTCGTGTCATCTCATGTTTGGTAGGGATGTCCAGCCTCGTCGCTCCTTCTCATTCCTGGCTCAGACATGTGTCATTGTCCCCCTCCGGAAAAAAATCCCAATCTATTTGATCGTCTAACTCATCGATGTCTTTCAAGTATCTGTCCATGTATGTGTGGAGAACCTGTAGGGGCCGTGCTTTTGATGCTTCCTCGTTATGTGGGCATCTTAACGCTTCTGCATTTCTTTGATACCAATTTTCCGACGCCTTCTTCATTTCCTCCGCATTACCAGATTCCGTCACATACTTTCGAATGAGGATAGCCATCGCCAACGTATCACATTGGACAGCTGAATGTCCAGTGCGTCCACACGCGTGGCATTTCGTGTACGGGTCGTATGCCCGTCGACGTTGCGGATTGTTCCGCGCCAACTGTGGTTCCGGGGTAGGTCGAGTTGCCTGCGATTCTCGCCTCGTGCGGTAGGTCTGGTTAATCCTGTGCCGGTGAGGTGTATACCCCTGGATGAACTTGTTTAGTTCACTCGTGAGAGTCGATACTGACGCCCTTTGGGTGGTGGCTGTGTGCGTTGATTGTCCGACTGCGGTGGGTATGGTCGGTTTCGGCGTTGCATCCTGCCATTATGGGATGCCGGGGTCTTGTTCCACCCATGGCGTTCGTGCAAGTGATTTGTATATTTGTGTTGGTTGCTGGTGTGGAGGTGCGCCTTCATCATCAGACGTACTTGCATTGGAATCAGCAATAAACGTCGCCATATTGCCTGTTTCAAAGCGCGCCGGCAATGGAGCATTCGCCGGGTGTTCCATGATAGCTGTTTTAAGCAGTAGTGTGGCCGCCTTATACGTGACACCCCCGTCTTTCTTAACAGCTTCCAAAAACTTAAGCGCAGCTTTGCGTGGCTCTATTCTTTCACCTTTCTTTTCATAAAGTTGCATTATGATGCTGAACTGACCAGCGTAGTCGAAGATATTTCGGCATTGTCCAAACACTAGCCATTTGATATCAACCATGTGGGGTTTGAATGGATCTACGTACTGTTCGAGGAGGATGTGAAGCATTTCGTAACCATTCGGTGGGATTTTGTTTTTAGCATTCAAGAGTAACTGATCTAATTTTCCACCCTTGTCAATGTTATGGGGAATGAGTTGTCCGTACAGGATCTTTGAAAGAGCCTGTCCCATGCGGTCGTACTTCAATTCTCCCACTCCTGGTAAGGAGAGGCCCACGACGCCAAATTTTACTTCAAGCATCAAGAACGGCATAACTGCTATGTTGTAACTGTCCATCAAATCATGGAACTGCGCGACGAAATCGATTACATCCACCTGCCTTGTGGATCCCAACGAGTGGAAGAGATTGATGTCCTGAAGGAGTTATTTTTGATTTGGCCCGACTATTTTACCTCTCGACGTTGTCATGTGCCAATTGGCCATGAGTGTTTGATACTCCAAATGAAATGCTCGATACGCTTTTCGCAGGTCCACAAAACCAATGCGTTCGAGATCCATCACTGTGAGTTCCTCAACTCCATCGAGCCCTATAAGGTACTGTTTGTCCTTATTGAAGGAGTGTTCAAATTCCTGGTCGAACATTTCCCGCAGGTTCGTGCCACGCTCCCTATACGGTGGGTCCGCATACTCCCTTATTTGCGTTGTAGATCCTCGTCTTTCGTAGGGATTTCTTGGAGCATTGCCAGGAATGCGCTGGTGGGTTTGCCCATGTTGCCGCGTGTCCTGATGCAGGGGTGGTGTGTGCCTGTTGTGTGTTAGGCGTTTGTCATGTTGGGTCCCCCAGCCTCTTGGGTCGTCCACATTCATCCATCTGGTGTGCGTTGGCCCATCGTCCAAGTGCTCCTGTTGTGATAGTTTCTCTCCTGGCGGACGATCCACATCCTGCACCCTAACATCTAAGACCGATCTGGTCTGTTGCCGGTGTGTACGTAGAGGCGTTTCATCTGGTGGATCGACACTCTTCCTGCTCATGCCCATCTGGCTGGCAGTCGTGGGAATTTCCACCTGCTCCGGGACCTTGTTGTACGCCGGTGTGGTGGTCGATAACTCCTGATCATGCAATGGCCTGCCCTGTTGTTCATTCCATTTGCAAATCAACTGGTGTAAGATGTCCTGCTGTTGCTCACTGCATTTTAGTATATCGTGTTGATAGACTTTGGCCGCATTCTCCACATATGTCTTGATTTTCTTTGAATACTCCTCCGCCTGCGTTGCTAATGCTGCCTTCATGTCCATAGCCTGTTGATCCACTGTGTGCATAATCGTCTGGAGTTGACGTTGCAAACCTTCTTTGGCCTCCGACTCGCTTGCTGCGCTGCTGTTCCCTTTTTCTGCTTGGATGGTGGCTAACGTGATCTGTGATCTGTTTCACATATATTTCATCAATCCCTTGTTCTTCGCATCGATTTACTCGTGTGTTTAAATTACCCCATTGCTTTTTCCAATAAGCATGGGCTTGGACCACGTCGTTTTCTAGTTCCGTGGTTTGTTTAAGGAGTGACTGTTGTTTCTTGACAACCTCATTTAACTGATAGGTCATCTGGTTACTGTGGCCCCATTTCTCTGCTGATTTAGCAATTTCCTGTTGCAACTGTTTGGCTTCCGTCCTCGTTTGGTCCATTTCCCGTTGCCTTTCCTCTATCGAAGTCATAAGCTGCCTAACATTTCCCACTTGCGCCATGACATTCTCTTGCCACCCCATTTGCGCTTCCCATTGCTTCATTTGGCTGCGGTAAGTGTTGATTGTTGACTCGAGTCCTTGCATCCTTGTATCGGATCCTTTCGTCGCTAACTGATACTTGTTCCGGGCTTCGTGTGCAAGTTTAGCAACGTCATTTGCTTTTTCGTGGACTCTCTTGACCTCTTCCATTTTCTTATTGATGTCTTTAGTGGCCATCAACAATTCTTCTTGTGTATTGGCCACTGCTCCTTCGATTTTGGCGTATGCCGCCTCCATGCGTTCATTGATGTCATGGTGTAGCTCCCTTTTAAGAGCCCGAATCTCGTTCTGGACAGATATGAACCTCCCGTCTGTTGACTCGTTTGAATCCTTTAGCGCGCTCACTAACTTCTTTTCCAAGGTCTCAAAGCGTGCCATCGAGCGTTGCTCCATCGCTTCCATTCGTTTGTTGGCTTGATGGTTCGACTCATCAATCAGCGCTTTTATGGCTGTCCAGATGTTGTTGGTCGGTTGTGTTGGAGGGATTGTTGGTGAGGTAAGCAATTCAGGGCTGTATCCCTCGTCCTCATTGCCGTTGTCGGTGGTTAGCACACTTCCCCCCGCCGGCATCGTCACAACCGGGTCAGATTCGCAGTCTGATCGTTCTTCCGCCTCCGCCGTATCCATGAGTTGTTTGTGCTGTTCCCACGCCGTGGGGGAGGGCTGATCTGTTGTTTTGGCCGCGTGAGCTAAGTATTCCTTCATCGGGGCATCGATATGTTTCACCAACTCATCCAACGTCATTTCGTCGGGGTGCTTCCCATCCATTTTTGGTGGTGGGAGATCTAACAGTGGTGGGTGCATTTTCTTGGCTTGCACAGCACTCTCTTGCGCTTTTTGTGATGGCTTGTGTGTCCAGGTCGTTTTGCGTTGCGTCGCCGCGGGCTTCCTGTCCGCCATTTTAAAGTGTCTACTACACTTCCTCTGCACGATGATTAACTGTGTTGCTCCATTGTTTGTTCCGGGATTCTGTGTTAGTAAGGTCTCGTAACCTCTCAGGCTCCCGTCGTCCCGTGATGCACAAGAGAAAGGAGATAAGAGTTGTGCTACCTTATGTACTACCTCTAACAACTTTTGTAGGCACTTTTACTAACTCAAAAAGCAAGTATGAGGGAGAAATGGGAGGATTAGATGTTGGAGGGTGACGGAATTGCAAATGGTGTGGCAAAGGAGCCCCCATGACATGTGATTGCAGAGTGGCTTGTGGATGTTTACATGAGCACTCCGGCCCAAACTGTATGGAATGCATGGATGAAAACGGGATACGAATAGTTAAAAAAAGGGGAACACTACTTGTTTGTTGGAATGATTAAACTAAAGAGTTGATTAATTTAATTTAAATTAATTTAATTTAATTTAATTACATGATTAATTTAATTGCCACTTTCATTAAGCGACTGGACAACAGCATAAGCATAACCATGATTGTGGTGGTACAAGCACCGAATAGATCGGTTTGCATGATCTGGCGTGAAGACGTCTGTGATCTTCACAACCGCACCATCCAAGTGGCGACCATTATCTCCGGCGGCGTACTCCCTTGCGGCGAAACAATCTTGATATCTATCGGAACATTTGCTGTTGATTGTGTAACATGCAAGCTCGTGTTGCACAATCATGCGCAAATGGAGAGGAATACCAACCCCCCAATCATCGCAATTGCACAATTGAGAATTAAGGTATTTCCGCATTCAAATGGGTGCAAATCGCAGTGACGACCATTGTCATCTAGCGAAAAGCCCCCAAGAACAACCCGCTGCATTGTGCTTTTGGTTGTTTTGTGTCATGTAACAGTGTTGTGAGGGTGGTGTGTTGTGAGTTTTACTGCAAAAGTACGTAACTCGACAACCAGCAAGACAGGCAATTTTTGACTTTGGCGATAAGTATCACCAGATGGAGTCGTCAGATGTTGTCAAGAGATTTTTGACGGTCGTCAACGGGTCGTCACATGGGTTGTCTGAGGTCATCACTTGGGTTGTCAGGGCCGTTTTTGGTCGTCACTTGGGTCATCAGGGGTCGTCAGGTGGAGTCACATGGGTCGTCACAGAAGATCTGTTGGGTCGTCAGTCAGGGTCGTCAGTCGTCATGGTCATCATGGAGTCGTACTGTTCGTCACCTTCTATGCTATTTGACAGTATAGTTATTTGTGGAAGGTTGTCAAGTCGTCAAGTGGGTCATCAGAGTCGTCAGAAGGGTCGTCAGAAGGGTCGTCACAAGTCGTAACACGGGTCGTCAAAAGGTCGTCACCACAAGTCGTCAGGGTCGTCAAAAGGTCTCCACCACAAGTCGTCAGGTCGTCAAAGTGTCTTCACACGCAGTCGTCAGATGGTTGTGAAAGTCATCACATGAGTAAAAAAATGCCAAAGTCGTCACTTGTCGTCAGTTTGGCTCGCCAAAAACTTCCAAGTGGCAAAGTTGCCTGTCTTGCAGCCCGAGTTAGAGGGTCTTATGCACATTGGTGTGTTGCATTTGACAAGGAGAATCCAACTGTGTGGGATTTAACATCTAAATGTTTCACGAAGTTGTGACCTATAATAAGTAGTTTCTTGTAATCCGGGTTATATGGTAGGTTCATGGTAGATAGAACAAAAATATCTTAGTATTTAAAGGTTTTTGTACTAGGCTATGCAAGGTCAATTTTTCCTACAACCAGCGGTAAATTCGTATTGTACCATACTGGAGCCCTCCTAATATTTGTAAATTCTTAAAGTCCTATTTCCTATTTCCATTTTTTTCCGTTTCCCTCATCTAGCAATTTTCTAAACTTGATCTAGGTATTTCTAAATCGATTTCTCAATCGAGTCCCTTGAGACGGGGTCCCTACCCCCTCCCACGGGACTGAACGATTTCTATCCTATTGTCCTATTGTTGATTTGACGCTCCCCTCATCCGGCGTCCGTAAAAATCATACCAGCATCTACTCTCAACAAAAAATACGAAAAAATCAATTCTCACGCAACATGGGAATTTCCGCCTCCCAACACATCTTAGCCTCCCACACAAAGACGGCATCAGTTATCTTCAATCTGACAGCGCTGCCCCCTCCGCGACATTGCCTGCTTCAATAAGATCGCTTGGTTTGGTACGATTCACCATATTGGTTGAGATTTTTTAATTCTCCTTCACAGCAACTTTTGAGGCATAAAATCATCACGGTGCCATGAACAAGGAAAAGGAGTGTACATGAGTGCAAACACCTTTTTAATGCCTATTTAATTTTGTACATATTCGAAATCATGGCCTTACCAAAATCTCCTGCTCGCAGCTATTCAAATTGTTGCTACTACTGTGTTTTTATGTCCATCACAGATGTTCTTGAGAGTCCTCCTTCTCTTCCATGCTCTCCATCTTACACTTCAACTCACTTCTCTACTTCTTTGACCACTTAGTAATAAGAATGCTCATTGTTTGTGATATGGAAAAATCACAAGAAACAACAATCAACCAAATTGCACAAACTTTCTATGAGTTCGGGCTGGGTTTTGTCATGGCTAGTGACTGGTGTAGTGGAGATATAGAACACTTTGTTTGCGTGGTATTATATTGCATTTTTTTTAAATTTGTTTACAAAAGAGGTTGATTGATTGTACTTTGTACTCAGTCCTTCATTGGATTATAACTATAACAGGGTGTTGATTTTGCTTGCATATTCTCTTCTAATTATTTTTAGTCTAATTTGTCTTCCAGCAAGCTTTACAATGCATTTCTAGCAGAACAAAGTCGTCAATCATTCATTGAAGCTGCATTGCTATAGTTCTATAAGGATTACTGCTGCATGAACGAGACCAGTGCTTCCATCAGTCTACCTGATTTTTAGCTTCCCCATGATGATGGGTCCTTAGATATATAGTCAACTAGGAATATTAGGAACAAAATTGATTTCTAGCCTATTATATGATAATAGAACTATAGGACTTTAAGAATTTTTAAAATAGGAATATTCGGAGGGCTCCACTATATTGTAATTGAGCTTGCGCGCGTCTGCAAGACAGGCAAGTTTGCTACGTGGATGATTTTTGAGCGATTAACTGACGTCAACTGACGACAACTGAAGACAACTGACGTCTTTTACATTATCTCATTTATGTGACTAACCAAGTGACGACATAAGAAGGCACCATGTGATGACACTGAAGACAAAATGGCGACCCTAAGTGGCGACACTGAAGACAAAATGACGACCAGTGGCGGCACTGAAGACAAAATGACGACTGAACTGAAGGCAGTTAACGACATCTTAACGACCCTTCGTGATGACACTGACGACCCTTCGTGACGACACTGACGACCCCTACGTGGTGTATATACGACTGCCTACTGACAATAGTGACGAACAAAGTGACGACAAAGATGACTGATGACCCTAAGCAAAAACATAGTGAAGACAAACTGACGACACAAGTGACGACCGTGAAGTCCTTTTGACGACCCAAGTGACGACACTGACGACACAATGACGGCCCAAGTGACGACACCTGACGACATTTTAACGACCCGTAGTGAAGGCATGAAATGACCCGATATTTTTAAGTGACGTCAACTGACGACATCGGAGGACATTGGACGACTCAGTTGGCGACTCTTTATCGCTAAAGTCCAAAGTTGCCTGTCTTGCTGTTTCATTGGGGTCTCATAGTAGGCAAAAGTCGTACTATATCTATGTTGTTAGTTAGTGAAATTAATTAGCATGTCCCCCCTATGTACCCCCTCGTAGAAACTACGGATCTCTCATAGTCTCTCATGATTCTCTCCAGAAACATCATATATCACCCTCACATCTCCCTCACATCACAACACCGCAAGAATACAACAGAATTCGACTACATGACAAAAATCATCGAAGCTGTCGTCATCCTGGCGGTGGCAACCCAAATAATACCACCACATCATGCCCCTCCAATAATACGCCCGGTAGCGGCGTCAGGGATACTCGGCGATCTAGCCTCCACTCTCAACGAACGGCTCTTCCCTCCCGAGGACTACATCAATTATGACGTCGAAACCAAAACTCTATCCATCGTGGAAATATCTGAGATGCGAGCGCGGGATATCAAACGGAGACTGGCACGAACTCATGGGTACGGGGCAGATGAATTGGCTCGTATGATTGATAAGAAGGATTTGATAAATACACTGTCGTTTGAGGAGCATAAGGTTTATCAGCAGGAAGTGGAAAGGCGAAAATGGAGAAGGTTTAAGACGACTGTCATATATACTTGTGTGGCGGTGTTGGTTGTTATGTTTTGGCCGCTCTTGAGGCATGCGTGGGAAGTTGCTCATGTCAATTTCGTTGTATACACAGGTGAGATTTTTTTCGATCTTGTCCCTAGCTTCGCTGTGCCTTTCCAAGCACAACAAATTTTATACTTATTGTCTACCATGTGCAATGTCCTCGCAGACAGGAGAAAACATGAAATATCTCGATGTCGTGAATTCCACTCCTTCAAAGGCTATTTTGGGATATTCCTCCTGTTCATAATCGACATGCTCACTTTTTGGCTCAGTACTTCAGTGCTTCTATCTTGGGTCATGACATCCAAATACTTTTTCCCCACCCCTAATATCCCCATTCGACCGGTCGAACTCCTAACTCCAAAAGGTCATGATGCTGGGGCCTTTGGAAAGTATGGTATTAACATTGGCCCAATGATTATCTCGTGGTTCTTTCGGTTCTTAAGTGGTCGGGTGGAAGGAATGATTGGGACGGCCATGTCGGATGCATTCCAGAATCAAAGGAGGAAAGAAAAGGAGGAGATGAAACGTAGGAGGAAAGAAGAACGAGCGAAAGAGAAGGAGGAGAGACGTGCGGCTAAAAAGGACGCTAAGGGGATTGCGAAGGAAATTGCGAGGCAAAGAGATTCGGTGGACGTCAAGAAAGATTACGATGAGAAGTTGCGTAAATTTGATGATATTCCAGCTGAATCAATGGAACGCAATACGAACAATAATGCATTCATGGGGGCGCATGGATTCTCCACCTCAAATTTTGATGACATTGACTAAGCTACACTTGCTAAAATAATGAAATTAAATTTACATCAGTTTCTAATGAATCCAGTATCAAAATTGTTTGGCACATTTGACGTGCAATCACATCTGTTATATCAACGTGAATACACCCGCAAGCCTTTGTGTTGAATACCTCAACAAGTAAGCAATCGCATCATCTTACCGAACCAACAGTTTGCTCCTTCTTCTCCCAATCCGCAATCTTCTTCTCCAAATACTCTGCACTCTTGACATACCCCCTCTCCTTACATAAATCCAAAGCACTTTCCCCAAAACTATTTTTCACCAATGGATCCGTTCTCAAATCCTCCATCATCAACTGCACCACTCTTAACGACAGCTCGTCCCTCTCAGGCAATTTATCGTACTTGGGACGAAGGAAACACGCCCCCATGAGAGGCGTTCGTCCTCCCTCACTCTTCGCATTCGGATCAGCCCCCTCCTTTAACAAAAACGTAATAAGTTGCGGATTGGCCGTGAGACATGCCGCTCGAAGGGGCGTATGTCGAAATCCCGGGGAGGGTTGGGCGAGTGCACCGCGAGAGAGGAGGAAGGATACCATATCGTAATTTCCGAGGAGGGTGGCTTCGATGAGGGGTGTGATGCCCTCGGCATCTTCGGCGTTGACGTCGTAGGTTGTTGAGTCGTTGAGTAGGATTTTGAGTTGTGCGAGATTGTTGGATTTGACTGCTTGGAATAGGGGTCGATTTTTTTGGTAGGCTTCGGAGGTTGTTGGGGATTTTGGCGATGATTTTATTGTGTCGATGATTGTCGAGAAGAAATTAATGAGGGGAATGGATATGAAGAGGGAAAGAAGAAGTAGTCGCCCCCGGTTGGAATTGAGTGTGGCGATAATAGTGTGTGGTGTCTGCGGGGTGTGTAGTTTTCCGACTGCGACTGCCATAATGACGCTGGAGGTTCCACTTTCGCAGATTTCGCGGGTCAGAATTATTTTACTCTCTTTTAGTTTGTCGAGTGATTCCGTGAGAATGTTTTTGTTGCGAGGAGAGAGGCAGGAGTCTGGCAGGAGTGATGAAGACAAGTGATAAAAAAATAGCTATGATTGACAGTTGTGCATTATTCAGCCATAGTCCGGTGTCATGAAGAAAGTTAGCGGGAAATTCCATAATTAGGAGTCCACAAACATAGAAAGGAAGGTCAATATATCAAACGAAAAACAACGTGGGGGCCGCATTGTGGGCGAAAACGGGCCATATTACTTCTAGCGCATAAAAATCTCACTTCCGAAGTTCAAATAATTTCACAGCTAATGTTCATATTAATACTTGAATATTTGGTTGAGAAAGAAGAATATTTCAAACAGAAATCATTTAAGCTAAGAAAGTATGGGTCGATCAAGATCGCATCCAATGTAAATCTCTCGCAATGACGGTGCACAAGACGTGATTTACTTGCCGATGAATGATCAATGTTGGACTGCCTGGGACGGAGAGCCGCAAAACAAGAAAAGGCGAGCTGTTCCGTATAAGCAATGCGAACGTTGATCGGCACAGGCAGTGTGAACGTTGAAATACAAGAAAAGGAACTGACAGAACAACAGTTTCGAACCATTGCATCGTGAAAACAATTGATAGATCAAAACACGAGCAGGCAAGAAACGACGAGCCAGCAATCCAAACAGCAGACGAACATACTCAACAACCAAACCAACGGCCATCCAAAAATGAACTCCCGCCCCTCGGCCGACGAAGAAACCCCCTCCACCCGCCACTCAGCTCGCTCCCGCTACTCCATCTCCACCGCCCCCTACGACTTTGGCAACAACGACATGGCCCGTCTCGCCACGGCCGCCAACCAAACCATTCAAAAAGCCAAGGGGGGGATCAACGGCCGTGATTTCGACGACGACGAGATCGACGGCGATGCCTCCAGCATCAAACGGAATCGAAGCGGGGGCAGCGGAAACGGGACCAAAAGCTCTCTGGACGAATTAGAACGAGAATTCGCCGTGGCGAGGAGCGGTTCCCAACGCAGTAGTAGAGATCGGCCATGGAAGACTGCCTCCTCCGGCGGCGACGCCCTCGAGGGAGGCTCTCCGGGAAACAATCACAATTACAACACTCGACCTGACTTATCGTACGGGACCAATCCAAGTCGATGGGCACCCGATTCCGATTACGTCATGCAATCGCGTCAGGCTACCTCCAATGCGGTCGTGGAAATGGCTACCAAATTGGCCGATCGGGCCGCGGAGGAATTCGACGATGCCAGTTTTGCTCCTCCCATGGGCGGAGCCGCGGGAACGGGCTTGGGCGATAGAGAGTACGTCAAGGGACGATTGAGTTCTCTCCTATTATCGCCCGAGGGGAGAGATTCCACACGTAGTGGGGGGAATAGCGGACGGTTGATTCATTCGGCTCCCGCCAAGGTGGGGAATGACGACGACGTTGTAGGAGCAGACGAAGAATCCGAATATGACAAGGTGCGGAATCAAGCCATGAAAATGCTACGAATTGCCGACAGTCTCGATTCCAACGGGGTGGTCAATCACTCTTCCACGTCCCTCCGAGATCATGATAACAAAGTCACGGGATTGTTCCGCACCAGCACGGGAGGACTGTCCATGCGTCAATTAGAAAACGATGAAGTCTCCTTCCTCAAAAAGAAACGACACAGCGCCATTGCAGGATTGGAGAGATTCACCAATACCAAGGAATGCTCCACACCCAAAGTCGACTTTATCGGGAGCAACGACGAAGAAGATCCGTTTTCGCAACAGAGTGCCAATGATGAGTATGCCGATACGCCAGATACCTCACGTTCTTCGTCGCGTTCTTCGTCGTGGTCGTCACGATATTCGGTCGAACGACAACTCATGGCCATTACGGGTGGATTGGATTCGACACATATACTCAACAAAATGGACGTGTTGCACTCTCATCGAGAAAAGACTAAGTCGGCACGGGGGATGTATCGTTCTTCGGCGGCAGCTATGGATGGGAGTGGAGAAGAATATGGGGATTATACCAAGGAATACAGTACTACTGCCGGGGGGCTGGGAGGAGTATGGAGGTATATTCACGGAACGTTGTGGAGTGATCTGATGGAGGTGAATTATGATGGGACTACACAGAGTTTGGTACGGAGAGAGAAAAGACGGATTAAGAGAAGGAGGGTTGTTATGGGATTGGTGGGATTTTTGGCATTGGTGATTGCCGTGAGTGTTTTGGTGGTCAAGGGAAATCCACGTAGTACTGTGGCAAGGGGTAACAGCGCCGCGGGGGCTACGATTCACTTTTATGTCTTGGCAGATGAACCGTATGATTTATCCAATGCAAGGCAACTTACCAACGAGTTGGAGAATTTGCCATCGGATGCAGAATTCCTCGTTCATTTGGGAAATGCGAATGGCGGGTCCGAAAGTGCCTGCCAAGAATACGGGTACGAGCGAGCCGCAAATGTATTGAAAGAGAGTCCAGTGCCTACCCTCGTCATTCCGGGAGATAAAGATTGGGTCACATGTGACCAGCCCTCGAGGGCATTGAGTTGGTGGAGTCAGAATTTAGGCATGTTTGATAAGAGGTTTGAGGATTCAAAGAAATTGAATGTGGTTCATCAAAACGGAAGGGAGGAGAATTTCGCATTCTTGTACAAGGGCGTTTTATTCCTCAGTGCGCATATTGTGGATGCCGCGACGAATCCGACCGAGTGGACTTCAAGGCACGAACAAAACGTCATGTGGACTAAGGAGCAATTGAATCAGGATGGATACAGAGCCGTGGTCATTTTTGGACATGCTCCCCCGTCGTCGAAGCAAGGAGAGTACTTTTGGCCCGTCATTGGTCAACTTAAGGATACCAATATTCCGGTCTTGTATCTCCATGCCAATACTCAGGGAGGGGACTTTGATGAATATCATCCATTTGGAGAGGCGGATAATTTTATTGCTGTGCAGTTGGAGAAGAGAGGAAGGGAAGCTCCGATGGAGGTTACTGTTTGGGGAGATGGGAAGCACCAGAATGATATGTTTGAGTTTACTAGAAGGAACATCACGAATACGAAAGGTGGCTATGATGCAAGTCAGTGAAACGATTAGGTGTTTTGTCGTGGGTTGACACTATTTTGTCAAGTGAAAGAATTACGCCAAGGAGAATGATGCGTATCAAGACAGTGTTCAAAATCAAATAATTCTATCTATATTTCATCTGTTACCAAGGATATTGCCACAGAGTGCCAACCATCAGCTTCTCACAGCTGATCAATCGACACTGTAACTCGATGATGTAACCAACAATTCCATGTTAAGACGTTACCAAAGTTAGTTCGCCTCAACAAGAAAACTAGTAGGTAGTTATTTTCAATCTTATTTGACAAGGAAACTAAATACAAGTTCACTGAAATGCAAAGATCACCTCAAGGTTGCAACTTAAGGTAAATGGGTCAGGGAAAATTATTTAATTTCATTAATATGTTCTGAGATTAACGCCCCTGACAACACAATGCTTTCGATGCTCAGAACCGCATAACTATCTTACGCAAGTCAACTTGAATTCTTCGACAAACTTGGAAGAGCGTACTGACTGCGTTGCTTGTCAGTTCGCTTCACTTTGATATGGCCAACACCGGTGATCTGAAAGCGCTACAATATCCTTCGTTTTGCCTCACACATCAATCATGCCGCTAACATTACTTCAGTCCAAACGCTTGTTTCATACCAGCAATCAATTCGGTTATTTGTTTCGTTGTCATTTGTTCCGCAAAGTTACAATCAGGAGTGCAAGTTTTGATTGCATCGTTAGGGCACCCGCTCGGATCCACCATCTGCTGACAATGACGGCATAAGGAGCATTTATGACACCATCCAAGATCGTTGTTGTATACTATTGTCTTGCTGCAACGCATACACTCAGTGTATTTCGTTTTCCCCGAATCATCGTGCAAGCGCCAGCGGTCGTCAAAGTCTTGGTTCTTACACTCGGTACAACAAATTTCACCTGACCCGGCATCATATCTGTAATTATGATGCCGCTTTGCTAGTGCTAGTCGGCTATTGAGGCTAAAAAGCTTGTCTATCCTCCATTTACGTCTCGCCAGTTCTGCTAACACCTTCTTTCGGAGTTCTCCGCCCCAGAAATCAGCTTGTAACAAAACGAAACAATAAGAGTAGGGCAACTGTGGCAGGACTCCAAAGCGACTAAGAAAGAGAAACGAAGCAAAGCAAGCAGCATCAGCTTCCACGGTGTAAATTCCATCCTTTGGTTGCGCGAATTTTGATTCGGGACTGACCAACGTCTTCAGGAATGAACTACCTAGCTTTTCAAGGTCGTCCGCGTCAAGCGCCAAATCTCTTGCCGCCGACATTA
Organism: Cyclotella cryptica; assembly: GCA_013187285.1. Lineage (NCBI taxonomy): Eukaryota > Bacillariophyta > Thalassiosirophyceae > Thalassiosirales > Thalassiosiraceae > Cyclotella > Cyclotella cryptica. The sequence goes on from JABMIG010000055.1 coordinate 331,296, forward strand.
AGCTGACACTCGGCTTTGCCGCCCTCCATGTTCTGATTGGGTATGCTCAAATGAGGCTTAGACTGAGCCACCCTGTGTAGTACGAACATGAGTTGTGGACAATGGCTTGGCATTGTTGATTTTTTCTCACAAAAGTTTCTGCGGCACAAATTTCGATCATGCAACGTGTCCCATGATTAAATTTGTTCCTAATCATTACTTCCTACGCAGTATTGCCTGAACGCCCATTGTTGTATCTTTCGATACAAAGACTTCGTGTGTACTCTTGGTCTGTTGTTGCTACTTGCTACGTGTTTGCTATCACTGCCATTCCCTCCATCGAGAAATCATGTAATCGATTGAATCGAATTGTATTGAAAAATATGTATGTGTATGTTACGATCCAAATACACATGAAGTCCATGATTGAAACCGAATGCAAGTATTTTTAATCTCTCACAAGTTTGTTCTCTCCTCAGCGGATTGCATGCGCAAGCGAATCCGGCCCACTCTACACGCAGACTGCTGAAATAGTGCCTCTCTATTATTCGACAAGATAAACTCACTTGGATGTCATCATCACGGACTGGATCAATTCGACCAAAAGCAAATGATCATGTTGGCGGTTTCACTCATAATCCTACTTCGTCTACATTGTGCATTAAGCGTTCCGGGGTTTACATTGCCAAGTCCAAAACTCGATCAAAAACCGAATCCTCGTCTGATCCCTGCGAATACAATGCCTCCTTTACCCGGAAAACACAACCATGGAAGTTCATCGGGGTACCATGGCTGCCTCGGGCTCTCTGCCGATGAACTCTTGGCAGCTTCGAACTACTTTCAAGATGACATTCCTCCATGTGCAGTCTACGTCAATGACACTGTAGTGGCAGGGAATGGAGATTCGACGTCTTCGGGATCATCTGGCAGCGGTGGTTCCTCGTCGGGTTCGGGTGGCTCATCGTCGGGCTCTGACGACTCCACTGGAGGATCTGTTGAAGGAGGTTCTTCTGGAGGTTCGTCCGGTGGTTCAGGCTCCGGTTCGTCTGGAGGGTCATCTGACGGTTCGTCAGGAGGGTCTTCTGGTGGTTCAGACTCCGGGTCACCAGGTGACTACGGCACCGAATCATCAGGTAACAATGACAGGTCAAACAATGACGACGGAGGTAGTTCTTCGAATGGCAACTCGTATGGATCTTCCAATGACGATGGAGACTACAGTAGCCCGCTCGTCTATTTCGACTTATCTGACTGTGGCAGCTATTCCAATCTCTGGATGTGGGATTTAGCTCTTTCGTGCGACAACTCCACCTCTCTCCATAACTGCAAGTGCACTTCGGCTGAAATTCTCTTTCAGTATGGAACACTCGAATGTCCGGATGGGAGTTCAGGAGCTCCGTCGTGCCCATCTAGCTGCCCGGTTTGCAATACATGCATGGACCTCATAGGTTGTGTTACTAAGAGTCCGGGTGGAAAACGGATCCCAGTCAATATCCCCGTCAACCTCGAACGAACTGTAAATAGAACTCTGCCTATAGCGCTTGGGGTCGCTGCTGGGGTTGCAAGTCTTCTTGCAGGTGCGGCCGCCCATCGCTACAAGAATCGAAATCAAGGAAAAGGCTCCGTCGGAACTCTTAATTCTGCCCTTGTGGACGAACAAGATCACTCTACCGTCGACGCAGATCCCGTGTAGACGTATTGTCAGCTGCGTTGTTCAATGGGGCGCGCTTTTGTTGGGAACCAACTATAGGTGACGGTGGTTCTCCCAGCTATTTCGATTAGTTCATCCTCTCTCGTCTCATATTGTAACGTGTTGAAAGATCGTTGGAGCTTTCACAGATGGTGTTTTAATTATGAATTGAATGCCACAAAGATCAACAAATGTAGAAGAACTTAAAATAATAGCCAAGATTGAACGAAATGTCTCGTTACAGTGAATTAGTAGCCTTCCGTGCGGACTTGGTATATGCGTGTTCTGTTTCAGAAGGGTTTTATGTACAATACAGCAAAATTAAGACGCGATGGACTCGTTCATTGACTAAGTTGTCTAAGTTCATATCGCGACTAAAAGGTGAATGACGAGAGAGATTAACATTTGTAGGTACTCTAAGATCACAGAACACACCTTGATTCATTTGCGTCTATAACCTCAGTCAAGATATGTTCTTTTTCAATTGTTTAAACCATCTGGATTAGAGTGCCGCCTGGTGCACGTGTACTCACGTCTCGTTCTTACTAACATTTAATTCATTTTTTCGCAGCCTTGACAATAAAAAGAGGATCACTCCTTCCAGGATTCGGACTAATATCTTCACAAACTGCCGGTTCAAACTTTCCCGAATAATGGAAAAAAGACCCAACAATAAAAATATGTTCCAAATCATTCGTCTGCAACCATATCCGAAACGCCTTCGTGGGAAAACATCGATTACTCATGGAAATAATACATTCCCCTCCCGGCCTCAAAACCCGTGCAATCTCATCAAATATTGCTCTCGGTTGATTCAAATAATCTACGCTCACCACACACGTCACCTTATCAAACGATGCATCCTCATAGGGAAACGTGGGATCCTGATTCAAATCCTTGACATCATACGAAGTCAATTGCTTATTTTGACTCAATTCATATTCATTCATACCCAATCCAACGACATTCCCCCCCCTCCACCCCTTGGGATAATGACTTACCCACGAAGAACAAATATCCAATACATCGTCACCGTCTTGGATATGTTTGGAGTAATACTTGGTCAATGCCTCCACGGCGTAATCGTCAATGTGATAGACGAGACGAGGCTGGTCGTAAAAGATGGCATCGTCGGATTCGTCGTTCCGTTGAAAGTCGGTGGGAGAGTAGGGCCATTCGGGGGGAAATTTGGGGTTGAGGAGGACTTTTTCGGCGAGTTCTTTCATGGAGGAGGCCGATAGGGCGGTGGCGGTGGTGCGTGAGTGGTAGGATGGCCAAGTGTGGAGTTGTTGGGGCAGTGGCAATCGTCGTATAGATGTGGACACGAAGGCCGTTGTCGAGATGGGCTTGAATGATAGGAGAGCGAGGAGACTGCTGCGCATGGTTGAGATGTTGATGTTTATGGATTCAATGGAGGTTTAATGAGGGATGGATCATCGAACAAACAGGCGCCACCGAAGTTTTAGGGAAAATAATATTAGTCCATGACAATGCGGTGGGTGTGAGGTGGCTCGATTGTCAATGGTTGATTCTGGTTGATTGCTGACGAGGTAGATCCTGTCAAAAGATATGCACGGGTTCTGTCATGCTTCTATACAGTATTGGCCCCGTTTTGCGCCCCGGCTCGACAGTACGAATACCTTCCAATTGTTCAATAGCATGTTCTCTCATTGTTTGTTTTCCACTATTCTAATCAGAGAGATGGGATTAAGTTACGTTTTTGATATTAACACTCATGGGTATACCTTCAATGGTGTAACACCATAAGCTTTCTTAAAACTGCTAAAAATCGCCCTCGCGTATCCTGTCGTATCGACACAGCTAGAGCAGGCTAGAGCAATGCAGTAATCTCGGACACTCTAATAGCATTGCCTTGACCGTCACCAAGGAACCCAGCCTCAGCCCAGCCTCACCTTCCACAAGTCTCTCTTTTTCACCAAATAATAGTGTGAGATCTCTGTAAGATCTCATCAAATTGTTATTCGATTCCACCACAACGCACAACCGCGGCCCAACGACACCCCCACCGCCCCCACCACTCTATCACGCCACACAAAACGCATCAACCATGGTGACCGTCAACCGAGCCAACATCCGCCGTGTCAAGTACGGCAATCGATCCCACACCCTCCTCGACAGAATCAATCTCTTCCTCGACAACTTCCCCCCTCTCTCCCGCCTCTCCCCCGTCGATCGTCTCCTCCTCCTCTGCGGAACTGCCCTCCTCGGCATCGTCACCTTCTCCTACTTCCTTTTCCTCGCGGGCATTCTCTCCAACAGCAATCTTGTGTCCACCGATCCACGAAGCCACGACCCCCGACTCTCGGAAAAACTACGTAAAATCGGTCTTTCCCAAGAAGCCCTACTCCGACGCGGCGGGGGAAAACGCATCGCCGTCGGACCGAATCATCACCCACTCGATTCCGAGGAGAATGCCGTGGCATTGGATATTCTATCCACGTTGAATTGTGATGCGTTGCAGGAGGAATTGGAGAGGGATTGGAAGACAGTTTTGGATCGGTTGGTATTATTGTCGAGTGGTGGTGGTGGTGATGCGGCATTGCTTCCGAAGAATGAGGAGGAGAATCCTTTTGGATTTGGTTTTGCCGGGGGTGGTCATGTCGATGATTTTGCGGCCGAGTTGGCGCAGGAGGTGGCAGCGCAGGATCCTGCAGTGGAAGGAGATACGAAAAAGATGGATCGATGGTCGAGAGAAAATCTTGCCGTGGGGGATGGGAGTGAACGAGTGGATGATCATATGAATCGAAGATTGCTCGAAAATAATAATTTCGAGGGGGGTATACCTGATTTTGATGATCCCTTCCGTGGACAGGGACACGTGGACGATTTCGGAAGACAAAATGTTGGATTCGAAGAGTCTGGTCTCCAACTCAACGCCCAGCATTTATTCTGTCTCGCGGCGGACGCATTGACTCTGCCCAAATACAGTCCGACCTCGGAGAGCAGTCCGAAAGATGTCAAGGACCCTACAATTCATTGCGATGTGGACAGCTTTGAAGTACGCGAATCGCTCTTGTACTTGTGGTCGTCGGCCAAGTCTCAAATGCCCGAAGATGTGCTCGTGAAGACCCTTCGGTTGGCGACGGAGCATAAGGAGACATTGCGAGGGAATGAAGTACATATTTGGTATCCTGAAAGTGATAAGGGAACGGAGGGGATGCTGCGTGTGATAAATTCTGCATACAATGGACAGGCGACGTAAGATTCTTTGATTCAAGTGTTTTAGAAAATGTTGTCTTCTTTGTTTGTACCTCACGTAACCCTCTTGTGATGGTTCTTCTGCCCCTCCGTTTCTTAAAGTTACAATTTTGACACCGAACCCGCCGATTCCAGCCACGACGACCTGTACCGATTTTGGGATCTTCCAAAAAAATTCATCGGTCCCAACAAACTGTTTGTAGATGTAGGATCCGCACTGGGTCTGACAGCGATGCTCGTATCCTATTTATACCCCGAAACCGTCATTGTTGCAATCGAACCCGCAGCACCCTCATGGCTCCTACAAAACTTGAATTATCGGTGCAATTTATCCCATGATCAAAGGCAGTACATTCATCCCATATTGGCGGGTGTGGGGACCAAACACCACGATGATAATGACTACATGATGAAGATGATATGGAGACCGAGTATGACCACTGCAACTCGAAGCTGGAATCCCGAAAAGGACTTCGATTTCGCGGTTGATATGGAATTGACAGTGCATTTAAGAACACTGCGAGCAATTTTGGCGGAGGCAACACCGGATGATTTGCCTCTTGGAACGCCGATCAGTGTCTTGAATTTGGATTGTGAAGGTTGTGAGTACAACCTTATACCGTCCATGCATGAGACAACGTTTAATTCGGTCGGGTTGATTCTCGGTAGAACAAATTGGGGTTTTATTCCTAAAATCAAGAAACCCTCTTCAGAACGAGGGAAGAGTACGCATCAACGCCTTTGTACTCATTATAACTTTGCGAAGCGATGTAAGGAATGTTGTGATTTCCCATCGCTGTCGGTGAAACCTAGAATAAAAAATAGTGGTTCATTGGGAGACAATTTGGACTCAGCACCCACTCGCATGACTGTGAAAGATGTGGCGGGTTCCTTGTGTGATGGGTTTGATGAGTGGGCTACCGAGCAACTCTTGCATGATATTCCAGATGATTTTGGTTGGAATGAAATGTCTGCTTTTGCTTCAGATACATGATTCTTATTTTCGCGGATGGAATAAAAGGCCAAAGACAATTAATTTTTATGACACTGGCTTAAGTCTAGGACTTGGCAGATTTCAGTGCAATACTGAATCTATAAGCTACCATATTTCATGGATGAAGGGACATACGCATCTTTTAACATTTTATTGCCTTGTCATATCCAAGAAATACCTTAGGTGCAATCTTGCTCTAAAAGAACTAAAACTGAAAGATTTTTTCTCTTGGACAGGGCAGATCTACTATTAATTTCAGGAAGTCCTAGCATACAGTGGATTGGAAAGGAGAGTACCGTAACAAAATGAATCGTATACAGATGGAGGTCACAACAAAATGAGCCTGTTGGGTGTTACCTCTCCGTGATGGCCATAAGAGTGAAAGGACTGGATAAAATCCACAGGTGGCTTCCCAAATCTTTACATATTTTTTTTCATCATGCACATGACTTTTACGAGTCAGTGGTAAATTGGTCATGATGGACTCAAAATGGTGGGATTGTAAGGAACAAACTGATGCAAGAATGTCAGAATGACAACTGTTTCTGCTATTGAAAAGTACCTTGGCCACGAAAAGCACTGCAGAAATAGAGTAAGTGATGAGAGATGACTCAATATGAGCAGTACTTCATCAAGTCTCATGTGCACAATGCACACTTAAGATCATAGATACCAGGTATGAATTTCTAAGGAAGTGTCCCATTTCACCAGGACCAAACATTTGTTCTCTGAAATGGTTGCCTCTGTGGACAAAATATGCCCATACTGGAGCAGTCTAATAGAACCACTGTACACATCAAGCAATTCTTGCACCTGCCACAGCAGCAATATTTAGAGGTCAATGCTCACTTTTGTATAGTGGCTTGAAGATACCAGTGTGGATGAGGCTCTGGTGCCGGAACTTATAGACTAAGTGCTCTCCCAGGGTCAGTCATCATTTACACCACACTCGCTGTCACACCCAGAGCTTGTAAGATATGCAGCTACTCATGACCATCTGGATTGGCAAAAGTTTGACAAAGGCATGGTGCTGTCTTGTCTTTTCAAGCGTCAACTTGACTACTCATGCCATGCAGAGTCCCATCACACCATATGAAAGTGGTCTACCCACTTCATCCGACATGCCCTAAGCACCACAGATAGCCAGTGGTTATACCGGAATGCAAAGATACATCTTCGACTGAAGGAAGGTTAGGAACACATTTGTGTCCAGCAAGAATTACTTCATTGATGCTAATAGATCCCCCACCCTTCTCCTGTGCCACTTTTATCTGCTGCAGGAGAGTTTTTGTACCCCACAATAAGCACTGAAAATTCCCCTTGATGTACAAGAACAACGAATAATCACTTGATTTACTACCCTCTTTCATTACTAAGCCAAAAGGATTCAAGTATGTAAGTAGTCTTTGGTCACCAAATACTTATATAATGATAAAAATCTCTCATCAGTAGCCAATCCGTCAATCCATTCACTCGCCAAACATCATTCGTACTAATCCAGTTTCTCCAAATACTTCACCCGATCCAAAATCTCTCTTTTACTCGTCTCCTCTATTTCCCCCGCCAACATATACTCATCCAAAATCATGTACACCTTATTAAAATTGAAAACAATATCCAACTCACAAACATTGGCAAAGTACGAATCCAAAAGCTCCACGAACAAATGTATCGATTCCAGAAAGCTCAGTTCATTGTCTTGCACGTCCACCGCGATCGTAAAGAATAACCCGGCGTATCTTCTGTAAATCAGTTTGTAATTATTATATTCGATGAAATTGGTATATTTTTTATCGCGGGAGGTCACGAGACGATGCACCTCGGCTTCGATGCGGGCCTTTTCGGCTTCCGTTTGATTATTGGTGGTGTAGAGTGCCGGGTTGGCACCGGCGGAGAGCATGTGATTCCCGTTGGCGGTGGACATGGAGGCGGTGTTGGCGGTGGGGGGTGGGACGTACCATTTTGAGAGTCGTGTTTTGCCTTGGCGATTTTGGAGTAAGAAGAATCGAATCTGGAAGATGGGAGGGACGAAGGACATTGAGAGAGTTAGGAGAAGAATAAATGACAGGTGGTACCATGGAAATGACTCTCACCATTGTTTTTATGGACGAGTATCTGGATTTATTGTAATCAACTTGTAGTGCTTAATCTGGGATGTTCATAAAAATACACCAGGGAAAAGAGGAAGAAACTGTATTTGGTAAATCTGGAGACGGCCGTCCAATCCGATCTGAACCGTGTTGTTGGAGACGCAATGCGAGCAAATTAGAACCTCCACAATGCGCTGCTTGTCATTCCAATCTTCCCAGCGATTCTTACAGTTTGCGCCACTAAGTTGGTCAATCGCCTAGGCTATCAATGTCAACTTGGACCTCGTTCGAACCTCCGAAACAAACAAATGGAGCGGCGACGGCAATTGAAACGGGAACCAACCTTAACCGACTTTCTTTCCGATTGTTGTGGGGGGGGCTACTTACCTTAGATACATATGCTTTAATAGACTAGGTACATACTCACTTCGTTAGATACCTACCGTACATCCAACCACGACGTGAACTATCGTATGAGTATCGTATGGTACGGTACGTGAACCCATCACCACCACATACGAGACACCGCCATATCCATCGCCACTATCGTACCATACCAGCCACCACAATACCTTCCCACCATACGAGACCGTCAACCATGACAGGAAGCGACCCCTCCTCTCGATCGGCACTAGCCACCCTCACGCTCTCCAGCCAAAACCTCGCCTCCGACCCCCTCCTAGCTCTCATCGCCGCCATCTCCCCACCCTACCAAACCACCGTCATCCTCTCCAAAAAGAAAGACGAAGCCCTCTCCCTCCTCACCGGTCCCGACACCCTCACCCACCGCAATGCCATTTTGCGAAGCCTATGCGGTATGGCACTCCACAATGCCTTGGATACGCTCGGTTCCTCTCCCGCACTGTTTTTGGGAGGACACTCCGCCCCGTCCTTTGCCGGTGCCTCTCCCGTATCGGCGTTGGCCATGGCGGGCATCTCGTCTTGGATGAGTGTGGCTTCGTCTCTTCGTGAGCAGGGTAAGGAGGAGGTCGCGGTACTTATCGGACAATTGAATGAATATTTCGTCGCGAGGAGTTTTTTAGTGCCGAGTTCGGGCCCTACGTTGGCGGATTTTGATTTGTATTTGGCCATTCTGGAAAAGGTTTCCGGAGGTCCACTCGACGAGATGGTTGGATCCAATGTCCATACTCGTCGATGGTTGGAGCAGTGCGATGCTTCCTTGAAAGACTTGGTTGTTGTCGCATCCAAGAATGCAGTGTTTTCGAAAATTCCTATTCCGACCTTGCCGCAAGGGTTGGAACCCAAGGCGAGACCTTTGCCGGTGTTCTTTTATGGAGACGAAGATGCCAGTCAGGTGGCTGAGGTTGCCAGTGCCGCAGGAACAGCTGTTGCTGCTGCTGCTGCTTCTTCCTCCGACAAATCAAACAAATCCAATAAAGCGGATACGAACAAAGCTACTCCTGCTGCAAAAGGTGGAGAGCTAACAGACGAACAAAAGAAGGCAGCCGCCGAAAAACGCGCACAAAAAAACGCAGAGAAGGCTGCCAAGAAGCCCAAAGCCGATGCCGCGCCTGCTACCACGAGCGCAGATGAAATAAACATTTCTGCGTTAGACATTCGTGTCGGAAAAATCATGAAAGCATGGGAACACGAATCGGCCGAAAAGCTCTATTGCGAAGAAGTAGACGTGGGCGAAGAAAGCGGACCGCGAAAAATTGCTTCGGGATTGCGGCCGTTTTACAAACTGGAAGAAATGCAAGGTCGTACCGTGTTGGTGCTATGTAACTTGAAAGCGAGGAGTCTCGTCGGTTTCCCCAGTCATGGTATGGTACTTTGTGCTTCGAATGCCGATCACACCTCGGTGGAGTTCGCTGTACCTCCCGAGGGAGCCAAGATCGGAGAGCGTGTCATCTTTGAGGGGATTGAGGGTGAGCCAGAGGCGGAGAATAAGGTGGCCAAAAAGAAAATGTTTGAAAAGCTCGCTCCGGATCTCAAGACTGATGAGAATGGTGTGGTGGTTTGGAAGGGGCATAAGAGTATGACTAGTGCGGGTAGTTGTAAGGCGGTGAATGGAATGGTGAATGCACAAGTTGCTTAAACACGAGATAAAGTAAAAAACCGTCACGACTCCTTGTTTCGCGGCAACTATATGCCCCAACTGACAATGGATCACGTGCAAACTAGCTGCATTGAAATCCAGTGCTCCCATGATATTTTGGATACGTAGAAAATAAATGGAACGACTTTTTATTTCCTATTATCCTTGAGTTCATTGCCATTGAATACTTGCGGCAAGGTGCACGAGTTGGCACTTACGCACAGCCTTCCAAACCACAACGCCACAAACAAAACACACTAATCAAGCGCAAACCGCACCTCCCTCCTCCCACGACTCGCACCACGCAATTACATTCCAGGAGTCTTCGTCCTCTCCAAAACACGATCTATCAAACCATACTCCAAAGCCTCATACGCACTCATAAAATTATCCCTATCCAAATCCTTCGTAATCTGATCCGTCGTCTGCCCCGTAAACATCGAATACATCTTGACCAAATTATCACGAATGCGCATAATCTGTGCAGCCTCATTCTTAATATCCTGCGCCTGGCCCTGTGCACCTCCCATGGGCTGGTGGATCATGATGCGCGAACTGGGCAACGCGAGACGCTTGCCCTTGCTCCCCGCGGCGAGGATGAAGGATGCCATGGAGGCGGCGAGGCCGAGGTTGATGGTGATGACCTCGCTTTTGATGAGTTGCATGGCGTCGAAGATGGCGAGGCCGGAGATGACGGACCCTCCGGGGCAGTTGATGTAGAGGTAGATGGGTTTGGAGGAGTCTTCTTCGTCGAGGTAGAGGAGGACGCCGATGATTTGGTTGGCGAGTTCGTCGTCGATTTCGGATCCGAGGAAGATGATGCGTTCCCTGTAGAGACGGTTGTAGATATCTACCCTGTTGGATTAGAGGGGAGGTATTTTGAGCCAAAATTGGACATGGGAACGAACAGACCGAGCTCCCCGCTATGTCATGACACGCTTGCACCCTGTCAAAGTCTAAATCAAACTAACGACCTTGCCAAGAAATCACTCACCATTCCGCACCCATACTCCCAGGCACGCGATAGGCAACCTTGGGAACACCAATGGGCATCATCTTAATATCATTCCTAGTGGAAGAGGCCCGCCCGTTGTTCGAGATAGTGACGGACTTGGAGGCGGCGGATACAATGCCCTTTTTCGGGACGAATGTAGACACTTGGGGGAAGATGATGCAAGGAAGATGGAGATGCAGACGAAAGTGTGTGAGCAAGGGCATGTCATGACAACGGTTGTTTGGATAGAGTTCCCCCGGCAGCACGTCAAACTTCGAACGTGCCCATGACACACCACAAACATCAATCAAAGTGACGTAATTCCCTCACCGTACGCAGAGGCCCCCGAGAGGGCGGAAAAGGCACTTGCCAGTCCAAGTAGGAGAGTTCTTCTCATCATGATTACAAGGCTTGATCAATGCGATGTTGCGTTTGGGGACAGCGGAAGGCGTAGACGGTGGGAACCCGTGATGATGACGACAACGATGATCGGCTTTGTTCGGGGGTTCGGCAGGCGTCGTCGTCTGCAAGCAAAAACAACACGCGGAGCCGTCGTGCGGTGTGCGCTGTTACAAAAGAAGTTTTTCGCTCCTTTTGTGGGCAGATTTACCCTCTTCGAGGTGACGACAGACCACTTGTCTTTATTCCTACTACAACTTACTGTGGGCGCATCTCCATCGTTAGGAGGCATGAACACTTTTTGTGAATCGCGCACACCGTGTTCAGAAAGGGACAGGAAATGTCAGTGCCCACTATTTTTTGTACTACCTATTACCTACCTTTTGTTATCTACTGGTCTATATAAGTGTATCGTACCACATACCTACCATACGGTACAATACTTCAAAAATACAGCAGCCTTTTTTAACGCGTACGTGTTCCGAACCTCTGTGAAACAGAAGGCCGACACCAATGATGTTGTGGTTGCGCCTGACAGTGATCACCACATAAGTGAACAATATTGTGTCACCACGAGATAAGAACCGAAGAACACATAACAAACCGATACGACGGCCGAAACGAAAACAACACCCCTTACATTTTATAATAAACAAACCATCAACAGAACCATGAAGTCCATCCTAGCTCTCGTCGTCGCCACCGCCCTCTCCGCTCCATCATGCTCGGGCTTCTCGTTCGCTCCCGCCCGCACCGCCACCAACCTGCCACGAACCACCCTCTCCATGTCCGACGCAGACCAAGATTTCCTCCGTTGGGACAAGCAATCCCGCTCCGCCTCCTCCGGCGATCGCGTCGTGGAACTCAAACGACCTCTCGGTATAGTCCTCGACCAAGACGAATACGGCAATGTCTACGTCCAGACCGTTGCCCCCAAGGGAAATGCCGCGCGGTCGGGCTTGGTCAAAGAGGGGGACGTCGTTACCATGTGTTCTGCCACCTTTGGGGATCAGATGTGGTCCACTCGTGGGGCCGGCTTGGCGCGTGTTTTGGCGGCGATTCGGGTGAGGAGCGGGCCGACGGTTAGTTTGGTGTTGGAGAGTCAGAGTCAGAAGAAATTGAAGGGTGCGGAGGTGGCGAGGCAGGCCAAGGCGGCGAGGGAGGCTAAAGAGAGGGCTCAGGCCAAGAGGGATGAGTTATTGAAGGAGTTGGAGGAGGATGAGAAGAAATTGAAGAAGGGGAAGTTTCTTGGTTTGTTTTGAGGAAAGGGTTTAGGGCTGCACGGTGGAGTACATGTCAATAATGATTTGCAGAACTGCTCTGAAGTCAATTGGAACAGAAATGAATCGAATGGAAGCTAGGTATTCGAGACTCTTCACGCTATTTTTGCTTGTTTGGGGGGTAGGCTATGTTTGTGAAAGAATTAAGCACAAGAATTTTGACTATCTGAAATGATGATGTTTTAGGACCATTCCCTGTTTAACAGTACACACCCTCTTTGTATAACAGACAATATCTCTACAAATCATTACTATTTTGTGACACTCTTGCCTCGTAGCTTGAACACTCTCTGTAACAACACTACTTATGACCAGCATGCACATGGCATGTGTGCAAATAATGGAATAATGCACCAATCTTCAATGAAACTAGTTGTGCTGCTGTAACTGTTTCATAGCAGGTGCATGTGCTGCGCCACTAAGAATACCTTGGAGGTTTCCTGCTCACCCTTTTCTCCATTTGTCGCAAAGGCTAAGAGATCAAAACAAAGGGCATGCTTTAATTAGGTTGTTTAATAGGAATGAGCTTCATGATACTGCCATCATAAGTTTGTCCAAATTCTGAAAGACCAGGGAAACCATTAGCTTCACAGTATTTAAGGGAATAAAAATCTCCTAATGAATTCTTTTCTTGTCTTTGATTGATTTCATCATCAACAAAACTGATGGTGGTTGACTAATTGGTCTGAATTCACGTTTGGATTTGTTTGTTGTCGAGTAATTCCTCTAGGGTAAACTTGTTTGATGTAGCTACTTTTACAAATGAATATAGCCCCAATCTCCTATTGTTTGAGTAGCTACAACAACTAATGCCTAGGGCAGAGTATTTGTGTTGAAACATGTAATTGTTCTTCTTCAAAAAAGTAGCACTGACTACGTCAAAAACAGACATGCTTGGGTAGCAGTTTGAATTCCTCCAAACTGAAAGTTTTTCTCTATTTTAACAACAATTAGATTGTCAATCTTGCTCATAGCTTCATGAATCAGCTGGCATGTTTAGCTTTTGTTCTGACTTCACCATTGGAGCTAAGTCATTTGACTCCACCATTGGAGCATTTGGATCGATCGTGGAACTTAAATCCAAATTATACTTCACACCAGCAACTGCTCTGATCCATTGACAAATCTGCTGCTAATGATTCCAATGGCACCATTTCAGTCTTGCCGTGGGCTGAGAAAGCTAAGTAAACTCTGAGTGAATCTACACTACAAGATATTGACCTAAGCCGTTTTGATGTAGTTTTTACTATGTAGTAAACGGGTAGATACATGTTATTGAAAGAATTTAATTATGAGAGTTACACTACTGAAATAGGTATTGCATGGTACAATAGGTGATCCATGCATCACCAAGCACAGGTGATCCTGTTAGAGATTGGAGGTGATTTTAGGGCAGTTCCATGACTGCTCATTTTCTCGCAACTGCCAACAGGAACTGTCCCATGAGAAGGTTTCTGAGAAAGAAATCCTCTCTTTGGATATTTTGTCTAAGAAACACCTAGAATGTATATGGGTGTTTCTCAAGAAAGAAATTGTCTTTTGAATATTGTTTCTCAGAAACAATATCTTATGACTATTGTACTTCCTTTGTGTTACACAAAGGGAAGAGGACCATTGGAGGTTCCACCTGGAACCTCTTTGGGTTACCAGTTAAGGTAGATAATTGGCCTATGTCACTCGCCCCACGATTGGAGAATTAGCGTGGCTCGTGGAAAAGTAAAACCTCGGTGAGGAAAAATCCGAATATGAGCCAGACTTGCAGAAAAACCATTCTTGTTGAGGTTAAAAATGTGCAAGCTGCCTGTGACGATTTGTACCTACATATTATGTTATGTAGTATATGAAGTGTAAGTTCATGTGGAGAGGGAGATTTGTCATGGCTTATGATAAAGCTGGTTTGATTGTACTCTCCTAAGTCAAACTTATATTCTGACTTACTTCCGCGTGTAACCCTGATCTTATCGTATACTGTCTGTGATAGTCCAATTATCACTGGTATACGGACTGAATATTTGTACGGGGTAAAATACCTTTGTTTACTAAAGCATTGCTTTCCACGGACCATGTGACCATAAATTTATGAGGATAATTTTGGGTCGGTTTGGTGGTGCCTGGTGTCTCCTGTTGATTTTGTCTGTGTGTGCAAAAGTGGAATGCCGAACAACAATTCCATCTTATGATTGCTACACTACATTTAGGCGATAGGCACTGCATAGTAGGTATGAGTGAATGGCATCTGAGTGTTTGTTTAGGTAAACGTTGCGCCACTAGAAGCTGCTGACAAGACCATGATTGGTACAGCAGGCCAAGCATCTCCATGATTTGGTTGATGTTGAACTCTAGTTAGTTATTCACTTTTTGGGTTTTGATTTTTGAAGACTCTGGTTGACTTACACTGAGAAGCCAAATGAAATGCATATGGTCCGAAAGTGGAGTGTTGAAACTGCACCTTAATTGTCACAATTTGTGTACAATGTGGATATTGAACCAGGTCTAGGTACGAAGGTGCTGATAGTACAGATATTCTGTTTGTTATCTTCTGCAATCCTTTGTGTTGGTATATTGTCCTTCAATTTGCTCTGTCACCCCTGTGTATCCATGGGAATAGTTGCCCAAAGGGTCAGCTACCGGCAAGTGAACAATGTCAAGTCATACTTAATGTATTGACTATAATCATTGGAAGGTCCAAGCATCAACGTCTATGTCTTTTTGTACCATGAAGAGTACGGATTCAGTGTTTATGATATCCTATTGTATTTTGTAGCAGGGATCCTCGGGGGAGGTCTGTACATGTATAACTCTTTTGTTGGTGGTAATGACATTGCAACATAACTAAATGTGCATGTGCGTACCTATGTTTATATAGTAATAGACAGTTGTTGACTATAATCTTATGGTTGATGGAACCATATTGTGACTTCACAGCAAGCATCATGGATAAGTGAACTTTCCATGATATGTTGACAACGTAATAGTTGTGTTTCTCTTTGGATTTGTCTAAGCTAGTGAAGCGCTACTACATTTCTGTGTATGGCTGCTTGTGTTGCATTTGTTTTGCATTGAATGCCAACAAGGTGCTACATGTCTCTCAGTAGAGATGTTCATGTTTGACTTATCCTTTTGTGTGAGATGGTATTCCTGTTTAACTAGGGATACTCACAATTCCATGTGCTGTGGTTTTACAAGAACAAAGGTTGTGGATCGTTTTTGTTCGTGTGCTCATGTGATTATGAGGCTTATTTTATGGTTTGTTGTGCAACACATATGTGCACTACCTATGGTCATCCCGTTGTCTTTAGCAAAAAGACCCACGAGTTTCGGTGACTCTAAGAGTCCTTCCTTATGGACACCATATGAGTTCTCCATGGATAATTCTGAAGGTAAACCGTCAGAAGTTCTCACCAGAGAATCAAGTACTAGTTATTGAGTCTCAGTGAGACCATTATCTAGTAAGACACAGTTCTGTTGAATCCAATAATGTTAATCATGGTCAAGGATTCATTTTCTCTTATACTGTGTATTATATGCACTCTAAGTTCAGCAAGCTGTACTAGAATGCGAGCATACCCAACCTGAGTTGGTGTTGCTCTAGACTTGTTATGGTAACAAATGTCTAACATTAATCTGTCTCTTTTTTGTGTACGGTGTACCTCCTCCTCTACAATTCCAGTTGTGAGTGAGGCGAGACAATCATATTGTCTTACCCAAGGTTCTCCCTTGTACTGGACCACCCAGTAGCATGTGAGTTCCCCTGTGTGGGCGAATGTTTTAGCGAGTTTTCATCTGTTTGTAAGCATGGTGCTTTTGCCATGAGACAACTATGGGTCTGTTTGTCTGAGAGCCCGTAAGTCATAGGTTGTTAGTTTGATAGATAATAAATTTAATCAAGCTCACAATTCTCGTAAGTGCTCCATTCTGCGATATCATATTAGTTACAAATATTTTATGTATACTTATTATCTCTATGTTGTGTTAAAGACTTCAAGTAAGGCTTCATATTAAGTTTAAGTAATCTTTTTTTTTCTTTCAAGCTGTTGTAAATCCTCCTAGTCATAGAGCCCTATGTTATCATTCCATCTGAAATCTAGTTTTTGTACTTATGTCTTTATCAACTTTACTATATTTATCTGTCTGTACTTCATGAAACGTTCCATGTGTAACTTACATTTCACAGTAAATCCTGTCCAATCATTCTCCCCACTTGCATCCAGGCACAGATTCTTTTTGATCCCTGGCTTGCACTCTGTGGTACCTCTATACAATACCAACACATCTCACGCAACACCACACTCTCTGGTACCTCTATACCCACACATCTCACGTGTCTCCCAACACCACACTCTGTGGTACCATACATGTTTACTAACACCACTACCATCTTGTACCTTTGGACCACCACATCTCACGGTGTCTCCCAAACCTCACAAACAATACAACTTACTGCAATCTTTTGATTCAATATATCGCATTCAATACAATCCATCGCAACGAATAAACCGATCGCAAACATACCTACCATAACTTCTGCCATCAATCAATTGATCGCCACCATTTTTCCGATCGCAACCTACCAGTCCATCTCCATCGATTCAAAGAAGTGCAATCGCCGCATCATCGTTGACGAGTGGAACGGTGCAATCGCTTGCATCATCGCCGACGAGTGGATCGAAGCGCAATCGCCGCACCATCGCCGAAGTGGATCGGTGCAATCGCCGCATCATCGCCGACGAAGTGGAACGGCGCAATCGCCGCACCATCGCCAAAGTGGATCGGTGCAATCGCTCGCACCATCGTCGACAAGTGGAACGGCGCAACCGCCGCACCATCGCCGGGTGGATCGAAGTGCAATCGCCGCATCATCGCCGATGAGTGGATCGGGCGCAATCGCTCGCACCATTGTCGACGAGTGGATCGGCGCAATCGCCGCATCATCGTTGACGAAAGTGGAACGGCGCAATCGCTTCGCACCATTGTCGACGAGTGGATCAAAGTGCAATCGCTCGCATCATCGTTGACGAGTGGAACGGTGCAATCGCTGCATCATCGTCGACGAGTGGATCGAAGTGCAATCGCTCGCACCATCGTCGAAGTGGATCGAAGTGCAATCGCTCGCATCATCGTCGACGAGTGGAACGAAGTGCAATCGCTCTCACCATCGTCGAGTGGATCGGCGCAATCGCTCGCATCATCGTCGACGAAGTGGAACGGCGCAATCGCTCGCACCATCGTCGAAGTGGATTGAAGTGCAATTGCTCGCATCATCGTCGACGAGTGGATCGAAGTGCAATTGCTCGCACCATTGTCGACGAGTGGATCGAAGTGCAATCGCTCGCATCATCGTTGACGAGTGGAACGAAGTGCAATCGCTCGCACCATCGTCGACGAGTGGAACGAAGTGCAATCGCTCGCACCATTGTTGAAGTGGATCGAAGTGCAATCGCTCGCACCATTGTCGACGAGTGGATCGAAGTGCAATCGCTCGCACCATCGCCGACGCGAGTGGATCGGAGTCAATCTTCGCATCATCGTCGAAGTGGATCGGTGCTATCGCTCGCATCATCGTCGACGAGTGGAACGAAGTGCAATCGCTCGCGCCATCGTCGACGAGTGGATCGAAGTGCAATCGCTCGCATCATCGTCGACGAGTGGATCGAAGTGCAATCGCTCGCACCATCGTCGACGAGTGGATCGAAGTGCAATCGCTCGCACCATCGTCGAAGTGGATCGAAGTGCAATCGCTCGCACCATCGTCGAAGTGGATCGAACTGCATCACCTATTCGCATTCCCTCCTCCATCAATTCAAAGCTGTGCCATTGCATTTTTGCCATCAATCAATCGATCCCCACCAATTTTCCGATCGCAACCTACCAGTACTTCTCCATCAATTCGAAGGTGTGCAATCGCTCGTATCTTTGTCGCCGAGTGGACCTATCTGCTTCACATAATTGTACTCACTCGTACCGCAATCTTTTGCACCGTTAAGTCCATCTCTCAAACCTACCAGTCCACCAGTCCTTCTCCCACAATTCAAAACTGCGCAATTGTTGATTCATCTGCTCCACGTAATCGCACTCGGTCTCTGAGTGGATCCAATTGATTAGGATACTTCTCACTTGATCAATAAATCAAAATTTTGCGAAGAAGTATCAAAAAATATTGGCGTCAGATCAATTCACAATCCGAATTGTTTTGGTTCTCGAATCACCCGCCAATCAACCATTATTGTTGTTATACGGCTGTACTAGCAATGTCCCATCCCAATCCTCCCATGGAAAAATCTCTTTGGGTACTGTTGGCGCCCACGCAGTTCATGCTTGAAATGCATTGCCGACAAGAAGAAATGTTTGCCGTTACTTCAACCTGGGGGAAAATATTCCAGTTGCCAACGATGTCATGCCAAACTTATACTCTGTTCTTTTGGAGAGATGAATTCTGAGATCAATTCTGAGAAGAATGTTGAAGTATCCTCTAAGGCACCCGAAGAAGAGGAACTCTCCAAGAAACCAAGATATATCTCCTGTTCGACTGCCCAACCAAGTGTTCTCACTGAAAAAAGGAGAAGAATAATGGAATCATGCAAAGGGGTCGGTGAAGCAGATGTGAGTGGCCGAGCTACTCACTTGCCATCGTTTTCCCTCGGTTGTGTCGATGAATTGAACCATGAGGAAGCAGATAGGTGTGGCCGTGCTACTCCTTTGCCCTCTCAATTCCATTCAGCTGAAGATGCGTTCAATGTTTGTGATGAATCAGAAGATGTGGATGCAGAAGGGAGTGGCCGTGCTATTCCTTTGCCCCCTGATTCTTTTTCTCTGAAACATTTCTGCGACATCTCCCAGCATCCAAAATTCAAGTCTCTTTTTCATGTTGCGTCCACATGCAAGGGTAGTCGAATGTTATTCGAGTATGACATGGGCTCATCAATAGTTATTCCTTACAAGCTTAGTAACAGACTTCGATACACCTCCTATTCGAACCCTGTCTACATTGAGTGCACAACTTTCCCTAGCCACTCATTCAAGGATAACTGTTTGAATTGTTTGTGTGCTTCTCCACAAGTACCATGGCTTCCTTCAAGCTAGGAATTATCGAAGGAATTCATTACAACATAATGATGTCTCCTGATCATATTGTTGATGGTGTTCTCCAAGTACGTGAATGTGAATACGACCTGTTCCATAACAAGAGATCTTCCAACGCCACAGTTCATAAATTCATCTTGGGACAAGATGACTGTCACTTCTCCATGTTTTTGTCAACAAAGTCATGGGTCCTCCATTAACCAGTGATAAAGAGGATGTCGTGAATGAAGCTGATCAGTGTATTCAACACTCAGCCTCTGGTAAAGAATGGAATCATTAATTTGTCCTTGTTTTATAGTCTCCTCTAATAATATCTTGTTTCCCTTGTTTGCAGGTCCCAATAAATTTCTCTCAACATCTCTCTTCCCAAACACTAATTTTCAAAAAGTGCATCCACCCACCATTACAGCTAGACTGGACTTTAAAGAGTATTTCATGACATACGACAATGTCGGAAGTCAATTTGTAAAAAAGAAATTCAAGGCATCAAGAAAGAAGGCGCTCAATCCATTCGCTGCACGCTTCAGTCAAGCTGCGTACTACGTTCCCAACAAGTCTAATCTCTGCTCTTATGCCATTATCACTGGCAAACAAGATGAACCAGTATCAATGTCGTACCTTAGATGGAAGGATCCTCTGTTCCACGGCATGTTTGTCATTCGAAACTTCGTGACAGCCTAAACAGAAAGACCTGTCGTAGATTTTTCGTAGTTCCTCGAGAGCAGTACTTGCGATTCAAGAAAGAGCATAAAATGGGGATCAGTAGCAAGAATGGTGAGATGGATCCGGTACAATACTTCGATTCAACTGTGAGTAAATTGATATCAACTTCACATACTATGTCTTATGAAGTCAATGTACCTCATTTGTTTCATTCAAATGACTTTTTCATTCCTAGGTGGAGAGAATGAGTTCATGTTCATTTAAATTAATATGCCTTAACGATCTATGTGAAAAAGGCTCCGAATCGTCTACCCATGCACTAATCTTTGCTGGGACCTCAGCTCCTGATATCACAAGGGAAGATATAAATTGGCAATACCATAGTCTCCGAGGTGGCTACAAACTGCGATGGACAGTTGCAGAGGCAGGACTGTTTCCTCTTCACCCCCCAGTGTCATCAAGCATTTCATCGAAAGCCTTTCAAACTCGTCAGTTAACTCAGTTTGATGTCAAAATGTTTAAGAAAGCACTTGGTGACAGAGGTAGTTTTCCCCTCCGGAAAAACTGTGATGGTCATAACAGCTATCCAGCGTCATTGAGAAATGACAATACCAGAGCAAGTATCTTCCCAAATGCTGGTCCCTCTACTCAGCAATACAACACGTACTATCGCGAAGGAATGGACGTACGATATCTTCCTTATGCTTGGAGGACGTTTCATGATCTTGTCCAGATCACGGCACCGAGGACACGGATGATGTATAAACATCTGTTTTGCACAGATGAACTCCCGAAGTCCCCACACCACTGGGTTTGTAAGACAGGCATCTTCACGGTGAACTTTTGCAATGAAATGCACACCGATCGCAATGATCATAGGCCTCGCGCAAAAAGTTCCATGTTGCAAGAGCTACAGTCAGTGTTTGAGTGTGATTCTTTAGCAAAATCGGCAATATCAGAACAAGCCAGAGCTATGTATGATCTCGTGAACGAGTTCGATGCTCCACAGCCCACGACATGCTGTTACCAATTCGTTCCAACAACAGCAACAGTGGAAGATCATAAATATGTACAAGTACATTGCTACTTCCCCATGCCTACATTGGGTGTAGCTCATGGATTGTTTGACCACTGGACGAACATTTTTCTAGGAGGCGTCTTGTTACATGGGACATCAGTTCCCATTTTTTATGAAATGTGCGAGCACGGTGAAGAAGTTTTCGTAGGTGAACATCCTAGACTCAACATTGTGGCATGGGGAGAGGGATGATCAAAAGAAGAAATAGGACATATGTTTACATAACAATGTTGTCTACAAATATGCTTTGACCGCAAAGGATATAAGTTAACCCCATTTCTAGCCAAGAATTATTTATGAACTCTGTAAAGAATTTGCCCCACAATCTTTTTGGTAAAATAGAAATGAATTCTGTCTTTTGGTCTCTTCCGTAATTTGGGTAAACAATTAATGGCATTACAATATCCTCAAGATTGTGTAGATGAATGTGATCCTTATCTCCAAGGACAAAATGATGGAAAAAGTTTTTGTGAAACGATTCAAGTCCGTTGAAGCCATTTGATGCAATTGCCGATTGAATAACAAACTTGATCTTTCCGTCAACCTCAATTATACCGACCACTTTACCAGGTAGAATTACATCATTTCTTTGTACAATGACAAAATCATACCACAATTGTCCACGGTAATTGTCTGTGCATCTGACAACAGTTCTGATAGGGAGATTTGAGAATTGAATGTAAGCCTCCGTGTACCCAGTAACAGTTACTGTCGATGTATGAAGTGAAAGGGCTCTCTGTACAAGGAAATATTCCAACTCAAAGCTAATCCTTCTTCCTATGCATTGTTTTCCTTTGTCGTCAGATTTCCAAGTAACACTGTGGCAAAAAGTGTGATCACTAATGAAGGCATTACCGAATTGATCTTCATCAATAACATCCTCCACAGAAACAGTGACACTATACCTTCCACGAAAACTTTTTCCGACAGTCTTAGAAGGTATGTTGACAACATTCGAAGATTCGGGATTAGTCAGGTCATCAAATCGATTCGTCAAATGTGTTGTGCTGATGGATAACAAATCCATCTGTTCAGAGAGATCTGAAACTAAAGTATCCTCGGCCGTTTTCAATATGACTCCTTCACAAATGCGCTCACCAATTTGATCGTTAAAGGTCGATGCCTGTCGCTGGGTGCGCAGTCCATTATCTTTGATCCATTCAATATGACAGCGTTCGCCCCATCCACCATAAAAGTTAGAGGCATTGCCATACATCTGAACATACCTTTGCATCAGCATGTATCCATGTACCTTAGGGATTTTCCAACTATTTCCGCATGGTCTCGGGAAAATGTTCTTGATGTCTGATAGGACTTTTCCAAATGCTGCTTCTGACTTACGAACATCTTCTTTGTTGTTGTCCGAGTGCAACCAAACTACACTTGCAAGCAGATGTATGAGAGTATGCTGAATAAGGGATGGGTGCGCTCCATCAATCTTTTCGTCCAATAGATTTATTCCTGCGTCGGTGGTACACAGGGCTGCTAAAGATAGTAGGTGACCAATGTTTTCCAATGCCCCTTGTTTTACTGTTTCAGTTGCTCCTTTGTGCAGAGAGCTTTCGTAGTAATCATGATCACAGTTTCTCTTAAGATCATGGTACAAATCAATGTACAAGAAATCCAACTCAGTCCGGGTGCTATCGTTAAGACAATCCTTGATTACAGCAATGATGTAAACAGCTATGCCAACGCCGACGGTATGTAACATTTCTGGAGGGGTGATTAGGTTAATACCGTGAATCATGTCTGCTAACGGCACTCCCTTCTCCCAAACCGTATCAATCCCATGACGAGATATTTGTTTCATAACATCCCTGGCGGCGGTTCTACTTAAATCAGATGATTGAAGTTTGTACTGTTGGAATTCAGCGATTGTAACATATTCGCAGGATAATGACTCCACGTCAAGATCATCGTGAGTGCATTTACATAATCTGTAAGGCCGTAAACCAGAATTTTGATATGCAGCTGCAAGGTTGTTGTTTCCCTGAATGTCACCAATGATGATGTGGAACCAAATGATGAGATTCTTCTCTTTTCCAAAAATTGTCCGACGGACTCCTCCCTTCGAGTGAATGTCAATTATATCCTGAAGGATAGCCTGTAAGCAATCGTGTTCATCTTGAAGGTGGTCGAATGTGTCATTAGGACAAGAAGTTTTCCTTGATCCTCTACCATGATTGAGATTTGGGACGAGTCCAAGAGGAAAAGAAGCATATGATCTTTTTCTTGTTTCAAGGTTGAGAAATGCGAAAGTTATTAGAAAAGGTGCGGTTGCAAGAATTCCCTTATCGTCGGTGTGTGTTTTGTCGTAAAAGCCAACGAGAGGGACAGGGAGTTTATCCGGATCATTCCCAATGTAGGCATCTCTCGTAGGATTCCACGAATCACCAGTGGGAATTTCCCCGTAAACATTCGAGTCCACCACGGTTCCGTCCCAGAAATTGTAACCTTTTGCTATGTTGGCAGGGCATACAATTCTCTCGTCTTCAAACATAGTCGTGAGTACCTCCATTGTATCAAACACCACAACTCCAATAGATGTTCCATCTCTCCTTGTTATCCCGACCAACTTTGCTTTGAAAGCTGACATGCCATGAATCTTCTTTAGCCGGTTGATAAGTCCTTTCCTAGTAGAGCTGAAGAAGGAATTGTTGAAATCAAAATTTCTCTGTACGCAATGCACGAAGATGACATCCATAATTTTGTCAAACATGTTGAGTGGAACACCCCTAACATTCGTAATCACACTCAATAGATGCACTTGAAATGCTAAATCAGGAGTGTAGCGAATCATGTTGTGTCTACTTTTAATTCCATTTCGAAAATCAACCATGCCATCATTGTCAAAAATGGACTCGGAGTTCTCGTGTGATTGTTGGTTCATACCTGTTTGTAAAGTTCCATTGCCTATGTTACTGGGATTGTTCGTTTGAATCGGAATATTCACATCAAAGTCGAAACCATTTTCACAGATCTCATTTTCTTCTTCCTGGTTTCTCAGACGGGCGTCAACAATCATTTGATTCATATTTTTTGGAGGCAACATCAATGATTTGTATCGTCGAATGTCGTTTGAATCTTGACTATGAATCCATTCTTCAAAGAGTTTTTCTGCATCACTTAAATTGTTCACATGGACGGGCGGCAGGAAGGTTGATTTCTTCAAGAATGTCTCCCCTTCGTAGCTGGACATAAATTCTCTTCTCTCTTCCATGTCCAAGATGAAACGACACTTCTTCATATGTTTGTTTAGATCCATTCCAATGAAATTACATCCAAAGCGAGAGTAAGGACACATAGACCCTTTTGCATATGGGGTTCTGACGGCATTGTTATAATGTGGTTTTCGGGTGGCTTATACTTTGGCATGGTCGACAAGGTGATTTTAGAGGACTGCTGATAGCAATAAGATGGAGATTATAGAAAATGAGATGCAAGTGATGTGTATATAATAATTGATTTCAAATGCAAATTATACTTTTGAAAGGTATTTTCTACGTATATCTATTGAATTCCTATATAGATATAAATTAGAAGGCTAACTAGTTAATGAGAAATTTTTAGTGTATTATACAATATAATAATTACTCGCTGTTAATACTGCTTGCTATTATGGCGCGATTCCTTTTTCCGACAACATTGGAATTAACATGTATATTATTCATAATTAAACACATATGAGTGCCTTCCTATAACACATAATGAATGTAAGTGTGTCGGAAAATTCCTAAGATGTGTACATAGACATTTCTATGTTCACATCCAAATAATCATTCAACGAAATTATGGCGCGGTACCAAAACATTGAAAGGCAAAAGTATAGATGGATTAATTAATGTACCTTTATGAGAAATATGTACAAAAGGTGTCGGATGCCTCATACTCTCTCAATGCAACATGTGAGACATGCATCTCCATTATATGTTGAATTAAATGGTTTGGATAAAGCAGCGTTGCAACCACAAAGAGTAATTGTCTTCTATACATCTTCTACATCCACTGCAACAAGGATTACGAGATGTCGGTAAATAATAGCAGTCACTTTTCTAATGATCTTTCACTTGATGAAATTCCAGGTTTTGAAGTACGAGAAGAACCAACAACTCCAGGGACATCTAGTGAGATTAGCGGGTTAAGCGTTGACGAACTAACAAGGGTTTATACAACAAGATTGAGCGATATGGAGAGAGAAATGAGGGAAGTCAAGGAACAGCTTCAGAGGACAATTGTCATGTCGTACGGAAAGAAGAATCCAAACACAGGACAGGACAATGGTAGGGCGGTAAAAGTTGGCGGACAACGTCCACAGTACGACGGAACTGATGCTGTGAATTACCAACGAGTAACAGCATATGCCGCCGATGTCCTCTTCCCACACATCAAATTTCTTGAGCGCGGTTGGAATGAGTATGATGAAACAAAAGACAGTGTGTGCGACAAGCTGATGAACAAAACAGGAATTTATGTTCCCCGATGTCTTGAAAAATCTTGGTATTGGGAGAATACGATTGCTGGAATGGTGCATATCAAGTATCGAAATCTGAAATGTAACTTCCATAATGCGGTACGGAAGGCTTTTCTAAGTAAGTCTTGACGATCATCTTTTTGAGTTTCTTTAAAATGGTTTACTCAAACAAAAATCGTCACAGATGAATTACAAAGCGGGGGGGCGCAATACATGATAATGAAGCTCTACATGTTGGTTGGTAGTGATGGTTTAGGTAAGCCTTTCTGGGAGAGAAAGTTGATTGGCGAGAATGCATCTAGAGAGGACATGCAATGGAAGGAGTTCGTGGGAGGGTGGTACTACATGATCACTAGAATGACGAGTGCTTTGTACACAAAGGAGACTCTGAAGAGGTGGTACAGGGATGATGAAAAGAAAAACAAGCAACTGTGGGAATTGTTATCCGTGAGTGATATTGCATATACCATATTTGTTTTAGAGAATCACAGTGAGGTGTGGAAGCAAGAGTGGCGATTCCACTCGGATAATCCAAATGCGTCACAGATGGAGAAGGAAAAGTTCCGTGAGTACAAGAAGTTAACATTGTCGGAAATGTTGGACAAGGGGCTGAGCGCAGAAGATAGGAAACATTACCTCAAGGTGAAGCCTCAATTCACTCACGGGCAGAAGAAGATTTCTTTTTGCGATGCCGTGAAAGCACAAGGTATCGAGTTCTACAAGCAGACTCATCGGAGATTGACACGATTCCTCCACAATACTAGTAAAAGGGAAATGATTTCTGTTCTTTGGAAGGATGACGAGGAAAAGGATGATTGGATGAATGGATTGACGAAGAACAAGAGGTTGCGAACTACACAATCGACTGATGATTCCTTACCTCCTTTGGATTCTCCGAAATGTGTGATGGCTTTAGTGCCCGGTGATGATGGGTATGACGAAATGATGGGACAGATGAATGATGGGGATAGTGTTTGTTCGAATGAGTGAGAATTTGTTATAAGTATTAACCTAAGTGAAGGCATAGCGATTCAATGTCATACTGGAGTATCATACTACATTGCATGCAATAAATGTAAGTCTTCTCTCGTGAGGAACGTAATCAGTCACTATTGATGAGAGTATGTAATAAATCTTGATAACAGAGATGTAAGACTTATAACGAAAGTGATTTTTATCTCAGAACAAACATGAGTAGTCGCTTGGGATAAGCGCGATTCCTCGCTCTTCATTAACATGATTCGGCACTTTTTGTTATCCTAAGTATCATATGACAACAATGATGTGTTATTATATGCAATGATCGTCAAGACTGACTATCTTCAAAAAATGAGTGAATACGTAACTTGATTGCATGTGGTTACAGAGATATATGTCGGAAAATTACTGATGTCAATCGTAAGTAAAACTTATGTGCTTTATGTAAATACACACACCGCTGTGACTTTCCCTGGTACTTTCCTTACACTTATGTTGTAACTATACTTACAGTAAAATAGATAGTATTACTCACGTCCAGATGGACTTTCGCGTTCTCAGACATTATTAAGCCCTTGTTGTCTTTGTGCAGAGATGTTGTGTATTGGTTTGTCATGCAAACCTTTACTCGCTGCTTGGTAAGTCCATCCTAACCTTGTTTAAGGTGGACTCTCAAGCTAGCCTTTGGAGAATATCATATTACTCCAAATGAGTTCTATTGAGAACAGTATGGCCATCATTGACTCCATTGAATGTGCTTGTGAGGCACATGGAAAACCCATGAATGTTATTGCTAGCTCTGAGTGGGTATAACCTTCTTCAGTCTTTCTAGGCATGAACGGGTTCCAGATGCGTCAGTATCTAGTCTATGATTTGTTGACTTTTCATGAAGTCTTATGGTGATTGCAGAGTTGAACATAGCAACATCTACAGTACTGTAAGGATTCTTTTGAGTTTAGACAGTTTTGCTAACTTTTGTCCATATCTTATTTTAAGAATTACTTTTTTGATTTACAGTAATTTATGTTTGTTTGGGTGTTCTGTTGTTGTACAGCCAGTTCTGACGACGGCTGTCAATGAAACCCTCCAGTCGCCAAGGTAAATTGTCCTCGTTGTTTTTACTTGACTTTTGGACTGGTTGTGCTCTGTCTTTATAGGCTGTAAACCTACCTCGTTCAAAAAATAGAGGTAAACGGGCACGTTCTTCCAACACACTGAACTTCATCAAACAGTTTCTCTTGTCATGAGAAACCTCAGTAACGTGTATGAAATTGAGTTTTGTAGTGTAAGTGTGTGTCTTTTTTCTTTTATTTTGACACAGCTTGGAAGGTCTGCTATTTTACTCAACCCCCAGAGGAGTTTTTCACAGGAGTGGTTAGCTCTGTGATCATGAGTATTTTTGCTCAAGAAGGGTCATGCACTTAAGTGGTTAGCTATGTGCTTGGTAGGTTGTGTCCAGGTTTTGTTTCAACTCTGGTTCACAGATTTTTGCAGACTTTGCATCAATTATCACTGGCAAGGTAAAATTGATCTTAACATATTTTGTGTTGTTATTTGTTCAAAAATCTAGAACAATTCAAACTCAGTTCTTGCATTTGTCAAAGACTGAGGTCATATGCTGGCTTGGTCACTCTGGGTAACATGTACTCAGAAAAGTGTGTTTTGACAGGAATTTACTGCTTGTGCAATAAAAAACGTCGTGTGACTTTGCCCTTCCTTATGAGTAGGAAGCACCCATCCTGCGTGCGCCAAGAATTTGACACCTGCCTAGCTGGGTAAGGAAAACATATGGATGTTCCTAATTTTGGAACATGGGGGAAGCTTGGAACTATGTCCTTCTTGCTTTCACTGTTACTGTAGCGACACCATGTCAGGGGTTCAAAACCCAACATGGTTTGATTTCCAGTTGCTTTTTTTGATACCATTGCTTGTTAATAGTGCAGCATGGCACATGTGTACATTTCTCTATGTGGGAGAAGAGTTCATCTTCTTGAGAAAACAATTCATGATGCCAGAAGATTTCTTGGCATTTTTGTTTTATTTTTACATGTAGCAAGATATTTGAATATCAGGTTATTTTAATGTGACAGTAGAATTTTGATCAAGATTTGTCTCTATCGAGCTCTTTAATTTAAAATTAAATAATTCCGAATTTATATTTTCGGGTTCGAAATTCTATTTTCCTCGGACCAGAGGTTGTGCATTTGGCTATTCATAAGCCAACTAGCTTTCTTTCCTTTTTTGCCAAGCTCGGTAGCTTATATGCATGAAAGGAATACCACATGAGAAGAATTCTCACTTTTGTGGACTTTTCTCACTTTTTTGCTTGGATTTCAAAAAGAAATCAACAAGTTGCGTGTTTTTCTGTCAAAAACCGCGAAAAGTCAGCAGCATTCTTGCGCAAATCAGAAATTTGCAAGAATTTTGCTAAGAGTGTTTTTGGGGCACGACACGTAGTCATTTTATGGGTCCTTCTTGTGCCCCCTTGCGTGCTGGGACTTGGAGACAATACTCCGCGTCACTCTGACGTTTTGACCAGGACGCGGCAATACATTGCGCTCCTATGCCCATTTGCGGAGTAGAACAATGTTCTCTCCTAGGCTGGTCCTTTGCGATCATGGGCTGCGCCCGATGATTCTAGGACTCACGATTTGTGGTCGTTTTCTTTTTGAGATCGTGAGCGCTGGCTGTGCATCTACACGATTCATCAAATGGGCTGTGCCGTGACGCGCTCCCATGTGAATGGGGCTTATCCGCGATCGTGGGACAAAGTCCTGCGCGATTGCATCTTCCTTTGAGGTTTTTGCTCATCCAACCTTGAAACCTTGAGTCCCGCGCCCAACCTATGCCTGTGCAGTGTTGCATCGATACTCCCACCGCCACCATGCGAACGAACAAGGGAACTGGATCCTTGGAGTACCCAACACTTCAACGACGAGAACTTCCTGGGGGATCGCGAGTCTTTCAAGTGACCGAAACCTCTCGGGGGTCACGAGCAAGCTTTTTAGGCCTTAGAGGCCATACGATTCTTCATAGGGTCATTTTATGCCCTAGAAGATTTTTTTTGTACTGCCCTAAGGCTATAAGTACTTAGTACTCCGTGGTGTAACTGCATCTGCATGTGATCACGGGTACGGACTAATTTTAAGTCTAATCGTGTTTTTAGGTCTAAAAATAGACTACACACATAGTGCTCTGTCGGAAAAAAATTAAACCGAGGCATTTATGGTTATTGCCTCCTCATTCACTGAGTGGCTGTTACGAGCACTATGGCAAGTAAGTTTTATTGCCACAAGTGCGTATAATACGTCACAAGTGGTCTTTTTCTTTACTGCAAGTGCACTCAGTGCTAAATGCGCGCTCTGCTAACAAAAGCGGAGTATACCTGTGTCATGTGGGATCTAGTCCTCACTGACGTACAGGGGAATTCTTTTGGGCTACGTGTGTTTTAAAAAAACATGTGCCGGCCTGTGAGTGAACTCACTTCAACTGGCTGAGTACTTGACTCGGGGCTCAGCTGTGGCTGTTGCTACTCTTGGGGTCGGGCAGCACAAATTGCGCCACGTGTAACACACCAAGTGTATTGTACGGCTTCGAGCAACAAGGGACGACGGACAGACAAACCCACCATGGTCAACCACCGACAACAGCTGATGGATGATGGATGGTGGAACGACGGACAGACGATCCGATCTGGTTGTGCGAAGGCTATCAATTGATAGTGACCTAAGCCGTTTTGATGTAGTTTTTACTATGTAGTAAACGGGTAGATACATGTTATTGAAAGAATTTAATTATGAGAGTTACACTACTGAAATAGGTATTGCATGGTACACTAGGTGATCCATGCATCACCAAGCACAGGTGATCCTGTTAGAGATTGGAGGTGATTTTAGGGCAGTTCCATGACTGCTCATTTCTCTCAACTGCCAACAGGAACTGTCCCATGAGAAGGTTTCTGAGAAAGAAATCCTCTCTTTGGATATTTTGTCTAAGAAACACCTAGAATGTATATGGGTGTTTCTCAAGAAAGAAATTGTCTTTTGAATATTGTTTCTCAGAAACAATATCTTATGACTATTGTACTTCCTTTGTGTTACACAAAGGGAAGAGGACCATTGGAGGTTCCACCTGGAACCTCTTTGGGTTTACCAGTTAAGGTAGATAATTGGCCTATGTCAGATATATGCTTTATGTGAAACAGAGACAGAGTCTACTTTGGTGAATAAATATAGTCTTAGTGACATAGTAGTAGTGTTTGAAACCTCTTGTGTCACAATCTTATGTGGTCTTGTCTCTTTGTTCCATTAATGTACACTCAATTGTGATCAAGTTGTTCAAACTGCTACTTTTCAATGTCTTTATGAGAATGCATAGAACCATTTTTACAATTCCATCCTATTATTATATTTAGCATCGAAGTTGGAGAAATTAAATAGTAAGGATGCATTGTTGTTCTGGCATCTTTGAAATTCATGGCATATGTTGAAAGTAATCAAATGGATGTCACTTATTTGTGCATCTACATGAATTTGAAAACAATATGAAATCATGTATGACAACAGCTGTCGATCTGGTCAGAGCAATCAGTATTCATGTACTTTGTGTGAATCCCATACTTTCAAGGTATGAATATGAATCATGGTCATCGTGTTGGATCTTACAGTGACATGTTCAAATTCCTTAGGGCAGGCTTATTTCATCACTGCCCACATAGCAGTTCAACATTCATGGACAATTCTACTCAAAATGTGCATATGAAATGCTGCCTATTGTGCATAGAGTTGCCACAACTGACAAAGGTAGTGAACCTCTTCTACTGTGTTGACATTGCCAAGCTCCACAGCGTGACAACTTTTAGTAAAAGTGACTGG
Organism: Cyclotella cryptica; assembly: GCA_013187285.1. Lineage (NCBI taxonomy): Eukaryota > Bacillariophyta > Thalassiosirophyceae > Thalassiosirales > Thalassiosiraceae > Cyclotella > Cyclotella cryptica. The sequence goes on from JABMIG010000055.1 coordinate 363,144, forward strand.
CATCAGTGCTACAAGTATAACATTGGTCCTCCCAATGTTCTTGACAATGGAGTCTCATCTCTGGGATAACAAGTTGTTTGAGATGTTTGATAGATTCACACATCCAAACAAGGGGGCTAAATAGCAGGCAGTCCCTGCTGTCACATCAGTACACTGTGATCATGACCTCTGATACAAATGATGAGATGGTACTATGTCATCAATCCTAAGGTGTATACAATGAGTCTCACAATTCAGGGAATTGTGATCTGTGTATCTATAAGCTCATAATCTATGTGAAGCTAGAACTCAGCACCTGTGACAACATTGCAATGTATTCAAATCTGCCCAACTGTGTTGTGCAGTTTGAGATTAAGCCTTAACAAAGAAAACAATTGTCAATGCAACAAGGTTACTTGCACTGATCCACTGCAGCACTATCCAATGTCATAAAAACAATCCTGCCTTGGTCTAGGGGTCAGTTTCAGTAGCAAGAAATAACATCTGCTACGTTGGTAATTATGAGCAACATCAACTGAAAAGTGGGGTCAATTTCAACACAAACAAACACAACAGTAAAAAATCTACCTCTTCCCATTTTTCTAATTTAACCATTTTGTAACAAAGGAAACAAAACCTGAACGATCAAACAAAATAAATGGCAATGATGAGGAAATAAATGATGTGATGTGTCAAGTGAAGCACAGTGAACTATCAACAACACAAGAAGATGGAGCCGAATACAGCAAGCAATGCATCAATTTGTGAGATAAAAAAAATCTTTCAATGCCTGATCTGTAGAAATGGAAGATCGGTCACAAAAGCATAATTCTCAAACACTTCCGCATATGCTGTCTGCATTCATTTTGCATTTGATTCCGGTCAAGTAGCCATGCGGCATGTCAAATTGACATCTCAAAGCATTGCAATAGATGTCAGACATCAACATATATTGTTTTAATAGTGCTCCCCTTCAATGACATGAATTGCTTTTCCACTATTCATTAAGATAAGTTCCTTTGGTTCATAATAGTTGGATATATATATGGTCCAGTCTTTCTGCAAAATGATATCTGAACAAATTTGGGTGTACAGTCTGAAGTATGGAAGGAACACATTTGTTTTCTTAGTACACCACACATTGCCATGTGATGAAGAGTGTTTTGCCATTTTTAATCATGTATCCTTTGTGGGGTGCTGACTAGAGACAACAAATTCATTCTACTTTGAGGCACGCATTCTGCATATTGACTGGGTGTGTCTTGAACATTGCTTCTGTTTTGTCCCATTGTAGCCAGAGTAGTTGTGTTTTAAGTCATAACCTCTCTTATTAACTGGACTTTTCATAATTGAATGAAGTTTCCAGTGATTTTCTATATTAGGAATAGTGTTGGATATCAATCTATCTCATATGATCAATGCAAAGGCTCAAACACAAGCATACACGTGATCATTGAATTGAAGTGATCACAATGCCAGCATTAAATGATGACAGAAAAGAAGAGAAGCACTCGACTGGAATCCGCAGATGAAAATTATATCATAATAATTATTCAATTATAAACAGCTTTATGAGAATAAAACATCAGTCTCCCTCACTGCGACCATCATCTAACTCTATCGTCGACCTCTCCCTCTCTTAGTCGTACTCTGACTAAACATAGCCGCAATACTGCCCCCAGTACGGCCTCTCCCTCCTCCTCTGCCACTGCCACCGCCCCCATCATTAAACAATGCATCCGCAAACGCTTGGTCTCTATCAAGCTCTTGTTGTTGCATCTCAAGCTGGCGTTGACGTTCCGATTCCTTGGGTAGGACGGGTACCAGACGAATTTTGGGAACGGAGCGATCGGGTGGCACTTTCGCTTGATTCGAGAACGAAGTGAAGCCGCGAATGACGTGGTTCTTGCGGAATCGCTTGAAGTCTTTCTGGTTCCCGTGTTTTCTTCTGCTTGCGGTCCGAGGAGGTGGAGGCGGGACGTATTCTCGAACAATCAGACCGGTTACCCTTGCGGTCTTGGCCGCAGATTTGGGACGTTTTTCTTCGCCGTCGCCTTCTTCCATTTCTATCCGTTTGCGGTACTTCTTGCGGACGGCGGGCGCGGCGACGAACCAGCCATCTTCGGTTATGGGAAGGGGGATTCGTTCGTCAGGCAAGCTATCGTCGCAACTTTCGTCTTCGTCTATTGTGGTCTTTCTAGACTTGGTAGCAGTCTTCGATTGGGAAGTGTTGTTGTTAAGTGCTTGGTCGTTGCCTGAAGTGTCATTGGGTTGATTTTCGGCCATGTTTTCTGATTCTGATGGTAACTTTGGGCCGTCCTCGTCGCCCGCTTTGCGACGCTTTGACATTGGCCGAGACTCCTCATCGGCTACTTTCTTCTTGCCTTGTTCGGCAGATACTTCTTGTACAGCTTCTTGACTTCGTGTACTACGTCGTGTGCTGTCAGGCATTGTTTCGATCGCTTCATTGTCTTCCTCTTCTTCGCGACGCAAAAGATGGAACATGTTTGATTTGTTTGCGTCATCATTTTTCAACGGCTTTCACTTAAAACTGAGCAGGACAAACTTACCATTTTCGGTGACATCATCATCATCATCATCATTATCCTTATCCTGGGCAACAGCATCGAACCCCTCGTCTTCCAGCTCCTCCTCCACGCCTTCACCCCACTCCACAACCATATCCTCCTTCACCTCATCCCACCCCACCACCTTTTCAATCGGCTCCTTATTCACATCCATCAACAACACATTCTCCTCCTTGGCCGTAATCGCCTTGGCCAAATTCTTTTGATTCGTAAACCGACATCGCAACCCCATCAACCATTCCATCCACAACGTAGACTTACGTGACGAAGTTTCCATCACCACCAATGCCCTCTTCTCCTTCACGGCATTCCCACACTGCCCCTCCCACCACGAACGAAACTCCCCCTCCTCCGAGGGACCATCCTCATACACCCACACGACCTCGGCACCCGCCGACAATGCCAACGGCGCACCATCATCCTCGATCAACACCGCCACCCGATACCCCCGCAATGCCACACACGGCCCCACCAACTTCTCACTCAATTGTGTATTCCCCGGGGGGATGTAATCCTCCTCGTTGGGCAGGGCATCTCGGACGTGATGTCGAGTCAGCAATGCCAAGACGTAATCCTCGGTAACGGCGGGTTTACGACAGGCCCATGCCATGATGTGTTTGGCCGTGGCCTTGGCTTCCTTCGTGATTAGGTGGGTGGAGGTACGCACATCCCATTGAGGGGAGTGAGTGGCTCCAATGGTGTGAAGACGGGAGAGGAGACGGTGTTGATCTTTCGTCGAGAGGCGGGAGAATGTGAATTGGAGGGGGTGGAGGACGAGATGAATTCCGGATCCTTGGGGACCAAAGAGGATCGTCACGTGGGCGGTTTGGGTGTCGGTGGAGTGGGAAAGGGGGAGGAGGATGGTGGAGGAATTGGGTTCGAGTTTATGAAACTTGGGCAATGACGCATTCGGCTGGTGGTTGTCGTCATTGTCGTTTTCGTTGTCGTTGAGCAGCATCCTCACGGCACGGCATTGTTTCTCCGTCAAATCGACAACATTCATCGACTTTCCTTCGCCACCGGCATCATCCTCCGTTTCCTCTCCCGTCTCATCTCCATCGTCATTCGAATGAACATGGTGGTTGTCATTGTCCTTCAAAAACTTGATCAAATCCTCCCGCACGGAAACAAACGTACCAAATTTACTCCCACAATCCCTCACAACGCAAATCACTCCCGTATTCGACGTAGAGCACGCGGCAATCTCCTCACGACTCTCCGGTCTTCCAAATTCTACCATCCCCCCCATCGATTGCGATTGCGACTGTAACATCTCGTGCCTTGGATGATCATTCGACAGCAATCGTATCGAGGCATGACGACGCGACACGCACTTGTCGTCCAGTGTGACCGTACAATTCTTACGACCTACCGTGAGTATTTCGCCGGATGTTTCGTATTGGTCTGGGGCGAGGGAGGTGCCGGAGGTGGTTTGTGTGGCGGATTGGGAGGACGATGTGGCGGTTTCGTTGGTTTGGGCCGTGGCGAGACAGGCGTGTAGGGGGGGTTCGGAGGAGGCGCGGGAGTGGTTTTCCGTGTTGCCGCCGGAGACTTGGGTGATGCGGAGGAGCATTGGGGGTGTGGCGTGTGGAGTTGGTTAGTTGAGGTGGAATAGGGCTTGATGGAGCGATGGAGCGATAGAGCGATAGAGCGATAGAGCAATTGGATCAACAACAACAACAACTTAGCAAATTAGGTATGTGTTACGCTACCTAGACATATTTAACCCTACCGGAGTCTTTAGGCTCCCAATGTGGTGCATTGAGAGTGGCGGTCACGACCGCCTGAGAGTTATACTCTCCTTCCAGGTGCCTTCCTGGGCAGATAAAGCGGTGCTTTATGTTTGTGTACCATGAGACAGATAATATCGTTCTCTAGCTGACCTGATGGCTAATAGCCAATAACTTTCCTTCTCTCCTGTCGATGTGTCCATTGCGGATAGATTTACTTCAAGCATCCATTTGTCCTGCTCTGCTAGTCCTTCGCCTCCCAGCTCTATTTGAGTTTCTATGTCCTGCAGGAGCTGCTCTTTTCCTTTGGTCACGATCATGCCCGCCGTGGCGTCGTGTATCGTGATGTTTCGATAGATCCATACCCCGTGGGTGGCTTCCAAGAGTTTTTTGACTAGTTGCTGTGCCCACCCGTCTACCGTGAGAGCGGCAGAGTCCTTGAGCACTGCACACTGATCTAATAAGAGGAGCTCCGCTGAAATCATCCCTTCCATCATTCTCGACCACCCAATCTTCTCTTGGGAGGAGATGAATGGTTCATATTGCGCTCTAGAGTGATGGAGTCTGTGAGACATATGCCCTCTGGTAATCAAAAATTCCATAATTAGCTCCGCCAAAGTCTCATTGGTGCCTGAGGAAGTTAACCAGTTCGCCACGATTTGCAGTTGCTGGTCGACACACTGCACTCGCCCTACCTCCGGGCAAAGCAGTAAATGTGCTGTCGTTTCCTTGCAAGTCATACAGTTCGGGCATTGGACACCCAGATGAGTGAATGCTTTTTGTTTGGCCAGATTTCCTAAGACAGCAGCGACACCAAATACTTGTTTGCTAGCGAAAAGTTGGAACATTTTTGGGAGATCAGTTAACGTTCGGTAGACTGTGTCCCATGCTACCTCGTCGAATTGGTCTGATGTGAGAATTCCCATGGAAATAAAGAGGGATTTTGCCTCTGCCTTATGCGCAACGTACCGCAGTACTGATTCTGTGTCTGATGTCAATTTGTTATTGTTCACTACTATTGATAAGGATTCGGAAGGCAGTTGCGGGTATGGGATGTTGTCGGTGCCGCTTTCGAAGATCTCTCGTTTCGCAGCTGCGTCGCAAGCGCAGTTCAATTGGGACGGGCGAGATAGCTCGTTCCAATCGGTCCCCTCATCCTGATGCGCTTTAACATGGAAAAATCTTCGTCGGAACGGGATTTGCTGACCGTGGGTAGAAATGATTTTCAAAATGTCTGCGTGTTTCCACTTAGGAGGAACCCTTGATGGTGGAAGGTTGGAGAGGGTTTGTAGCGCCCCCATGCAGTTAGAATATATGTCAACTTTCCCGGAGAGGGCTGGGCACATTTCGCTTAGACTGTGTAGGATCAAATGTATTGCCATTAGTCCCAGGAGTTCGCCTCTGAATGCGTTCGCAGAGAGAGAGCGGTCTGCGAAGGATAGGGATAGCTGCCCTCCACTTCTCGAGCACTCGAGCATGATGGCCGCAGAGCAGATGTGTGGGTGGAGTTCGCGTAGGTAGGACCCATCCGAGACGCAGACCAGAGTCTCTGCCCGCACCGCCTCATATAACCATGAGCCATCCCCCGTGAACTTCATGTTTTTCCAAATTCTTGGGTATTGCCACGAGTGCAATACCTCCCAAAAGTGTCGAAATGCTGTATCCTGTGGAGTGCACTTGATGTGGGATCTGAGTGCTATCGTATCTGGTTGAGTGTCGTCAACCGAGCAGATATGTGCGCTTGCGATGTCCTCTGTTGCCAGTCCTTGAAGTGAATAATTTGAGTGTCTGGCTCGCCTCACTGCATTTTGCTTGGTGTACTGAAGTACCTCGTGTGGCGTCGTATAGAAGAGTATATCCCTACGAGGGTCATACCTCCACTGCCATATCACATGCGTATGGTGGATAAAATCACCCAATCTCTGTCTCCGGCGGCCCCCAGGAGCGAGGTGCCCCAGAGCTGCACGCCACAGATTGAAGGCGCTGGGAGGCGGGCGCTGTTTTCCGAATCGGATACTTGACCACCTTTCCCCTGCTGCCCTTGGTTGTAGGTACCTAGGATTGAGAGTGTTGCCATCCGCATTGAACACATCGGAGTCGAATATCACTTGTTGATGCAGCCGAACCATATTTAGAATTTTACAGTCGTCCATCGTGTATCCCGCTGCTTCGAAGGATGCCATGAGCCATTGATCGTGTTGCCTCGGTGGTGTAATAAATTGTTTCCCAAGCTCTAGTCTCAGTTTGTACCGGTCCAGCTTTTCCCACAGTCTGGTGCAAAACCCCGGTGTTGATCTTTGGTGATACTTAGAATATGGTAATAGGAAGGGTTGGGGAGAGACACCTAGCTCGACGATGAGGTTCTCGATGGACACTTGCAGTTGTACGCCTATTACAGTAGACATGCCGAAATGAACAAAAAACTTTTTGTATGCTTCGACGAGGGCCTCTATACCCCAATGTGGGAAGCCAAGTCCGTAAAAACCCGTGTCGAGATATCGAATCTCCCGCTTCGCCGACCTGATCATTCCACCAATTGGTGCCATCCAATAATAGGGCCGATGCATGGCAGCGATCAAATCGTTGAGTGTGCTGGTGTTCGCGCACAAGCCATACTTAATCTTGGGCCAGAATTTTCTGTGGACACTAACGTGGAAGTCTCTTGGCCGAAGGTTCGAGTTTCGTGCTCTATGCGCCCATTCGAGAGATTTGTCTATGATGGAGGAGAGAGAGAGCTGTCCCGATGGGGAAGTCTGCCCCCCTAATGTAATGCTCGGAGTGTCGATGGAGTAATGTTGGATCGGTGCCGCCGAACCGTCCGGCAGTGGTACTTGTACTGTCATGTTGGGAAAGTCAGAAGCTTTTTGATACGACCAGTTCCCCTCTTGGTCCCAAGTATAGCCAATTAGATAGTAAAAACATTTGGGTGGCTTCAGAGCCCCTCCGGTTGCAATTAGTAGTTCTCCCCAGCTTGAAATGCTCTTTTGTATAGCCGCGTGAGCGGTGTATATCGTGTCTTCTTCTTCTTCACACATATGGATGAGATCGTTATCATCCACATATAAGATACAAGAAAGGTCTTTTGTCATTTCCGAGATAGGGCAGTGGAATGAGGCACCGTGCCCTCTACTTTTATGTGCTTGGAGGATGACAATGGATATGGCTGTCCATCCAGCCGGCGAAGCTCCATTCCCCTGCATGAATCCTTGCGTTCGGAGGTGTATTCTCGAGCCGACTGCTCTATCTGAGTCGCCAAATGCTGTCCTAAGGAAAAACTGCATCTGCTGTATAGCAGTGAGCATAGAGAGTGTCATGGGGAGAGGTGACCCGAACGAGCGGAAGACCAACGACGCGATGGCGTGAGCAACTCGGTCATAACAGTTTGCGGCGTCGACCGATGCCAATGCTGCCGGTGCCCTCAATTGCCGAGAGATATCATAGAACAGTACTTTAGCCAAAATACCGTCATCTGCCGTTCTCTGCCGTTCGCTAAAAATCTCTTCTGGCATCAGTTTGTATTTGCGGATTTGGTTGAGCATCCGGTTGCCAAACAGGATTTTGTTAGCAGCATTGAAATCTGCTTCCATTAACAAGATTGCTCTGAGCTTTGATATCAATCTTACACCCGGTTGTTTTTCCAACATCACACACAGACCGGATTTCCAGCGGGTTAATGCAATCCCATAGTGAAGTGCAATCGAAGTCTTGAGAGCGTGCACATCAGATAAAATGTCAGAGTCCGCTCCAGCAATGTAATGTCCAAAGTGGAGGCCTGATTGAGATGATGAAGTGTTCTCTTGCTTATGCCTCCATGCCCATTGCCACTCTTCCCTCGTTATGATTTGTTTCACAGAATTCGCTGGGACCCGTTGGCGGATGGCCGCGATGGCGTCGAAGATCGCTTTGGTGCCGTCATGAAGATTCATTGGCGCCTGGTATGTGCCATTGAGCACGGCCTCACCGCTGACGGTGTTAGCGTTATATCCAAATTCCCCCCTTAACCTGCCCTGACAGATCGGTGCTTCCTCAGCTAAATGGTACCGTTCTCTATGGATTTTCTCCCATATTGCATTTTGCACTGATTCTTGAGTATTGAGTTCTTCGACCATCCCTTCCGTATTGGATACTTGGACCGAGTTGACGCTGCTGCCTCTTCTCTGGCCTAATGCCCAGTTTAGTCGTCTCCAAAAGGCCCTGTCCTTTTCACCTTGTATAATCTGGAGAATACGCTTTTCGCCTTCCTCATCTCTCCTATCTTTAGCTGCTTGGAGACACCCGGCAAGGTGTTGTCGGCGGTGCTTATGGCCGTGATTCATGAAGTAATTGCACTTTGCCCTGCACTGAGATAGACGGTCTGAGATTGTTTGTATGGATAGGGAGAAGGGGTTTTTAATATGACACCGACGAGCTTGCCGTTTTAAATTGCCCCGGTTCTTGATCTTCCCTGCCCAGTATCGCAGGATCGCTCTGTAGCACAATGTCCGCTTTATCCACATCGCTGCTTCTGGCGAAAATGGAATTCTACCCGACTTGAGTTTCCTGCAGTGTTTTTCTGCATGGTGCATCAGCTGTGCAACGGAGGTATCAATTTTGTCAAGGGCTTTTTGTATGTGTTCCGGAGTACCTCCACTCTGGTGCACTTTGTTGAGTTTTTCAATGATGCAGTGTTGCAGGACCTGATGCTCAAGGATTTGGTTGTAGATATCGGCGCATCGTGGGATTCTAGTGTTTAATCGTCGTGCTGTCGGTCTCTTGATGGGCTGGGGGTTACTGCCGACCATCGAAAGGGAGGTGATATCAATGATAAAGGCCCGGTGATCTCCAACCCCGAAACCAATTGGCATGACACAAATATTGGCCACGTCTATATCCGGTGTTGTCCATATGGCGTCAATTGGGCGCGAGCCTCTGAAGTAGGTGGCGGTGAGTTGTGTACCAGTCGACGCCAATGTCGCTTCACGAAGATCAAGTTGGGGGGTCGTTGTCAATGCTGTCGCCAATCTCCCGGTGTATACGTGGTCATTCGCATCCAGGCATACAATTAATCTTCTCCCCGTTTGTCGCCAGGTCGTTAGGAGTGTAACCAAGTCTTGTTCGAACTTACGCCTTGGGCAAGTAGTATCCTTTTTTGCCATCGTGAAGTATGCCCGTTGGAGTTGGTACGATGATTGACTCGACGTTGTGGGTGTACGACAGGGGTTATACCCTACCACCACCGTGGTTAAATGTCCTTCTCTACCTGAGAAGGTCATGTAGCTCCATCGGGCAAGACCTGTTTCGTCCATTCCTGACAGGTCCGGTCTGATCATGCTGGCAAGGTCTCCATATGCCACAATTCCAGTACCTCCTTCCATCTTCTTCCCCATAGTTTTTGCTACCGGATGTCTGAAGTTTCCGCCTATGGATCGTGACAGGACTTCACCGCCGGCGAACAATTGCCCTAAAGACGTCCTTTGGTTTTCTTTGTGTAGGCCGTTTATTTTATGCTCATTAAATCCGAATACATCAATCTCCAATTCATCTATATTGCCCATGAGTTTTGTGAGTTTAGGATTCTTGGAGAGTCGTGCCTGTAGTCCATTCAAATTCTCGTACATTACCCTGATGATTCCGTCGCCTTTCTTTCCTGGAGTGATGCCAATCGGGTCCAGGAGGTGCCGATTAGCAGTCACGAAGGCCGACATATCCAGCTGGTCCTGGTTGTTGGATTGGGAGGGCTGTGCACTGGCTGTTGGACGTTGTTGTCTGGCTGCCTCGACAAGGGATCGATCTATTTGTTGTTCTGTCCGAGGGTAAGAAGTAAATCGTTGCAAACGGCGGTCGAGGGCTGTCATGGTCGCATCGTGAGTTAATAGGTTAAGTTGTTTGTTGTGTTGCACGAGTCTCTGTGCTCCCGCAGTTTGCAAAAGGGCGACAGTCCTGCGTGATTGTGATAACGTACGAAAAGTGCCTGCACGGCGTTGTGACCTCCTGCCGTTGGAGGATTTCCACTGACTACTTGCGGCATCTGCTACCCTACTCTCCGTAGTTGAGAGAGTAGGTTCCTGACGGACTATCCGTCCGTTCCGGGTGGGACTTCAGTCGAACCAGCAACACTAGCTGAGGAAGCTCCCGAAGCCGAGCCTTCGGTGCTGTAATCCATGTCCTGACTGTCTTCGTCCACCCGTACTCCAACACTTATGGGCGTGTCTCCCGACCGCTCGTTGTCGCGGCCCTCGTCCGATACTACACTGCCTCCCGAGCCTGTAGTGGACTTCTCCGGATCTTCTGCTGTCTTTGAGATCCTGACCCTTTTCACCGATTCATGGGATGGGTCGGCACTAGCAGCATCATTTGCTTCGTGCATAGTTTTGACGGATTGTGCTCCGTCGAGGTCGAACAAAGCTTGTTGGGATGCGAAGGGTCTCTTACCCTGTCCTTTCGTGTTTTCATACTGGAGGACCACATCCCGCCACCAACCTTGCTCTTCTAATTCTCCAGAGGCGTTGTTTTCTTCAAGTTCGGCTTTGGTTTGGAGAGTTTGGGTCTTGGAGTCCCAGTCGCAGTAGCTTGCTTCGTGGATCAGTTGTGGATCCACAAAAACTCGAAGAAAGTCTTGAACAAAGGTTTTGTCCACATCTTGGTCACCGAGGTGCCCAAGTGTGAATGCGGCTATTTGTTTAGCCAGGCCAGAAATGAGCTTTTCACCTTCTGGTATATTGGGGTATACCAGTGATGCCGAGCCGAGGGGTACCTGCTGATGTACCTCTGCAATTAGAGAGGTAGAGTCCTGGAACTTGAAGAAGTTGGTTAGGCATTCACGGCCGGTAATCGTTCGGACAACGGTGCCATCAGGTTTCTTCACGTCGATTGTGTCGTTAAGGTCCAAGAAACCATAGACGTCGATGCTCGTCATGCTTGCATTATAATTCGTCGTCTTGACGGCGAACTTTGCGGCCCGTTTGATGTCACCAGGTGTCGATTGCCAATCTACACCTTCCGTGGGGTGGGCGTGAGATCCCCACCATTTTTTATAAATCCCTTCCTTTTTTGAATAGGAGACTAAATGGGTGATCAGTTCTTGATGCTGCTTGTCCACTTCTAGGTGGAGAACTTTCCTGCAAGTCTGGATCTCTGGTGGTAATCTTGACATGTTCGTTGACTCGGAGTGCTTGGGGATTCGGGGTACGTTCATTCTCAAGCTGCACAAAGGGAGGGGGCAATAACCCCATCGAATTGGCAAGTCCCTGTTGAGGAAGTAGTCCTCGTTGTGCATTCTCTCCTGAGCTTCTTTAAAAATGTCTCTCTGTTCATCAATGAGAGTCTGCCGATGAGTGAGGGAGTATACGAAGTAAATAGCATACGGAGTGCTGGTCTCGATAGCCTGTAGTTCCTTGATCCTGAGGTAATTTCCGAACCTCGCCCACTCGTAGGAGATTTGGTCGATGAGGACCTCAGGGTCTTTGTCGCAGGACAGCGAGATTACCCCATATGCTTGGGCTGAGGGCCGGCGAGAGTTCGTAGGGTTGGATGTGTCTTGCGTGTCTTGGCCAGTGCTCCTCGCCTGGAACGCTCGAGGATTCAGTCCCTTTATATAATTGCTGAGAGCAGTCATATTGTTGGGGACAGGCAGGCCTGTAATTCCTCCCAAAGGAGGGTCGTCGGATGGGTCTTCTGCTGGGTTTATGATCGCAAACTTATCGGCAATCTTAAGGTTAACCAGAAGCTGCTGCATCGCGTATGCCATCTTTTTACCGTTATCCCCTTCAAATTGGTGAAAGTCTTCCTTATTGAAGTCTATCGCGAGGTCGACGAGTACTTTGGAGTGCTTGTGGACATGTGGAGGTTCTGGTTGGGCTGCAGGAGCAGTTCCACTATACTTGCCCGGTTTTAATACCGACGTGGGGGTTGAAGAAGTGGAGGAACGTTTCTTGGAACGTTTTTTGTTGGAGTTCGTAGCGTCCGAGGAGGAAGCTTTTTCCTTGGTAGGAGAGTTCGATGGTTTTGCTTTCTTGGTTGCTGGCGAGCTTGATGGGGACTTGTCTCCACTTTGTTCCGTGGGGTCTAGATTGTCCCCAAGTAGCCTCGGATTGTTGATCTCGGAGATGATCTCGTTGATATCTGACGATTCCTCCTGCGTGAAGGTGGGTTGTCCAGTTGGAGGCGAGGGAGATAAGGGGAGGTCTGCAACGGCCTGTGTCATGTCGACGTCTTTGGCGCCCTCTCTTAAAGTCACGGTCGTGAGGTCGATGGGAGACTCAGCGTGTTGGGTGGTGTTGAGAGGTGGCTTCGCTTTCGTCGCACGTGGTTTGGGTGTGTTTGGATGTGCCCGTGTTGAAGGCGCCATGGTGGAGATAGTCGAGAGGTTGTACTGGTTGGACCGCTGTTTGTGATTGGCTAAGCCTATTGATCCGTAAGAAGTGGTATTGCTTGATGTGATGTTGGGTTTTGGCGGGGGACGTGATGTGTGCTTTACGTGCTTGGAAATAAGTGGAAGAGGACTGTGGTGTGGAGCATAAATCTTTACCTGTCCCGTCGGTGAGGCTCTGCGGGAGTTAGTCTTGCAGTCGTTAGGCTGTGGGGAAGGTAGTCTGACGTGCGGGTTCCGTTTTGCTGTGTATGTGCTTTCGTCGTATGGTGCTAGTAAGGAAGTAAGCGGTAGATGTGCTCTTTTTTGTTTTGTAGGGCCTACACCATGGTAAAATTCTTCCGTGTCGATCTTCCAAGTCTCTCGGATTTCTGTGGTGAAAACCGCGGATCTGCATCCTCTAAGGGCGTAGATGAAGGGGAGAACGAGGGGGATGAAAAACCAGTAGATAAAGACCATGTTCTGGGTGGATTGGTTACGGGCGGAAATTCGTGATGTGGTTAATTCCCGTGTGGAGTTATATTGTTTTTACTGTAAGTATGTAGGGTATACCATTTTATCTTGACTGATCTAATCGAAAAGTGATAGAGCAATTGGATCAATCGATCCTCGACGGCATTGACCGCCATGACATGACGGCCTAGACCTAGAGCGGTGCGGTGACACTCGCACAGTGCCCTTCCTCCCCGTAGTGGGGTAAAATTGTTGGGGGGCTCGGTGGGTTAGTTGGGTATAATGCCGACTATTTTTCTGTTCAGATGGGACAAGCGCACAACAATACTGTACTCGAGAAATTGCAATCCGCCCACGTTTTCACTCCCCAGGCGTATCATGACATCCAAATTCATGCCTCATCTATCATGATCCATCATTTCGATCTCCACGCGCCAAGCACCGTCGTGCACAGTCGTATCACTCTATGGATGGAGCAGGACAGCCGGGCAGGACCGCGATACACAAACATAATATTATATCGTAGAGTTACCTCGTGACTATTATGGCAGCGTGGATTGGATCCTCCAACATTTGATTCATGGAAGAATAGGGCATCTCCCATTCGAGTCAGGATGCTTCCGTCTTTTACGGAATATTTTTGTGTGATGTGCCCTTAGTCAACACAAAATCGTTTTTGCAGTAAAAAGAAGCCTCTTGACTGGACAAATTACCGTACCTTCGACCTCCGACATGATGCAACGATTGCGTGCATGGTATGTTTCAGCCGTCATCTTCGGCTCCAGCATGGGCACGATTGACTCTTTTGCTCCATCGCAAAGACAATCTTCAACAGTAACGAAAGAACCACCCCACCCAATGGTAGGCAAAAGTGTCCAACATCCGGCTGCAACACTCTTGACGAATTACAATTCCACTGAGTGGCATGAATTCTGTGCAGACATTGATCAAGTTTTCGAAGGGTTAGTCAGTCCAGCCCCGGAATCGTTCCATGTCGTGCATTCACTGATAGCCAGAGTAAATAGGAAGGGTTTGAATGCACAATTCCTTCATGATCTGAATGCCCTGTCTTCCTTCTTGGTCAAACCAAACTATACCATGGAACTGTACAAAGATTCTGGAGTATGGAAGTGGAAGCTTGTCACACAAACACCAGGTAGTGAGCTCAATTTCGGTCATTTGGTTGAGTGCCACGATGCCAAGCCTGAACTACACCATGAATACAGTTTGTTGACATTGTCTCAGATGGCATTGGATCTCGCAACAGAGAGTCAACACAAACGAGAAACTTTTGCTGAGATACATGACCTTGCAAGACAAGCGGAGGTATGTTACCAAGACCATTAATCATACAATGTCACCACACCTCAAATTTCTCTGCTCTTTCATGTAGAAACGATTGTCCTTGACAATAGGGTCAGACTTACGAGGTCCCACCTCCTCCGATGCATGTTTCAACTTTGCCCTTGCCGGAGTACAACACATGGACACCTTGTTTCAATCCCTATGCTGCATTGGTATCCATGAGTTGAAAAGAACTGGATTCAGAGCCTCCTTCCAATCGAAACACGTACTTCATATGGTGGAGAAGTTTGCGGCATCGGATATTCGGGGCAAGTGGGCACTCGAATTGTATCATGTTGCTGGTGTCTGCCTAGAAAGGAAGGGCTTCCATGATGTTGCCCTCATTGAAAGTCTGAAGAATGGAAATTTTGGTTTTCAATCACAAAGGCCGCTGTTGTGGCTTTGGAGGTTTTCGTCGAGACAAAGGAAAATGACTCCACTTGATGCATTTCTGACAAAGTCAACATATGCAAAGAACGTTGAATGGACCAAGATATTCCATGACAGTAGCAAACCTCTTATTGTTGATGTAGGGAGTGGGATGGGTTCGTCATTGCTCAATCTTTCTACAATGAACACAACCGTAGACACTACCACTGATCACTTTGATCGGGATGGTTCCCTGCGTATGTCGTGGTCTGAATACAATTATGCTGGCGCTGATCTAAACCAAGCCATGATCAACTTCGGCATGGGTATCATTTCAAGAGACACAATTTTACGTGAAGGGAGGGTCCATTTCTTTCATCTTTCTGCAGAGGAGTTTTTGTACCAGCTACAACACTATCCTGGGGGAGTTGCACTTATTATGATCAATTTTCCATCTCCCTATCAACTGGAGGCTCAAAATTCTGGCAATTCTCAGCTACCTTCAAAGTATTCGGATCAGTTTATGGTAACAATGAAAGTTCTGCAATTAATTGCTACTCTATTGATGCAGTCAGATCGAACTGCATACTTCCTTTTCCAGACAAAATGTGAGGATGTGGCTGTGCATGTGAAAGATAAATGTCTTGCATTAGGCACATTGGAATGTGTCGTTTGCAAGAATCCAGTGAAAAATGTTGATCATCAGTACGCACAGATGGGCAAAAGACCAAAAAGAGTGGATCAATGGTTAAAAGTGAAATCAACCTCTGAAAGAGCAGAAGGCGACGTGTACTCCTGTATGCCGCTGTTGCCAGAGATTGGTCAGCCAGAAACAGAGTCTCAATGCATACATGACAGCACAGTAGTTCATAGATGTTTGTTTAAACTAAAAACTTGACAATATCTTAAAACAAGAATAATAGTTTTTGAACACATAGCTAGAGAAGAGATATGTGATTGTCAATAGGACTTAGATATGGATTTGCAAAAAAATTACGCAGCATAAGAAACAATGGAAAGTAGGCTATCAAATGTTTGCAAGTGGACACGGTGAAACTTAGGCAAGAAAGAGATATTGAAAGGTATGATTCAATAAAGAGAGGCTAGAATTGAATACAGTTGTCGCGGTAGATATTGGAAGCTACAACTCTTAAGATGTTCTTGAAATGTCATCACTCATGTAAATAGAAATGGACAGCAAATGTTAGGGATTCTATTTTTTTAATATCAGATATTACTCAGTTTTAGAATCATTCTTAGTAAATAGGAGTGTTGTTCAACAAATCTCGAATGAATTTTTGAATGAATTTCTGTCAAAATAACTGTCTCATCAAGAAAGAATGTAGGCGATTGCAATTACCACACAAATAAAATGATGTCAAGAACACATAACTGATTATGCAGAGTGCACTTGCCAACAAAAGTACTCTTTACTGTAATAATAACAGTGCAAACATTATTTGCTAATGGTGACCTCTCTGTCTCCACTGTCTCGTTCAGCGGGTACTTCTGCAGACAGTAGTTCTCCTTCAGCAGATATGCATTTTCAAACACCAGAATTGATAGATGCCAATACTTTCATCATTGGTCCATCTCAACTGAAGTTTAGGTCCATATCTCCAGCCCCTCTGTCTGAAAGGAAAAACTATGTGCAATGCCAGCCATAATTCTCCAACCTGGAAAAGTAATGGAACTGTGTCTGGATTTTTGAGATCAATACACAGTGAAATTGATGACAACTTAACAACCACAACAAAATGTTTTTAGATTCCATTGGCTCTACCACCCAAACGCTGATACTTCATCAAGAACTGATATTGTCTCTTATTAGGTCAACTTATCTTCACCTCTAAATAAGAATCTAATGAGCCAAGTGCTGCCTACGACCAGTTCTTATCTATCGAAAATTCTTCCTTTTGGCAATCTGGAGATGATGATGATGATAACCGCAGTGCTGACATACTTTGGTTGATGTCAGACATTACAAAAGATGTCTACACTCATTGCATTGCAGATATAACTTGAGAACAACTTGCAAGAGCGCACAAGGGAAGTGATAACATGGAATAAAAGTTAACACCCTATAAAGCATCTCCAGGCAGTCCTGAAATCATGTAAGAAACCAATAAGATTTAAGCATCCTCCCTTTTTCTTTGAATGTTCATTAATTGAAAAATTCAAACAGTTGTAAAGCTTTGCTTGAGGGAAAGCAGTTGAGAAGTTCTGAGACTGTATTTGATTCAAACAGAGAATTTGTATGTCTTCTTCTACAGCAAGTTCAAGAGTAATCCACGACATTATAATAACCATGATGTGTAGTAGGCCAATGAGAAAGACTATGAGGTGGATAAAGATGTGGACTCAATTACACAGTTTTAGGGGATTTTGTCAGTTACAACAGGAGGGGTGACATCATCTTGACCAAGACATCGGTACCCGACTACTGTGGGAGTCTTCATTGGTGGCTGGTCAGTCAACTTTCTCTCTAACTAGCTCATGTTGTGACCAATTTTTAGGTACCTGACTACCTTGGGGGTCAGTTTGGCAACTGGTCAGGGTACGTAATGGTACGTAGGCAAAAAATAGATAAATTAAATAAGTTTTCCAGTCAAAATATTTGTATGCTTTTGACCATAGGCTGGGTATCGTACCCGACTACCCAGCAGAAGAACCGGTGGCGGGCAAAAATTTTGGTCTCGGTACTTAACTACTTTGAACCATTGGATTGGTGGTCCATTTTGGTACCCTGGTCTTAGTTAGGGAAATTTGTTAGCATGTCACCCCTCCTGTTACAACCAAGGTTTTTGGAGTGCTGATGATAGAATTCTTGGTAAAATTTCATAAGGCAGTCAAATTGCTTCTGATGCAGTGCCTCCATCTCTATATGGATACAGATACAGCCCATGTATGGCTTTTATTTTGTGGGTCCACATCCACTTGGTATCATCCATGTTAGTCAAAAACAGAAAATTGCTTTCTTTAATCTGAGGAGTGATCAAGGAAAGAGAAATGAATAACTGGTTAATTGTTGGAAAACTTCTTGTGTTCATCTGTTCCTGATTCATGTACAAACTTGTCAAGCGATACCATAGTCTTAATCATTCTAAGATCTAGGATGACAAGTTTTTTTGCAATAATTCTATAAGTATGGTTTGAATAAAACCCATTCAAGTTAATCATAAACACCGTATCATGTATGATATTCACTTGTATCAACATATTTTTACCTTGGGATCTTTTTGAAACCTCCTGATTTATTGAGATGATCATGTTGCATGATAAACAATAATGCACCCACTAAGTATCCTCAGGGTCCCTCTTGTGCAGAAGTATTTTCAGCTGATACATTCATCCCAGGCATAGTTGGCTTTGATTTTCCAAGAACAATTTTGGTCAAACATTTCTCACTTTTCTTCAGAACCAGAACAAGAATATCATCTCGGCTGATAATCATTTTGTTGTATGTGCTGTATGCTTTAAGCTTTAGTACATAATTGAATTGATGTTGACCAAGGTGGTTAGATCTCTTGGAGAGGGAAGACAGAAGTTGTAGCAGAAGAGTGGCAGTGCTGGGGCAACCGTGGAAAATTAGAAGATGGAAGGACTTACAAAAATCCATGTTTTCACGCATATTGAAATCTTAAGTTGCTGGTCATGATTGGAACCAATGTAAACCTCTTTTCAAAAACATGAAAATAGAGGGAAAAATATCGCCCTGGAAATAATATCTGAGACCCGAGATTTGCAGTAGGAATCATGATAGACTCAATCCAATTATAAAAAGCTACCATGAATTTTGCTCTAGAAATTTTAGTGGTGGATGTGGTAGCATCACAGTAGTTGCATTCACTGTGTGTGCCTCATCCTGTAGCTTTACCACAAATATTTTTGGTAGGTTTTATTATGATATGCTTCATTTTTGCAGAAAGACCAAAAGATTGTTATTCCCATAAATTTTGTAATAGGATTTGTTGATATTCCCTAAGAAACTTTCTTTATCCCTAAGAGGCTCAACAGGGATTTTGTGACCCTATCAGGTGTTAGTTGTGTTAAAATTACTGTGTAATGCCCCTTGAAGGTGACTTCAAGATAGGCAAGTATTGCCCAATCAAACTCATATGAAAAATGAAGTTGCATGTGAAACAACCTTTGTCATGAGAAGGGTCATCAGTGTTGCCATTATAGGTTGTCAAAAGGTTTTTATCTCCATAACAAGGGAGATCTTCACAAAAGGATTACCACGGATGTCAAAATGTTGGTACCAAGAATCAAACAGGGTTGTCACAAGGTTGTCAAAAATCATTAGATGAGTCAGAAAATTGAAAACTTGTCAATTTTTGTCATAGAATGCTATCATGTGGCAAGGTTGCCTGTCTTGCAGAATGTCAAACAATCCCACAAGCTGGTCAGCACTAGATTCAAAATGTGGCATGCTACACAGTATTGCAAAAATAGCAAGATGCTGTTGGGAGGCTAATAAAAATCTTGAAGTTGCAAAAGTCACCACAAGTTAGGCTGATCCTTATTTACAATAAATTTTAAAATAAATTTATTTTTGCTCATGAAGGAATAAATTTATTTTACGATTTGGATCCCTCCGTCCTTATTTACACAAGTGACACAACATTTATTTTTCCAAAAAATGATACTACTCTACAATGAACAAAACACTTTTTCTAATGAAATAAATATTATTACTAGTAAAACTACTTATTAGCTAACAGACAGCAATGACGACAATTGACTAGAAAAAACCTTGCTCTCTCCACCTCTGCTCCTCGTTCTTTAGTACCCTGGTTTTGCAGTTTTGCCAAGCTATAATTGGTTTGTTGTTGTGTAAAGGTGTTGATGCCATGTCCGACATGACGCGCCAACATCTCACACCATCGACAAACCCCTCCCCCTCTGAAACAGTCGTCCACCTCCTCTCTCTATTCTTTCATGCCCTGGCAATATTGGTTGTTTGCTGTGTTCTTTTTTCTCCCATGTCTGTCGACATATCCAACAGGGCAGTGTCACCGTCGACCGCTAAAGCCCGCAAAGGTTCTCATCATCACCCCTAGCCAAATCCTCTGATAGAGCCAACCGGGCGGATGTCTTGTTTGCTCCACCATATCTCTGTCTTCTTCCATGTTCCGGTTGTGGCTTTTCTGAAGTGGTTGGTTGTTGTGTAATATTGTTCATGGCAATGATTGACGATTGATGATTCCATGTCTGACATGGCGTCACCGGCCGAAACTGCCAACAGTTCTCAGCATCGACTGAAGCCTCTCCTGCCACCCAACACAGAAAAGAACTACATTAAAGGCATTGATGAGGCGAAGATTTTGTGCAATAAAGGGGACAATAAGCATTCAAAAAATACTTACATTTCCTGAATTGTCTTTTTTCCCTCCAACTTCCCATCAGCTCGGCAGAAATTGTGTAATTCCTCGTAAAACACAGGGAATCTGACCGAACCAAGCGGCAGGATGGTTGAGGGTGATGTTGCAGTGAGGGCGATCATGGCCGACCTGGTGGTGTGACGGTATTCGCCCTGATCGAGGTGAAGCCGCGGCGGCGGCGGAGATCGTCATGGCGACAAACGCCAGATGTAACATGTCTACCTACCTTGTACAAACTGGCACCACCACAGCCTATCACGTAGTTTGTGCAGCGGCTGATCTGGAGGTCTGGCGTCACCAGATTTAGTTGAGAATTTATTTTCAACTAAATTTAAGACAAATTTCGATGAAAATAGTGGCGGGAACGATTTCAACAAAATTTTCAGACTGGTGAAATTTTGTTGAGAGTGGATTTAGTTTAAATAAGGACGGTAGATTAACGAAATGTCAAAGAAAAAATATATTTATTTGAAAATTTATTGTAAATAAGGATCAGCCTTAGCACATGCGATCGCGGATTTCATTTATAATCAGCAATTGCACAATTAATCCATGAATTCAACAAAAATCAGTGACCCCTCCAGAGATCTTGCAGAATAGTACAAGGTCCAAAATATGTATATGAGCAATCCACAATTGCACACATAATCTATCATTGAACAAATAATCAGCAAATCCTCGAATTATTATCTTGTCAAAAATATCCTCTGATTTACTGAACAGCTAATTTGCCAGTATTCACTCTATGCAAGTTTCCTTTCCCTGTTGTTTACATACTTTAGTTATGGGACAGTACAGCAACCGACAATTCTTTCAAAAAAGGAAAAGCCAATCTGCGTTGTTAAAGTTTGTTACCCACGAATCTAAAAAGCATCCAGAACACGCAAGACACGCTATAAGCACGCTGTCTCACGCTATCCTGCTGCCAACTCCTGCCACAGTCCTGCCACTCTACCCCGGGCGATCTGTCGCAAACACGCCCATCTTATAAACCCATCCAAACAATCATCATGGAAGACATCATGACAATAACCCCCCTCGGCGCCGGCCAAGAAGTCGGCCGCTCCTGCCACCTCCTCACCTTCCGCTCCACCACCATCCTCCTAGACTGCGGCATCCACCCGGGCTACGACGGCATGGCCGGTTTGCCCTTCTTCGATCGCGTGGACCCAGAACAAGTGGACGTGCTTCTCATCACGCATTTTCACTTGGATCATGCGGCGAGTTTACCGTATTTTACCGAGCGGACTGGTTTTAAGGGGAGAGTCTTTATGACTCATCCTACCAAGGCGGTGATACGGTTGCTATTGGGCGATTATTTGAAGTTGATGGGGATGAAACGTGGAGGGGTGAAGAGCGAAGATGGTCAGGATTCGGATGTGCTGTATACAGAGGCAGAGTTGCAATCTTGTGTGGACAAGATTGAACTTATTGATTACCATCAAACTATTGATTTGAATCTACCGTCTGGATTGAAGTTCCACGCTCTTAATGCAGGTCATGTCCTGGGTGCTGCCATGTTTTTTATTGAAATTGGAGGAAGGTCGGTCCTATACACTGGGGATTACAGCATGGAGGAAGATCGGCATTTGATGGCAGCAGAATTACCCAGATATCATGCCTCCCCGGATGTACTCATCGTTGAAAGCACATACGGGGTGCAAGTCCATGCCTCGAGGGCTGAACGAGAGGCGCGCTTTACTGGAACCATTGAAAGGATTGTCACCGGGGGAGGAAGGTGTCTCATACCCGTCTTTGCGTTGGGGAGAGCTCAGGAGTTATTGTTGATTCTGGATGAATATTGGCAAGAGCATCCAAATTTGCAATCGGTGCCTATTTATTACGCTTCGAAAATGGCGTCGAGGGCGCTGAGAGTTTATCAGACATATGCAAACATGATGAATGCGAGGATAAGGAGTCAGATGGACTTGGTGAGTGATGCATTCGTATGATAACTATTTTTACGTGTATTCTTGGAATCCATGCATCTCAACTATACATCTCCGTCTTTGCCCAGGGAAATCCATTTCATTTCTCTCACATTCGAAATCTGAAGTCAATTGATGTGAACAATTTTGACGACAGAGGCCCCAGCGTGGTCTTCGCCAGTCCAGGAATGTTACAAAGTGGAGTGAGTCGTCAACTATTCGATCGATGGGCCGGTGATCCCAAGAATGGAGTCATGCTTGCTGGTTACGCTGTGGAACACACGTTGGCCAAAGAGATTATGAGCCAACCCAAAGAAGTTGTTACGATGGAAGGGCGGAGACAACCTCTGAATTGCTTGGTAGACTACGTCAGGTAAGATGCCATGCGTTAGATAATTGTACAAGTCTTTTGTCCCATACGGCATCTCATGCAAATTTGCATTCTTTTCTTCTCGTATTACAATGCCAGCTTTTCTGCTCATGTTGATTTTGTTCAGAATAGAGATTTCATTTCTTCTGTAAACCCACGAAATATTATTTTGGTGCATGGAGCGAAGGAAGAGATGGGTCGGTTGAAGGGTGCTTTGATGTTGCACTACAATAAACTTCCAGAGGTATGCTTCGGTTAGATTGTTCTGGATCTTTCTGCTCGTACTTTCGTCATCTGAATTGTTTATTTTGTTCCTTCGCCACTTGCCATTTGCAATAAAGAACAAACGGCCAACAATTGCAATGCCCCCGAACGAAGTGGATGTCAAACTTATTTTTACCCGCCGTCGTTCCGCCAAAGTAATGGGAAAGCTTGCAGAAAGACAACCAATAAAAGAAGATGAAGAGGATGAAGTAATGAAAGACGAAAAAAGTCCAATCCACAAAGTCGCCGAGCCACGAGAAGGAGATTCCGTCCGCGGTATTCTAGTAACACAACAAAACTCATCGAAGATTGTATCTCCCGAGGATTTAGCAACTTATACACCGTTGCGCACTGGATCTGTATCATCGAGATTACATGTCCCGTATATTGGTAAGGTAGAGACGCTGAGACTGTTTCTTAATGAAATGTTCCGTGGGGTGGATGAAACAACGTCTGCCCAAGATGAGAAAAACAGCGAGGATGAAGAGGCTGGGATAGATGACATTGTCACCTTCAGCTTGCATGGAGGTCAGGTAGGTATTGATTGATCTCGTGCGATGTTTGCTTTGATTCAAGTTTTTGACAATAATTCTTTTCCTTTTATGCTGCCAAAAAACAAGGTCAATGTTACCGTTGGCAAGACTGAAGGGGTTGCAACAGTGGAATGGGACTGTAGTCCTGTTGGCGATGTTAGTAAGTTTTGCTATCGGAATATCTGTGACGTTTTTTTTCTCTAGAGACATCACTCACCAACATTCTATGCCGTTACAGTTGCCGATTCCTTGGTGGCTCTCATAATGCATGCCCAAAGCAGTGCAGCATCAATTCGACTCTCTGGACGACCTTGCAATCACAGACGAAAGAAATTACGGGAAGGAGGTGATGACAACATTGACCCCCAAAAAGCCATGGAAGAGCATTTACGCGCAATGCATCATGCACTCACGGATCAATTTTTATCTGTGGAGGCCACATACGA
Organism: Cyclotella cryptica; assembly: GCA_013187285.1. Taxonomy (NCBI): domain Eukaryota; phylum Bacillariophyta; class Thalassiosirophyceae; order Thalassiosirales; family Thalassiosiraceae; genus Cyclotella; species Cyclotella cryptica. The sequence continues at coordinate 386,879 of JABMIG010000055.1, forward strand.
AGCGAGGAAGGGAACCTTTGAAATAACAATTGATGCCAACAGCAGCAGTAGCGAAGATGCGGGAGAAGAGGAAAGTCAAGCACTGGTTTGCACAGCAACTGTTTTGTTTGAAAATGATTTGGATGACATTGCTAAAATTACAGTGGAATGTGATGATGAAAAGTTGGCCGCGAATGTTAGGGATTGTCTTCAAAACATTGCGATTGCATCAGCACCGATCGTAATTGATTAGACTGCGGCTGTGTTGTGCGCTATACCTTTCATTACGGCGACGTTCATTAACTCAAGCAGTGTTGAGTACATAATGCTTCCCAACTTACATGATTCGTTGGCATACCATTTCACTAGCTTTAATGATTTTCGTCAAGTTATACATGGCATACCTATTATATCTCTAGAGAGGTAGAAAGACAATTAACACTGTAAATACTAACGTGTCGTTTGGCATCGTCGTTTATATGGAGTACAAGTATCATACACCTATCATACACGAACAAGAAGGTACCATATTGTACCATACGAGCAGTTATGAGCTATCTTGTTTCGAACTGTTCATGAATGAAGTAACGGATGCCGACGATATGACAGAGAGCAATCATGACACTATCTTTTACAAGAAGCAACAATTATTTCCCGCCGCCGTGAAGGACAAACAAATTCTTGCCTTACAAATCCACGAATTCAAATCATCACCTTCATCTCTCCGAATCTCCGCATCACAGGTATCAGCGCTCGTCGGTCTCCATCCCTATCAAAATCTCCCCCAACTCCTCTGCGACTTCGTATACCAATCCTACCTCGGACAACAACTTCTCCAACAAGATGCTTCCGCGTTGGGATTCTCCCTCGTGGACGCCAAAACTCACGAACAGGAGCAAATGATCGCTCTTGCCACGGCGGCCTCGAAAGAAACCAAACAATTGATCCAGCAAGTGCTCGAGGTATCCTCCGGCAAACGGAAACTGCAATCGGTCGATCAAGTCCAATCCATTCAAAAGAAAATTGCCACACAGGCCAAAGATGCTCAGAGGGCGGGGAAAATGTCTCAACGGCAAGTGGAGTTGTTGGTGGAAGCATCTCGGGGGCATGTCAGTACAGGATTCGGAACCTGTCACGAAGAGGAGGCATTGGATGTTTACGAGAAGCGGGTGGGTTGTACCGTCAGAGAGAGGAATGAAGATTTGATGGAGTGGAAGTTTGAACGATTGGTTTCGATGGAGGTTGAAACGGGTGTCACGGCTGTCCCGATGGGAAAGGCGAAGCGGAGAAGGGGCTGGATGTCGTTCAAACAAAAAGAACAACAACTTTCTGAAAACGATGTGGAAAGTGGGGTTAAGTCAAAGTCGGATGATGTAAGCATTTGCAAAAATGAAGGTGCCAAGTCTGAACCGTCGCAATCCATTGAAGAAAACAGTCTGAATAGCAGTGACAAGGAAATAATAGTAATTGACGATGAGGAAGGAGACCAAGTTGAATCTCAGCCATTGAAACGACCATTCTTTAAGATTGTAGGCTGTGTCGATGGGATTCGCGATGAGGTGTACATGGACACTCCTGTTGCAACTGATTCCGTTGATCATTCGAACAGCAATGATGAGATTTCTCAACCAACTCAGGTTGAGAAGGGTGAATTCTCCGATGACGAAGTGGACCAAGCGATTGCAGTTTATTCGACTCCTAAAAATAAGGACAGTCAACACAAACGCAACTGCAATATCAGCTCTGCCGACACTGAAAACTTTTCTGACGATGAGTGTGAAATGACACTTCGACCAATAGTCGTGGAATGCAAACATCGAATGAGGAAGGCTCTAATCCCTCCTCCACTTTATGATCAAATACAGACATGTTTATACTGTCAGATGTATGAAGTGGAAGAGGCGGACTTGATCCAAGTCGTCAGGCACCAAAATGTCGTGGAGAGCAAAGGGAAGAAAAATGAAACGAATTACTCCAATGGCACTTCTACTGACAACAACAAGCATATAGAAATAACAATTTCTCGCATAACACTGGACGACCCCATTCACAATCACAAACATCATTGGAATGTCACCATATTGCCTCGGCTGGCATCGTTTGTCGATGCGGTTTATAATGTACGTAGAGACGACACAAAACGATATCGATTGTTGATGGCATTGGCTACGCAGCAAGACGAGGACGATGCGAATGCCGCGGAGGAGGCATGGAAAATCCTTTGGGATGAATGTCCTTGGTTGATACATTGTGATACATCGTTTGGAAGAAGGCGAATAACAAAGTAATGAATACGTTTAATTTTCATGCCATTGATCCGAAGTCTCATTAATATATGAAGTTTTAAATTGTCAGGAAATGCAGGGAACGAATGAAAGTAAAGTATTGCACAATCCACAGAAGCCTTCTGGTGAAACATTTGTTGTTGCTGTATTTCTCACAACCGCAAGCGAAGAATTATTCACGACCAAATCACATCAATCAATTCTTCCCATACCCCCCATGAGTTGTCGAAAACAAAACATGCAACTTCTTCCACCGCCTCAACTCCCCCTCATCCACCCTCAACCTCATTCTACCCCCCACACTCTCTGTCTCCATCTCCACCGCACTCAAAATCTGCGCCTCCGCCGCCTCCTCACCCTCGCCCCCGCACTTGTCAAACATTCGCGCCAACCTCTTCTGAAATTTTTGCGCATGCGTCCGAACTTGCACGACGGTACGGGTCTGTACGGCCGCCGCCACCTTTTTCCATTCTTTTCCGTAGGTTTCTAGGGCGTGGATGAATCGTTCTTGTTCGTCGCGCGTCCAGCGTCCGGTTTGTTCTTGGCCAGTGGGGACTATGCCTTGTGTTGGTTGCGGGGCGACGGTGGTGGATGGTGTGGCGGCGATTGAGGTGGGTTGTGGGGGGGAGGAGGAGGTGGCGTCATTGCAGGGCGAGGCGGAGGCGGCGATGGCTTCGTCGATGACTTCGGATATGGCTTGTTCTTCGGCTTCATCCTCGTGTTGTTGTTGTTGGTGTTCTTCGTCGTGTTGTTGTTCTTGTGTTGGCAGAGGCGGTTGTTCGATACGGTTCTCATCCGAGGGTGCATCGCTCTCAGGGAGAGTAGTTACGAGGGAAGTGTCCGGCGCTTCGTTGATTGCCGGGACCAGAGGCCCGCTCTGTTCATCGGAGTTCACTTCTTCCTTCATCTCTTGTAGAAGTGAGTTCATGGGGAAATAATGTGATGCAAGGAAAAAATTGGCTGTCGGGTCGTCATGTTTCCAGCGCTACTAAGAGTCAAAATCAACTTAACTAAAAATATCGTCATGTTTCCAGCGCTACTAAGAGTCAAAATCAACTTAACTAAAAATAACTAAAAACAACTAAAAATGTTCTGAATTGAAGTCGAACAAAAATTCGAATTGCAAACACCGGTGTTTCGATACCGTACCTCTAGATCAATAAAATTTCGATGTATCCTACGACTACTTCTACGAATTCCCTCTGTGACATAAAGTACACCTGATGTAAAAAATACATCGAAATTAGTAATACGTCGAATCTGTGTCCCATATCAAATCAGTGATGATCGCGGTGCATCGGGATGTATGTAAAAAATATTTTAATTTGTATGTATATTTATGACGGCTAAAAACAAAAGGAGCACTCCTGCTCTGTCTGTCGTCCGTGATACGGACGAAAATGACGTCATAATTATTAGTATGGCTAATTTTCAGATATGGACATCAAACATACACTTGCGACGAGATCTTTCTCATGGTTGTGCTTTCCGTTTCCGTCAGGCGATGAATTCAAAAGATGCCATTCTATTCACCGTCAATGTGATGACAATCAGAATTTTTAGTACCCTAATAGGCAATTGTAGGGGAAGGGTATGGTTGGTACCCCCAAAAAAATCCAAAAGTACAGTACAGATGTCATACAAAAGCTGCTGAGCACACACAAAACGGCACAACAAACCAATCCACGACAACACCAATCTGACAACGGGAACGGCAATCCGCGCACGTGAATCTTCATTGTCCAGAATCGGTGCGCATCTTTCACCCTACCGTTGACAAAGTAGTGTCACTGTCCTCTGGTGACGTGAAATTTGCAATCGCGATGCCACATCCAAAGAAGGAATGCGACGCGGACGACGCGAGTTACGTCCCATCATCCGATGAAGAGGGGGGCGCGCTGAAAAGTCCCACGTCGTCCTATCTAGCTTCTGACTACAGCTCAGAAGAAGATGAAGAAGATGTCGAAGATGTCGAAGATCAAGATCGCGCAGTTTCTGAACCTCCAAAGAAGCGCGGGAAGAAGTTGGCTGTACACTCCCACATGTTCAATGTGATGAAGCGACAGTCCAAGAAGAAGCCAGTCGTGTCTTTGCGCTCAGCCTGTACTGAGCTTCTCAATTACCTTGAGTCGCTTGGTCAGGAATCCAAGTGCAAGAGAATCATCGGTTCTGGGCCACTTTCATGCAACTGTTTGAGTATCCTGAAGGACAATCCAACCTTTGTGGAGGCAATTGGTGGCTTCCTCCTGAAATGGTTAGACATGCCCAAGGTGGATCAGGATCAACACCTGTTGACTAGCTACCTCTATGCGGAGGCAGCCAAGAAGAGTGTAGGGAAAGTTCCTAAGGGCACTTTCTTCTATCAAATCCCTATCGACGGTTGTGCCTGTAACGACAAAGAGGCCGGCCTTACGAGTCTTCGCAACCATCGCATTTGCTACCATGCTTTTGCTCGCCTCCACAGTGTTGCACGAAAGCGCTGGCAGCGCATTCAATCCGTTGTGTTGACTTCTTCAATTGCCCAACCCCATGGCAACAAAGGCAACAAGAATGCCTCTGTATCACCAGAGTTGCGTCAGAATCTTATCTCCCACTTCGACGAGTTGAAGTCTTTGGCACAGGCTGAGCCAACTGGAACAAGGATTGTGAGGGCTACCGTTGGAGGAACTGCTTCGATTCGTGGAAATCCAGATGTTGAGGATGTGTACCTACCTGCATCAAAAGGAAGAAGGCCGTGCTACTACCGGTACTGTCGAGATTATGGGTGGTCATGTCATAATCGTGGCAAGCAGTTAAAATATACTTGGGTTGGTGATGGTCCGGAACCAGTGAGGAGTCATTCCATAGTGAACTTCCCAACGTACTACTACTTTTGGCTCGGGAACTACCCCAACCTCAAGGTACGAACTCAAGCGGAGGACATCTGCACTTTCTGCTGGCAATTCGCTAATCGTCAGAAATACCGACTCAACACTGCTTCTCTTTTCCAAATTGCACAAGGTACATCAGGAGGAGGAGGAACAGGAGAACAATCTGATGGTGATTCAGGACGAGACAAATCAGCCGGAAATGATGACGGAAGGATTGAAAGTGTCAGCAACTCCATCGATGGAGATAACAGCGGCGGTGACCCCCTCAGTGCGCAGATCTCCCAGGAGAAAGACAAAGAAGAGTCAGGAGAGGGTGGTGACGGCAAAGAGGTCCCTGCGATTGATTCCACACAATTCACTTTGACGGAGGCAGGCAATGTGGATGTGAATGAAACGGAGCAAATGTTAATGAGAGCTGCACTTCATGTCAAGAGAGCAGATACCCAGAGGGAAGGGTACAAGTTAGCGGAACAACAATGCAAAACTGATAAACTAAACAACCTTCCTCATTCAGAAACAACTTATTGTTTTGTAGTGGATTTTGGGCAAAATATGGAGTGTCCTTCTTTAACGAAGAACAACCTGGCATGACCTACTATTTTTCTCCGTTGACAGTGAACAACCTTGGCATTGTCAATCATGGCCATGCCAAAGAAGACGGCACTGTAGGTGTTCACATGCATTGTCATGTATACCATGAGGGCGTTGGGAAGAAAGGAGCCGACAACGTTGCATCGCTCATTGTAAAAACACTCACTTCGGCGAACATCATCCGTGAAGATGAACGAGGGAAGAAGCTGACAATAGTATTCAACAATTGCACTGGCCAGAACAAAAACAATACTGTCCTTAAGTTGGTTCCTTTCTTGGTCGAGCTAGGATATTTTGAAGAGGTTGTGTTCCATTTTCTGGTTGTTGGACATACAAAGAATGCATGTGATAGGTACTTCAACCAATTGAAGCGCCTTCACCGGAAGACTAACTCTTACACAATGAAGGAGCTTTGTCAGAATCTGAGGGATTGTGAGGATATAACAATATACGAAACAGAAACAACTGATTTTGAGAATTGGGGGAAGTACTTAGGGTTATTCTACAAAGACTACCAGAGGATGATTCTACAAAATCACATTTTAGGTGTGCTAGTTCCATGGTACATTCTAACAAAGTAATCGTGGAATTCAGACAGAGTTTGTTGCCAGATGACGCTCCAGTTTGCATGAATATCATGAAAACAAATTACCCACACAGAAGTGAATATGTCGACATAATGGCGGCATTTGCTGCACGCCCACAAATCATGAGAGATCACCCAAAAGAACCTATCTCATCCAGAGGAATTAATCCTTACAAACAGTACGAATTGTTTTCCAAGTACAGGCAGATGATTTCAATTGAAGCACAGTCTGACCCAATTTACAAGGAGCCTGATGAGGAGGTACTCAAAAAAGTTAAAACAGAAAAGGGGATGAGGAAAAAATTCAGAGAGGATCTTGGTGAGATGAAGCAATACGCAATTTTGGAAGGAGATCTACAAGCTGCTAGGGTGAAGAGAGATGGCCAGGATAAGGCATTGCATCTGTTGGAAAGCTTTGCAGGGATGAGTAAGAAATAAGGAGTGAGGGGATTCTAGCAATGTGCAATATGGATTCATTTTAATAATAATTTGTCGAGTTGAGTACTCACTTGACACCAGAACCTCTTGTTTTCATGCTGTATGTTGTAATCATGGAAGGGGAAGGGAACACACATTGCAGTTCTTCTGGTGGGACGGACATCACACGAGACTAATACGGATGCGCACGCATGTACAGTTCTCATGAGACAGCCATAATGAGTGTGCAGTTCTTGGAGACGGATTCACGAGAAGCACGCTTATGAAGCCAGCCTTCTCAAGCTTCGCGCTGCGGGGAGTACTGTTGTGTCGTGTTGTGTTGCGGAGCGTTACGTTGAGTGACCTTGCCTCGCGTCGCAACGAGATGCAAGTGTTACGATGTCATGTTGTGCTTTGACGTTCGGTTCGGTTGTGTTGCTATGGGGGTGTTGTGCGGTGTGATGCAGAGTGGTGCTGACAATTTCTTTCTTTTCAGAATATCTCATCAACTTGTTTTTCCGAACGAGCCGTCTGTCTGGCTAGGTATCATGATACCTCTAGGATACCCAGTGCTCCTATTGTTTCTAGCCGTCATATTTTACATCGCTACTTTTCTACATACTGATAAAGTATAGTATATCCTACATGCTGTAGGATTCGCAAACTATCGTACCATATGTATGGTAATATTGGTGGGCAAACACGCTCACGAGACAAACATCAGCAGCCGCTGCAAGATGTTTTGGCAGTAGATGTTATTTATGCTGGAAGCTGATGTTTAATGGAGTTATTTGAAACCTACTGGTCCTGGTCAGTACAAAATAGGAACATATATATTCTCGTCAAGTTAACAGAACCATTATTGTAAATTATATACATCCTTAATTGTTGAACCGTTAATAGGCTAAAAAATATTATGTATTTTCATTATTTTTAAATAATTGGAGAATTTTGACCGTTAATAGGCTAATAATTATTATTTATTTTCATTGTGGTAAAATTATCATGGCTCGTAAAAAATTATTATTGTGGGATACTTCCATAGTCGTAAAAAAATTATTATTGTGTGTTTCATAAGCTAAAAAAATTAACGCTCAAATCATTATGATAAAATAATCGTGGCTCTTAAAAATTATTATAGTGGGTTACTTCCGTAGTCATAAAAAATTTAATGGGAATGGCTGAAAAGATATTGTATACACATATAATCGTTAGGAATTTTTAAATTGTTAATAGGTATGGCATCACTACATTCAGGTGTCATCATGTCACGAAGTTCTTGTAGGCAGTGTAGAGTGTTTGCTGCACTTTTATTCTCAATATATGGTTTATGGTGTCACGAACTCCAGGTATCATGTGTCACGAAGTTCTTGTTTGGCGTGCAGATTGTTTGCTGCACTTTTATTTAGTTTGCTTTGAGCACTCTTGCGTTTTGTATGAATTGAGCTCTCTCGTGTTTTGTATGAATGTTCACCCCGGTAGAGATGGTATGAGTTTAAGTGTAGTCGTGACGCGTGACATTTCTTCCTAATGCATATCAAGTAAGAACATCACATGCTGCGTCAACACTCACCCACCATGACGATTTCCGCCGCATCATCAGAATTCAGCCTACCACACAAAGACCATCGCAGATATTTAACTTCCACCACCGCACAATCCATGGGCACATCCACGACAACAATATCCCTAGTGCGATCGCCTCAATTCAGGGTATTCTGGGAGAACGAATCCCTCCACCACCACGCCAAATTCGTTACATTTTTTGACCCGACACGACGTGACGAGAATTCACTATTGCTATTGGCAAGTTGTTTGAAAGACAATTTCACTATTTTATTGATCTACATTGCTGCCTCATGAATTGTGTTGTCTTCTTCTCCTCTGGCTTCCTCCATGTTGTCCTGTGACACAAGAATTTCAGTAAGAGGTGACATAGACATAATATCCGAATGATTAGGTGAGTCGTCTGCCTCCTCCAACTTTTGCTTCAACACGTTCCTCTTCTCCTTGCTCATGTTTTGATTATATTCCCCATCTGCCTCTCAATCAAGCATTGATGTCTTGCTAAAGCAGTGTCTCTCATTGTCACTCCCCGATTGGTGAGTTTATTTCATTCTTCTTCTTTTCAACAGGCCATCCCTCCATTATGGGGGCATCTGCTCCATTTTGCAACACATCCTTCCACTTGCCTACTAACTCATTCTTTTTCAATCCAGTTACTTTATTTTTTAATATTGCAGGAGTACTTTCAACTTTTGAATACATAGTTCTCAACACTCTTGGCTTGGACCAAAATGGTGCGAGGCTCTTGTTCAATATTGTTGCTTTTCAATGCCACCTCCTCCTTATTCATCAACTCCGTCTTCCTCCTGTCATTATTTCGCTTAGCTACCCCAAAAAATGCATTATGTGTAGTGGGTAAACGGTGAAGAGATTACGAGTGCTGCAGAGAAAGATGTGTCGCAGTTGATTTGCATTCCGAGCGTTGCATTGACTGGATGCTGGTAAACTTGAAGACATGAGAGTGTGATCTGATGTCTTTCGTCGACGTGAGGTTTTAAGTTTTAGTGACTAAGAATCATCATGATTCATAATTGAAATTGCTCCGAAACTATGAATGAAATTTACTATTATTCTATAGAAATTTTAATCTCAAACTAGATGTTATGAATCAATTAAACTATCTGGATTTAGTGCCTCAGCGATAAATAGTCCAGATGTTCCTTGACGACCAGCACAGCCTTTTGACCATGGCCTTCAGCTCCACTTCATCTCTTGGCATGTGTGGAGTGCAGGGATATAGTGTTGACACGGGTTACATCAGACACAGATTAATTTATAACACATGTAACACGATCAAACAACCGGACGGAGATGATTTTCACGCGCACATGCAACTTGGATGCAAAATTTGAAGACCAACATGATGTCATAGAACCACCATGTCATACATCAAAATGAAGCGTGAAAAGTGAGGAGTTGCAGTATTTTCATGCAAAAATGACTTGCGAGCCACCTGGAAAAAGTTATGATTCCTTGAAGAAAAGAGACGAGAATTAATATTTTTTTGTTACAAAACGGGGTGCGTCAAGACTACACTTAAACTCCTCTGGTGTATGGTATCGTATCGTACCATACCGTACCGTACGATATGGTCGAGTGACGACTGCCAAAATCTTGCATGATTAATTGGTGGGCAGGCGGGCAATTGTGGGGCAATATAAAAAGTGACCGGTATGATAGGAATTAATATAAATCTACCTGATGTATTTTTTACATCGAAATTCAATGCAAGAGGAGGTATAATATGGCTATACAGTACAGCTTGGAGATGCTTTTTCCTGCCTCCTATGATAATTAGTGACTACCTTTATTTTTTAAAACATTTAAGATATTTGCTAATGACCATAAAAAATTACACGGCAACCATGGGATTCGCCGCCCAAAATGTAAATGCAGTGGACTCCAATTATCGAGTGCAGGAGTGTGACCTAAAGAGCTTCATCGCATCTACAACACCTGTAGATGCGATACAACCCTTTAGGTCACGCTTCTGCACTCGAAAATTGGGGAACGGAACTGTCCAATTGGAGTGTGGGGGGTACGGTTGTGTACTTTTTTGGAGCAGGAAAAAGCAAACATCACATACACCACCTACTAAATGCCTCCTCGTAGCACATACACCGGACCTACTACCACAAGCTCCCGCTTGCATGTCACCAACCACCCCCACCATGGTCACATTCCCCCCTCTCTCTCTATCCAACTACCCCGCTTCAACGTCTTCTAACACACCGCACCGCTCCTACCTCCCGGCTGTCTCAGGCCTCGTTCTCCGCACTTGAAACCACAGTCAGCAAACGTATCCGGAGAGATTCCCTATTTGCTCTCGAAATTGAAGGGCTCCTTTACGCCAACCTCCACCGGCTTTCTCCCCCCATCTCTCGTGGCGCCGCCGCCGCCGTCACCCCCTTCACACCGTGGCGCGACCCTTCCTTCCCTCTCCGTGCTACCCGCCGTTCCCCACGGGAATCGCTGTCACTGAAAACTGGTATTCGCACATGAGCCTGCCCTGACGAGCCATTCAACGCGCCGACACAGCTCTTGAACTTCCACAGCCACTCAGCCAGCACATCGTTGCCACCGCCACCATCCCAACACACAACTACGATAAACAGCCCGAATTCCAGATTCCAGGTTGATGAGTACTTCCGCCCCACCAGAACTCTCCCAGACTGTCCACGATGTTGACATGGAGGGAGTTACTCCCCTCTGGACCTCTGGAAATAAACAAGCTGCTGTCAGCTTGCCAGCAGTTTCTCCCCCTTGCCCAGCACCCTTCTCAAACCCTTCTAACGAGATACCTGAGGAAATAGAAGCCACTAGTTTAAAGCCTTCCTGTCTCGAAGACAAGTTCGAAATGCCCCCCAAAAAGAAGGCTTCTTCCACCTCTCCCCTTGCCGCAAAACATCAAGAGCAAATCCAAATTGATTTACTGGACTCGGAAGTGTACAATGAGCTCATGGCTGACTCCCCACCTCCCACCTCGGGTGAAGTACTACCATACGAATTCGACGACGAAGATGATTCTACAACAACACTGCTGTTACAGATCAATGTCTTCAAACTCGAAGAAGTCCCCCGTCAAAAAGCACTAAAATGCAAGCTCCAGGACCACTCCCAGGCCCATCCCAAATGGGGCCCCTTCAAATTAGCCACGGTGGAATCTCCCGCAGAGGGAATCATGGTACCCAACGCCAAGGGGAAGAAAGCACACCTCTTTTCCCGTCAGGAATACCTCCTCCATACTCCAGGCTTATCCTTCACCACCAAGGATACGACAACTTATACACTCCTTTGCTATTTGGGTCCTCTGATGGTAGTCGAACAGATTTTTGCGGCAAGACAATCAAAAGCGATTCCAGCAGGCAACTGTGGCCCGTTCCGGTTGGCTAGACATGATAAGAACACACGAATAATTTGCATTCTCTATGGTGAAGATATTATGTACTCATTTGACTTTACCATGTCTCCTAGGCCAGCAAACGAGGACTCTGCTCCCACTGGACAGCAATGCTCGGGTATTCTCCTCCGCCGCCTAGCTCTCCTCAAGCCTCTGTCCAAGTCAAACAACTTCACTAACAGGTTTGCTCCACTAGCGGATGAAGTGAGTCCTACTGTCAACCAACTGGAACCATCCACACTTCCTGCTCCCGGGACACGGAGCCAGAAGAATCCTAGCCAGTCCGTGAGGATCCATCTTGACGAACACGAAGACAATTGAGATGACGATAGCTCTACTGACGCATGGGCAGACCTCGAGCAGGACGAGAACATGGGGGGCAGTTTAACTCCACCGAACCCGGACAAATCAGCAGGTGACATAACTCCAAATGCACGCCCCAACCCCCTCCCTCCCGAGTGCCCCGTCAAGATTAGGCTGACTTCGCATGTCCCAGAATGGAAAGATGATGACTCTGACGGCAAGGCCGCTTGTTCCGGCGATGAAAAGAGCCCCCCTAAAAGGAATTTGCATGACATCGCCTCCACGCCCTCCACAATTAATTCAACGGCGACATCTTCCACTTTCTCCACCCTCTCGAACCCTTCCATGATGATTGAACCCGGGAGCGGTCAAACACTTCTGTCAGTAGAAATACAGTTACAACCGGATAAGGAACATCTCCCCATGATGCTTGAGGAAATGAAAAACCTACTGGCATACGTCCAGGTACTTGACCCATCCGCAGCCTTCGTGTCCCGGGACTTAAATCTGACAACACCCCCCTCCCGAACCTAGACTCTGTCAACAGCCCACACTGGCCTGTTAAGTACGCAGCAGTATTAGGATGGTTTCGGTCCTCAACGGGTTACGTGTTCAAGCAAAACCCGGTAACAGAGACCCAACTCAAAAATCAACTCGAGACTAGACGTAATCGAATGTCAGCAGATGACACTGATCCTAAAAGCCGCAAGCAGAAGAAAACCAATGAAAAGGAAGATAGAGGGCCCACTTCCGTCTACGTCACGGTCAACCTCTTTTCGAGCATTGGCGACGTAAAACTGCTCATCGAGTTGATGAATATTGATTTGCGGCAATCCAATATCAGGGTTACAGTCAAGGCACTACAATGTTGGGAGTCCCATTCAAAGAAGATGCTGTGCAGCGTACAGAGTGGTCTCTGCATCGCTGGCATCAAACAGCTCCTCCTCAACCGGTTAAAGGACACCGAGAAAAAGCTATGTCGACATGGGCGTCTGGACACCCTGGAGTGGTACGATAAACAACTTCCCGAGATCAACGTAACATTTCGAACCATCAGGGAGCTGCGGTTGCCCAATGACCCCGCGGAACGTGAGCAATTGTCGTTTGACCCTTTCCCCCGCACGAGCAAGTTTGCCTATTTTTTGGAAGCAAGTGATGCCGCCTGGTGCAGAATTGAACCGCTCTTACAGCTCATGATTAAAACGAATGACCTGACTTCTACTTTCGGCCCCTCTGCCTGTATCATGGAGGTCCCCGAACCGAACCCAAAGATCGAAAAAGTCCGAGCCCATCACCAACACGGCCGCATCAGCATGGGATACAACCTAGCTACCACAATTATTGAATGTGGCGACGTTCAATTATACGATTATGAGGTCAAAGTTTGAATGGAGACTGTGGAAGTATTGGATGAGACGGGGGTCGGAACTGGAACTTACATCACCCCAAAACCTCCGTACGCACGGACCACGGTCCGAAAAGAGCTCCAGCGTATCCGGTTTAATGGGGACCAGATCTTCCATACTGCCGTAATGATTGGTCAAGGTCCAGAAACGGGGATGTCGAGCGTAGTGGTAGCTTATGACCCACATAGCACTCTCTACAAAGAAAAATATGAGTTTGCACGCAAAACTGTCGCCAACCTGGCATGCTTCATGTTCCATTGGCTCAAGCAATGTGGCTACTCGGAGAGTACGAGATCGCTCCTTATGCGGTCTTTTTATGTGGAAAAGGCACAACTAGCCCCCCAGTCCTTGTGGGACCCGACGACACTCACAGCCACCTCTCACTTTGCTACGAAGTCGGATACATACCTCACCGACAACGCCAAGTATGACCCATACCTTCGTCAGAATCTCAACAACTCGGGCAACGGGACCACTCTTGTCGAAATGACTGACACGGTAAGAAGAGGTTTGTTAAAGAGCCTTGGCTATAAGCCAGGAGAAAAAGCATGCGACGTGGGGAGTAGAGTTAGCGGTGTTTCCAACCTCACCGGTGAGGCCACCGCGACTGGCGCATCCACCGTAAACTCAGAAACTACGCAAAACCGGTTTCTCCGCACCAATGAGTATGCCAAGCAATTAGCGGACTCGAAGGAGAAGAACGCAGAGCAGGCGGCACAGATTAATGAACTAAAAATGCAGATGCAGCGACTAACCGATCTGTTCGCTGGGATTTCACCCCAGCAGCCCCCTTAGTGGAAGCGGAGCCACCCGACCCCAGGATCCGGGGAGTGGTGTGGCTCCGCAGGGATCGTGATAACCCACCGTCTCCCATCCCATTTGGACACTGTGGGAAGGGACTGCGATTCAAGTGTCCACGGAAGTGGTTCCTCTGCCAGGGTGGGAACCAATATTCCGTCTACTAACCCGACCAATGGTACCGGACTCAGGGAGGGTCCAGCTGCCGGTATCAATGAGAACAATAGCAGCACGGGGGCATCAGGGGATATTAGCTTAGGCGGTACGAGCAGACGTACAAGACATCAGCAATGTCAAGACCAGTGGCGTACGACTGCACAACATTCACATTTAAAACACAAATACAGATCATTTCTCCAAGGATATAGGTCCTTTCGTAAATCATGCATTGGCAAATAATCGGACATCGAAGCAGCTATACGGGACAATTGCCCAGTGCAGGACAAACCTACTTATGGGGTCACTCCTGCCCAAATAGAAGGGACGAGGCTGGATAGGGCACGGGAGATGGAAGTTCTCGAAATGCAGCGCACAATTGAACTTTTGCAAGATGGAGGAGAGGGCTACCTCCCAGAACGGAAGTCGTCTGGTTGGGTTCGGTTGATGTTCGAAAACTGGAACAGCCTCGGTGTGTTCACGCAATCATGGAAAACTGATCGCTTGAAATACCTGATAAAGAATCTGAATATCGACATAGTAGCAGGATGTGAGTTGCAGTGTGACTGGAATTTTTGCGACCCACATTCCAGGTTCACAGAATTGCTCGCAACTGGACAAGCTATTAAAGGCTTAGCTTCACACAACCGAAACGAACACATCCAACGTGAGCAAAGGGGAGGCACTGCTGTGGCAGCGTTGGGCAGGATCTCAGATCTTGTCACAGAAGTGGGGTCGGATTCGACGGGGCTCAGACGTTGGACCTGGCTTAAATTAAGTGGGAGGGGGCAGAGCACTAGAATCGTCTGCGGGTACCTCCCATTTAAACCCTGGAGAGCATCAAGAGGCCGCACAGTATGGGATCAACACAAACGGTATTTTGAGTCGAAGGGCGATATGCACTACCCCTCTACCATTTTTGTTGAAGACCTCACCACACTCATCCTGGAATGGCGAAGGGCAGAAGAGGAGGTGGTACTTGCAATTGATGCCAACCAAAACGTGTACGAGGGCCAACTTGCTATGGCGCTCTCCACTACCTGTCAGATGACATGCCTGCTAGAACCTATTCTAGGAACGCGGGTACCCAACTCACATTTCAGGGGCACCAGTGCCATTAGCACTCTTTACGGTACCCCAGGGTTAGTCTCCAACAACGCCATGTGTTACCCACACTGGTATGGCATGGGCGACCACAGAGTGTTCGTCGTTGAGCTCAGCGCAGCTTCCTTGTTTGGGGGTGAATTCCCTACTATTGCCACCCCAATGGCCTGAACATTAAATTGTAAGATCTCCTGGATACGGTCCCAGTATCGCCAAAGATTGCATGTACTCGCGCTTTGACATATTATGCGAGAAAAGCTGGAACGTCTAGAATTGGCTAGAGGACTAGTGCCCTCTGACTTCCTCCACTCGAAACACAACGCCTGGGATAAGGAGTGGGGAGATTTTATGATAGCCTTTGAAGCCACCTGTAATAAGTTCAAGAGTTGCGCCATTGAGTATAGCCCCACGGTTGGCCAGTGGTTGAAACGAAGATCGGTCCTTAAATGGCTCCTATGGTGGCACGACGGGTTAGTTCCCGACACGAGGAATCTATGCCGCGCTGCGCGACGGCTAGGGATAGAAGAACCCTTGCAGTTGTCCCGGCCGAACGTGGAGGCACAACTCCAAGCATGTAACGACGAGCTCTTCCGGCTGAAGTCCCAGGCCCCGGAGTTGCGAAGAAAGCACCTTCGATGGCGACTTTCTCTTGCCAGGTCCAGGGATGACGAGACGACCGCGAAAGAAATCACCAGAATCATTCAGGCTGAAGCCAAGAGAAAGCGCCAACGCGCCATTAACAAGGTAGTCGGCCACCTTGAGGCCGCTCGGTGCTCAGAGTACAAACGGATCTGGATGGGACTACCGTCGACCACGAGACACAAGCTTCAGTAGAGCGCGCCTGCAGGCAGCACTTAGGCGGCCGCTTTTCTCTAGGGTCCAGGGCGCCCATCAGCATGGGAACACTAGCGACCGACATTGGCCCACTGGGAGACACCGAGGCCGTCCAAAAGATTTTTTCCGCCACGTACGACTTTCCAGACGGATGTGACGCCGCTACAGTTGACCTGTTACGTGCCGCAGCCAAGCTTAGATTAGAAATGGAAGAGGTTGCTGACCACAGCGCCGAAGTGACGGAAACCGACTATCACACCTTCTGGGGTACAGCCCGAGAAGCCGCATCATTTTCCAAGAGTGGGCAATATTTCGGACATTATAAGGCAGCGTGCGATGACCCACTCTTGGTCACATTACACGTGCGAAGCATTAATATTGCGTCCTCACGGGGCCAGCCGTTGACTAGATGGAAGAAGGGAGTGACTGTGCTACTCGAGAAGATGGCTGGCAACTCCCATATCTCTAAGCTCCACGCCATCTGCCTGCTGGAGGTAGATTTCAATTGGTGGCTGAAGGTCATCTTCGCAAAAAGATGTCAAGGATGAGGACCCAGAACATGCTTCCCGCCGAACAAGGGGCCACCAGAGGGAAGACCACGACAGATTCATCCATCTTAAAACAACTCTTTTTTGATCAGTCGAACATCCTACACATGGCAGGAGCAGTGTCGAGCAATGACGCAGCCAACTGCTACGGCGCAGTTAACCATGCCGCCTGTAGCCTCTCTCTTCAAGTTTTGTGTGTGCCTATGCACATGATCAGCTGTTATCTTTTGTGCATCCAGACAATGCGGTTCTTCTTGAATACGGGCTTTGGGCTCGCACGAAAGAGCTATGGAGGGACGACAGAGCGTCCATATATGGGGCTTGCACAAGGAAGCGGGGCCTCGCCAGCTGCATGGTCTGCCATCAGCACTGTTATTGTGACAGCGTATAAAAACAAAGGTTTCGGTGCCAACTTCACGGCAGCGTGGTCAGGAGCTTTCTTCAGTTTGGCTGCATTGCTGTACGTTGACGATACTGATTTGCTCCACTTGAGCCGCCCCTCCGACACGCAGTCTAGCTTTCTTCGCAGAGTGCAAGAAGCCACCTACTACTGGGCTATGCTACTACAAGCCACTGGTGGCAGTCTTAAACCTGCTAAGTGTTACTGGTATTGCCTGTCTTACCAATTTGTTAATGGTTCCGCCCTACTAAAGCCACTTAAGGAGTTACGACAACATGCGCTCTGCATTCCCCAGCCTGGGTCCCCGGACATTGAAATTGAGCTCAGAGATTCATACATGGCTTCTGAGGTTCTCGATGTGTGCTTGAGCCCTTCAGGGACTGATGGACGACATTTGAAGCATATGATGGAAAAAGCCCAGGGATGGGCTCGACGCATATCAGCAAGCTCGCTCTCCCCTGCTGAGGTATGGCAGAGCTTTCGGATGCAAGCACTCCCTGCGGTCACTTATGGGCTAGTTCCACTTATGGCTTCAAGGGCAGCTGTTGACACAGCCTTTTCCAAGTGGTATTTCTCCTTTCTCCCATCCTTGGGGGTCAACCGAAACATAGCACGGGAATGGCGGACCCTCCCTTCATCCTTCCAAGGACTTGGTCTGCCATAGATGTCATTAGAAAAGCTGGCTGCGTCCCTACTATACCTCCAACGACACTGGGGGTGTAACTCGCAATACGGCACAGTGCTCAGGAGCGTGTTCGAGTTGGTGCAGCTAGAAACTGGTCTTGACGGGAACTTCCTTGGTTGGAATTACCAACAGTTTAAGATTCTGGCCTCCCATACCTGGTTTTGTCAACTCTGGGAATACCTCGACTATTACAAAGTTACTATAGAGCTCGATGGTATATTAGTCCCAAAAGTCAGAGAACGGGACCGAGTTTTCATGGAAGAGGTTGTTAAATCCACACCACGGTGCCAGTGGGAGTCGATCAACAGGACTTGCCGCTATTTTAAGATTTACTTTATTTCACAGCTAGTTCTGTCGGACGGTATTACAGTGGACCCCACAAAACTTCATCCACGGCAACAACAGGAGTCTACAATGAAATTCCCACTGGAACAACCGACCAGGGCTGACTTTACCCTCTGGCGTAGCACGGTTGCCCTTCTTACGTCACCCACCTTCCGTTGGTCACCCCGCCTTGGCAAATACCTACGCAAACCATACGACGTGGAATACTGGGCAACTTCCCATGATCGTTCGGTCCTTGTTCGGCACTCGACCCTTCACGCCCCGATAGTTTACACACCCACTCAGCGGTGATATAATACGCGCAGTAGGACGACGTATTCCCCATCTCCCTGCACCGTTCCGCCAGAACAGGTCTCCCACGTAGCCTCGGCCGCGCCCTTTCCCGGCTCCACGAGTGTCAGAGTGCACTCGCAAGCGCGTCTTTCTCACCCTCCCGACTGTGGAGCTACGACACCTTTCTCATTAAAAGGCGAGCTCGCAACTCTAGGTGCGTTAGGTATCTGGAGAAACCTCATTATTGACGGGGAGGACGTTTGGATGTTATGAGCTTACGAGAGAGGCTCACTGGTTATCTGTCATGATGGGTCATACATGCCTCACCAGGACTCCACCCGATGCTCAGCGGCAGTTATACTTATCTGTACACAGTGTGTTCAACAAGCACAAGTGACCTTCTGTGAGCACACCGACTCGACCACGGCGTCAAATTACAGGGGAGAAATTATTGGCGGGGTCCTCGTTACCCTAATTCTCCGCGTGCTTTCGATTTTCTCGTCGGGCTCGCCCCTCAGCCCTATCCCGATATACTGCGATAACCTGGGGGTGGTGAGTCATGGGAATTCGCTACTACGAGCATTGCCTGAATGACAAGTTCAGCAAGATGTTCTCAACCTACTTCGCCGCAACCTCATGGCCCTACCCGACGCAGTCAGCTATCATCACGTCTATGGTCACCTGGATGATGGAGCCTCCTTTGCAAGCCTCAACCTGCCACAACAACTGAATGTTATGGCGGATATGCTCGCAAAAACGGAGCTGCAAAAATGCATAACACACGCCACTGCAAGACAGGCAAGTTTGCCACGTGGATGATTTTTGAGCGATTAACTGACGTCAACTGACGACAACTGAAGGCAACTGACGTTTTTTACATTATCTCATTTATGTGACTAACCAAGTGACGACATAAGAAGGCACCATGTGACGACACTGAAGACAAAATCACAACCCTAAGTGACGACACTGAAGACAAAATGACGGCCCTAAGTTACGGCACTGAAGAAAAAATGACAACCGAACAGAAGGCAGTTAACGACATTTTAACGACCCTTCGTGACGACACTGACGAACTTCGTGACGACACTGACGACCCTCTACGTGGTATATATACGACTGCCTTCTGGCGATAGTGACGAACAAAGTGGCGTCAAAGGCGACTGACGACCCCAAGCAAAAACATAGTGAAGACAAACTGACGACACAAGTGACGACCGTGAAGTCCTTTTGACGACCTAAGTGACGACACTGACGACACAACGACGGCCCAAGTGACGACACCTGACGACATTTTAACGACCCGTAGTGAAGGCATGAAATGACCCGATATTTTTAAGTGACGTCAACTTACGACATCGGACGACATTGGATGACTCCATCTGGCAATACTTATCGCCAAAGTCCAAAGTTGCCTGTCTTGCTGGCTCAATGCCTCTAAGCCCACTGGAACCCATACGTGTCTACACAGGCGGTCGCAAGGTAACCTCGTCGATTAAGAGTACACTGTACCACTGCTGGGGGCAAGAATTGGCAAAGACATTGTATGAGAGGAAACACATCGTCAGCTGGTTTGTCTTTTCATCGATCCACTGGAGAGGGCTCGCCAACGCGATGGATAGCTTCCCGCAGATGTACAAAACGTGGGTAACTAAACACGTCTCTGGATCCTGCGGCACGAATCGGCGCCTGTCCAAAATCGACCCTACTGTGGACAACACCTGCCCGTGTTGCGGGGCCCCAGATGAGTCGGTTGCTCACATCACCCGGTGCCGAGACCCCGGCCGACAGACCGCATTCATTGCCTCTGTCAGCAACTTACTGACGTGGATGCAGCACACCGGGGCGGATAGCAATCTCGTCACATGCCTTGGGGAGTATCTACACAGTCAGGGGGAAGGATCAATGACGACTATCGCTAACGGTTACCCATACCTCCATAAATGGGCCCAGGAGCATGATACGATTGGATGGGACAATCTTCTGGAGGGGAAAGTAGGCTGCACGTTAATAGCAATCCAGCAGGACAACCTGGCCGCTAGCGCGTCTCGTCTTCACATCAAGACGTGGGCGCGGAAGTTAGTGACCCATTTACTATCAATCACCCACGGGCAGTGGATCTACCGCAACACCACACTCCACCTCCGACTTGTAGAAGGCAAAACGATTTCCGAGCATGACGACATCACATCACAAGTACTTGAATACCTCTCCACCGACCCGGAGAATATACTTCCACAACACCGCTCGCTGTTAGAAATGGACATGGCAACTCTGGGTTCGCGACCGACAGTCGACCAACAATATTGGGTTGCGAACATGGCAAGCATGGTAGCCGCAGCACGGGCTCTTAGCCATGACAATCACAAGGGCATACCCCGCGATTGGCCGCCACAAGAAGACACAGACAAAGATATCCTCGCGACGGATCCGCTGTGATCCAAGCGGGATTTTAGCCCGCCACAGGGCTGAGTACACCCACCTGGGTATGAAGAAGGTCGTTTACATGCATCTTCTGTGTGGTGGCTACGCCACTGCTCTGCATCGTCGGAAAAGAAAGACTTTTGTCCGTGCCAACCCCCTGATACTAGATAGATAAGCACGATTTACAAAGAGATATTTGATATTTGGGGGGTACGGTTGTGTGGGGAGCGATCGCGACGAGCGGGGGAGAGGCGGTTTTTTTAGAGTTTTATTCATGCGGCATAAAATAAATAAGCTGTTTTACATAAGCCAATTTATGCGAATAATTGTGTGACATAGATTCAGCAGTGATTTCTACACTATGCAGGACCAGCCATCTCCTAGCTGTAGAGGTGAAAGCTAGAAATAAAATTAACTAGCAGAAAGCTGGAGAAATCCAAATAACTAGTAAAAGCAAGTGACATAATTTGACTAGTAGAAAGCTAGTGAACCAAAACCAACCATTTCACGATGACTTGAATAACTGATGAACAATACCAACAAATGTGCAAATAAAGAAGAAAGTGACTGACGGCCAACCCCCAACCCTCAGCTTAGGATGCCTACCCTTGTATTTCACAAGCTGTTGAATAATTGCAGTAACTATCAACAAATGACAGTGCAAACTGTAAATTTTGTCACATGCCCTCTCAGTAGTGTACCCTCCATGAACTAGCTCACATATCTTTTTCCACACAATATTCTGCGGCCATAAAGCGCTCATAGTACTCCTGCACAGTTTGGTGTTTCTGCTGTCAGAGATTGATGAAATCCCTCTTGGCATTCCACATGGTGAGTAGAGGCTCTTGGCTCGGCTTGTAGCTGTAGTTCACTCCTTGGAGTATCTTATACAGCTTGATGTCCTCAACGCCCTCCCCATAGTATATGGAGTAGACCTGTTTCATTTCTCATTTGACTTTCTCCGTTCTGGTGATCCATCTGTCGTACTTTTTTCCGTATTTGATTTCTTCCATTTTGGACACGGAGCCGTCTGCCTCCGTGACAATCATTGGCTCGGGAGGCAGGACGATTTTCATCTTTTCGATGGATTCGAGGACGTACGGGTCGAACTGTTGACCAACGATTGCCCTGATCCTTGTATCGATGTTGGTAAAATTTGCTATCTGATTTGTCCTCATTCTGCTCTTGAAAACGAACCCGCTGAGGTCAGGATGAGCTCCTCGGAATCTCTCCTTCTTCACGAACCATGCATCTGATGGTTACGACGGTTGTTTGAGGTTGATGCCGCCTCAGATTTTATGACTGGCTTCTGATCCCCCAAAGGGTCGGTGGTGTTGGTGCCCAGTATGGCAACCAGCGCAATTCGATAATCATGTTGAGTAACACCTCGTGGGGCAGCTACGGTGGAGATAACCCCAGCCTAAGGCCAATCCGACAATAGGAGACTAGTTGTTTCACGATAATTGGATAACTACTAATTATCGAATTGTGAGCCATTCTGATGGCTCACAACTCATTCAGCTACAACAGCCTCATCTCTATAAGTCTCATGTCCATTCCGTGGCACGTTTGTCATTTTGTCTGCCATCTCCCCTCCCTTATTCGGTGCTAAATAGGCAGTTCCCGATACTGCCCACATGTCTTTAGATGTGGGCCCAACACAATCCTGTGAGCCTGACGCCATGGTTCCTGCGGATGGTCCAGGCTCATTTCCTTTGATGTTTGCATATTGAAATTTTGCATGATGTTCTGCCATCAGGGCAGTCATGTCAACATCACCGAAATCGTCCCTATTGCAGTTCATAATTATATTACGCAGTCTTCTGAACTTTGTGTCGCCGAGGGGTTTGGTAAAAAATCCCCGATCATCTCGTCCGTGGGACAATATTGAATGACAATTTCCTTGCGTTGTTGGCAGTCAGCCACGAAGAAGTACTGTATCTTCACGTGACGGGTGCGTTTGCTGCTGAGCCGCGTCCGTTAGTTTCCAGGAGCATAGCGCTCTGATTGTCCTGATGAACGATGCTTGGCTGCAGTGGGTAGCCTTGCTCCTCAAGGAAGTATCTGGTCCACAGGATGGCCAGCATGTTGTCATGCACTGCGACCACCTCAGCCTCTGTTGAACTTGTTGTATTGATTTTCTGTGTGTTGGATGATCCGTTCATTATCCCCTTCCCAAAAGTCATGAAGGAGACATCAGGTATTTTAGTGCCGATGCTCGCTCTTCCTTGGTAAGTTCATGCCAGTGTTTTGGTTGAAAACCCTGCACATCATGAATTTGTTGCCGGTCCTTCTGGATGGCCTTCTCGCCTCGCTCTTGGAACACGGTCAGACCTTTCTTCCATCCCATCTGTTCAGTAAGAAACAGGTACTCTGCAAGCACCGTCACTGCAGTTCTGCTTGTGTGTTTATTTTTGTCGCTGTCATTCATTTTGTTCATCTCGGCTAGCCCTTCCTTCCGTCCGAGTGTCTCGGTGAGGAAGACCCACTCCGCTTTGGTTTGATCGTGAGCATCCTCCCATTGTAAATTCTCAGTGAGGAACATCCACTCAGCGTCATCCTTGTTTGTGCATGGCTCCCCGATCTCCATATCTTGGCCGAACTGAAGTAGCATGACCTGTTCATTTTGGCATTGGGTTTCCGTTCCCTCGGTGTTGAAAACATTATATTCCTTCCTGGCCTGTTTCAGGAGATTCATTCGAAATCCAGGTGCTTGATAGCTGCGGGCATCATCGTGGTCACTCTGTAGGTTGGGTAAGTTGTTGCCGTCCACTCCTGGGGTCTCGACGGGATCCGTTTCATCATCCACTCCTGGGGTTCCCACATCCTCGTCGTCCTGTTCTTCCATATCGGTGTTGCCTGGGTCGTAGTCAACTTTGTTTTCCTCTGTGTCATTGTTGTTGTCAATGTTGTTGTTGTCCTCTCTGTTGACTGCATTGTCACTGTCCTGTGGTCCATTGTCTTCACCGTCTACTGCATCGTCATTGTTGTTTGAGTCATGGCTGGATTTGCTGGAGCTGCTGCTGTCATCATCGTCGGGGGGATTGTTATCTTTGTTGTTGTCTGGGTTGTACGTACTGCCGTCGGAGTCGTCCCCTTCTTCGGCGTCATGATCCACTCCTGCGGGCCCTGCGGCGACAATGTTGTTGTTGTCAGCTAACCCAGCGTAGAGTACATCAAGATTTTCATTTTGCAGGTTGGTAAAGGCAAGGGTTCTGTGGGTTTTGGTCCGCCTAGCAAGCCGACAGACCTGATCAATGGCCTCGCTAGGCATAGTAAGCGTGTCCAGTCTCTGCGATTGATCTGTCGCCCTGTGTCGAGCCAAATGAAGTTGTAGCCCCCTTGGGAATTACCGGTGGGTCGGGTGGCAATGGCCCCTACAGTGCGTGTAGCCATGCTGTTGTAGTGCCCCTCATGTGTTTAGATGTATTTTCTGAATTCCACCAGATAGTGTGCATTGAAGTCAAGCTTTTGATTAAGGATGAGTTCTGATGGACTTTCTTTATGTTATCACACATGATTATGTCCGGGCCATATTATAGAATGTATACTATTATTTTTGGGGGTGATAATGAAATCACCATGAAACATTATACTTAACAGTGTTGGTAGGAGTGTTCTGTGCTTGTCATCCCATCACAATTCTTGTACAATAAAATGTTTTCTATTTTGAGCATCTTCCAAATCCTACTGAATACACTGCTCTGTACTCCATACAATGCCGTCCACAATCACATGTAAAATATATAGGTTATTTGGAGCATCTTCCAACTTGTACTAAATGCAGTAGTTCAAATACTGACACATGTATACAATCAAAAACATTTTATATTTTCAAAAATACGGAAGAGTCTCTGTTGCGACAGATGTTGCAGTATTGGTGGTCATAGGGCATGTGGTTTGGAAACAAATGATGGGTAGTTACAGCACTATATCCAATATGGTGTTGCATTGTGACTAGGGTACACCTTGCAGTCAGACATTAGGGGTTACTGTACAGTCTAACATTTTAGAGCATAATGCGTAGTACAAAGTTTTAGGGCCTATTGTGCGGTTCAGATAGGCACACATGTGAGGCTCATTTAGCAGAGTTTCATGAACATAAGTGCCCAAAGTGGGTTGAAGTACAACCTTCCATTTTGCACCAATGCACGGAGAGTCAACTTATTCCATGCATGAAGCACATCAAACATACTCCATAGAAAGCACAAAATCATGCATCTCTTAAAGAATTCTCACCAAGCTGATCAAGGTGTTGAGGCCCTCTCATGAAGCCTTTGCCAAGCCAGTAGACATTATCCACTGTTGTTGGATTTGCACAGGTTTCATTGTTCCGTGGTTCCGGCGCCATTTTAGACAAGGAGGCTTGCCTATGAAATGTTGGCAGTCAACAATAACAATCCACTGAAAATGCTCAATGGCGTTGGATACATTTGGCAAACCATTGTGTCAAAAGTGTGGTTGTGCAATGGAATTTCTCCATATACAGTACCACACTACTAAGATATCAGTGAGGCTGGTGTAGTGCGTGGGAGAAGGCAGTGTACATTATTTTATATGAGAGCATCTTCTGGCAAAGATACATAAATGGTTGGCAAGGAACCTAAAAATAATGATGTCATCTAATTCTAATGTAGTATCCTAAATAAACAATTAGGAAATATTTGATTTTAAAGAGATCATATTACATTATCAAATTAGATAATTAAATTGTTTAGATGTCAAGCCAGCGGTTTAGAAAAGTGCTCCGGCTAGAAAAGATATAAAAGATCTAACCAAGCAAAATCTAAATCTAGCTCAGAAAAGCAAATTTCATTGTTCATGGCTAAAATGAAATTTCATGTTCTAGACACATCCTAGAAACATACTAGTTTAGATATCATAATGCAAAAATCTTCTGCACAACATCTAAAATCTTACTGTTGGGCTTAAATCAATGAAATACCTATCAATGTTGGCAAGTAAATTTGAGATTGCTTTTCCATTGGAGAATTAGTTTTCTTTTGGCTTTTACCAATTTCAGTACTGTTCCTACGCTAAGTTGAAAAGTATCTGGTTTTCTTTTTTGAGATTAGTTTTTTGAAGATTGGCTTTTCTTTCTACAATTAAAGCTAATTAAAGCTAATTAAAAACTGGCCCTGGATTGACAGCATATCCCTCTCACGATCTCCTCTCATTCTCATACGGGGCCTATACATGCTCCTACATGGCTCCACTCCATCACCGTCTACCATCAAGATGCAACACAAGACATGACTGTGCTAACAACGTCATAACTACACTCATAAAAAATGGCACCCAGACCACAACAAACAAAAGTTGAGCACTGGGACAATGATACAAATCTTTTATTCAAGGAGCCTATCAAATCTGATGATACTTTTCACAGAGGACTCTCAAGAACTGAATAATTTCCCTAGTACTTTAGCCAGTACAGCAACTTCACGGCACATGACACAAATGATTTTGGTTTTTGGGACACACTCTGTTAATGTCAGCCAGGCAGTGATAGTGGTGAAGACATGTGGGCCTTCAGGAACAACACTCCTGACAATGAAGACAACGACAAGGAGGACAATGGCCCACAAGACCCTCCTTCTCCTCATTCATCACCTTTACCTCATTGGTAATGTGCGGATCCTGTTGCTCATCATATGTCAACATTGACAAGCAAGAGACCTAGAAGTCTTTACCACAACAATGAAGTTGTACTCCAAGGATTGATATCTGGAAGACTGATGGTACTCATGAGTTTGTTTTTGACTTCTTTGCATATCCATTCAGCATAGACAAGCACATTTTTGATGCGGATGTTGATTGTTTTGGCATGTAGTGATCCCCATGCTACCCTATGACTTTTTCAATGCGATTGATGAGAACCCATGTCATATGTCATGTGCTCCTGGTACAGAATCATCCATGCTTGGAGCCTGTGCTCAAGTTCACCATGAGAATGACTCAACCTTCAACAACATCATGTCCAACAAGATAAGGTTGGGCCTTTCTCATGCAAGGTCAAGACTGCAATTAAGTTTGTCACCCTTCTCACTGATCCTTGTCAATGAAGAGTGACAAGGAAGTGTTTGAAGTCCTTCGAAATGATGATGATGTCTCACCTGGAGCTGAGTTCCAGATCCGGTGTGTGGTTTGCGCTGTTCTTGTAGAACAAGAAACATGGGATTGAACTGGAGCATAAGTATACAACTTATGCACGTAGTTTTACTCCTCCTCATGACACCAAAAACTACATGAGACATCTGCCTTGTACTGTTGAACATTCAACTAGAAAACAGTTGTGATAAAAGTGTTGTTAGCAATTTATGAGCTAACTAGTGTGATAATATTGCTGCATGCACACAGAACGGAGCAGCTGTTATCGGTTGAATGTTAGGCAGTCCCATATGCTGTCTGTCAAGTGGGACTCGGCCTAATCCGGTAAGTGGGATTCTCGGTAAGGGAGATGTCCGCATGTACCCGTTGGGTAGAGTTCCAACACACCCTCTCAGAGAGCTAGGGGCTGCTGCTCGGGGCAGGAATTGAGGGGAGTCCTTGGTATGGAGGTACCACGGGCAGACTGATATGTGATGCTGTGTGTCAAAGTGTTTAGTGAAGTAATCGGCAAGATTTTCTTGGCCAGGGTGCCAGCGAACTTGGAATTGGCGTCGGTTGACTTGGTCTGTGACCCAGAAGAAACGCATTTCCATGGAGCGAGACCGTTGTTTCTTGATGGTGTTATTGGCGATACCCGTGGCTGTCTCGTTGTCACAATGTGTAGGTGTTGGTGGTTGGGTATGCCCGAGTTCCTGCAGTACGAGGAGTAAAATTTTACCTTCTTTGCAGTTGAGAAAGAGGGCCCCCAATTCGGCTTCTGCGGCTGAAGCTACAACAAATTTCAAGATACCACAGAAGACGTATATGGCACCATTAAGGGTGATCGGTGTTTTGTCAATGGGGACACTGCCGAGGAAAAAATGGCCCACAATCCGACTGCGGGCATTGGATTCAGAAAGGTAAGATGCATCGGAGTGAATATTGAGAACCATGTCGGATGCTTGGAAGCGGACGACGGCATCAGGATGTGATGCACAGTAGTCAAGAAGCTGTTGACAATGTTTTTGGGTGAGTTGTGTGGGGTGCGCTTGTTCGCTGGCGATGGCACTCAGGCTGAGTAGAATGGTGTTGTCTATAGCGCGCGCATAGTAAAGGAGGGCCCCACAATTTGTTGGATGTGTTTTTGGCCATCGCTGTCAAGGGGTGCGGAAGCATCCGTTGGTATGGGGTTCTGGGCTGCTGCCCCATGCTTCTTGGGATATGGTTTGTAGGGTCCGTTTTGTGGTGAGGAAGGGACGGGATGTTGGAATCGCTGGAGTACTTTGTCGATGTATCGAGGCATTGAGATGTCTAGTGTGCGATGATCGTAATCCCAGTCGAGTTGTATGCCACAGTACAGTGCCCCGTCCCAATCGATGGACATCGTGTAGTTCTCTTGTAACACGTGGATGAGGTGTCCGGCGTGCTCTTGGCCCACATACTTTACACCAAAGTCGTCCACAACAAGAGTGAATGAGATAGGTTGGGTAACATGGCGCCACAGACCTGGCGTGTGTGCCACTTCATAGTACCCCTGTGGTGCGAGGCATTTTCGGAGGAGTTTGTTGGCCAGTGCGCCCGCTTGTGGTAAGCCATAGATAGCCCCATGTAATTCTAAGTAGACGAAACCATTTACAGTATGTTTGTCGAGGTTGTATTGTGCCCGTATATGGTCGGGAAACAATGCAAGTGGCATCTTCATGTATTCGGGATGGTCCAGCATTGCAGTGAGGTAGAAACTCTTGAGGTCAAGGCCCATGAACTTTGCACCTTTTGTGCTGAGGACACTGTTCCACAGGATTTTGGACGTTGTGAGATCTGTCGTACGTGTCGTCAGTTCGCCGGGATAATCCTTGATTAGGTTGTCACCAGCGGTGATATGCACACGATTGGGATCATCTTTTTGCGGGCAGTAGTCGACCACGACGCGCCTGTATGTGATGGTACGGTCTCGTGGTATGTCACGTATTTGCGTGTGTGCCATGACAAACATAGTGTTAGTCCCTTTCTCACCTGTTTTCCTGTCACCTTGTGCCAGATTTCCAAATTCTTTTCCAAATGCGGTGGTCCAGACATCTCGGAGGAGTGGGCATGCAATGAGTTTCTTGTAGGAAGTAATTGTTTCTCCAGTCGTAGGATATACTACCCCTGCGCACATGTGGTCGATATCTGTATCAGCCCTGACGGCTAAGTCGGAGGGACTCGAGGTGAGGAAGGCGCAAGGATGCCAAGCCGCATTGCTGTCGTTGTATACGGTGTTGGTGATATGGTCTACCGCTTGGAAGGCAATGATGTTCGGTGAGTGCATGGGAAGGCGCTCTGATGAGGGAACAGTGTACACAGGGAGAATGGGTGCATCATCTGGAGCTAGTTGCATTGAGCGGCGTGGTGTATGTTCATTGACAGGGTTAATGATAGTAGGTAGGCTGTTTGGGACGTTATGGCGTGTTGTGCGTTGGTGCGTTCGTGGTGTCGCATGGAGCTGTTTTGGGTCAGTGGGGTTGGTACTTGTGGTGACGGTTTGATGTTCAACCACCCTCTGAGTTGGCAGTGCATTTGCTGGGTGCTCAGTTGTGTCACCCTCAGTAGCCACCCTCTGTTCTGGCCTAGTGTTCAAGATATCCAACGCTCTTGCTATCATTTTTAAGAATTTTCGCTTGGTAGGTTCGTCCAGGGTTTGTAGGGACTCGAACAATTCTCGGTGGACTTCATTAGCATGTTGCGCTGGTGTGAATGTTGGAAGGATACAATGTTGAGGAAATTGATCGTACGATCCAGAAACACAGTAAGCTTTAGTGCTGGGCACATAAAATTTCATGTTGCAATAGTGGTCAAAGGCAGGACCACAGTACCATGCATCCAAGCCTCGGGTGCCCCACTTGTGGTAGGCGATTTGTAGATAACGGCCTTTGTGCCTGGTGGGGCTAATGGGTATGCATTCCAGTTATATCGGTGGCCATGTAGTTGGTGGTATGCGGATTTGGAGGGGTCGATACAGGAAGTACTCAGGAGATTGAGCGTTATGATGGCCTGTTCCGTCATGATGTCCCATAATTGCAGCGGCCAGTTGCTGTCGGTGGAGCATAAATCACTGATGAGGTGGTCCTAGAAGGTTTGGATGGCATGTTCTGCTGCATTGACGTGGTGGTTGTTTGGCTTGATGAATTGCCACTTGCAGTTCTCGGTGCCCAAGTATGCCTTGATGGGAGTTGTCGCTTGATTGTCGGTGACGTTGAATGTCGGTTTGTACCCCTTGGACTTGAGATCTTGGAAGACGTAGTCGAATGCAGTCATAATTGATTCGTCTTGTAGATTGCGTAGGGGGGTGGCGTAGATGTAGTTTGGGTCGTAGGCATATGCCACGAGGTAGTACTGATTGCCTTCCAACGTGACAGCTGGTAGGGCGCCGGTTGCGTTGGTGTACATGGTGCCATGGTGTTTATCTGCAAGGGCGGCAAAGCAAAAAACATTGCAGGCGGTGTCAGTGATGTCAGGTGGGATAAAATGTGGAGCCGACATAGGTTCATTCGGAGGTGTGTCATCGGGGACATTGGAGGGAGGTGCCACTGGTGGAGTATTGGGTCCGGTCAATGTCGGCCTGGTGCTTCGGATGCCGGTAAGGGGCCTCTTCATATGGCCTTTAGAAGTTGCGGGGCTTGGGGCCAGGTACTTTCGCAACAGGTCTGCCTTCATAAGTGGGAACCCCTGTAGTTGGTTGTTATTTATGGCTTTGAGTAGTGTTGCTATCGGTGGGCTGAAGAAGGCCTGGTGCATGTACTTGAGTTGTTGCTGTTTGGACGGCAGTGTGTACATGTTCATGGCGGTGTGAGGAGCAGTGATGTGTGGTGCTTCATGTGGTGAGTCGAGCTTGGATTGTTGGCCAGGGTGAGCTGGGCGATGTGGGTGGATAGGGACTTTCCACAGTCCAGTTGTCTCGTCTCTTGTACCAGTGAGTACCAGGGCTCCTTGGTAGTATATTCTACACACATGCTGGTCAAGTGTGACGTGGCATCCGGCGTCGCAGAATTTTCTAGTGGAGATGAGAGAGGAATGGGATAACCCCGGTACGATGTGTGCTTCAGTAATGGAGTGGGGCAACCATGGAAGATCAAGGTTGCATGTGTGGGTGGAGACGATGTGTTTCCCATTCCGTAGGCGAATGGAGAGAGGCTTGAGTGCTGGGTGCCTGTTGAGGACATGGGCACTATTGACCAGGAAATGTGCAGTGGCCCCTGAGTCAAAGATGGCATAATGCTGGTGCTGCGTGGTGGTAGGCTGTGTGACTGTGCGTGGTAGGGCTTGGAGACATATGTTGGTAGGTGCCACCGAGTGATCATCATTGGATGAAGCCGTCGTGGAGGCAGTGAGCTGGTCACTCTTGTGTTGGCATGAGACGTTGGAGGCAATTACTGTTGCCTCGTCGTCATCGTCTGTGTCTTCGTATAGAGTAGTTTGTAGGGTAGCATAATAGTTAGTATAAGATTTGTTGGGGGTCGACGAAATACAATCACAGTTATTTGTTATTCTATTTGTAGTGTAGTGAACACTTTTTGTCGCCCCTCCCCGTCAAGCTTGGTGCGGGCCTGGATTCACAGGCAATGTCGTTTTGTGGGCGCCCCTCCACGTTACCTTCTGGCCGGCGTCTTTGTATGCCTGGGCGTTCGCCCGAGTGCAACCGTCCTGGTGCCCCTGCTTTTTGTTGTGGCATGTGGCGCTGGTGTGCCAGCCCTCAACATCGAACCCACAGGAGAAGCACATATTCCAGTTGTTGTAGTATTTTACTGGATTGGGAGGTGTGCTGGAAGGTTGAAAAGCAGGAGGAGGGACGCCAAGTGTTGTCGATGGAATGTTGAACGTGGTGGCAGGGGTTGTTGGGTTAAAGTATTGTGGTGTCTGTCCTCGGCGGTTGCGATTGTTACGTCCCTTCCCACTCCGACTCCGGGTTCCTCGCCCTCCCTGTTGGTATTGTTGGTATGGCATTGCTGGAGTTGGGGTAAATTGTTGTCCTGGAGGAGGGGCAGGTACGTATTGTGGGATGGGAGGTACGAATGCTGTAGGTGTCGCACTGGCGAAGTTTGCGAAGGATTGTTGGGTGGATTGGAGCTCTGCTCGTAGGGAGGCAGTTTCAGCCCGAGCCGCCTGCAGGATGTCTTGCATGCTCTGGTAGTTGGCATTGTTTGCCATGTGGAAGTTTACGATGCTTTCCTGGATGGAGGCGATGAAGTTATCGTCGGTGGCTGTGGCGGAGTTGACGTAGCCATGGGTGCCTGCTGTGCCTTGGCCCGAGGCAAGACGGAGCTCGTAGGCCTCCTCGAAGTGGAGTTTTAGCTGTTGCCAAGTCTTGTTGGCCTCGGTGAAGCCGCTCCATTCGTGGAGAGCCGTTTCGTAGAGGCCCGTGAGCTGGATGGCGACGATGGCCTTATGGATGATCTGCTCCATCGTAAACTCTGGTTTACAGATGGGCGCGAAGATGAAGCAGTCTTCGATTCGGTCGAAGAGGGCTTTGATGGGGTCAGCAGGATCCCATGGAGCGTCGAGTAATACGTTGTTTCTTCGTTTTTTGGCCGGAGTGCTCATGCCGTACTTTGTGCGTAGATTCGAGGCGATGTCGCGGGAGTTGTCGCGGACGGTGTATACCTTCTGGCCCATCTGGTTGCCAATGGGTTTGCCGAAGGCATTTGGGATGGCGTTGTTGAGGGCATCGTTGATGGCTCGGCAGACGTTTTCCTGGGAGTCGAAGACAACACGGTTGGCATCGTATATGGTCTTGATGTTGCGTTGTTCGACGGATGTGTTGGCGGCGGCGGGATGATTTCCGGGGTCGGGCCATTCGGCCCATGGTATCGCACAGCGCAGAGCGTAAATTTGCTCTGGCATGACCATGCCGACGAATCCGTGCTCCAGTGCTTGTGTGCATGGGAATTTTTCGAGGCGTTGCTCCAGGAGTGTGGAGAGCGCTCGAATGTTGACAGCGTTGGGGCGGGGTGCGAGGCTGGGCAATGTGCCGACGGCTTTTTGTGCCTCTTCGTAGGTGATGAGGGCATGTGCCATGGTGATGCGTTGCGGTACCACGGTGCGTGGTATGTTAGGTATTGCTAACAACTGTTGAACATACAACTAGAAAACAGTTGTGATAAAAATGTTGTTAGCAATTTATGAGCTAACTAGTGTGATAATATTGCTGCACGCACACAGAACGGAGCAGCTGTTATCGGTTGGATGTTAGGCAGTCCCATATGCTGTCTGTCAAGTGGGACTTGGCCTAATCCGGTAAGTGGGATTCTCGGTAAGAGAGATGTCCGCATGTACCTGTTGGGTAGAGTTCCAACATGTACTCCTCCTGTCCGGGCCCCTGCCCATGCTGAACATGCCCAGACTGTAGATCCATATGCTGCCTTTGAAGGATTGCAGTTTTTACTGCCTTTCACTAGTGGCAGGTGCAGCAGCAACAGGCTGCAACACATGCTGATTTACAGGCTGCAGCACAGGCTATTTCCCCACAAATTTATATTATAATGGTGACCCAGAAGTTATTCCTCCCATCGTCCCCCTCCTGTCACTAGGGCTGTTCAACTTCCTTCTCTACCTTTCAGAATATCAAGAAAATAACAGCTTCATTGGTGAGATTCACAATGATATGTCTATTTCATCAGCTGAAGATGCTGCTAAACATCAAAGTCAGCAGCAATATGCTCATACACTCACTAGGACTACGTCCAAGAATGAGGACCCCACTATTTGTGACAATGACTGCAGCCTTTAGAGATATGCCTTGATGTGGCCTTCTTGATTGTGAACTCTAATGTATTTCTATTATATATTTCAACAGATAGCTAATTGCTGTTCTCGGAAAAGCAATCAGCTAAAAATAAACATAGCTCCCTGATCCCCTGTACAGTGGGGTTTAGGGGATGGGACTATATATTTTTCAAGTTATTTTAGGCAGCATTGTATGGTGTACAGTGCCACTTATGGTGGGTGATACTGTATTTGGTAAAATTTGGAAGATGCTCCAAATAGCCTATATATTCCCATCCCCTAAACCCACTGTGCAGTAGGCTCAAAAGTTTGCACCGCACATTATGTCCTAAAAGTAAGACCATGTAGTAGGCCCTATGCCTGACTTTATGGTGTACCCTAACTTGTCATGATGCACTATTGGACACAATATTGTAACCAGATGGCATCCGGATTCAAACCAAGTACCCTACAACCACAGACACTTGCAGCATCTGTTGCAACAGGAAGACAGGCGGCAGGCAACTCTACTAATTTTTGGCAATTGGTTGATAGTTGGTGAATAGTTTTGTTTTCTGGTTGATAGTAGTCAATATTATGTTGAAAGCTAGAGTAGATATGTTGACCTATCAACTTTTTGGTCAACACATGTCAATACTATTGACTTTTGGTTATTGTGCTTGTCGACATGTTGATCGCAGATTCAATACTATGAGGAGTGATGAAAATGTTTGATAGTTGCCTGTTAGTTGTTTGATAGTTGGTCCATAGTTGGTCCATAGTTGGTCAATAGTTGGTATTTACTACCTATGACTAGCAATCTAACATTGTCAATACTTTGTCGATTCTTGGTTGATACTCAGTCGCTATTAGCAGTCGATAATATCAACTCCCCCAGTCAATATGTTGATTAAAAAATGATAGATCAAACTTCTATCAACTTTGTGTCAACAGGAGTCAATACTATCAACTGCGTCGTCGATATTATCAATATGTATTCAATCCTGTCGACAATGGCCAAAATACTAGTTGATAGTTGACCAATTTTGGCAAAGTTGCCTGTCTTGCTGAGACACATGTATCAAGTTTTTTCAAAATCTTGTTGTATTGGAAACCGAGCCTTTTTTCTCCTTCTTCTTCTTTTTTTCTGTGAGAGTTTTTTCACCTTTGACCATAGATACTTCAACAGTGTACATAAGAGCAATTACCTGTAAATAATTATTTTTTCTGTCGGACGTACATGGGTAGACCTAATGTTTTGATGTTTGCTTACCTTCAAATTCGTACCATATTTCCAAAATTGGTGCGGAGCTTGGACCTCAGTTTTAAACCTAGTAATTCCTCTGTTTCGATGATTTTTTTCTGTCTACAGCTTGGAGATGGTTGGTCCTGCACAGTGTAGAAATCACTACTAAATCTACGTCGCACTATTATTCGCATAATTTGGCTTATGTAAAACATGTTATTTATTTTATGTCGCATGGATAAAAACTCTAAAAAAACCGCCTCTCCCCCGCTCGTCGCAATCGCTCCCCACACAACCATACCCCCTCACTCCAATCGGACAGTTCCGTTCTCCAATTTTTGAGTGCAGGAGTGTGACCTAAAGGGTTGTATTGCATCTACAGGTGTTGTAGATGCGATGAAGCCCTTTAGGTCACAGTCCTGCGCTCGAAAATTGGAGTCCACTGCATTTACATTTTGGGCGGCGAATCCCATGGTTGCCATATATTTTTTTATGGTCAGTAGCAAATATCTTAAATGTTTCTTAAAAATAAAGGTAGTCACTAAGTATCATAGGAGGCAGGAAAAAGCATCTCCAAGCTGTATCTTGCTTGAAAAAAACTTGCACCAGCTTCCAGTGATTTTTTAATAATATATTATGTAAATTGTTTTTCTTAATCAAAAAAATTGAAAAATCTTAGTCGCGCACGCTAACGGGCTTCCACTGTTATATCTTTATTTAACGAAACAAGACTTCTTCCTTTTTGCGTGCTCCCACCCGCTGCTAAAAAATCTTGCATTGGCTGCTTGTTATTTTTGTTTACACGAGTAAGTACCATGAAGGTGTGAAATAAAAATGTTACTTTGAATGACACCGAAAACATTTAAAATAATCATAAAAACTTCAACAATAATAGGTATTGCGAACAACATGAAAACAAGAGGCACCTACTACGTGTCAAAAACAATCTAGTTATAAGGACTGCTACAATGTCACAACTTAAAGGTCTTGCTTGCAACTGTTGGGCTAGAGGTCCAAAGATCTTGCTGCTGAAATATAGTATGTGACAGAATACTCTTAGACTAAGGGAAGTCTCAATGTAGTAAGCCAAATGGATACTAGTTCAATACAACATAAGCTATCACCTAATAGCTAAAACAACAAAAGACAAACTCATTATTCCTCACCTCCAGAATGGGGAGGGGGCAGGAGGCAGTTCCATAATCAGAAAAGAGATGTGCAGTGTAGATTCCATGGGGGGGAGTAAGAATTAAATTGAAGACTGGCACTCAAAATATGAATGAAAAAGATGGAAAAATCTTGAATAAACCCTGTGCTCACAGACATGGATCCCTTTCCCTATGAGGGTGTGCTACTTTTAAATTGGAAATTATGATTCAAAAATGTAGAAAAAAGTCCGGTGGGTGGATTGGCATATGTTGTGCTTGCAGCCAGTGATGGTGTATGATAAAAACAGTGGATGGGGCAAGATTGGTGGCATCAGAGTGGATCTGGGGGCCACAATGGGGTGATTTTTTGGATGGCGGCAACACAATATTATGTCATGATACATGCATGGTATACAGTATACACATTAGCATGCTAAAATGTATAATTTTACCTGCTAAGTGTCAGTATCAAGGTGCAAGATTCAAGATGCCTACCATACCAGCGTTCAGATATACATACTGGCATGCCCAGTAGACACACTTGTATAATATACATATCATTACGAGCATATATATGTATGGAGGGGATAACGTGTTGGTATGATAATTGTAGTTGACAAGCAAATTAATTCTTGCAGCAGAGGAAATGATAGAAAAGCCAGATGCCAATAATACAAACTTGTCGTGATTGTCCTTTTGTGTTTGGATGGTGAAAAATTAATGAGAGTGATGACCTCTCATGATAGATGATGATGTCTGCTGGTGTGTGTTGAGAATGTGAAAGAAGTTATGATGTTGGTACCCATATTTGAAACGTCTCTGTAAATATACAGACACGGCCATATATACACAGGCATGTACAGTATGTAGAAAGATTGCTGAATAGAAAAAACGGCCAAAGCATTTCTGAACAAGCATAGAGTGACCCGACCATCAAAATGAAAATGTCTGGCAGGCTCACTGAATGATTAGACAACCCCATGGTATTATTAGAAAAGTTTGTGGTGTAAAAATGAGTTTGATCAGCCTCTACTAAGGAATCATGAAA
The DNA here is from genome assembly GCA_013187285.1 of Cyclotella cryptica. Lineage (NCBI taxonomy): Eukaryota > Bacillariophyta > Thalassiosirophyceae > Thalassiosirales > Thalassiosiraceae > Cyclotella > Cyclotella cryptica. Next base: position 424,119 of record JABMIG010000055.1, read on the forward strand.
TTTGATCCGCCCCTGGCTAAAAATTCTTTGAAGACTCAGACAACACTAATCTATTGGCTGGATGCTGTATATATGTGGGCAGAGAAGGTGGTCAATTTCTTGTTTCTGTATTTGTATAAACTGGCCGGTATGAGGGGGGGATGATCAGTGCCCATTTCTAAACATAAGGTGCCTTCAGAAATATGGGCAGATACAGATTATGACTACCTGTAAACCATGCAGGTGAGGGAACATTTATTATAAATGGGCAGAATGTAGGGCAAATTTTGGTGTCTGCATACATAAAGGTAGGCAGGGATGGGATGGGATTGATACCCGTTTATACACAGGCTGCCTTTATATGCAAGGATAGGTTATGACCCATCTACACATGCCCATATATTAAAAGGCACTTACTGTTTATAATCAAAAACGGCCTATTCATACACAGGCACTGCCAGTATAACAATAGACATCATTGATAATGGGTATTGTCCCCCTGGGGGGGAGATACCTGCACATTAATATACAGGCATGCAAACATGCACATTTTACATGCAGGAAGTCGAGTACTCATTACAAATATAATGTACTTAAGTAGGGGTACTAAAAGTCACATAACTAGCAAAAAATCTTTACGTCAAGATATGGTGTTATTTCAGATACTTTTACGCGTGAGGCTAGTTAATTTGTTAGCAATTTTTCGGTATTAAATGTTACTCACAGTAACACTTTAGTAATATTTCGCACGCTAACCCCGGTCCATTTTTTCCCGCATAATTATGTGACCATAATTTTGAAACGGTCCGTACTAAATTGCTCGTCACCCTCTGATGAGCCCGTGTGTTCAGGTGGTTAGTATAGGAGCAATACCAATGGGCTGTATGGTTTTCTTTCGACGAAATAGTTGTTTTTCATGCCTGAGCAATCCTCCAAAAACACCTTCGAATTTTTCCCAAAAAAGGCTTATTTCCTAATAGTGTGGTCGTAAGTCTAATGGTCACAAAATTATGCGTTGCTAGATAGACCGCTAGTTATTCTAAAGCCTATTTTTGTATGCAATACTTTTACATGGTAAAATAACTAGTAAAAAGTAGATATATACAATACAAAATAGGTGGCATTATTTTTATGTATTTACATGTATGTCACAAGATGGGATGGGACCGATCACAGTTTTGGCGCGAAAATTGAAATTTTTGCTACTATTCATTCTATATAGGAATTAGTAATATTATGTCAAATTTCTTGATTTGAGTATTTTTGGTCTGCACGCCACAGGAAGGCCAATACGTGCACCCTGATTGCACAATACACCAGTTTGCATCTCGAGGTGTTACTGAAGGGTTCTGAGGCGTTGGAATGGTGAGAAATGAGTTTTTTCCTATCCAACGCAATGTGCCAAGATAGCCAATTTTTCGCTCTAACACATAGAGAATTATGCATTAAGGCCCGAATAGGTCATGGGCCAAAAATAGCCATTGCATAATTTTGTATGCAATAACGCGACCGGGGCTAAATTATCGTAGGTCTTGGAAGAGGGTATTTTATTTTGCGGGAAATTTTGCGCGAGAGACACATGTTAGGAGTTCGAAAAATATCACCTTGGTGTTATTTGAAAATTAACATGAAGGTGTGAAATAAAAATGTTACTTTGAATGACACCGAAAATTACCTTCTAAGTCTCAAAAACGCACATTTAAAATAATCATAAAAACTTCAACAATAATAGGTATCGCGAACAACACGAAAACAAGAGGCACCTACTACGTGTCAAAAACAATCTAGTTATAAGGACTGCTACAATGTCACAACTTAAAGGTCTTGCTTGCAACTGTTGGGCTAGAGGTCCAAAGATCTTGCTGCTGAAATATAGTATGTGACAGAATACTCTTAGACTAAGGGAAGTCTCAATGTAGTAAGCCAAATGGATACTAGTTCAATACAACATAAGCTATCACCTAATAGCTAAAACAACAAAAGACAAACTCATTATTCCTCACCTCCGGAATGGGGAGGGGGCAGGAGGCAGTTCCATAATCAGAAAAGAGATGTGCAGTGTAGATTCCATGGGGGGAGAGTAAGAATTAAATTGAAGACTGGCACTCAAAATATGAATGAAAAAGATGGAAAAATCTTGAATAAACCCTGTGCTCACAGACATGGATCCCTTTCCCTATGAGGGTGTGCTACTTTTAAATTGGAAATTATGATTCAAAAATGTAGAAAAAAGTCCGGTGGGTGGATTGGCATATGTTGTGCTTGCAGCCAGTGATGGTGTATGATAAAAACAGTGGATGGGGCAAGATTGGTGTCATCAGAGTGGATCTGGGGGCCACAATGGGGTGATTTTTTGGATGGCGGCAACACAATATTATGTCATGATACATGCATGGTATACAGTATACACATTAGCATGCTAAAATGTATAATTTTACCTGCTAAGTGTCAGTATCAAGGTGCAAGATTCAAGATGCCTACCATACCAGCGTTCAGATATACATACTGGCATGCCCAGTAGACACACTTGTATAATATACATATTGTTACGAGCATATATATGTATGGAGGGGATAACGTGTTGGTATGATAATTGTAGTTGACAAGCAAATTAATTCTTGCAGCAGAGGAAATGATAGAAAAGCCAGATTCCAATAATACAAACTTGTCGTGATTGTCCTTTTGTGTTTGGATGGTGAAAAAAATTAATGAGAGTGATGGCCTCTCATGATAGATGATGATGTCCGCTGGTGTGTGTTGAGAATGTGAAAGAAGTTATGATGTTGGTACCCATATTTGAAACGTCTCTGTGACCTCAGCTGTTATATGTAATATTTTATTATGTAGTAAACGGTAGATGCGTTGCGATGAAATAGTTTTTATGAGTTTAATACTACTGTACCAGTGAGGCATGAGATACTAGCTATCTCATGTACAAACGATGATGGGAGAGATTGGCAGTGATATGTGGCAGTTGAGTGACTGCCCAGATTCAACTGTCCAAAGGAACTGTCCCATGGGAAGGTTCCTGAGAAGGAAATCCTCCATTGGATATTCAACCTAAGAAAACACCTACAATGTGTATGGTGGAGTCTTAGGAAGGAAAATCCTAATTGGATATGATTTCTGAGAACTCATATCTTATGACTTTTTGTACTTCCTTTGTCTTGTACAAAGGGAGGAAGACCATTGGAGGTTCCAGGTGGAACCTCTTTTGGGTTTACCAGTTAAGGTAGATAATTGGCCTATGTCACTCGCCCCCACGATTGGAGAATTAGCTTGGCTTGCGGAAAAGTAAAACCTCTATGAGGAAATAATCCGATTACTAGCCAGACTTGCAGAAAAAAACCTCTTGGTTGAGGGTAAAAATTGTGCAAGCTGCTTGTGACATTTTTACATACATATGATTGTATGTACTATATGAAGTGCAAGTTCTTCTGGAGAGGGAGACTTGGAAGGGCTTGTAATAAAGCTGGTGTTTTTGTACTCTCCTAAGTCAAATGAATATGACTTACTTCCGCGTGAAACCCTGATTGTCTTTATCGTATAACTTTTGTGATAGTCCAATTATCACAGCTATACAGACTGAATATTTGTGCGGGGTAAATGACCTTTGTATACTAAGCATTGCTTACACGGACCATGAGACCTAACTTGGATGAGGATCAAGTAGGGCCGGTTTCGTGTTGCCTGTGTCTCTTGTTGATTTTGTATGTGTGTGCAAAAGTGGAATGCCGAACAACAAGTCCATTTTATGATTGCTACACTACATTGAGGCGATGGGCACTGCATAGTAGGTATTAGTGAATGGCATCTCATTGTTGGTGTAGGAAAACATAGTGCCACTAGAAACCGCCGGCATGACCATGATGTGTCAGCAGGCCAAGCATCTGCTTGATCTTTAGATAATTATTCACTTTTTGGGTTGTAATTTGTTGAAGACTCTGGTTGACTTACACTGGGAATCCAAATGACATACATTTGTTCCGAAAGTGTAGTGTAAAAACTACACCTTGATTGTACCATGTGCGCACAATGTGGATATTAAACCAGGTCTATTCACGAAGGTGCTAATAGTACAGATATTCTGTTACTTTTTCTTGTATGCATCCTTGGTGTGAGAGTTTGTCCTTCTATTTGCTCTATCACCCCTATGTATCCATGGGAATAGTTGCCCAAACGGGTCAACTACCGGCAAGTGAACAATGTCAGGTCAATTTTAATAGATTGACTAGAATCATTGGAAGGTCCAAACATCAACATCTAAGTCTTGTGGTACCAGGAGAGTACGGATTCATTGGTATGACATCCCTTTGTACTTGGTAGCACGGATCCTCAATTGAGGTCTGTACATGTACAACTCTTTTTGCTGGTGGTAATGACATTGCAACATAGTTAAATGTGCATGTGCGTACCTTTGATTGAAAGACATTGGTTGACTATCACGTTATGGTTTATGGAGCCATATTGTGACTTCACAGCAAGCATCATGGAGAAATGAATTTTCCTTGATGTTGACAACATGATTGTTGTCTTTGATTTGGATTTGTCTAAGCTAATTAAGCAATACTACATTTCTGTGTATAGCTGCTTTTGGTTTGCACTTCATGCTAACATGGTGCTCCATGGCTCTTAGAGATGTTCATGGTTTGACTTATCTTTTGTGTGAGATTGTCTTAACTATCCACTATGGATGCTCACAATTCTCTGTGCTGTGGTTTTACAAGTACAAAGGTCTTTGATCCTTTGTGTTGTTGTGCTCATATGATTTTGAGGCTTGTTTTTTGGTTTATTGTACAACATTTAGTTGCACTACCTATGGTAATCCTCTGGTCCTTAGTAGAAAGAACAAGTTGTTTTGGGGACCCTATGAGTCCCGAATTATGGATACCATATCTTGTATTCTCCGTGAATAGTTCTGAAGGTAAACCATCAGAAATTCTCACAAGAGAAGCAAAAACTAGTTATTGAGCCTCAGTGAGACCATTCTCTAGTAAGACACAGTTTGTTGGATGATCCAATAATGTTTAACATGGTCAAGGATTTAATCTTTTATATTCTGTGTTTATGCATTGTAGGTTCAGCAAGCTGTACTAGGATGCAGGCAGCCCCAACCTGAGTTGGTGATGCTATAGACTTGTTGCAATAACAAATGTCTAACATATATGTGTCTCTCTTTTGTGTACCTTGTCTTGTGGGCCATGTTAGTGGCTTTTGTGACATCGTACCTCCTCCTCTACAATCCTAGTTGTGAGTGAGGTGAGACAATCATATTGTCTTGCCTAAGGTTCTCCCTTGTACTGGACCACCCAGTGACATGTGAGTTCCTTGTATAGGCAAATGTTTAGCGAGTTTAACTGCTTGTAAGCATGTTGCTTTTGCCATGATAAGACTTTGGGTCTGCTATTAAGCCCTTGTTGTCTTTGTGCAGAGGTGTCGTGGTTTGTTGATAAAACCTTTACTTGCTGCTTGGTAAGGCCCTCCTAACCTTGTTTAAGGTGGACTTCCAGGCTAGCCTTTGGAGACTATCATATCCTCCAAGTGAGTTCTATACAGAACCCCATGGCCATCATTGATTCCGTGTATATATGTTTGTGAGGCACACGGAAAACCCATGATTGTTGCTACTAGCCCTGATTAGGTGAAACCTTTTTCACTTTTGCTAGGCATGATACGGGTTCTGGATGCATCAGTATCCAATCTAATGGTTTGTTGACTTGTCAATAAGTCTTAGTTAATGGCTGAGTTGATCTAGCAACTTCTACAATACTGGAAGGATTCTTTAAGCTTGGACAGTATTCCTAACTTTTTGTCCATTTCTTTTCTTATTTTAAGAATCACTTTTTGATTTACAGTAATTTAATTTTGTTTTGGGTGTTTTTTTTGTACAGTCTGTTCTGACGACGGCTGTCAATGAAACCCTCCAGTCACCTAGGTAAATTTCCTCTTTATTTTTCCTTGATTATTTTTGACTGGTTGTGCTCTGTTTTTATAGGGTATAAACCCACATCTTCTGAAAAGTAGAGGTATACAGGCATCTTTTTTCCAAGACACCAAAACTTGGTCAAACAGTGTCTCTTGTTGTGAGAAACCTCAGTAACATGCTTGAAATAGAGTTTCTAGTGTTCAAGTGTCATTTTTTTGACTCATCTTGGAAGGTCTGTCATTTTACTCAACCCCCTAGGGAGCATTTCACTGGAGTGGTTAGCTCTGTGATCATGAGTATTTTTGCTCAATATGCAATGCACTTGAGTGGTTAGCTATGTGCTTGTTCTGTTCTGTCCAGGTGTTATTTCAACTTGGGTTCACAGATTTTGACAGACTTTTTGCTTCAATTATCACTGGCAAGGTAAAATTGATCTTCACATAATATCTTATGTTGTTATTTGCTCGGAATTCTAGAACAATTCTAACTCAGTCCTTGCATTTGCCAAAGATTGAGGTCATATGCTGGCTTAGTCATTCTGGTACCATATACTCAGAACATGTGACTTTACCCTTCCTTTGGAGTAGGAAGAACCCGCCCTGCGTGCGCCAAGAGTTTGACGCCAGCCTAGCTGGGTAGGGAAAACATATGTATGTTCCTAACATTGGAACATGGGAAAAGTTTGGAACTATGTCCTTCTTGCTTTCATTGTTACTGTAGCAACACCGTGTCAGGGGTTCGAAACCCAACATGGTTTGATTTCCAGTTGCTTTTTTGTTACCTTGTTTGTGAATAGTGCAGAATAGCACTCATGTACATTTTCTCTAGTTCATCTTCTTGAGAAAACAATTCATGACGCCAGAAAATTTCTTGGCATTTTTGTCTTATTGTTACATTGAACAAGGTAATTGAATGTCAGGTTATTTCAACTTGACTGTAGAATTCTAATTGAGATTTTTTTCTCTATCGAGCTCTTTAATTTAAAATTAAATAAACCCAAACATTGTTTGGGGCTCTGAATTCTATTGTCCTCGGACCAGAGGATGTGCACCTTTTTTGTGCAACTAAATTGCCTATATTGGTGAAAATGGAGGAAGTGGTCACACTTTGAGAAAGGCACCCAACAGTTTGGGGTCCGACAATTCGGCAATTATCTCACTTTAATCATTTTTGATTTGTGGACTTTTCTCTCCTTTTTGCTTGGATTTCAGAAAGAAATCAACAAGTTGCGTGTTTCCCGGAGGAAACCGCTTAAAGTAGGCAGACTTCATTGCAAATAAGAAATTCGCAAGAATTTTTTTGCCATGAGTATTTCTGGGGCACGACTAATAGTCGATTTATGGGTCCATCTTGCGCCCCCATGCGTACTGGGACTTGGATATCGTACTCCGCGTCGCTCTGACGTATTGAACACCATAGGTCAATATAACATGCTCCGATACCTTAGTGCGGAGTAGAACAATGTTCTCTCCTAGGCTGGTCCAGTGCGCTAATGGGCCAGGCCCTATGAGTATATCACAGATAATGTGTGGTCGCTTTCTGCAGATCGTGATTGCACAGGGCCGTATCACGAAATGATTTGTTCAACGGGCTGTGCCGTGACGCGCTCCCGTGTGATGTATTGCATCTACAGGTGTTGTAGATGCGATGAAGCCCTTTAGGTCACAGTCCTGCGCTCGAAAATTGGAGTCCACTGCATTTACATTTTGGGCGGCGAATCCCATGGTTGCCATATAATTTTTTATGGTCAGTAGCAAATATCTTAAATGTTTCTTAAAAATAAAGGTAGTCACTAAGTATCATAGGAGGCAGGAAAAAGCATCTCCAAGCTGTATCTTGCTTGAAAAAAACTTGCACCAGCTTCCAGTGATTTTTTAATAATATATTATGTAAATTGTTTTTCTTAATCAAAAAAATTTGAAAAAATCTTAGTCGCGCACGCTAACGGGCTTCCACTGTTATATCTTTATTTAACGAAACAAGACTTCTTCTTTTTTGCGTGCTCCCGCCCGCTGCTAAAAAATCTTGCATTGGCTGCTTGTTATTTTTGTTTACACGAGTAAGTACCATGAAGGTGTGAAATAAAAATGTTACTTTGAATGACACCGAAAACATTTAAAATAATCATAAAAACTTCAACAATAATAGGTATTGCGAACAACATGAAAACAAGAGGCACCTACTACGTGTCAAAAACAATCTAGTTATAAGGACTGCTACAATGTCACAACTTAAAGGTCTTGCTTGCAACTGTTGGGCTAGAGGTCCAAAGATCTTGCTGCTGAAATATAGTATGTGACAGAATACTCTTAGACTAAGGGAAGTCTCAATGTAGTAAGCCAAATGGATACTAGTTCAATACAACATAAGCTATCACCTAATAGCTAAAACAACAAAAGACAAACTCATTATTCCTCACCTCCAGAATGGGGAGGGGGCAGGAGGCAGTTCCATAATCAGAAAAGAGATGTGCAGTGTAGATTCCATGGGGGGAGAGTAAGAATTAAATTGAAGACTGGCACTCAAAATATGAATGAAAAAGATGGAAAAATCTTGAATAAACCCTGTGCTCACAGACATGGATCCCTTTCCCTATGAGGGTGTGCTACTTTTAAATTGGAAATTATGATTCAAAAATGTAGAAAAAAGTCCGGTGGGTGGATTGGCATATGTTGTGCTTGCAGCCAGTGATGGTGTATGATAAAAACAGTGGATGGGGCAAGATTGGTGGCATCAGAGTGGATCTGGGGGCCACAATGGGGTGATTTTTTGGATGGCGGCAACACAATATTATGTCATGATACATGCATGGTATACAGTATACACATTAGCATGCTAAAATGTATAATTTTACCTGCTAAGTGTCAGTATCAAGGTGCAAGATTCAAGATGCCTACCATACCAGCGTTCAGATATACATACTGGCATGCCCAGTAGACACACTTGTATAATATACATATCATTACGAGCATATATATGTATGGAGGGGATAACGTGTTGGTATGATAATTGTAGTTGACAAGCAAATTAATTCTTGCAGCAGAGGAAATGATAGAAAAGCCAGATTCCAATAATACAAACTTGTCGTGATTGTCCTTTTGTGTTTGGATGGTGAAAAAATTAATGAGAGTGATGACCTCTCATGATAGATGATGATGTCCGCTGGTGTGTGTTGAGAATGTGAAAGAAGTTATGATGTTGGTACCCATATTTGAAACGTCTCTGTAAATATACAGACACGGCCATATATACACAGGCATGTACAGTATGTAGAAAGATTGCTGAATAGAAAAAAATGGCCAAAGCATTTCTGAACAAGCATAGAGTGACCCGACCATCAAAATGAAAATGCCTGGCGGGCTCACTGAATGATTAGACAACCCCATGGTATTATTAGAAAAGTTTGTGGTGTAAAAATGAGTTTGATCAGCCTCTACTAAGGAATCATGAAATTTGATCCGCCCCTGGCTAAAAATTCTTTGAAGACTCAGACAACACTAATCTATTGGCTGGATGCTGTATATATGTGGGCAGAGAAGGTGGTCAATTTCTTGTTTCTGTATTTGTATAAACTGGCCGGTATGAGGGGGGGATGATCAGTGCCCATTTCTAAACATAAGGTGCCTTCAGAAATATGGGCAGATACAGATTATGACTACCTGTAAACCATGCAGGTGAGGGAACATTTATTATAAATGGGCAGAATGTAGGGCAAATTTTTGGTGTCTGCATACATAAAGGTAGGCAGGGATGGGATGGGATTGATACCCGTTTATACACAGGCTGCCTTTATATGCAAGGATAGGTTATGACCCATCTACACATGCCCATATATTAAAAGGCACTTACTGTTTATAATCAAAAACGGCCTATTCGTACACAGGCACTGCCAGTATAACAATAGACATCATTGATAATGGGTATTGTCCCTACAGGCATGCAAACATGCACATTTTACATGCAGGAAGTCGAGTACTCATTACAAATATAATGTACTTAAGTAGGGGTACTAAAAGTCACATAACTAGCAAAAAATCTTTACGTCAAGATATGGTGTTATTTCAGATACTTTTACGCGTGAGGCTAGTTAATTTGTTAGCAATTTTTCGGCATTAAATGTTACTCACAGTAACACTTTAGTATTATCGGAAGTTTGCAACTGATGTTGTAATTTCCCTTCAAGAATTTTCCGCCCTTTTTTGTAAAGCATGCTACTGGCATAGTACATCAATCGTGCCGTGACTGACTAGTGATCAAATTTCTTGTACTACGTTTTTTCGTATTTATTCCGTTTCATGTACTAGAATTAACCTCAAGTTTTGACGTGGTATTTTTGCAACAACGGTTTGCAAAGCTGTATACACGATTTCAGTGCTTGCAACCTAAGAAGGGCAATGGAGTGCGTTTGCAAAAAACATCACTGCATAAAAAAAATGGACACTCTACGAACAGCTAAAGCATACACCAAGTGCCTCATTGACCTCATGTCCTTCATCGATGGGGTGCACTATGATTCTTCTTCCTCCTTCTCCCGCGACCAACTTGCCCTCATCACGGCGGACCAGGTCGCCGCATATCTCAACAAGAAAGCCTACGGCACACCTTCGCCAGGTCCCAACGATCGCCCCCATTTCATGAGGGCATCCTCCCTTGCCTTCCAAAAAAAGCCCATCTCCCAGTTCATGCCCCTGCACACTATGCCATGGGATGACATCCATCAGCGGGCAACCCCACCCGCTCCAGCGGTCAATGATGTTATCACAAAATGTAAGAAATATGAGGTGAGACAGGAGGGGGTATCAAGTAAGGCACGACCCGCGCTGGAGTGGGAGGAGTTTTGTTCCTTGCTTGTGCTTGCCCGTCATCTGTATGCAGGCATTGACTTGTGGTTTTTTTGACAGCTGTGCTCTGTCTGCAATGGCAAATTATTGGGTGCATTGACGATGTCATGAAGCTCGCAAAAAGCACACTGCTGTTCAATTATCGCGAGCCGTCAACATTGAAGATTAAAATGAATTGGTCGAAAAATATCAGAGAGGAGAGAGACTGTCCCACGCAGGTTTTGTTTGGAGCAATGGATCCGCTCGTCTGCCCTCTTTTAAACCTTGCCACTTGGTTAGAGGGGGGGAGGACCCTGGTTTATTGTTGTTTGGAAACCACCGTTCTAACAGGTCAGTATCGAGTGTTCTCGACACAATTTTCTCAAGCCACCTGTTTCAACAGATCAGGAGGGGTCTGCTTGGCACTCACTCTATTCGCAAGGGGGCTGCATCTTATGCAGCTCGATATGGTATCTGCAAGGATTGGATTAGCACACGCGGACGTTGGAGGGGAAAGAGACAGCAAGTCGACACCTACATTGAAACATATCTCCCATACCCTGATGCTCGTGTCGCATCAGTTTTGTCTGGCCCCCGAGGACCCTGCAAGTATGCCGCCAAGGGCGGCGATCCCATCAGTGATGAACTCGTGAAGTCCCTTGTCCCGAAGATTCATGCCGCCTTTGGCGGCGAGATTGCTAGAGTGCTGGCGCTGCCTCTCCTCTGGGCGGCGTTTGAGGGCAATATGACGGTCAATGGGTACACCTTACCCATCATTCCCGTCGAGCTAGCATCACTCATCAAGGGGAGATGGATTGCTGCTGGAAAAGATCCAGTGGAAAATCCCATTGAGAAGATCTCGCTGGTCGTCCAGCAACTTGGAGACCAGCTTACAATCATCCCTCTCACTCGCCGTCCAGGTCAAGCCGGGGGTGATGGCACAGTGGCAGCATCTGTGCAACAGCCAGGTGTTAGTGATGGTGCTGCCTCCGAAGAAGATGGAGCTGCCATTGCTCCAGGCCGAGGGGCAGCGTCAGCCACAGCTGCAGGGTCTGAGGAATTTTGGGCTGGTAAGTCTGCACTTGAGACTGAAGTGTTGTTTTCCCAACAATTCCAACTTCAGCAGAGGTTGGAAGATCTCCGCCAGGAGATTATTAGTTTGTTTGGTGGTCAGCAGCGCTACCTCCAAAATATGAATACTAATGTTCGGAGGATTGCTGTCCAACCTGTTGTTTGTTCTGTTGTCCGCCCTTCTTTACAGCCGAGAGAGGGAGGTGGAGAAGTAACTCGTGGATTGTGTGGTACCTTGAACAGGGAAGCTCAAACACTAGTGACGATGAACAGGAATGGTAGTGGTGTCAAGCTTTCGAAGAATCCTAAGGACTTGTATTCAGTGTGGAAGGAGTGGGAGTTTGGTCTGAATGGGATGAAGGCTGCCAAGGATTTCACTTATCATGAGAGGGGGGCAAATAAGTTTAGCTACTGTCGACGCAAGGTATTTTGGGATGCTGTAACTGGGCTGATTTCTAAGGGGTACACTTCTGATACTGCAATTGATCGAATTTATCTTGTTTATGGTGAGGGGAAGTCAGTTTGTAGGATATTGAAGCTGATGGCACGAGACAGGCGGGACAAAGTAGATAGATTGTAGTTGCTTGCTTGTTTTGCTTGAACCTGGGCATGGGAGAGGCCATTAGGAGGGTGGAAGGGGGTCTCTCATATTAAAAATTAATTACATTATTATTATTCAGACTTAGAGCAATTGTTTGTAGAGTACATTGCATTATCATTTGATCTTAGCGACATATTTCCATTGTCACTGTTGTAAAGTATGTTTAGACTTTGTGAAATATTTTGAGTCAAACTACTAGTTATAAAGCATGACCTTGTTTCATTATTTATTGACTTGATGATATAGTACATGAGCTTTTTGTAACATAGGTACTGATGTACCTACATTTTAATATGACCTATAAAAGCCGAAGTGTGGAACATGATTTTTGGTACACACATGTATTATGCTTTTAAAGGTCACGCGAGCTCATGTAGAGACTTCTATGTCTTACAGAAAAAATGAGAGCTTGCACACATGGATGACACCCGGTTGCACACACTGTTGCACGCTCTGCTGATATGGGCGTAATATTTCGCACGCTAAATTATCGTAGGTCTTGGAAGAGTGTATTTTATTTTGCGGGAAATTTTGCACGAGAGACACATATTAGGAGTTCGAAAATTATCACCTTGGTGTTATTTGAAAATTAACATAATGAGAACACTTCGAATAGCCGACCTCTGTCCAGCGAGAACGCTCTGTTGCCCGAGTTTGCCCGCACCGTTATCGCACTTCTATCCCCCGGAAGAGATTGTTGGCAATAATAATACCATGATTGCTAAAGAATGAGGCAATCCTCACCATCCACACAAGCGAAAATAGGATGACGCTTTGGGCTGCTTCTATGGTATCATCGAGGTATGTACCATCGAGGAGCCATCGAGGTATGGTACCATCGAGGTGGACAGCGGGTGTCGCTGATCGTGTGCGGATCCTCCTCCAGCTTAGCTTCGTCTGTGCCGCAAGCACCATTTAGTCGGAATAGCCATCACGGTACGGCGGAGGCCTGCATTACCTGATCTTTGTCTCCTGATGTCATGGTGTGTTTATCTTGACGAAATATAAAAGCACACAATGGCCTTCTTTGCTTGGTCTTTGCATGCTTCAGGCACGGCGCTTTGCATTCATAACATCACATGAAAATAATGGAGGTACGTCTAAAGCTGATCTTGGTGATATGGTTTTTTATTGGTCGAGGGTGTCGTCTAATTGTAGAGAAGACCAAGACCAAGGCCGCCAATTTTTTCGTTGAATAAAGAATGATGCATCTAAGTTGTATGCATCATGTCTCCTCGTATTCTTGCCCGCCCAACCACTGATCAAGGAGCCCTTGAGCTCTCCGCATATAGTCTTGATCTTGTCCGTGTTCGGCTTAAGAAGTAAGAAGGATGTTCAGCAGGTGTGCATGAATGCGTCGTACGTGCTATCACTCAAGCGACAAGAAGATATCAGCGAAGACGATTCACACCGCTGTTTGCTTGTCACAACCTGATATCCTCAATAGAAACGAAAGATCGGTCCATTTTGAAGTCCCTTCATAAAAAGTAAATCGCTTCCCACTGCCGGCCTCCGTCTGTCTACAAAGGAACAACAGTATTAAACTTGTCTTCCGCCACAAAATGGTCAAAAAAAACCTACAGGACAATGATTCCACTTACCCCAGCAAGATTGCTGGTCTGGCGCAAGTAATTGCAGATCCAACATTAGCGGAAAGTCCGATTGAATTGAAATCAACATTGATGCCGATAACTGGCCTATTAGAAGAACTTCGTGATGACAGTACCATGCCGCCTCTCCCCATTGCAATAATGGAACAGACTCTTGGGAATCCTATGGAGATTATGTCAAAAGGCGGTGTAGACCTCGTGAAAGACGGTGATGGACCAGCTGCCTTCGCGTCTGATTCCCTTGACCTTGGAGTCGACGCCGTAATCGACAAGAAGAAGAATGCAGAAGCCTTCAGCACCGTCATGGAAGATGAAGAATCTCAAGGACCACCAAGCAACACCAATTCATCGACTCGACCACCAAGAACTAATCAACCGTGCAATGCAACCGCCCACCCATCAGCGGTCCATGGAACCACCTGGGCCGTCAATAATGACACCTATTCAAATGCCCTCACCAATAGTCAAAGAGCAGGTGAAACCGACACGCCACTGGCATCACGTGACACAGGTGCAACCCAGGCAGTCATCTCATTGGAGGCAACTGTGCAAGAAATAACCGACATTCCCGAGGCCTTCCTTGTTGATGACGACAATGTTGTCACAGGGATACCTCTAAAACGACAGGTTCCGTGGCACAGGCAACGAAAGATGAAGTTTGGGCTTGCTGCAGTTTGTACTATTGTAATAGTGCTTTCTATTGCATTAGTGTGTTGGGTTGGACTTAAATCGAGCAGTGGTAGTGGGGGTAAACGTAAACCTGGCGGTGGGAGCGACGTGTTTTATTGTGGTTGCACTTTGTGTACCGATTCAGTGCTAGATAAGGATGCAGATGGTCTTATGGTCAGAAGCCGCATTGAATGGTTAACGTCAGAGATGGGGAAATCTGAGGAGGTGGCTTGTAGCACTGGTGAGTGAATTTTCTTTTGGGGCAAGGAACAATGCACATCGCGGATATCATGTGGTATGATGATTTTGAAAATAGATTGTCCATGCATGCTAAATCTTTGCCATTTTTTCTTTTAAAGTTTGCGGGCGTGAATTTCCGATGACCTGTGGTCAGTGCAATCCTAACAAATGTGGTGATGGTGATGGAGAGAGTGGATGACAAGAGTGATGGCTGCAAGATGGAGGCAATAACTTGCCCCGACAGGTATGCGTGTTCTTCACTTTGTATTGTGTATAAGTAACTGATATACTCATCATTCTTACATACTTGTTCTCATTCTCTGTTTGTGTACAGCATTCACCAGTAACGTACTAAGAGCCAAACGAATACCAGCGCCTTATGATTTAAGTATATGTTAGGAAATAATGGCCATTTGGGTTGGGGGTTTTGCCTGGTTATGCCCTGGATCTTTTACTGAAAAGGAATAAAACACAACCTAATTCGTTTCTCATGAAGCTGTTGGTGTACCTTCTTGAATGATGATTGAGAACGATTTGTTTTTGTTGTTGTTCATTTGTTGTGTAGGAAGGTGTGCTGTGTGGATAAAGGAGGTTACTCTGTAAAAGTGTTTCCCCATAACGTGATAGAGGGGGTACCCTGACTAAGTTAGAAAAACTGGAACATTGTGGACATCAAGACCGTACTAGTAAGTGTTAAGTATAGTAAACTAAAAAATAGGATTGTAAACGATGAGAGACTAAAAGGTCTAACACATGGTGAGAAGACAACATGCTGTTTTGGTACGGGTCAGAATTGAGTTAGGACTCTTATATGTCAGATATCTTAGGCCAGTGCTGCTGCCTCAATATCCAACCCCTGATACCTGTTCACGAACGCAAAACCCTTTGGAACTATCTTGAGAGCTTAAGTCCAGCTCTACACGTCCTCAGCTCATCGCAATCGCCACCAAAAATTAGCTTTGGTTAGTGGTCTAAATTGAAATAGTGGTTCAAAGTCCAACACGTAGAAATTGGTATGTTTTCTAAATTGATGTCCATGTCAGAAAACGAACATCTTGGAAATTGTGGGATCATGCTAGGATGATGGCACATCATGCGCATTTGTGCATGATAATTTTTATTGTGACTTAACGTAAGCCACGGACAGACTATCTGACACTTTCCATCCAAGAGTTTTTGTCGAAACATGTACAATTTCATGTAGGAATCGTATATGACCGCCTTAATGGTTCAAAGTCCAGTCAAGAGTTCAAATTCAATCCTGACCCGTATTAACAGATGTGTTAGTGCCAATTTATATACAAAGCAGCCATCAAAATAGATACTGGCACGCCCATACTATACATCCTAGCATGTCTTCATGCATAATTTTGCCCTGCTTTAGTGTCACATGAATGAGCGAGGGTGCGCACAGGTTTTTGCATACATAGTTCCATGTGACTTATTCGGAGATGATATTTGCTGTTCCCCAAGGCGCGTTTGGGGGGTATCAAGCAATATCCCCCTGTTTGGTAGGACTGGAACATAAAACCAGAATACTACTACTTGAAATTTGTCTTGTATTTGCTTGTTCTGGCAACAAAGTCATGATACATGTCTGACAATATCATAAAAACCATTTTGGGATGGATTTACCTACAGTAACATACTCTACCACATACATATACGATGATATCACGATTGCAATGAAAGGTCTAAATTTGAGTATTGTAAAAGTATGAGCTGAGTATATATAAATATGATATGACAGCCATCCAAGGAGCTCAACAACCATCAAACAAGCTGTGCTGTCATCACATGAGCTCGAGTGTGATCAAAAGAGCTCCATAGCAATTTCATGACCTCAATTGAACAAGCTTCATCAAACAAGCTTGACAGCCAATGCACAAGTTTGGCTGCCAACGCACGAGCTCAAGCGTGATCAAAAGAGCTCAACAGTCATTGAATGAGCTCAACGTCATCTCACAAGCTCAACAGCCATCACAAAAGCTCAAAAGCCATTGAATGAGCTTATGAGTGTTCAGAAGAGCTCAATCAAACAAGCTCATCTGCCATCCAATGAGCTCAACTGCAATCAAACAAACTCAACTGCCCTCAAATGAGCATGACAGCCATCAAGGAGCTTGACAGCCATCAAATATTATTTCATAACAAGTCTTATCTCCTCACAAGCTTCCTTCACATCGTTGATCTGTCACATGTACGCCATGCTGTCACTGCAATGGCACATGTGCATTCAAATCCAAAGTGACATAATTCGCCTTCAGTTCCTGCAACAAAGGTGAAGAGAGAATTGTCAAATGGCTGAAAGGATGGCTCCGGTCCTTGTCCAGGAAACCTAGCATCCAGTCAGAATGATGAACAATGGAGGGATAAGTATGGATAAAATACCATGAGGGCCATTGGAGGAATCACCGTGGGCCTCATAAATCCTGTCAAATGTCAATTCAGGTGCATTCAGGACAATTGGTGCATTTGGGTCCTCCCAGTGTGGACAGGGGCTGTCAAAATCCAGTGAGTTTGGATCCTTGAGAGTCAAGAACTGCCCGAGATAGTAATCACCAGCACAGCAAACTGAAAGTATGTATCCAAAATTCCCATTGACTACTCCCTATGGCATGCAATGGTAGTGAACTGGGGAGGAAGAGTGGTGGCTGAAGTGGCATGTGTCCCTGCCTTTAGCAGGCCATGAACGTGGAAATGGGAAAGGGGACAATAATGTCTCTCATTGGCATCCCTCTCATCCGTGTTGCCTTGCTTCTTGGCCTGGGCAAACTCTTTTGAAGCAAAGAAAAATGAGTCAGTCTTAGAATAAAATGTCAGTCACAGATGACAACACACTATCTTCTATCAATACTTTATTGCATGAAAAACTTGGAGATGTCAGAATACCGTGTCATTGTCCTTCTTCTTCATCTCTAACAGAAATGCCAGAAATTAGCTGACATCCAGCCCAGAATAACTGAGGTCATGACAGTCCTGAGGGTAGTAATACACCGTGCTGCTCCTGTGAGATGATACCAGTGGCATGCTCAAAGATGTCAGGATAATCAGGAAAAATAAAATTAATAAACCATCTAAGCTGGACACAATAGTCCTTTAGGACCTTTGCCATGATACCCTGGGCTAATGTAGCAAAGATAGCAAGTTGATGAGCTTTGGAGAGTCGTATGGCTGTGATTGCAGCAGTTGTGTCATTGGTTGTTTGTTGGTGTGCTGGGATGCTCCCGCCCATACTGCCATGACCACATGCCATGGTTATGTTATTGGGGAGGAGGGAGAGGTGTTGGAATTAAAATGAACGAAGGGTATGATGGCTTTTAGAGAGGGGGGTGATGGTGGCAGAGGTGTCATTTTGGATCCTGGTGAAGAGTTGTTTGATGGTGCTATTGTGGTCAGAATATTTTTGGCAACCATGGCACAAGGGGGAGATAGATGATGGCACTTGCCATTTTAATTCACATATAGAGGGTATTTTGGGGTGGAAGGGGGACAAGGAATATCATAAAACAGTTTTACAGCAATACAAATCACCATCGTACTGTTTATCTAGTCTAAGGTAGCAGGACATACTATAAATAAATTTGAATGGGTCTTCTGTGCAAAGCTGGTGAAACTAACAAGGTAAAAAATTCCTAGCAGCTGCTGCAAGATTTGTTGAAGCAAGCAAGAAAAGCACTGCACTAGAGGTACGTATCAAAAATGTAAAACGGAGGCGCAAGTATGGCATGGTGTGATGTAGCACGTGTGGTCCAAGCTTAGCTACTGTAAAAATTGGTTTATTGGTTCCCTCAAATATCAAAAGATGTCATTTTTGAAGATCTTATGCTCCAAACAAAGTTAGTGAAGCCATCATGTAAAAAAGATAAGGTATCTTAGCTACTTACTCTCTATGGCATTGGTACTGTATTTTTTGCTGTTTGCACCAAAACTGTTCCTACAACGGTCACACAAAATTAAGGTGGTGCATGAGCATGATGCGTGTACTATGTGTGTAGTAGATTTATGCAACAAATGGCATATCTTGAAAACTGGAAGAAGTTTTATGGAACTAAACAGATGGGTGTGTATTGCTGCACAAGAGTACAATAGGTTCTTGTTGGTCTTAAGTTTAGAGGAGGACAAAGAGAAAGAGAAGGAGAAGGAGAAGGGGAAAGGGAAGGGGAAGGAGAAGGAGAGCGAGAACAAGAATGAGAACAAGAAAGAGAAAGAGAAGGAGAAGGAGAACGAGAAGGAGGAGAACAGTGGCTCAGTTTCCAAGACACCTAGGATTTTGAAAAATCTTAATAAATATATCTTTCTTCTTACTTTGAGGCAGCGTTGCGGTACTGTAGAGTAGTATCTTTGCAATATCACTGCTTTTGCTCAGCTATGCTAACCATGTGGTCAATATGTGTGGTGAGTTTTGGTGGCATCAGGTGGTTTTTGCCAACCATGCTGAGTTATAGAGAGCTACAAACATTGGCACATTACCGTTGACAAGGAGAATCTAGAAATGAAGGGTATAGACCATCCCCAGTATTTTTCTAGCTTAAAAACATAATTGTCACCAGATCTGGTGAAGCGGGTCTTATGATCCATAGGGTCTTATGCTTCAAGATATGTTCGTTGATCTGGAAGAGAACTGTCCAGCACTAGGCACATAAAGTCTCCTTGACTGACTTTACAAGAATGAAGATGTGCAATGCTCTGCTGTTTGGATTTCAAGGTGCTAGCTGACTGTTGTCTGCTTACAAGCAACGAACTCAAAGAATTAACACCAACGTGTCTAAATCAAATAAAACTAAAATCAATTATTTGGGCACAATTATGCCTTTAGTGACATGACTTTTAAGGCATTATTATGTCCATATCCCGTTATGCCTTTTGGGGCAGAATTATGCCTTTGCGGGGAAGATTGTGCCTTTTGAGCTTTTTGAAATGGACAGTATATATGTCCAGGCATCAACAAATTTTGAGCTAATGTAGGCATAATTATGACTTTGATGCCTTTTTATGTCTTTTTGAGATATAATTACACCTAATTGTCCCAGCATAAAAATGACTGTGCTTAATTGTGCTCTACTATCCCTTTCTGGGGCATAATGTGCCTTTTCGGGCATAATTATGCCTTTTCAAGAAAAAATGGAGCTATTCAAATTGATTTTATGTTTGGGGGTTCTGACGCATTGCAGTTTTGCCCGCCTACTTGATCAGATTCTCAAAATCACTTTGAGTTACACATCTGTGTTCCAAAAACATCGGTTTGGCTTCTTAGACCCGTGTTCCTATTCCCAGGAAAATATTCCGGACTATACTAATCCTGTCTCTTGCTGCCACCAGGAAGAGTACAAACAATGCATTTATCCCTTTCATACCCTGTACCCTTACTTGTGCCCCAATTCTTCATTCATCACTATTGATCTATTTGACTATGTTATACATATGTGTGAATAAATCATCATACCATTTTCTTTTCTAAAATTTGAAAAAGTAGAAAGAGTGAGTTGAAAGTACTGAATTTAAGGTATTATCCCTTCAAGCAGGAGTGAGACAGCTGTCCGAATTTTCGGCCATCAGCATCAAGGTGCGATTGTGTCAAAATAGATTTCACATACCCTGGGATGCAGTCACCCCCAAAAATCATATTAAGATGGCCATAACTTCATCAGCTTTGACGAGGCAAATTTCCTCATGGCATTGCTGGTTAGCCGACATTTCCATGCTATAACCATACTACTACTAATGGCAACCAGACCACACATCAAAAATAATTGCCTCAGAAGTCTTCTTAAAGTTGGCAAACTTTAATTGTCTACCACCATTGGCATGAAGACCTGTGACTGTGCCTTTCTCACACCTTTGCCATCATTCTTCTTTGATGATGAGAAACAAAAGTGACACCTGCCCTTGGCATTGTGACATCTGTCCCTCATTATTCTTGTTGGTCCCTTGGGCTATTCCACATGTTCAAGAGCAGTAAAACATACATACATTTGTCTGTTTAAAAAATTATTGTTGGAGTACCTTTTTGTCATCAAACCTTTATGTGTAGGATACAAGTCTTTCAAAACTTGTCATCAAAGGCAAAATCTCATTGTGTAATCTTAAGTACGCAAGACAGCTCTTGTCAACAGCATGAGTAATGTTACTGTTTAGGTTTAAGCCATAAGAAGAGTAGTCTCTATGCCTCATTGGTGGTTAGTTATATATAGTAAGCAGAGCATCCCTATCACTGTGGTAAACAAGCAAGTTTTCTGGTGATTGAAGGACATTGGCCACATTGGAGGGGGAATGGATATAATTTGTTCTATAACACTCTTAGGTTGATTATCAGTAGGCAGCAAGTTATTGT
The DNA here is from genome assembly GCA_013187285.1 of Cyclotella cryptica. Taxonomy (NCBI): domain Eukaryota; phylum Bacillariophyta; class Thalassiosirophyceae; order Thalassiosirales; family Thalassiosiraceae; genus Cyclotella; species Cyclotella cryptica. The sequence goes on from JABMIG010000055.1 coordinate 445,369, forward strand.
TTGTTGTTGATTGGGTGATGTTTGAGATATCTGTGGTGCTTGTTTTAGGATGTTCATTTGGGAAGATCCATGGTGATTATTTTTGGCAATCAAAGTGTGAAGGAGGTGGTAGACAAATATCAATTATACAGTCTACGATGCAAGTATCTAGTGAACCAGATGTATACCCACCAGAATACTGCTAGGAATTTCACACAAAGCAATGCAGCAAGATGCCTTTCCAATGTGAAAATACACAATTTCATGCTGGTCATTATTGTCATGTGAATTTGTTAGTGTATGCCAACATGTTCCTTGCAGTTTAAGTAACACTGTAGTTTAAGCAACAAAAATTCCATGTATGAAACACTTCACACATTATGCTTCTGACTTGGGTTAGACAAATTTTGATGTCACAGAATTAGTTTGATTAACCCTCTTTGAAAAAAATACAAAAATTGTTTAACGAGCTGACTTTTGTCATTGCGTCATTTGTGTCACTAGCACTAGATTGTCTGCGTGAACCTATTTGATCTTATCATGAAAGTCATATTATTGCCTCATTATTTGCTTTTTTATGTCAACTATTGCACTTTTGTTCCTTTCTTAGCAGTTTATTGGCAAACTTTTCTAAACCACACAGAATATATGACTGCTTGTTTGGTGTTGTCTAGACACACTAGAACAATAAATAATAATGCATGGGTGATGTGTTTCCACAGTTGGCACTGTGAGCCTTAGTTGTTGTTGCTTTATTTGAAGCTCTTGCAAGGAATCTATCAGTCCTTGACTCCTCTCATAGCAGCAGTCACAGGCGTAATCATTTATATTGCTCTTTCATTTAAAGTGAGTACAGCGTGCTTGGTGAATTCAAGCGTGTTCAAATTCCAGAATTTGTTGTCACTCACATGAGTACCCTCTGTTCAAGCAAAGATGGCATGCAGTAAGGATATTTTGATGCCCTTACAAAACATTAGACTGATGACTGTGACGCAGAAGAAGGGGGCAATAAGGGGGTTTGGTAATATAAGATTCAATGAATAATTCATATGACAATGTAGAGGAAGAAGCAACCCCATCTCATGTTGACGTTGGTGCTTGAGCAAAGGTGGAGGTTGGAGTTCATTTCCTGTACAATAAATTCAACTCAGAGCACATTAGACCTTTTGTTTTGGACTCGCCCATTGATTGATGGAATTTCAATTTTGTCTGGATCACTTCAGTTGTGCCGCATTCGCAATAAAGTTTGAAATCTACAATATTATTAATTAGATGAAGTCAGAAAAGAACAAACATTACTTTCAATTGATTTTCTAGTCAGAGTCAGACCCATAATCTTCCATATCATCTTCACTATCAGATCCTACATGTTTCTTCCTCTTCTTGGGATCCAAGCTTTGCTGATGTCTCAAATTTGAAAAATAGGGTGAGACATTGACATGAAATGTACTCTTTCTCGGCCTCCTTTCTTGTTTCTTTCTTGTCTCTCTGTTTTTCTTGTATTTTGGATTCAAGATCCACATGTCAGTAGTACTGGAATAGTCAGCAATCTCATAGAACAACGTACCTTGGAATTGAGATATTTGAATATCAAGTTGTTAGTCTTGATCTTTGCATTACAACTGCGGATGGTGCAACTCTGATGGATACATCCCATGACATACTACCCTCACAGAACAGTGGTTCTTCTGTTTTGTTCCAGCATTCAATGACTCATGAAATTGATGTTCAAGTTGGAGCCAGCCCCTACCGACAGTGTTAGTTTTCAATATTGTAGAAATGATCCATGCTTGCCTGTTGTTCACAATCCATTAATCCTGTTTTATACTATTTCCTAAACATTACACATGAGTTAAATCATGTATCATTGTGAAACAGTGAAAAACCACCTGTCCTAACTATGGAGGCATCATTTGTGTTGGGCCTCATAAACAGGAGGGCCTGAAGTAAGTATGACATTAGAGGATTAGTTGAGGAAGTGCTGCCTACTCCAGGATGGTTTTTGGGTGATAGGGCCTGCAAAATCAGTTAAGATATTGTCTTTGGTATCACAAGGAGAGATGGAGAGAGAATCAGATGCTGCATTGAAACCAGAGGTGTCAATGCCAACAGGTGGGGGAACAAGTGCAGGAAGATGGACGGAGGGGTCTTGCATAAGAGGCAGATCAGCATCAATCTCAGAGATGGCATTCACTCAGGTTTAGGATCCTTATTGTTTTTAAATGATTCAGATGCTAGAATTAATGGAGAGAACTAAGTCCTTATGTAGGGCTTTTGGGACTAACGACTGACTTTCTGCAAGAAATCCAATGGTCCCAACAGAAGGATGCAGAAAGAAGTTGAAGACAGAGAAAAGATATGATTCCATTAACATACATGGAATTGTCAGTTTGTTTCTGAACATACTGGCCATTGTCCAAGCGATACCAAGGAGTGTTAGAAGATACTTCCCAGAATGTGCACTTTGCAATAGTTTTGACAGGACACATTGCAAAATGTCTATTTCCACCAATGCTTTCAAATGCGAATTGTTGATTGGAAAGGATAATTAAATAATGGAAGTTGGGGCGACAGATCAGCACACAATCTGTCAGCCATGTTGACTGTACAAGTAGGAAATTAAATTGATTCACTAAAATGTCAGCTATCTTGCCTTTCTCTTAACTATTACCATGAAGGTGTACGTTGCATCAAGCTCCTAAGCAACATTGCAGCCTCCTCAGACAACCTTTGACAAGCTGAAGTCCAGCTCACCAGGACATCAGACTAACTGGAAGTTGCTATGATATCAGATTAGTGCAACACTCTCTTGAACAATAATGCTTCATTATAGTTCATATAGAACATGTTGCTTTTGTGTAGATGGATGTATCGGCTATCATTGGGCCACAATTTCTACTTTGAGAATAAAACTTGTCTATGTACCACCTGTGCAAACTTGCGGCATATTATAAGTTCCACCAAAATGTATCTTTTGTACATTTGATGCACCGATGAACCGGGTTTCATGGTACAATAGTTGCAGTTAGTTATGTATCGAGTGCTAGTTCAAATAGTAATCATGTGACCTAAGGCCGAGTATTTGCAATTGGTCACCTAGCTCCCAGATTTTCATTTTAATCACTGCTGTCATCATTGCCGCTGCCACCACCCCTGTCAATATACCATGTCTTCTTCCTCCGACACCAAATCATGCTGCTCAACCTCCAGAAGGATTCCCCCAAGCACTGACAACAGTGCCGCATCCATTGCCACAACAAATGTCACATCCAGTGTAGCATCCTCGCCCATGAGCACATCAACAGAGGGATGAGACAACATTGCTGATCCATCTCCCCCTACCACAGGTATCATGAAAAGAAAAAGCGGATTGTAAATTGGGCAAAGGATTGATGTTGGAGGATGAAGTGCCCACAAAGGACGGTGACGACATTGAAACTCTTGGTGGACGCAAGTGGAGTGATTTGAAGAGCTACATTAAGATGGCCTTCATCACTGCATGCAAAATCCCAATTGCACAAGCCTTCCATGTAATCCCCATCTAGGAAAGAACATGGCTAATGAAATAAACTGCTCCAGTTACAAGTAGAAGATCAAGGCCAGTCAAAGCAAGAATAAGTATGCAAAAACAAAGCCAGATTGTATCAAGGTTGACGGAAATCTCTGCCGTACTGTTAATGTGATGATCAGGAATAAAGAACAAGTCAAGATCATCAAGGAAGCTCACGATAAAGATGACACTGATTCCAGGAACTCCAAGGTGGTGGCATTTGGAATTCTGTTTGTTGACTACTGCTCCTCCAAATCCACCCTGAAACCTCATCTCCAGATGCTGGAAATGCTCTTATTGGATACTCCGTTCAAGAATCCATTCTCGACCGTTACGGCATACTCAAGATTGCTCAGTTCAAAGAGGTGGTAAAATTCCTTCAGGCAACCTACAATGCTGCATGCAATGAGAAAAATTGTCCGGGAATCATGGAGACTTTGGAGCAGCTGTGAGATGGAGGGTTTATCTCCTCAATGTGCACCACTGTCTGATTGAACTTGGACATAAGCCGTTTGAGAGTTTTTGTTATTCAAAGTTCCACGACAATGCAAAGCATACATCAGGCAGCGGGGCACAATATAAACCCCTTGACAACAATCGCAATCAACTGCAACGGAGCGTAGCTTGTCTCTGTATCCTGAGTCAGAGATTTTTCGCAGTAGGAAGTATTTGGCAGTGGAGGCAACAGAGGAGTCCGCTGCAGCTATTGCCCAGAGAGAGCATTATAGGATTGCGGTAGAGAAGTTCAACCAAATGATGAAGATGAGGTCCAATTCTCAGTTCTATGAAAAGAAACTGAAGAAGTTGAAGCACTAACATTTCAAATCAAGGGACAGCATTGAGACAGACACAACTTTGGGGGAGATCAGAGATGAAGGGAAACATGCAAAAAAGATGAGCCCTATGCTCAGAATGACTTGAAGGAGGAGATTGGTTACGAGTCTCGTGATTGCTTGGATGATTCTTGGTCTGATAGTGGTCTCTAGAACCATTAATATAAAATGTGCATCAAATAGATATATAATTATTTTTGATCATAAATCAAAAATATAATTATTTGTGATAACATAAATTTAATAAGTGTAAGCAATAACTTAAAGTGGACTGACAAATTCTCTGTCCACAGTGTTGCCATCTGGCGATACAACAGCCTTCTCAATTTTCTCTTGTCATTGCCTTTCATATTATGCAATGACCTACCGACATCATACTCAGGAATATGATCAACGATGGCTTCTCTGGATTGTGAGATTCCAGGGAATGGCTCAAATTCATAATCTGGAACAACAGGCAAACATGACATGCCCAGAGGATCATCGCAGATTGGAGTAATTTCAAGAGGTTCTATCTCTTTCTGTGCTGAATAGAATTCAACTTCACAGGGACCAGCCTCCCTCATAATGAAATTGTGCAATCGTGCGCATGCGGTCGAAATTGTAGAGACACATTTCATGCTCCCACCAACTTTGCCACTGAGAATTCCAAATTTTTCTAGCCTACCAAATGCCATTTCTACCTGAATCCACAGTTGGGACAGGTAGTAGTCGAATGCATCTTGGGCGGCGTCAACTCCCATGAAAGTTATCAGCAACCATTTGGCCAATGTGTAGGCTCCAAAAGAGCCCAGGTGGAAATGACAATGCCTCTTTTAACTCATCAGCTTGAGTATATGATGTGTTGTCATTTGTTGACCCTGGATTGATAACTCCAAAATATATTAATTGAAATCTGGCTTCACACATGATTGGCAATTCAAACCATATGACTCGTATTGGCCAGAGTAATAAGAAATTTCATTACCAACTTCTTTTTTGTCGGCCTATTACATCTCTGAAAGAAACCGTCAATACATGCAACACATCCAGCCATGATCTCATTCATACTCTTGCAATTATGTTGCCTGTAGATTGTATCTCATTCCTCTTGTGTCAATGGCATATCGATTGACAGCTCTGGAGCCCTGTTTACTGCGTTAATGAAATCAATGAAAGCTTTATATGCTGCATCTTTGCATGAGCCAAAAATGAAACGCTGATCCCTTAGTCTGCCACCAGATAGAATACGCAGTCCACTTGCAACAATATGTTCAACCAAAATGGGCTCCAGTCCACAGCTATTATATTCCTTCTGCTGCAGTAATGGATCCAGAATTTGGATTAGTTTGTCATGAGTTTGCAATCTTGTAAAGTATTCATTTTCAAATGGGCCCTCATGTTGAAGTTGTGCAACATGATCATTCCAATCCAAACGTTTATGTACCCATCTATCATTCCTGATTTGTAGTCCATCTTGCAGAAATGCTAAATCATGAATATCTTGCAGAGAAGCCATTGGATCATAGTTGTTATACTCATTGGCACAATAAATTGTTGTGCTGATGATTGATGTTCTTGTGTTCATGATTCTTATTGGAATCAAGCCTATTGTCATCGCTGCTCCATTCCCATGAATTATCCAAAATTATGGAGGTATCGTGGCTGTCGCTGTCACTATCAGAGAATGCACAATTGCATGGCCTGAAATGTGGAATTTTGCGGGAGAAGGTGGCTGGGAGGACGTGTCAGGGAAAGTATGGAGTCCCCTGACAGGACACGGTTGTGTACTGCCCGCAGCGTCATGCAGTAGTCGTTGAGTATTTATGCTTGATGCTTTATGGGATGATGAATGTTGCTTAGGATTGGACGAGCACGGAAAAATTAAAATCTGGGAGCCTCCCGAAAATTAAGGTGAGATGGCTTGCCTTTCACCCAGAAATCTCAGAGGCTATCAGACTATTCTGAAACACGTCAGACTGGAATATGGGTGAAAAATAAAAAGCTGTGTAGGTAGTAAAGGAAATTGCACAGACTGGCAAAAAATGAGTGAAAAACATAATTTGTGTACAGATTTTTAGAGCGCAAATTCTCCCCCTAAACAATAAAATTAACATTAAGTAGAGTAATAATTCCAAGGTAAACTGTGTATGAACTTGATAGCCATCCGTAGAAGTATGGTACCAGTCTAAAACTATTATGAAGCGCAATTACTATTCTGAACCACAAATTCGATATTTTACTTATTCCTTTGTACTTTTGGCCAGTTTCTACATGACGATCGATTTTTCGCTGACATTTTGTTCTACATAAAATACATACCAAGATCTACGGCGTACTATTTGAATCACAAATTATGAAACTTGATGATCGTATTGTCGTTGTGTTGGGAACTTCTGATGGGTTGACGGACCTAGCGACTTGGACTTAAGCTCTTGAGAGCACGTAGAAGGATTCTGCTGTGTCACCTGCAACTTCCTGGAAAACCTGTTTTTGGCAATAAAATGTATCCAAGTAACACCAAGTGGTCTTTTTTTCTCGGAACGGAGAAAAAATACTCCGCCCGACACGCAGAGAAGACTCTGAGAATCCACGACTACCTGGCTATGGTGAAACCGAGTGACACCAAGTGAAACCGAGTGATGCCAAAGTGAAACCAAGTGACACCGAGTGACGCCAAGTGACACCGAGTGACGCCAAGTGACACCAAGTGACACCAAGTGAAACCGAGTGACGTAACACCGAGTCCAAGTGACACCACGTAAACCAAAAGACTTGAAATAAGAATTACTAGCAGCCGCTGCAAGATTTTTTGTAGCTAGCGAAACAGAATGCGATTTGTAGAGACAGAGGAAGACGTACTTTTGAAATAAAGTGCTTGTAGTAGTATGCCACTTTTCCACGCTTAATTAATATGTACTATAGCAGTTGCAAATGGGCGCGAGTGCCTCGCGCGCTTCGCGTGCGCCGCGCTTGCTCTCGTGCCCATTTTAAAAGTATGTATGTACCCATTTTTAATTTGCGAAATCATTCTTGTTAGACGTAGACACTCTTTTGTGACACGATAACGTTCCCTTCAAGTTTACAGAACCATTGTTGTATGATTAAAATGATAAATTGCGACTAATGTTCCCTTCAAGTTTACAGAAACATTCTAGAAAATAATGTCATACGTTATACAAAAAGATATAATTTTAAAGGTACGCAGACACTTAAAACACTATAACTACCCGTGTAAGTCCAAGCGAAAAATGAATTATTTACAGGTAAGTTCACATCAATTCATGGTCAGTACCTGTTTTGGCAAAAAGCAAAAAAACTGTCTCACTGAAGAAGAAGAAGAAGAAGAAGAAGAAGAAGGAGAAGGAGAAGGAGAAGAAGAAGGAGAAGGAGAAGGAGAAGGAGAAGGAGAAGGAGAAGGAGAAGGAGAAGGAGAAGGAGAAGGAGAAGGAGAAGGAGAAGAAGGAGAAAACGGCTGAGTTGCCAACACAACTAAGATTTTGAAAAAATCTTGACAGTGTAATGGTTATCTAAATAAGTCAAATTTAGACGAATCGTGTGAAACCGAGTGAAACTGAGTGACACCAAGTGACACCAAGTGAAACCGAGTGACACCACGTGAAACCAAGTGACAACACATGAAACCGAGTGAAACCGAGTGACACCGAGTGACGTGACACCGAGTCCAAGTGACACTAAGTGAAACCGAGTGACACCAAGTGAAACCGAGTGACACCAAGTGAAACGGAGTGACACCAAGTGAAACCAAGTCACTCGGTTACGCGAACAAGTAAGGCCAAGTCGGAGAAACGGACTAATTTTGAAACTTTCCTTATCCTGAAGTACCCGAGCGTGGTCACACCGAGTCCGTGGTTTTCCAGGAAGTTGCTGGTCGTTGGATCCTAATCTAATGGACACAACAATGTGCCAAAGTTGGGCAATTTCGCTGACATTTTTGTGTCTCGTAATAGTTTTAGACTGATACTGTACCAAAGCTCTTAGAAATCTGTGTCTCGGAGTATCTAATTTTAGTCTTGTGGAATGAATTGGAAGTCATTGGATGATGTCATGTGAAAAGAGGAGAATCTTGCGGAAAAACGCAGAAGTGTCTAAAGAAGGGTCATCGTTGGTCATAGTCCCCAAGAAAACAACCCGCGATAATGCAACCGCCAAGCCGACCACAGCAGACGACAGCAGACCACAGCAGACCACAGCAGACCACAGCAGACCACAACTGAAGGACATCAGAGGAAGATCAGAGGAGCATCAATGGTGGGTCAAGGGCTGACATAAAAGACACCATGATAAACAATACTTCTTGACAAGCGATTACATTTTAGTCCATGAAGTCCCACTCGCGTCGAACTACAGAAACATCCTTCTCCGTACTTCATTTGCTGTTTCGTTCCAGACTATTCTTCGCCACAGGATTGCTACTTTGCTTAACTATTGTATCTCAAATCTGCAATTCGCTCGAAGCCTCCTCTCTCCATTGCAAATCTAAGCACGATGTGACTTCGATTTCATTGCCATTGATGCAAAATTTTGCAGTGGGAAATGATAATACCTCCGCGTTATCCTCTCTGTCCGACTGCCGAGCGGAATATCAACGGACCACGCGACATCGAACGCCGGGATTAACCACGCAAGATCTCCTCCGATCCCGAGCGTGGATCGGCAATCAATATCGATTACACAAGGCAATTCACACACTGAACGAACGCTCCCGTCCATTCGTGGCAGTCGTCGCCGGCGGAAGCATCTCCCTAGGACACGGAACGTTCCCCACCCATCGATACAGCGAACGACTCGAACGTTGGATGAACGAACTGTATCCCCTCCCGGACGACCACCACCAACGACATCAAGTCATCAACGTGGCCGCGCATGGTGCGGACATTTGCTCCATGGCCAAACGACTCAACATTCTCTATTCCGATTTGACATCGCGCATGCCCCCCTCGTCCCAGAACGAACCGGATCTCATCCTGCTCGAATTCGCCGTTAACGATTACCAAGGTCAAGATCATTTGATAACAATCGATCATAAAACCTCGGTATTCTTCGATGGCTTTCGAGAATTGGTACTATGTGCGGAAGTGGTCGTCCATTCTCTGCGGAATAGGTATCCCCGTGCTGCCATTGTGTTCCTTGAAGTACAGACGGCGATATTGACGAGGAAGACGGGGACGTTGTTGCATATGGGAATTGCGCAACATTATGAAATACCCGTCATTTCGTATGCCGAGGCCATGTTTCCGGATTTTTACCGTTTGATCAAGAAGTTGGAAACGATGGATGGAGAGACGTATTCGTTTTTGGATGATGAATGGAGAATAGATGGGGGTATCGGAGTGGATTCGGCGACTGTTGCGAATGCCTCTCAATATGCGGCTGCCGTTTTGCCATTTCCTCATGGTTGTTCGCCGTGTCAGTCTCAATACATTATTCCTCAATTTCGACAAGGTAGGAAGAGTGATTACCTCGTATGAAAAAACGCGTTGACGAACAATTGACGATTTGGCATGATTCATTTCCTCGCTACGATACAAACAGGCGGCTGCAAATCCATATGCACATTTGTGGACAGGAGCGGAATCCTACACGACAGAAAGCTAAAATGCAATCGCAAACAGGGCGATATTCCCCCCGGTCGCAACGAATGTTTCGTCCCATTCTTGGCACATGATGCAATCCATCCCAGTGCCATGGGCCATGCGATCATTACCGATTTGATCGTTGACGCACTCGCATCGGCACAATTACGTCAGTGTGAGAAGGAATGGATGCCGGAGAAAGAGGAGTTGCCTCTCACAACCTTTGTGGCGGAAAGCTTTGACGAGCTGAAAGTACGAGCGGATTTTTTGTGGGTGCACGATGTGGACAGGATATTCTCGAGATGGGATGAATTGAAACCGGTTGCTGGTAGAACCACGAGCGGTTTTACAAGGTATGCCGATGATGCACTGAAACAACGTCCAGGATGGATAGCGACGAATGAAAAGGGAGGAGAAAGTATTACTTTTCCGATAGATTTGCCACCGGGAGAATGTTTCACTGTTTATGTGGCGATTCTCCGTTCGTACAAGGGGATGGGAACCATGCAAATACAAGTGAAGGACTACGGTGATAAAAAGGGTGACGATACGTCTTCCAAACTGACCACTTCCAAGAAAGTGGATGGGTTGTGGAGTTCGCCGATCAGTGTGTGGAATGATGTACAAATTACCGAAGACAACAATCCAGGCTGCACGGGATACTGTGAAGTTACGATAGCAACAGACCCAATTGTTCCGGGTAGAGATGGGAACAAAGTCAAAGTGCTCACAGTGTCGGCTCGTAGATGTTCCCGAAAGAATTTCTACATATGAGATGCTTCGCGTTACTGATTCTTCAATCATTCAATTACTTAATCTTTAGCGAATCTACCCCTTCATTTTCGCTCTGAACTTCGCCAACTTTTCTTCCCTCGCCTTAGCAGCAGCCTCGAGCTTCTCGTTTCGCAACTGTTCTTCCAGGGCAGCCCGTTTCTCGATCTTGTCCAAAATATCACTCTTGTAGTCATCGAAGCCTTCCGGCCATTTCTTTGCATCCTGGTCTTGAACGACCCACAACTCACATTCACACTCGTCAATTAGACGCTGGTCATGGGTTACGCAGACAATGCCGCCATTGAATTCGTTGATTCCTTTAATGAGGGCATCAATGGTTTCAATATCAAGGTTGTTGGTTGGCTCGTCTAACAACAAGATGTGTGGTGCCTTCGCATCAAGATTTGGTGTATTATCAGGAAAACAGAGACGCGCGCGATGAGTTATCATTCATATCACTAGACAACCGAGGTGAAGCTCTGTTTGAGTGATGGGTCCTTACCTGTAAACTGAGATCCACAAACACAACACGAGCCTTTTGTCCTCCACTCAAATCTCTCATTGTAACTTCGTGTGCGTGCCCCTCTAACCCGTATTTCCCTAAACGATTACGAATAGATTGGTAGTCCTCACTTTGATAGCGATCTCTAAGATGTTCCACTGGGGTTTTGTGCATGGGCAAACGATCCACAAAATGCTGATTGTAAATACCCATCCGTAGCCGAGGGTTACGTTTGACTTCTCCTCTGACGGGCTGGATTTCTCCTGTGAGCAACTTCAACAAAGTGGATTTTCCTGCGCCATTCGGTCCCACAACACATATTCGGCTGTCCATATCAATCCCAAAGTCGATGCAATCAAAGATGACGGGGTGTTTCTCAGAATAGCGAAAATATACCTGATTCACTTCCATGACAGGACGAGACAGCTCAGCCACCTCAGGAAAGGAAATCTGAACTGTATATTCTTTAGGACGCTTGATCAATTCTTTGGTCTCTGCAGTTGCAGTACCAGATGCAATAGCTTCTTTCTGCTTCTTTCCTGCCCGCGCACCGGGTTCGCGTTTGTTATTCTTTACTGTTTCTGTTGCCTTCGACTTAGACTGCCCTTGACGCTTCAGTTCGCGCAGTCGCTTTTCTTGCTTTTCCCAGTCCTTTTGTTGCTGCTTTATTTTGGCAGCTTCCGCCTTTTTGAATGAATCGTAGTTCCCTTTATACGACGCTAATTTGAGATCTTCGATGTGAAGAATTTCATCGCATACACTGTTAAGGAAGTCTTGATCGTGGGATACAATAAGCAACGTTTTCTTCCAAGTCAAGAGATAATTGTCAAGCCAGATCACGGCATCTAAATCCAAGTGGTTCGTCGGTTCATCCAGCATCAATAGGGTTGGCTTAAGCATGCAAGAAAAGAAATGAAAGTTAGTATACGAACAGTCGACGCTCCTTGTAAAATCTTCGTTTTCTTACCTCAATAAAGAGAGCACGCGCAAGTGAGATTCGCATTCTCCAACCACCTGAGAACATTTTTGTGGGCTTAGTCTGCATCTCTCCATCAAATCCAAGACCGAAAAGGATTCGCCTGGCTTTGGCTTCCGCTCCTGCTGCACCGATGGTGTTCAATTCATCCAGAACTTCCTGAAGCCTGGCAAACTTCTTTGGATCTTCTTCACCGTTGTCAATGGCTTCCGTAAGCGTTTTCTCCTCCTCCAATAAATCCCAGCGCTTTTTATCTGCTTTAAGAACTGCATCTACAGCTGGTGTGTTGTCGGCTACGACCTCCTGTTCGACGTACAAAAAGTCTATCCGAGGAGGGAGAATCAAATCTCTCGATGCAATCATTTTCAGGAGAGTACTCTGGAGCACACAAAAACGAAGTCCATTAAAGAATCAGACAAAAGCAATAACATAAAATGGCCCGCTAGCCCGAAACAACGAACCCACCTTTCCCTTTCCATTGGGCCCAACAAGTCCATACCTCCTCCCGTGGGCTATATTGAACTCAGCATCTTTGAAAAGAATCTTTCCGGCTGCACTAATATTGAACGATGGAATATTTATATCCAACGAATTCTGCCACTGCGGATCATTTTCATTGACAGCAGTTTGAGAGCATGCGAATTGAGCACCTTCCATGGAAGCCTTGGCGGCCTGCTTTTCGTATTCTGCGGCACGTTCCGCAGCTTCTCTCGCTTTGATCAACTTCTTTCGTTCTTTGTTACTGAGCTTCTTTCCATCTGGACCATAAACCAGCTAGAGGGGTGGGTGTACGATGTCAGAAAGTATCTCGCGAGATGAATACAAGCCAAAAGGGACATTACAGCTGAGAGCAATTAAGACTCACACTCAAGTCAGGTCCCTCATCCTTAGCATTTGCTGCTTCTTTTATAGCATGAGAGGCATCTGTCCAAGCATGGTCGTCCGGTGCTCCGTAAAACACCTCATCTTCCTCGCCTTCATCTTCATTTTTCTCTGCATTTTCATCATCGTCATCTTCCTCCTTTTTCGTCTTGACAAGTTTCTTTGCCTCCTACAGTTGGGAATAATCCAAAAGTTAAGTAAATAAACAGTGAACGACGGCAGAACACACAATGTTCCTATTCAATGGAAATAAACAAACCTTTTCCGCTTTACGAGCCTTCTTGGCCTCCTAGAATGATGCATAAGCAAACAAAGATGAAAATCGCAATCATGTCTAGAAAATTATAATTGAACACAAAACGTACCTTCTCCGCCTTCTTTGCAGCCTTTTCGGCCTTCTTAGCAGCCTTCTCCTTTGCCTCTTCATCCTCCTCTTCCTCGCCCATCTCATCGGAACCCCCCTCGTCCTTCTTTTCATCTGCTTTTTCTTCCGCCTTCTTCTTCGCCTCCTCTAATTTTCTCTCGAGCTTTGACTTTTTGTCCTTTTTCTTATCCTTCTTCTTTTTGTCGTCCTCATCGTCTACAATATCGAGCTGTTTCATCTGTTCCGCGACATCCTCATCCTCGTCGGCCGACGAATCGTCATTGAACATGGCGGCTTTGGGGTCGGGTTTTCCCTTCTGCTTCTTTGATTGCTTTTTGTCCTTTTTCTTATCCTTGGTCTTTTTGTTGTCTTCTTCGTCTTCGACATCCGTCTCTTCCACGGCGTCATCATCCTCGGCGGACGAATCATCATTGAAAATGGCTGCCTTCGTATCGGTTTTTCCCTTTTGCTTTTTCATTTGCTTCTTGGATGACTTCTTGACTGGTTCGGGGATGACTGCTTCCTCCTCTTCGTCTTCGTCTTCTTCTTCCTCGCTATCGGACAGGGCAAACTTCGATGCTTTATTCTTGCCCTTTTCCTTCTTGCCCTTCTTGACAGGTTGAGGAATTTCCTCCTCCTCTTCTGATTTGTCATCGTCGTCTTTGGAATCGTCATCGCCAAAAGCAGCAGCCTTCGCAGCCTCCTCTCGTTGCTTCTGAAGCTGTTTCTTGGTAAGTTTCTTCGCCGGCGCAGGGGGGGCAATCTCCTCCTCGTCGCTATCGCTTCCATACTTTTCCTTCACGTTCAGCAAGTTGGCTAAAGTGTCATCGTTGTCGTCGTCGCTATCCTTGGCATGTTTTTGTTTGCCCTTGAGTTTTTGGGCTCGTTTTTCTTTGCGACGTCGGCCTCCCGCGGCAGAGTCTTCGGATTCTTTAGGGGGTGGTGGTGGGGCTCCGCCGTCGGAATCATCAGAGTCGTCTCCGCGACGTTTGCCTTTTTTGCCTTTTCCTTTTGCCATGGTACTAGGATTGGGGTGATTTGTTTATTATCTTCCAATGGTGTAGACGTCTTTTACGAGGATGTTTTCTGCTTTATGGATATTGACTGTTGTGTATTGTGTGTAGGCGATCTGTGACTGAAAGACGATGACGAATGGATTGAAATGGTCTCAATACCTCTAGTGAAAGTTGAAGTTGCATTGGATACGCTTATATTCGAAATATTGGTCACGCTTTTTCATAACAGGGATTTCTAATTAGAGGTAAAAAGGTTATGAGCATTATTGTTGTCGTCATTGAAAACGCATTATTTCATTGCTTTGGTCTGGTGCAAGGGTGTGATGATTGAACAAAGAAAACCAAAATCCATATTGCTTATTACTTCATTCACATTCAGTATATTGAGGAAAGAATAAACAAAATCCTTAGTATTTCATTCACATTCACTATGTTGTACATGATCATTAAGCATTAATTGTATTTACATATTATACAAGTGAACCATCAAGCATAAGCTCTTGCTCCGTTGCCAGAAGCAATCTCCACGCATACTGCGAAACACAAACAGATCGAGAATCCGCCACAGCATTAGCTTCCGCTTTTTGATAAATCTCATCCAAAAGGGCATGGTTTTCATCCTCTGTCGATAATCGTAAGGATGATCGTGATCCACTTGATCCGATGGAGGCACTGCAATTTTCAACGTTGCTGCCTCGTCGTTTTGACTTTGACTTACACCTGCGTCGCAGGAATCCTTGCAGGATAGCAGCAGATGAGTTACAAATTGATCTTTCTTTCCGAACGTTTGACCCACGGAAGAGGCTTTGAATGAGAATCACACTAGAATCTAAGGAGTTATCAATTGTGATAGATGATGGTTTAGATGAGGCGCTCGAGTGATCCTCTGCATGTTCTGTAGTTGTGCCGTTTGGTGAAAGGTGGCCGCTGTTACCTTCTGTAGACCTGAAATCAGCATAGGTTTCTTTCACCGCTAGTGTATCATTTTTGCTTTCATTGTTTTCGACATAGGTGTTGGTTTCCGAATCTAACTGGCCCTCCATCGTGACTGTTGCTGACGTCACGCGAGTTCTACGCTGTCTCCTTCTCCAGCATTGTTGGATGCATTTCAAGGCCGCAAGCTGCACCTTGAATCTTTTCATTGCATGGTGCCTTCTAGTAAAGCTTTGAATGTTAACTGCAACTGAATTCAGAATCAGCTCAATGAAAACGCCATGCTCCCGTGGTAGATGTGGTGTGATGTCCCTAATGCGGTTTAATTTTTGTTTGTCTTTTGGTAAAAGGGCACTACTGGATCTTTTCAGTATCGAAGTGTGAGCGACTGAATGTTGGTCACTAGGTGAGGATCGTAGATGGAACACTTGGAGTAGTTTCTTTTGAAGTCTGATGACACAGTTTCTCCATGTTCGCTGAATAATTGTGGCAGCCTTGTGAGCTGTGTTTAACCTTCGCCTAACCAAATATCCCCCGGCAACACGCTGCAGAGCCACAGCACTACTGGTTTGAGCGGCAACAGCCTTCTTGCTTTCCGTTGCCTTGAACTCGAGATGTAATCGCGAAGACTTAGCTACATTCATCCGAAACAAACACTGCAATCGTTTGGCTGCTAAAATCTTCTTTCTCAACATTTCCTGGTCTTGATGTCGGCGGAAAGATGCTTGAATTTGAGTGCAAGCAGTCCTCATAATTGAAAGACGAGCTGCAGCAAAATACATCCTTGCATAAGACTGAATTTTGATAGCAGATTGCCCTCTTGGTAAAACTGATTGGACATAATAACGCCTGTACAGTGACTGGAGCTTGATTGCAGCGTCTTCCATCGCAATACCGTTCTGTGTGTCATTGCGAGTGGTCAAGTACTGGCGGTAGAAGGACTGTATCTTCGCTGCAGCACTATTTTTGTTGGGAATAATTTCAGCAGTGAAATCCAGATTGCTTTGCGTGACTATTGGAATGAAAGCATGCTTCATACATGACAAGTGACGACGTGATAGCCACGTCCTCACATGTGATTGAACTTTGACAGCAGCTCTTTCTTTCCGTAGAAGGGCCTTGGCCAAATAGAGCCTGGCTAATGACTGAGCTTTGATGACAGCTTTCTCTTTTCTAGCACATGCTTCGTGGACACGACGCGTTTTCCGCTGAATCAAGACGACAGCAGAAATAGATTTCGCCAACACTCGCTGACACATCCAAGTGCGCATTGCAGATTGAAGCAATACAGCTGCATTTGTTCCTTGGCGCTCGCGGAGCTCATTTTCGTATGCTAGCTTTTTGTGCATTTTTTCTTTTCTCGCAGTGCGCAAAAATGCTCGACAGCACCTTTGAATCTTGAGAGCACTTCTCGAAAATGATAAAAGCTCATGCTGACAGCGCCAGGTTCGCACCTTCGATTGAAGCAGTGTTGCGGCTGCGAATCTTATGATACTTTGTCTTTCAACATGAGATAGGTAGCATTGTTGAATGCGGACGGCAGATCTTTGAGACGAAATCAGTGTATTTTGACACAGCCATGACCTGAATATTGACTGGAGCTTTATTGCAGCAGGAACTTGTTTTAAGGATACTTTTGCTTTAGCGTGGTGTCTCCACTTGGACTGAATAACAATAGTTGCGTCTCCGAAGTGTTTCAGCCTACCATGGTAACTGTAGGCAACGATGTTCTTAAACTTGTAATCAGACCATGCCCGTTGAATACGAGCTGAAGCAGTATGAAAGCGACGTGCTTTCCTTTGACATAAAAACTTGCGAGCTATGCCTTGAAGTAGGATGACTGCTCGAGTTTGACGCTCAGCTGACGAAGCATTATCAATCTTGCTATTGTGAGTTGCAGTTGGGTTGGGTTCGTTCAATGTCATTTCCACCTCGAGACGTCCATGATTCATCTTACATTTGGTAGAGTAATGGTGCGAGATACCTGAGTAGTCATTCTCGTCTGACATTGGGCTCTTCATCTTGGAATCTATCTTCGATGGCGCCACGGGCTTCATGTCTTTCGACCTATACAAATAACTCCTCCATAATCTCTGCAAAATCAACGCGGAATCGTGCAGTGCTTCACCGGAGGTGCCAGGTCGACTAACTTGAGACTTTGTTTCGTCGCTCGTACGAGAGTCGGAGGTGTCTGACTCGATGGCGCCATCAACCGCAGTTATATCAGCAGAGACCTGCTCCGGTATGTCAGGCTCGTCACTGTCACTGGATATGCCATCAATATCGGATTCCACCCTTGACAGTGCCACAGGCTCCACGTCAATGGGCCCACCGAAATAGCTCCTGAAAAATCTTTGCAGAATCAAAGCGGAATCATGCTTGTCGTTGTTGGAATCGTTGAGTCCACTATCTTGACGCTTTAATTCAGAAGATTCCTGTCTGGATAGGCTTGAAGTGTTATGGCGTGAAAGATGGCCCCTTGCAATCCTTTGAACCTGCACAACTGAGTTGAGGACTTTAACGAGCGAGATCTGCATCCGCCACGAGAAGTATAGAACTTGGATCTTCTTTGCAGCTTCATTGCGGCGGTCGAAACGCCTTTTAATATTTTTTTGAATTGTCACGAGTGCTGAACAAAAGGGCGTGTAGAATTTCTTTTGGTTCAGTGGTTTGCACCGAGCTCTGTAACACAACCAACCATTCTGGATAATGGCAGTTTTGGATGATAAGTAACGAAGACGCAGACACGTCAAGAATCCTCGGGATATATTTTGAATCAGTACGCAACTGCGCAGGCGAGCATGGAATGCCTTTCTTGCTAGCGCCATCCTTGCAAAATTTTGAAGGAGAATTACAAACTGAATGCGTTCTTCAAATTGGTGCCTAATCCTGCTGGCTCGGAATTTGCACTGGATGGTTTTGGCAGCAGTGACCCGTTTACTGACATCTAGCCTAACTTTGACTGCCCGAAACAAAGATTGCAACATGATAGCACTGCGCTGCTGCCGTATCATAAGACGAAATGCATGTTTTGAAAAAGAAATTCTAATGAATTCTTGCAGACGTTTAGCAGACCGAACAATAGATGAATAGGTAGACTTTGCCTTGTGAGTCCTGTAGTAACTTTGAACTGTAATAGCTGCAGTTTCAATTGTAGCCAGATTCGACTTTGCAAGTGCCTCCTTGAAAAATGTCTGAACACGATGAGTTTGAGCCACGTAGATAGGAAAAAGATGACGCTGTCGCTTGAACCCATTCATATGGCTGCCTCTTTCAAATTTGCTACATTGCAGCCAAAAAATTTGAATCATTACTGCTGCATGGTTTGATGTTATCAGCTGCTTCCGTGCAAGGGCACCTCGAAGTTTTGCTTGAATGAGACATACCGCCCGAAGCGAGTCGGGTTTTTTGGCACCATCGCGTTGTGGGGGGTATTTTCGCTGTTGAGACACCTCTCGCATCTTGTGCACTTCAGCACACATTGCAGCAAATTGTTGTTCCCGTAAAATTCCTCTGGATTTACAGTTCTTTTTCCACTGTTTCTGAACCACAGTAGCAGCAGCCGTCCACATATTCAATTGTTTCATGATCCGTCTACCACGCCAAATTGCCTGAAAGACGCTAATTGAGCATTTTAAGTCAATACTTTCAACGTCGTTATTGGATGCTTGAAGGCAAGGACGTGTAGAAGACACCCTTCCATGGTAAACGGCCTGTAGTTTCATCATTTTTTCGCAGATTTTCGCAAGATCACAATCAACCGGATAGGATGTCTCACTGAACGAACGGTATTTGGCCCAAACTTGTTGGATAGTTAAGGCAGCATCATTTGTTTTCTTCGAATGCTTTCGAACTAAGAAACCACGCCAAATAGACTGTATAGAACGAACAAGCAAATCATTTTTTCCCTGTTGCTCAGAGGCTTCTTCATAAGAGGACAGAGAAATTGATTCCTTTTCAAACTCAATTACTTCATCACCACATGCTTGGAATCGCCTGAACCTCTGAAGTAGGGCGATTCTTTTGTAATACTGCTCATAATCCCTTGCGGAGGTGGCAATTGCCTTAGGGCTTCTCTTCCAAAGTCTCTGGATAACCGATGCACTCTTACGCAATCTGAAATATTTTGTTTTGATCAAACTCATTCGCACAATAGCTTGAATTCTAATCAACGATGATAATAAAGACGACTTCGAATGTAGGATGAAAGGATCTTTTCTCTGTAATCGCTTGCGTACAAGTGCGCCACGCCACATGGATTGAACAGCATGCAGCAGGAATCCGTTGCTGTCAGGCAAATATTGAAGAAGCTGCTGTTCGGGTTGCTCGAAAGATTCTTTAGAGGAGGACAGGGACATTGATTCCTCTGCATCCAAACTGGTTGCATCGCCACATGTTTTTTGCCGAAATTTCATTTGTATGAGAGTGACTCTTCGACAATAATCTTTGTAATTCTTGGAATAGACTCGATATTGCCTTGTCTTCCAACGCTTTTGAACAACTCGTGCACAATGGCACCATCTACGGTATTTATTCCTCGTTAAATGACCTCGTGTAACAGCCTGAATTACAATTGAGGATGATGACTCTGATCGTTTAACATGCTCCATGACACCAGAAGCATAACTTCTTCGGTGTTTCCACTTGCGTAACGCCTTTTGAATTGTGATAGCAGAATTGTATGTTGCTTCCGTTTCGTTCGTGCGCCGTTTTACAAGGATCCCAAGACGAGACTGCAACTTCTCAAATGATGTTACATTTGTATTTCTTGCAGAACATACAGTACGATATTGATACCACTGCTGGATCTTCAGTGCTGATAAGTTTAATAATGAAAGATGAGAGCGACATAACCACCCCCTGGCCACCTTTTGGATAGCTCGTGCCGATACTTTCCTATAATGCTCTTCTTGCAATTTCCGAACAGGCGAGGATAATACTATAGCCTGAGCTGTTGCTGGCTCCGTTGACAAAATCTGTTTTGAATCAGGTAGAATAAAGTTCGAAATAGGAGGTTTCCTCTTGCCGACAAAATCTATTGCTGAAACCAGTTCTTTTTCGGATTCTAGATCTTTTTGGCGCCACCATGATCGGACCACAGACTGTATCTTTTTTGCAGCGCTTTCTTCTCTTTCCCAATTTCTCTCCTCTCTTTGCATTATATCTAATCGAGCCAATGCGCTCTTATGTTTTCTGCGATGGAGTCTTTGGATCTTGACAACACTACGAATTAGACAGAGTTCACGGCGACACCTCCACCGCCGAAGTTGAGCTTGTAATATAGTGGCGGCTGAATTTTCATAATGCACTCGGAGTTCCTCTGTGTACGCAGCTCTCGCATTGTTTGATACCCTTATACCAACAGCGTTCAAGTATCTTTGATAACAACGTTGAATTTTGAGGGCACGTTCTTTGACCAACTTTATGTTACGCCTCATGATCCATGCCCGAGTCCACGCTTGTAGCTTCTTTGCTGCACAGCCCATTTTCAATAGCTCTTGATGGGCCAAAGTTATTTTCTTTCTGGTGACAGATTTGCGAATAAAAGATTGCAGTTTCCTCGCAGCTTGTTCCTTTCTCATAAGCTCTCGGGACCACAAATATTTTCTTTGAATGATCACAATTGATGTCTCAAGCATGGTTTTATGGTGCATAAAATACTCTGGAGACAATGGCCGACAATGGATATGGATGGTTTTATACCTATACCATGTGCGTTGAATCGTTCGGGCTGAGGCAGCAATACAATGCAACTCGTCTATTGAAACAGAGTATTGACGTCGGCAGGCTGCGGCGCGAGCCCGTGCTTGAATCACAATTGCACTTGACTTTCTCTTTTTGAATGTATTGAGGGCATTATACCGACGGACACTTGCTTGGATCTTAGCAGCAGAAGACCTCCACAATGATATCAGCCTTCTCGATAGTGTACGTCGCACACAAGCCTGGCACATAATAAGGTATCTTCGAAGTCGCATGTATCGTTTATTGTGAATCTTTTTTCGCACGAGTGCCTGGATTTTGAGCACAGACGGAGTGATGGGCTCGACGCTAATAGAATCAGAACGAGATATTACAGTGCATTCAAGAGGGACCACTAAACGTGCTCTCTGTGATATCCCTCGAGCTCTTCCTTGCAGCCTAGTTATTCCCGCAATCATTGCGCTGTACGAACTCCTCCGGGTAATGAGACGAACAAAGCCTTGGATCCTTATTACCGAAGCAAGTATTGTGGCATACGCAATCTTCTGCACACGCCCTCGAAACTTCGCCTGCAGCAACAACACACCTGATAAGATCCTTTTCACTTTCTCTCGTGACAAAGCACCACGAATCATGGACTGAATCAAGATTATGGAGCGATGTAAACTTTGACATATTAATCGTACTTTCGCGCCACGAATTCTGGCTTGTAAAAAGATCAAACCTTTCATGAGCTTCACAAACTGCGAGTGTTTGTAATAGCAGCGGTAGCGCGCTTGAAGTTGAACAACAGCGTTTAAATCTTTGTCGTTTGAAGATTGAGCTCTTGAATTTTGAAGAAGCGCTGCCCGAATGGAAGACTGAATCTTAATGGTGGCAGCATAAATGATGTAATAGGAGACTCGAGCGTCCGCACCGCGAACATGCGCTTGTAAGCGAATTATACCATTTCTCAGTTTCTCAAAACGACGTCTTTTGAAAGCGACGCGAGTAAGAGTTTGTATTATCACAGCAGAGTTGTGTTTCTGTTGCAGTACGCGAGATCGGATTCTCGCGTACTTCTTCTGAACAACAAATGCGCGGACATGGGCTTGCAAAATTATGACTGCATGATGCATGTCCTGAAAGAGACTTGATTTCGGCTCGCCATGGAATGTGTAAGATGGAGAAGGCAGTATCGAATCAGCGCGGCCAGAACTATGGGAGCTGGTAGAAGTCACAGATTCTTGCTCCCGTGATTCTTTCCATCTCCGCTGGAAGGCTAGAAGTGGCCAATGAATGACTTCTAACCTAGACCTGGAGCGGTAACAAGCCCAAGCTCGTTGGACAAGACGAGCTTTTCCAGAAAGACAACGTATGTGACTCCTCAATAAATAACCCCGAATCGTAGCCTGAACTAGAACACAACTTCGGCAGAGTCGTTCAAACCTTTCAGCCCTGGAACGCGCGCTTGATGCAGTGGATCGGCAAGCAGGAATTGAAAACAAGTATGCACAAGATCTCCAAAAACGCTGAATCTTCAATGCGCTCAATTGCAAGGTGGACATATTTGTCTCCCCAAAGCGATCTACAATATGTTGATATCGCCGGTTTCGAGCCTTGGCAAGAGACGCTTGTATGAACGTGAGTATCAACTTCATTGATTTGCGCTCCAAAGTCATGACTTCTCGTTGAAGAGCGTATTGAAGTGTTGCGCGGACAAAGAACTCGTGACTCCTACAAAACGATACGGTTCGGCGACGCCTAAACTTGATTACAAGTGTTACAGGAGACACCAATGTCCCGGCTTTTCTGCCAAATGCGCCGCTCAAGTCAACTTTCATCGCTTGCCGCCAATGAATGTCAGTGTACGAGTCATTTTCTAGTGAAGATGTGACGTGACTCGACACATCTATTCCTCTGATTGCGACTTTCAACACCAATATGCCTGTGTGCAAGAGGGTTATTTGTATTCGTAAGAAACAAACTTGTGGAAGAGACGGTGATCGCATAAAAAATAGACTTACCAGCTCGTATCAACGATATTTGATTCTGGATGTGTGATGGATAGTAGCAGTCCATCCTCCAAGATAACAATAGTTTTTGAGCTGTCGTGATTTTTGAACGAAATGCTCGAAAGATGCTTTGCAGACGCGTCACAGCTATGTTGACATTGAGATCATTATTGAACGCTGTTTCGCTGTCTCTTCTTAATAACTGACCAATCTGTTGTGGTGCTATAACGTGATCATTCCATGCAATATTAGCAGCCACCTTGCTCCAGAGCAATAATCTGCTTTGCCTACCACGAGCTCTAGCTTGAAATGCTGAAATAGCAAAAATCAGGCGAAGATACTGCCGCCGTTTGCAAGCAGAACGTAAAAACGTCTGTATAATCAAAGCTGCCGTACGTCTCCGGTGGATCAAATTTTCCTGCATGACACGGACTCTGATTTGAAACGCAGCAAAGCCTGAAAGAATTCTTATGTACTTATGCCTCTGGATGAATGCTCGAACAGTTGATTGAATAAGGATTGCACATGTCTGTTGTCTGCATAAGTGCAGCCGGACCACTATACCCCTGACTCTCCCTTGAAAAAGAGATAGAGACATCCTTGTTTTCACATAACGACGTTGGTGAACGAGGGAACGCAAACAGCTTTGAATTTTCACAGCAGCCTCGAATGGGACGATAGACTTTCTCTCGGTAAATTTACGAACTCTTCGTTGAAACAAAGTCACGCCAGAAATAGTTCGACAATAAGCCCGTTTTATCGCTGTCATTCGAGCAAGCGATTGAAGCTTTACTGTCGCATACGCTACCTCCTCGAAGTGTCTTCTAGCATTCGCACCACGACACCGAGCTTGTAGTAATATGAACCCATGGCGCATTGTCGCGCTTTTCTTCCGCTGCGATGCACTACGAAGGACGGCCTGGATCTTAGCCGAACTCGAATGTCTCAAGGCCGATATCACTCGCGCACGTCGCTGCAAGATCATTATTGACTCCCTGACTTTCATGTAACGACGACGATGCACCACCGAGCGGAACCAGCATTGAAGCTTCATCGCAGTCTCGGACAGATGCACTGCCTCCGCTGTGGCTACAAGTGACTGCCTCAACATGCGGCCACGAACAGCAGCTTGCAAAGCAGTGACAGAGCCCACAATGCGGTTGAACCGCTTCCTTTCCCCTGTCATGCGAACAAATGATTGCAGCCTCACGATTGCGAGGAGAACGTTCAACTGCCTTCTAGCATTCGCACCACGACACCGAGCTTGTAGTAATATGAACCCATGGCGCATTGTCTCGCTCTTCTTCCGCTGCGATGCACCACGAAGGACGGCCTGGATCTTAGCCGAACTCGAATGTCTCAAGGCCGATATCACCCCCGCACGCCGCTGCAAGATCATTATTGACTCCCTGACTTCCATGTAACGACGACGAGCCCCCCCGGAGGGGACCCAGCTTGGAAGCTCCACCGCAGCCCCGGCCGATGCCCCCCCCCCCCCGGGGGCCCCAGGGGCCCCCCCCCCCCCCCCCCCCCCCCCCCCGCGGGAAAGCAGTGACAGAGCCCACAATGCGGTTGAACCGCTTCCTTTCCCCTGTCATGCGAACAAATGATTGCAGCCTCACGATTGCGAGGAGAACGTTCAACTGCCTTCTAGCATTCGCACCACGACACCGAGCTTGTAGTAATATGAACCCATGGCGCATTGTCGCGCTCTTCTTCCGCTGCGATGCACCACGAAGGACGGCCTGGATCTTAGCCGAACTCGAATGTCTCAAGGCCGATATCACTCGCGCACGTCGCTGCAAGATCATTATTGACTCCCTGACTTTCATGTAACGACGACGATGCACCACCGAGCGGAACCAGCATTGAAGCTTCATCGCAGTCTCGGACTGATGCACTGCCTCCGCTGTGGCTACAAGTGACTGCCTCAACATGCGGCCACGAACAGCAGCTTGCAAAGCAGTGACAGAGCCCACAATGCGGTTGAACCGCTTCCTTTCCCCTGTCATGCGAACAAATGATTGCAGCCTTACGATTGCGAGGATAACGTTCAACTGCCTTCTAGCAACCGCACCACGACACCGAGCTTGTAGTAATCTGAACCCATGGCGCATTGTCGCGCTCTTCGTCCGCTGCGATGCACGACGAAGGACGGCCTGGATCTTAGCCGAACTCGAATGTCTCAAGGCCGACATCACTCGCGCACGTCGCTGCAAGATCATTATTGACTTCCTGACTTTCATGTAACGACGACGATGCACCACCGAGCGGAACCAGCATTGAAGCTTCATCGCAGTCTCGGACAGATGCACTGCCTCCGCTGTGGCTACAAGTGACTGCCTCAACATGCGGCCACGAACAGCAGCTTGCAAAGCAGTGACAGAGCCCACAATGCGGTTGAACCGCTTCCTTTCCCCTGCCATGCGAACAAATGATTGCAGCCTTACGATTGCGAGGAGAACGTTCAACTGCCTTCTAGCATTCGCACCACGACACCGAGCTTGTAGTAATATGAACCCATGGCGTATTATCTCGCTCTTCTTCCGCTGCGATGCACCACGAAGGACGGCCTGGATCTTAGCCGAACTCGAATGTCTCAAGGCCGATATCACTCGCGCACGTCGCTGCAACATCATTATTGACTTCCTGACTTTCATGTAACGACGACGATGCACCATCGAGCGAACACGAGATTGAAGCTTGGTTGCAGCGGATTGATAAGTGAAGCATCGTTTGATGTCTTTTCTGTGGGCATGATATCTTCTTATGTCAATAACCATTCGGGCCCATGATTGCAGTTTTGTAGTCGCAAAAGTCATGCGGTGCAACTGCTTTCTCGCTTGTGAGCCACGGAATCTAGCTTGTAGAAATATTATTCCCATATGACCTCTGTAGTACCTATTAATTTCGTAGGATGTGTCGAGGAGATCTGGCAGATCGGATGAAACACCGGGACGACGATCGGGGATGTTTGTTTGAAGCGCGACTAGACTATCATGCAATCGTTTATAGTCTTGTTGCAAGTGTAACGTTCGTATACAATGTTGAATTTTTGTGGCGGTCGTGGCACTACTGTACATGTTTCTTGTGTTCATTTCACGAATCTTTGAGTTGAAGATTGACATGAGATCATCGTAATAATCAAGATAGTTCTGTTGTTGCATTGAACATGGCCTTGTTGACGGCACTGAATGTCGTTTAGCTTCACTGCGATACACAAGCAACATTTCCTGGAACTTCTGAACACTGTCATACAATTCTGAGTGAAGAAGATCACTACAGCCCTCGAGAAATGTCGAACTTAAGTGAGTTGATTTCATCCGGTGTCTTCGGTAGCACTTTTGAATTAAACGAGCTGCTTGGTGGCGTGACAATGTGCTACTTCTCACAGACGCCCTTTCTGCAAAGCGTTGCAATGTATTTCCATCACTTTTCTGTGCGAGGAGGTTACTGAGGGGTGATATGGACTGTTGGACTGGGCTGAAAACTTCATTTTCCAATGCATCCTTGAAGAGCGACGGATCAGAACATAGTAATTCGTTTTCGTGGTCTTCAAACACCCTAGACTCCGCAATATCCGCTGTTGCAAATTCTTCGTAGTTATCTTGGTAGGTCAATAAATTGTGAACAAGAGGAGTCTGTGCAACAGAGTCAAGCGCATCGAAGAAAAGATCTTCTTCATCTTCTGCCAACAACTGACCATCAACGCACAAAGACAAGATATCATCTGCTTTTTTGCTGCATAAATCAGACGCTTGATTTCTCATACTCGTCCAGCCACTATTGTTTTGATCATGTAAATTTTCGTGCAAGATGACAGCGGCAGGTTCGGAGCGCGATGTTGCGACTTGCTGCCGTAGATTCCTTTCGTCTCGCAAGAATTCCGAACAGAGCCTTTCGGTCGCTTCAAATTCAAAGCTTTCGTCGGCTTCGGTTGCTGCGGCTGCTTCATAGTCGTCGACATAAATCATATGTAAATGGCCAAAACTCTCAGCTGCAAGTTCCACTACATCATTCGCTAAATCTTCGGTGACTTCATTTTGTTTGCTTGAGTCTGTCCAATTTTCTGCCAAGTTCTGAGCATCAGCTTGTTCGTGTAATGGCGACGAGTTGTGCTCAGATGATTGTTGAGTTTCGCCGTCGTCTTTATTTCTTTCAATGTCAAAAGACGAAGACTTTTGCACAACCATCTGTCTACGATCTCGTCTGCTACTCTTCGCCACACGACCCTTAGTATCATAATCCATCCTCCTACGGCTTGCCGCTGATGGTGATTGCGGCGCTTCTAATAATCTAGATGCCCCAGTGTCGGAAGGTTGGCGGCTAAGTTGTGAAGTGGTCGACCCAGCGTCTCCCACAGAATCAAAGGATGTTGTGGACTTGAGTCTAGTCGAGCATTTTTGACATGCCCCATGATCCTGGCGGTTTGTTGCATCGTGGTAAAGTCTTTGAAAGACAGAATCGCCGGCGTCTGAATGACTCCTCTCGCGCATTCCATGCCATCTTCTTTTCAGATCTCCGGTGCTGTCACGTTGTCGGGCTGGATGATCTGCAGATTCTCCACCAAATGAACTACTTCTCTTCAACAACGCTTTGACCGATGATTTAAGGGAAGCACGGGGTCTGATATATGACCTAAAAACTCTATCGTTTTTAGTAGACGAATCTATGGATTCGATCGGATGGACTTTCGATCGCCTTGTTATGGGTGGAATTCTCGAAAGACTGCTCCCAGGAATTGTTGACTCTTTTATATCTCTATACGGCGGCGGAATACGGGGAGTTCTATCGCCCCTAACATTCGCTTGTTCGGTCGCGTTTCTATCCTGTGGTGGAGTCGTTCCTTTCGATACAGACACAATTTTTGATAAACTGATGTCTGATATATTTGGCCTAGGCGGTTGAGGTGAAGGCGTGGGAAGTGAAGTGTGTGGTTCTGAATCATCTTCTTGAGCCTCTAACATGCCTGATACTGGTTGAGGTGATGGCATTGGAAGAGAAATGCTGGGCTTTGTTTCCTCATCATCACCATCATCGTCGTGACTAGCATCTGCATTGTTACACGCCAGACCAATGTCGATTGAAATGCTGGGATAAACTGGATGGGGTGAAGGAACAGGGAGCAAATGATTCGGCTTTGATTCCTCTTCAGGTGTATCTAAAGGAGCACCATCGATCAAAGAAACCCCAGGATGTACAGGATGAGGTGAAGGAACTGGAAGTGCGCTGTTTGGATTTGATTCATCCGCATCTGTCGCACTCGATAAAGTCCCAGCTCTAATCAACGTTTCGTCGACATGCAAAGATACATCGCCCGAAATGTTGTTAAGTTCCTTCGCATGAGAGGATGGCATTATAAGCGAATCGTTTCGTTCTGAGTCATCACCGCCGATAACTTCGTAAACAGCAGTTTGGTCAGAGCATTTTGTCGCATACTCTGCAACACCAACATCTTTCGCGTGCATTGCATCTTCGACAACAAACGGCAAACCCTCCTGGTAGCCCTCGAGAGTATCATCATGGCCATAATTATCGTAACCTCGTTCCTCTGCATGACTCTCCACAACATCATCGCCCAGTCGTCCCTTGAATTCATCGTCCTCATCTTTTTCATTTGCCACCAAATCGAAGTCCAACGCCAACGCCATATTCGTATCCCCATAAACATCATACCGCGCATCATCGTCGCCTCTCTCCTCCAAAGAAGTCTCCTCCTCTTCCTTCCACGTACCCAGCGGAACCCCCGTCGACGGAGGGGGAGGAGGAGGACTCCCGAATAAAAAGGAGGGGATGTATTCTGGCGTTTCTTCCATGGATCCGCCGGTGCTGATGCCGCTACCACCGAGGGTCCCACGATGCCAGCTCTCGGGGGTCATCATTTCCCTCTCTTCCTCCAACTTTTTGGTACGTTTTGCACTCTGTTCGATGGTGAAATCTAGATCGTGTAGGGCTGCATCCAATGTCGATTGGACGGATTGAAAGGCTGACAAAAGCGATTCGTTGTGGAGGTCATCTTCCGGACTGAATGGGAACGGTGTTTGCAGTGAGGGGAAGTGTTGCGGTCGTGAATGTGATTGTTTCTGTGTGAGAGGAGTGGAAGGTGTGGGTGTTTTCTTCAATGAAGCTGGATCCTGTTGGTGTTGCTGTTGGTCCCAATTCATCTCAAATCGTTGCTGTTGTTGCTGCTGTGGAAGACGCGGCTGAGGTTGTTCTTGTGGCGTTGGAGGCTGATAATGCTGCCTCCACCGATCCCCGATCAAATCTTCCACCCACAACTCTTGTGAATTGGATCTCACATCGCCATCCGTGTCATCACTGTTCACACCCCAGTGATGATTGGGTGAAGAAACGCGCGGCCGCCCCACCACTGCCGTGACTTTCTTCTTACTATATGGATGCACGGGGAGGGAATTAGGCCTGGGGACCCTCCTCCTTTCGGGTGAAAAAATATGCGGATTCGGCTTTCGTGGGGATGGAATCCGTTGCGGCGGCTTCTGCTGCTGGTGTTGCGGAATGTGCATGTTTTGCGCGTCCACCAGAGCAGGGAGCGGTTTCGATTGCGGCACCACCGGAGCAATGAGCGAAGGAGGAACAAAGAGTCCTTGATAGAACGATTCCTCCGCAATATGATTGGCGTCGTCTTCTTCTTGACTGTCCCATCGTCGAAGTCGACCGTTGTCGCCTCCCTTCAATAGATCGAGCAGCTTTTGTTTTTCGGAGGGGGTCAAATCGGACATGGCCATTTCGATTTCCTTGCCGTAGTCGACGGATGCTGCATTGATCGCGGTGTCGTTGGTCGCTATTGATTTGTCGTTGACATGCTGGAGTTCGTCCGCGCTGCCTTCGCTGCTGGAGCTGCTGCTGTCGAGCAGGTCCTGGACGTTTTGCCATCCGTAGCTGGGCGGTGTCCTCTTAGTCCCGCCATCATCGCCACTAGTGTCTCGATTGGTGGCTTCGCTGTCGTCGTCGTTCGTGGAGGAGGAATGTTCATCCGGACTGACCAAAAGGGAGGAGGAGGACAGCGTGTCTTCTTCGTCGTCGCTTTCGTAGTGGTGCCGGAGGGGATTGGAGTTCATGGTGATTGTGTGAGTAGACACGAATACATGAATCGTGCAACCCTAACTTGGAGTTGGTTTTATTTGTGGTGCTTGCTCCATTTCTTGTGGATATCGAAACGGATGGAAAATGTGGACCATACGTGTTTTTCTCGTAAATCGAAGAGGCGTTGCAAGATTTTTTGTAGTGAAAAATTATCTCCCCCTCCCTCATCATGAGGTTTGGACTTAATCATGAAGTTTCTTTATGCCTATAGCAGGTGGCCTCAGGTGGCCTCAGGTGGCCTCAGGTGGCCTCAGGTGGCTCACTGGTTAGATGAGGTGTGAACAGTCCTTGGATTGGTTCATGAGGTCTTAAGACCATTCCCAGCCCTGGGGTCTATTTTTCAGGGTATATGTGTCGGATGGGTTATGATCCCATTTTTCCAAGAATAAATAATAGACCTGGGTCATGGCTGCGCAGCCCTATAATCTATATTTTTCGATCTCGGGGTCTATTTCTAGGAGACCGTCTCTAAATAAATTAAGACGAGATGTACAGGACTGGAGGCCGAACCCATGAACTTCGGTTTTTAACCCTCCAACTGAGATTCCCCTTCAAGTAACTTAACTTGTGCGAGGTCCTGCATAAGTTGTTTTTACAACTTATGCAGGATCTTGCACACGTTAAGCCTTTTAAGGCATTAGAGCTGCACGTTCATTTTTGCACGATCAGCCGCACTGTCCATGCTTGTGATCGCATTAGAGCTGCACGTTCACTTTTGCACGATCAGCCCCACAGTCCTTGCTTGTGTTGAATCAAATCATTCTCTTCAACGCACCATCCTGTTTGGTCCTAGACACCTCCAATCCTCTTCCATCCGCTGTTGTGTTGTCCCTGTGAGGACTTGCATGCATTACGTGTCTCTCCTCTCACTTCATTCTTTGCAGCCTTCTATCAAGGCCCCATACCTTTTCGTTCTCATCGACGACTCCATCTATCTTCAAGTGTCATCCTCTGTTTGCACTCACACATGTCCTAGCTCAGCACTCTTCCTTAACGCTCTGTCCACAACACTTCTACTTTCATCCTTGACACATCCGTCATCTTCCTCTTCTGCCACTTCCCTGACCAAATGTTCTGCCCTGGCTGTCGCAACACCCCATGCAAGGCCCTTCTTCATATGCAGGGTTTGCAGGCAGAACTTGACTCCTTGAGCTCCTCCATGACCCCCTCTCACAAGAGCAATCATCTCTATCGCAAATTTGTCTTCGGTGAGCATGGAACACTTGGTTGTTGTGTTTGAACCATCAGACATGTACACAGGCCACAGAGACATTGATTAAGAAGGCCAAGAAGTACCTAATGATGAGTCATTTGAGGGTGTTCTACCAGAGGGAATTGTACGTGCGCTGGATTTTAATAACGGCATGACAGTCAAAGTTTGTGTGTCTTTTGAAAATGCTGTTTATCCCATTTTGCATGTTTGCAAGTTTATCAACGAGTCCCATGTTTCCTGTTGGACAGTTACTTTTGTTGGAGAGAAGTACACCATTGCAACAATTATCTGTAACAGTGAAACATCTTGGAACAAAGTCTTCTTCTATTGCATGAACAAGATGGAAGAATTGAGTGAAGTTGTCTACGATAAAATCAATAGCTGGCATGCCGGCTGAGTTCCCTTTGTGGTAGATATCATACCTCGGGTACCAAGTTAGGACATTAATCATTGCAACAATAGCCTAGCATGTTCTTGAAATATTACGTTGACATTATTACAATTCGTCTACGATTAATTTGTTTCCCAATTGCCCAAGCATCAATTCAATCAGTATCATTGTTCTGTCGTTTCCTCATTTTTTGTTGAGTCCATACTAGCTGCGCAGATAATAGTAGAAAGAGAGCACAAATGCATGGCTGGGAAGTATTTTGATCTAATATATGAATCCATTTTAACAGATTTGATATCTAAACTATGAAGTGGTAACACACAGATGTATTGTCATGGTATTATCAGTGTTGCCAGATAGTTCCTTCATCTCTTACCTTTTATGAGAGATTCTAGCCATTGTTGACTCATAATCTAGGTTAAGATTTACATGCATCATTGACATTGACAACAGTACCATAACATCCATGCTTTCTGACAGCATCTGACGTACCCTGCTACAATACCTGCATTAAACTATGCACTTAGCCAGCCCGATAGCCACAAGTAGAATGATCAAGAGGCATTTAGCTAGGATCCCTCAGAAATTGTTGGAACCAAATCAATTTGATGTATATAACATCTGCAGTTGGCCGTCTTTCATGATCTTGGTCTATCATCTTTTCGATCAACTCTCACACTTTCTTGTACAACACAATTCTATTGTTTATCTGCAGAAATTCTTGGTCCAGTATCTCTTGTTTGTATAATTCTTCCATGGTTTTGCCAAGAGAGAATATGTCAGTCTACGATAAAAGTGTTCAAGTGAGCTAGAATTCTGATATAGTCAAAATGCAATGAAAGGAAACCATGCATTTACTCTTTTTGTATCAAGCAACTCATTTTTCGTAAACAGAAAGGTGTTGGCATCCGCATATCTCGAGTCGCCTTGTTGAAACACCTTATCGCCACTTCTTACCGCAATTCCAAAGTCACCAAGCTTGAAAGTAAGCTGATCAGCACTCTTCGCAGAATTTCTAACAACAAAAATGTTGTCAGGCTTGATATCCAGATGACTTATATCATGTTCATGGATGAGAACCAAGGCGGATGTTATTTGTGTAAAGCAATCGATCTTCTGATTGTTGGTCAGGTTTTCTGTTCTCCGGGAGTTGTGACATCGCTACATCTGAATGTACAAAGTGGTTTCTTCAATCCATGCATTGTAGTATCTTACAATGTGCTTAACTCTCAAATCATTCAAAGATGAAAGTTGGGCCAACACGTAAACCTATGTGACGTTGATCCGGTCAAATGTGGGTGTAGTCTATCCATTTCAAGAAACAAAAAAGAGAACCCAAATCTCACCTCGTACTTTGCTAATGTAAGGGAACTTTTTCCTTCTTTTGGTGTGATTTGTTTAATGGCATATCGTTGCATATCTAGCTTGTGCTTGTATTCTTCAACCATCCCATAGCTGCCTTTTCCCAAATCCTGATAAGTGAAGTCTTGATGAAACCTGGAATCTACAAATATATGACGAGGTGCTATGGAGGATCCATCTCTGGGTGTTTCCAAGGTACAACTGCCTTCATTGATGGTCTTCGGGCTCGCCTGTTCTCTGCTGTTCTGCTGTGCATCATGCACTTTGCTGGGTTCGTGCATTAGAAATTCATTGTCTTTGCCATTGGTACATTCGCTCTTACTTTCGTCATCTGAAAATTGATTGTCATCTGGGGATCTGTAAAACAATCCGTTGGTGCTTTCTTCCACATAACTCTTCGACCCAACTGCTCCGGTAGTTGTTGACGCGTATTTATTGGGTTTGTGCATTAGAAATTCAATGTTTTGCCATTGGTACATTCGCTCTCACTTTTGTTATCTGAAAATTGATCATCATCTGGGGCTCTGTAAAACAATCCGTTCCACATAACTCTTCTACCCAACTGCTCCAGTAGTCATTTAAGCGTATTCATGTGGGAGGACCAAGTTACCTAATCTGACCGACCCACGATTAGGCAACTTATGGTAATCCTTAAAAGACAGTTTCCCCTTGGAGATTGATATTTGGTGTATCTCGCGAAAGAGCCTTCTAACCTCCTCTACTTTGCCTGGGTCGCAACCGCCCTGGGAAGACATCTCCATCCAGATATGTGCACGTCGCAACACAAACCAGAATCTTGAAATGGCAGACACTCCTATAGATGAACACTGCTCGGTTCTTACTTTTCCGAAGCACGGGAAGTCAACACATCCATTACACACTTACCTCTTTACTTGATATGATCCCCCATACTAAGCTCCACACAGGAACTTGTAGGCTCTCCACCCTGCTTCCGCAAGGCTCTCGTTTAGGCCACCATGGTGGTTTCACACATTTCACGTCCCCTTTTCACATCAACCAACCACTTCAACAGCTCCAGCACATTGATTCAGTACTGCCCTTCTCCTACTGCGCTCAAGACGCTCTTGCCACACTCAAAACCATCATAATTTCACGCTGTTTGACTGATAGCACATTCCTCACGTGGCTCGGTGATTTCCTTCACAATTGCTAGGGGAATTACTTCCCTCCAACCCTCACACAAGCTCATCCTACTCAGGCCGACAGTACCTCCTTAGTCTCGAGCAAGCAAGCTTGTATTCTGGGAAACAGAAGTAGTATTGTTCGTCATTGTGATGTTTATGATCAGCGGAAAGGCAAGACAAGAAAGTGAAAAAGAAGTCATTGTCAGTATGCGTTCCACTCCAATTATTGACACCAACGCTGAACTGTGTAGATACTCTCACCAACGAGGGGTAAACAGAGATTCTTTAAAAATTTTGTACATTTTGAGTTCTGCCTTAATATCTTTGATAAACTTTAGACTGGTACTTTCCATTTGGCTAACAAGGTCAGCAATTTGTTGTTCGATATCATGCGCGAGTTCTGATGAAACATTGGTTTTATAACAGTATTGACCCAACTTCCCAGACTCGACAGGGGATTTACATAACCCAAAGCATTTGTATTTTGTGCATTCACCACCATTTTCTGCACCTCGCTTAATGTCAGATTTTGTTTTCAAAATACAAGTCATGAGTCATCAAATTCTTGTCCATTTAGGATTCAATCAGACAATCAGATGAAGCTTTGAGCTCTGCAACCACTCATCAACCCTTTGGATATATTGTGTCTGCAACATTTCCTCATCTTAACAAGATGAAAACAATGTGGACACAGCCACCTACGGCGACAAGGTCTCGGACAATGAATCTTTGAATCTGCAATTGGTACAACAATGAGATTTCAGCAGATTGAAGATAATTGAATTCCCCGATTTCAACGGGATAGCAAGCTTGTATTCTGGGAAACAGAAGTAGTAAGTTGATAATGAGAGCAAGAATGCTCTGTTGAGCGGTATTGTGGCATGCATTTTGTATGCATTGACAGAGAGCACAAATGCATTGCTGGGAAGTATTTTGATCTAATATATGAATCCATTTTAACAGATTTGATACCTAAACTATGAAGTGGTAACACACAGATGTATTGTCATGGTATTATCAGTGTTGCCAGATAGTTCCTTCATCTCTTACCTTTTATGAGAGATTCTAGCCATTGTTGACTCATAATCTAGGTTGAGATTTACATGCATCATTGACATTGACAACAGAACCATAACATCCATGCTCTCTGACAGCATCTGACGCACCCTGCAACAATTCCTGCATAAAACAATGCACTTAGCAAGCCCGATAGCCACGAGTAGAATGATCAAGAGGCATTTAGCTACGATCACTCAGAAAGTTTTGGAACCGAATCAATTTGTTGTATACAACATCTGCAGTTGGCCGTCTTTCATGATCTTGGTCTATCATCTTTTCGATCAACTCTCACACTTTCTTGTACAACACAATTCTATTGTTTATCTGCAGAAATTCTTGGTCCAGTATCTCTTGTTTGTATAATTCTTCCATGGTTTTGCCAAGAGAGAATATGTCAGTCTACGATAAAAGTGTTCAAGTGAGCTAGAATTCTGATATAGTCAAAATGCAATGAAAGGAAACCATGCATTTACATTTTTTGTATTGAGCAACTCATTTTTCGTAAACAGAAAGGTGTTGACATCCGCATATCTCGAGTCGCCTGGTTGAAACACCTTATCGCCACTTCTTACCGCGATTCCAAAGTCACCAAGCTTGAAAGTAAGCTGATCAGCACTCTTCGCAGAATTTCTAACAACAAAAATGTTGTCAGGCTTGATATCCAGATGAGTTACTGTTAGTCACCAGCTGTGGGGGGCCAATATTTGCCCCCCAGCATGTTCCCTCTTCCCAGTGACCCATCAGTGCCCCAAGCTTTTTCCCGTGAGGACCACCCGCTAGTTCAGGCACGTAGTGCCTTTAAGAGCACATGCCCGCACACATCGTGCTGCGGGTCCCATCGCTCGCAGGTAGTCATAAATTAACCAGCTAATTCGTTAACAACCATGCTGCTCTTTCACATAGCTGGTTAATTTTTACATCTACGCACCACCGCAAGCATGAACTGCTCGCCTCCTCCTCGACGAACGCGCCATGACGACGCCCGAGGACGCCAAGACCGTCGTCGCCCGGCGCCACGGCCGACTACCCGCCATCGCCGGCGCACCGACCGACGATGACATGAAGGCACTCACGGAGTTCCTGTCGAACCTCCTCCAGTCCATCGACATCCCGGAGGCCTCGACAGCCTCTCGGGCTCATCGACAGCCCGGCCGACTACCGCGCCGCCTACGGCCACGCCTTCGACCGGCTCGAGCGCCCCTCGCCGCGTACGACCCGGGAATCGCCAACGATGCCACCAATGCCGTCCGCGTTAAAGCGGAGAGAGCCTGGACCGCCAAGCTCGATCGCCAACGCCTCATCCGGACGGTCGAACGCCAACTCCGCACCTTCTTCGCCACGATCGTCGAGGAGACCTGGCTACTGCCCCTCAAGGATCCGTCAACTTTCTACAACAAGGTAGAAATTCGAGTACCTCCGCCACCTCACGACAAGCAGCGGAGGCCTCGAAGCAACCGACATCGTCGAGCTCAAGCCGCGATGCTCCACTGGTGGGCAGAAGACCCACGCGTCCCCGAGTACATCAACCGTCTCGAGGACGCACAGAAAAAGGCCGCCCGCGCAAGCCTCCCAATCACCGACGATTGGCTCGCCGCCATCGCCACCATGTCTCTCCTATCCGCCGGCAGCTTTCCCAAGCTGCGCATCGAGTGGGACGGACTGGCCCCCGCTTCCAAAACCTGGGCTGCCTGGAAGACCTGGGCGCTGAAGTCCCAGAAAACGATGGAGCGCGAACAACGCGCCTCCGGAGCCCGCGGCGATGTCTTCGGCACCGCCGCAGCCGCCGCCGACACCCACGCAGCCAGCCGCTCCTAGCTGACCTAGACCGCTACCTCGACAACATGGCTGCAGCGGTCACCAACGAGAAAGCCGTCTTGGACACTCTCGTGTCCTCCAATGCTGAGCTCACCAAGCTCACCTCGGCCAAGATCGCCAAGCTCGAGCAGCTGCTCTTAGACCTCAAGACTTCTGGCCCTCACCCAACTCAGCCCTCTACCCCGCGAACCCAAAACAGTCTTGCCCCCGACACACGTGCCGTCTCCCAGCTACGAGCGGCAATCAAGCACAAGTGGGTGCCGGGCGGATACTGCTCCAGTCATGGCTGGGGCGTTGGACCCGACCACACCAGCGGCAATTGCAAGGGCAAGAGGCCGGGCCATGTGGACACCGCGACCCAGCGCAACCCCCAAGGACCCGGCGCCACCCGCAACAAGGGATGGGACGAATTCCTTTCCGCCTGACGGGGTGGGACCGCAGCCAATACTCCCGGTAAAAATAATCACCCAATTATTAATCCCCGCTGCATTAGTCCCCTAGCTTTAACTTCTACCTCCTCCTTTAGTAACCCACACACTAACTCTTCCTCCGTCACTGATGACTGGATCCCCATACCCGGCGTCTACACCGCCCCACAACCCTCACCCACTCACTCTCTCGCCCATTCCCACACCAATGACAGCAACCCCTACAGGTGTCTAGCAACACCCATACCTCCACCCCAGCGAACGCTGCCCAAATTTCACAGACAGCCATCGTAGACTCGGGCGCCAGTGACATCTACTTCACACCAGGCGCCCGGTCACCAACATTGATCACTCCGCCCCCACCTCCCATGTCGGTGATGCCGCAGGCAACTGCCACAAATCATCGGCCCAAGCCAACCACCTCCTATCCTCTCTCCCAGTCAAAGCTGCAAAGATCATGCCCACCTTCAAACACAACTTGTTTGGGGTGGGCAAGCTCTGCGACAATGGCTGCCGAGTTCTCTTCGACGCCAATGCCGTCACCGTCTTCGACAAGAGCAACAACTCCATCCTGCTCCAAGGGTGGCGGGAAACTACGGGCGCCAAACTCTGGCGCTTCTCCCTTCTACCAGAAGACCACCCTGCCCCACCCCCAGCACACACGGCCTCGCCCATGGCCCTCAATGCAGGCGACTTGCCCAGCGTAGGCGCCCTCGTCCACTACCTCCCGCGCGGCCGCAGGCTTCCCGTCAAATCCACCTGGCTTGCTGCAATCAACGCCGGCAACTACGCCAGCTGGCCCGGCCTCACCTACGCCAACGCATCCAAATACTGCCCCGACAGCATGGAAACCACCAAAGGACTCCGCTCCACCAAAACCAAGCCTCCCAAGCCCCCCTCCCTTTCTACTTTGCCTCCAACCCCCTCAACACAGGAGCTCCACGTCACCATCGAACCCATCAGCAAACTCTACACCGACGACATGGGGCGCTTCCCCATCCGCTCCCGCAGTGGCAACCAATACATAATGCTGGCCTACCACTGTGACAGCAATGCCATCCTCGTGGAACCATTCCAATCCCGCCACGACCGCCACCGAATCGCCGCCCATGGCCGCATCATGACCCGCCTCAGAGAACAAGGCCACACCATCCAACACCAAATCCTTGACAACGAAGCCAGCAAGGAGTACCGCCGAACCATCACCGGCGACTGGAAAGCAACATACCAACTAGTGCCTCCAAGCGTCCACCGTGCCAACACCGCCGAACGCGCCATCCAAACCTTCAAGGCGCATTTTCTCAGCATCCTCGCCGGTGTCGACGTCTCCTTTCCCAACTACCTCTGGGACAAACTCCTCCCACAAACGGAGTTAACACTCAACCTTCTGCGCCAAGCAACCATTGCGCCGTCCCTCTCCGCCTGGGAAGCCTTCCATGGTACCTTCAACTACGACGCCACACCCCTTGGTCCAATGGGATGCCCCGTCATCATCCACAACAAGGCTTCCACCCGAAAGTCGTGGGACTTTCGCGGTCGCGACGGCTTCAGCATAGGTCCTGCCCTCCTCCACTACCGCTGCTTCCAAGTCGTCGACTCCGCAACCAAGAACCTCCTCATCTCCGACACAGTTGAATTCCGCCACAACTTTCTCAGCCAACCCAAACTCAGCTACGAAGATCGCCTCCTCCATGCAATCAACTTCCTCTCCACCGCCATCGCAGGCGCCCTGCCAACGCTCTCGACGCCCAACTCTCCGCCATCGAGTCCTTACGCAACCTATTTGCCCGCTGGACCGCAGGCCCCAGCACCGATCTACCAACCCCGGCGCCACTCACACGGCCACCACCGCCCCACGACATACCCCCCCCTCCACCCCAACCAACCCGCCGTCAACCTCCAAGGGTGGTGCCCCCACCGACACCACCTATCCCTAACCCCACGATAACCCCACCGCCACCTCCAAGGGTGGTGACACAACCACCTCCAAGGGCGGTGACACATCCACCTCCGTAGCCCACCGCACACGCTCTCGCAACATCCCCACGCGCCCAGACTTAGGTGAGGCTGTTGCCCACCGCACCAGATCAAAAGTCGCCCTCATTGTAGCGGCCATGGTCGCCCAAGGCCAACAGTCCTCCGCCTTCTCTGCTCACAACCTATCTGCAGCAGTACTCGACCAAGCCACAGGCCTGTCCCTCGAGTACAGACAGCTGCGCAAACACCCAAGCCTTGGCTCCGTCTGGAACAAATCCTACGCAAACGAACTTCGGACGCCTATGCCAAGGCATCGGGTCAAACCAAGAAGGCGCTGGAAGCGGGTCGAAGGAACCGACACCTTCTACGTTGTCGACTACCAAGACATCCCTGCTGACCGGCGCAAAGAAATCACATACACCAAGGTGGTCTGCAAAGTGCGACCAGAAAAACCGACCCCAACCGAACACGCATCACCATTGGTGGCAACCGAATCTGCTACCCAGGAGGCGTCGGCACAAAAACCGCCCGTTAGAACTTCGTCAAGCTCATGATAAACAGTATCCTCTCCGCCCGAATGCACAGTTTTGCACATTCGACATTGCTAACTTCTACCTCGGCACACCCCTCGACCGCCCCGAATACGTCCGCATCCGCCTGGACGACGTCCCTCAAGAGTTCATCGACGAATACAACCTCACCCACCACGTCAGGGGCGGTTGGGTCTACTTCAAAATCGTCCGCGGCGTTTACGGACTTCCCCAATCCGGAATTCTGGCCAACCAACTTCTCGAAAAACGTCTCAACGCAGCAGGCTACTACCAACTGGATGCCACTCCCGGCCTATGGCGTCACAAATGGCGACCCGTCATCTTCACCCTCATAGTGGGCGACTCGGGGTTGAATCGTTGGCGACCAACATGCCATCCACCTTCGAGACACCATCAAGCAACACTACGACCTCACCGAAAACTGGAAGGGCGATCTCTACGCCGGCATCAACCTCGTCTGGAACTACAAGCAACGAACCTGTCGCCTCACAATGGACTACTACATCGCAACAGTCCTCCTCAAATACAATCATCCCATCCCCAAAAGCGACAACTCTCCCTTCCAAAGCAGCACCCCTCAACCGGTGCCAAAACTCAATTCACTCCAGATGAAGACACCAGCGACCCCCTCGACGCTGACGGCATCAAACGTGTCCAAGGCATCGTTGGGGCCCTGCTTTACTACGCCAGAGCAGTAGACAACAAGCTCCTCTACACGCTCAGTGACATAGGCTCCGAACAAGCAGCAGCCACAACACGCACCAACCAAAAAGTCCACCAGCTTCTTGACTACTGCGCGACCTACCCCAATGGCGGCATCACCTTCCGAGCCAGCAAAATGATCCTCGGCGCCCATGCAGACGCAGCTTTCCTCAACGTCAGCAACTCAAGAAGCCGAGCTGCCGCACACATCATGTGCTCAGAAGATGACCCCGTCCCATCCTACAATGGACCCATTCTCACCATAGCACAAATCATCAAATTCATCATGTCTTCAGCAGCAGAAGCTGAACTTCGCCGGACTCTTCATCTGTGCCAAAGAAATGATTCCTCTACGACAATCCCTCATCGAAATGGGTTGGCCCCAACCCAAATCTCCAATCCAAACAGACAACACAACTGCACTTGGCGTTGCCAACAAAACAATCATCGCCAAACGAATGAAATCCATGGACATGCGCCTCTGGTGGCTCCGCTGTCGAGAATCCCAAGGCCAATTCCGCTACTTTTGGGGCCCAGGACCAAACAATCTCGCCGATTACTCATCCAAGGCCCACCCTGACATATACTACGAATCCCAGCGTCCCATCCACGCTGGATAAACACTTCACTCCTTACACTCTACCACTCTCTTTGTTCACTGCAAGGGTGTGTTAGTCACCAGCTGTGGGGGGCCAATATTTGCCCCCCAGCATGTTCCCTCTTCCCAGTGACC
This sequence comes from Cyclotella cryptica, assembly GCA_013187285.1. Lineage (NCBI taxonomy): Eukaryota > Bacillariophyta > Thalassiosirophyceae > Thalassiosirales > Thalassiosiraceae > Cyclotella > Cyclotella cryptica. Next base: position 486,931 of record JABMIG010000055.1, read on the forward strand.
CATCAGTGCCCCACGCTTTTTCCCGTGAGGACCACCCGCTAGTTCAGGCACGTAGTGCCTTTAAGAGCACATGCCCGCACACATCGTGCTGCGGGTCCCATCGCTCGCAGGTAGTCATAAATTAACCAGCTAATTCGTTAACAACCATGCTGCTCTTTCACAGTTACATCATGTTCATGGATGAGAACCAAGGCGGATGTTATTTGTGTAAAGCAATCGATCTTCTGATTGTTGGTCAGGTTTTCTGTTCTCAGGGAGTTGTGACATCGCTGCATCTGAATGTACAAAGTGGTTTCTTCAATCCATGCATTGTAGTATCTTACAATGTGCTTAACTCTCAAATCATTCAAAGATGAAAGTTGGGCCAACACGTAAACCTATGTGACGTTGATCAGGTCAAATGTGGGTGTAGTCTATCCATTTCAAGAAACCAAAAAAGAGAACTCAAATCTCACCTCGTACTTTGCTAATATAAGGGAACTTTTTCCTTCTTTTGGTGTGATTTGTTTAATGGCATATCGTTGCATATCTAGCTTGTGCTTGCATTCTTCAACCATCCCATAGCTGCCTTTTCCCAAATCCTGATAAGTGAAGTCTTGATGAAACCTGGAATCTACAACTATATGACGAGGTGCTATGGAGGATCCATCTCTGGGTGTTTCCAAGGTACAACTGCCTTCATTGATGGTCTTCGGGCTCGCCTGTTCTCTGCTGTTCTGCTGGGCATCATGCAGTTTGCTGGGTTCGTGCATTAGAAATTCATTGTCTTTGCCATTGGTACATGCGCTCTCACTTTCATCAACTGAAAATTGATCGTCATCTGGGGCTCTGTAAAACAATCCGTTGGTACTTTCTTCCACATAACTCTTCTACCCAACTGCTCCGGTATACGTTGAAGCGACGGTAGATGGTCAAGTAGTCGTTGAAGCGTATTCATGTGGGAGGACCAAGTTACCTAATCTGACGGACCCACGACTAGGCAACTTATGGTAATCCTTAAAAGACAGTTTCCCCTTGGAGATTGATATTTGGTGTATCTCGCGAAAGAGCCTTCTAACCTCCTCTACTTTGCCTGGGTCGCAACCGCCCTGGGAAGATATCTCCATCCAGATATGTGCATGTCGCAACACAAACCAGAATCTTGAAATGGCAGACACTCCTACGGATGAACACTGCTCGGTTCTTACTTTTCCGAAGCACGGGAAGTCAATACATCCATTACACACTTACCTCTTTACTTGATATGATCCCCCATACTAAGCTCCACACAGGAACTTGTAGGCTCTCCACCCTGCTTCCGCAAGGCTCTTGTTTGGGCCACCATGGTGGTTTCACACATTTCACGTCCCCTTTTCACATCAACCAACCACTTCAACAGCTCCAGCACATTGATTCAGTACTGCCCTTCTCCTACTGCGCTCAAGACGCTCTTGCCACACTCAAAACCATCATAATTTCACAATGTTCGACTGATAGCACGTTCCTCACGTGACTCAGTGATTTCCTTCACAATTGCTCGGGGAATTACCTCCCTCCAACCCTCACACAAGCTCATCCTACTCAGGCCGACAGTACCTCCTTAGTCTCGAGCAAGCAAGCTTGTATTCTGGGAAACAGAAGTAGTATTGTTCGTCATTGTGATGTTTATGATCAACAGAAAGACAAGACAAGAAAGTGAAAAAGAAGTCATTGTCAGTATGCGTTCCACTCCAATAATTGACATCAATGCTTAACTGTGTAGATACTCTCACCAACGAAGGATAAACAGAGATTCTTTAAAAATTTTGTACATTTTGAGTTCCACCTTAATATCTTCGATAAACTTTAGACTGGTACTTTCCATTTGGCTAACAAGGTCAGCCATTTGTTGTTCGATATCATGCGCGAGTTCTGATGAAACATTGGTTTTATAACAGTATTGACCCAACTTCCCAGACTCGACAGGGGATTTATATAACCCAAAGCATTTGTATTCTGTGCATTCACCACCATTTTCTGCACCTCGCTTACTGTCAGATTTTGTTTTCAAAATACAAGACATGAGTCATCAAATCCTTTTCCATTTAGGATTCAATCAGACAATCAGATGAAGCTTTGAGCTCTGCGACCACTCATCAACCCTTTGGATATATTGTGTCTGCAACAAATCCTCATCTTAACCAGATGAGAACAATGTGGACACAGCCACCTACGGCGACAAGGTCTCGGACAATGAATCTTTGAATCTGCAATTGGTACAACAATGAGATTTCAGCAGATTGAAGAAATTGAATTCCCCGATTTCAACGGGATAGCAAGCTTGTATTCCAGGAAACAGAAGTAGTAAGTTGATAATGAGAGCTACAACATCTGCAGTTGGCCGTCTTTCATGATCTTGGTCTATCATCTTTTCGATCAACTCTCACACTTTCTTGTACAACACAATTCTATTGTTTATCTGCAGAAATTCTTGGTCCAGTATCTCTTGTTTGTATAATTCTTCCATGGTTTTGCCAAGAGAGAATATGTCAGTCTACGATAAAAGTGTTCAAGTGAGCTAGAATTCTGATATAGTCAAAATGCAATGAAAGGAAACCATGCATTTACCTTTTTTGTATCAAGCAACTCATTTTTCGTAAACAGAAAGGTGTTGGCATCCGCATATCTCGAGTCGCCTTGTTGAAACACCTTATCGCCACTTCTTACCGCGATTCCAAAGTCACCAAGCTTGAAAGTAAGCTGATCAGCACTCTTCGCAGAATTTCTAACAACAAAAATGTTGTCAGGCTTGATATCCAGATGACTTATATCATGTTCGTGGATGAGAACCAAGGCGGATGTTATTTGTGTAAAGCAATCGATCTTCTGATTGTTGGTCAGGTTTTCTGTTCTCAGGGAGTTGTGACATCGCTACATCTGAATGTACAAAGTGGTTTCTTCAATCCATGCATTGTAGTATCTTACAATGTGCTTAACTCTCAAATCATTCAAAGATGAAAGTTGGGCCAACACGTAAACCTATGTGACGTTGATCAGGTCAAAAGTGGGTGTAGTCTATCCATTCCATTTCAAGAAACAAAAAAAGAGAACTCAAATCTCACCTCGTACTTTGCTAATGTAAGGGAACTTTTTCCTTCTTTTGGTGTGATTTGTTTAATGGCATATCGTTGCATATCTAGCTTGTGCTTGCATTCTTCAACCATCCCATAGCTGCCTTTTCCCAAATCCTGATAAGTGAAGTCTTGATGAAACCTGGAATCTACAAATATATGATGAGGTGCTATGGAGGATCCATCTCTGGGTGTTTCCAAGGTACAACTGCCTTCATTGATGGTCTCCGGGCTCGCCTGTTCTCTGCTGTTCTGCTGGGCATCATGCAGTTTGCTGGGTTCGTGCATTAGAAATTCATCGTCTTTGCCATTGGTACATTTGCTCTCACTTTCATCATCTGAAAATTGATCGTCATCTGGGGCTCTGTAAAACAATCCGTTGGTACTTTCTTCCACATAACTCTTTTTTGGAGGAGGGAGATGTCCAGAGTAACTTTTTAATTGGTTCAAAATTCGGATTTTATCCATTAACCTATTTAACAACGGTAGATGGTCAAGTAGTCGTTGAAGCGTATTCATGTGGGAGGACCAAGTTACCTAATCTGACGGACCCACGACTAGGCAACTTATGGTAATCCTTAAAAGACAGTTTCCCCTTAGAGATTGATATTTGGTGTATCTCGCGAAAGAGCCTCCTAACCTCCTCTACTTTGCCTGGGTCGCAACCGCCCTGGGAAGATATCTCCATCCAGATATGTGCATGTCGCAACACAAACCAGATTCTTGAAATGGCAGACACTCCTACGGATGAACACTGCTCGGTTCTTACTTTTCCGAAGCACGGGAAGTCAATACATCCATTACACACTTACCTCTTTACTTGATATGATCCCCCATACTAAGCTCCACACAGGAACTTGTAGGCTCTCCACCCTGCTTCCGCAAGGCTCTTGTTTGGGCCACCATGGTGGTTTCACACATTTCACGTCCCCTTTTCACATCAACCAACCACTTCAACAGCTCCAGCACATTGATTCAATACTGCCCTTCTCCTACTGCGCTCGAGACGCTCTTGCCACACTCAAAACCATCATAATTTCACAATGTTCAACTGATAGCACGTTCCTCACGTGACTCAGTGATTTCCTTCACAATTGCTAGGAGAATTACCTCCCTCCAACCCTCACACAAGCTCATCCTACTCAGGCCGACAGTACCTCCTTAGTCTCGAGCAAGCAAGCTTGTATTCTGGGAAACAGAAGTAGTATTGTTCGTCATTGTGATGTTTATGATCAACAGAAAGGAAAGACAAGAAAGTGAAAAAGAAGTCATTGTCAGTATGCGTTCCACTCCAATAATTGACATCAATGCTTAACTGTGTAGATACTCTCACCAACGAAGGATAAACAGAGATTCTTTAAAAATTTTGTACATTTTGAGTTCCGCCTTAATATCTTTGATAAACTTTAGACTGGTACTTTCCATTTGGCTAACAAGGTCAGCAATTTGTTGTTCGATATCATGCGCGAGTTCTGATGAAACATTGGTTTTATAACAGTATTGACCCAACTTCCCAGACTCGACAGGGGATTTACATAACCCAAAGCATTTGTATTCTGTGCATTCACCACCATTTTCTGCACCTCACTTAATGTCAGGTTTTGTTTTCAAAATACAAGACATGAGTTATCAAATCCTTTTCCATTTAGGATTCAATCAGACAATCAGATGAAGCTTTGAGCTCTGCAACCACTCATCAACCCTTTGGATATATTGTGTCTGCAACATTTCCTCATCTTAACCAGATGAGAACAATGTGGACACAGCCACCTACGGCGACAAGGTCTCGGACAATGAATCTTTGAATCTGCAATTGGTACAACAATGAGATTTCAGCAGATTGAAGATCATTGAATTCCCCGATTTCAACGGGATAGCAAGCTTGTATTCGGGGAAACAGAAGTAGTAAGTTGATAATGAGAGCTACAACATCTGCAGTTGGCCGTCTTTCATGATCTTGGTCTATCATCTTGTCGATCAACTCTCACACTTTCTTGTACAACACAATTCTATTGTTTATCTGCAGAAATTCTTGGTCCAGTATCTCTTGTTTGTATAATTCTTCCATGGTTTTGCCAAGAGAGAATATGTCAGTCTACGATAAAAGTGTTCAAGTGAGATAGAATTCTGATATAGTCGAAATGCAATGAAAGGAAACCATGCATTTACCTTTTTTGTATCAAGCAACTCATTTTTCGTAAACAGAAAGGTGTTGACATCCGCATATCTCGAGTCGCCTGGTTGAAACACCTTATCGCCACTTCTTACCGCGATTCCAAAGTCACCAAGCTTGAAAGTAAGCTGATCTGCACTCTTCGCAGAATTTCTAACAACAAAAATGTTGTCAGGCTTGATATCCAGATGACTTATATCATGTTCATGGATGAGAAACAAAATTGGTACAACAATGAGATTTCAGCAGATTGAAGATAATTGAATTCCCCGATTTCAACGGGATAGCAAGCCATATTCCGGGAAACAGAAGTAGTAAGTTGATAATGAGAGCTACAACATCTGCAGTTGGCCGTCTTTCATGATCTTGGTCTATCATCTTTTCGATCAACTCTCACACTTTCTTGTACAACACAATTCTATTGTTTATCTGCAGAAATTCTTGGTCCAGTATCTTTTGTTTGTATAATTCTTCCATGGTTTTGCCAAGAGAGAATATGTCAGTCTACGATAAAAGTGTTCAAGTGAGCTAGAATTCTCATACAGTCAAAATGTGATGAAAGGAAACCATTCATTTACCTTTTTTGTATCAAGCAACTCATTTTTCGTAAACAGAAAGGTGTTGACATCCGCATATCTTGAGTCGCCTGGTTGAAACACCTTATCGCCACTTCTTACCGCTATTACAGAGTCACCAAGCTTGAAAGTAAGCTGATCAGCACTCTTCGCAGAATTTCTAACAACAAAAATGTTGTCAGGCTTGATATCCAGATGACTTATATCATGTTCGTGGATGAGAACCAAGGCGGATGTTATTTGTGTAAAGCAATCGATCTTCTGATTGTAGGTCAGGTTTTCTGTTCTCAGGGAGTTGTGACATCGCTCCATCTAAATGTACAAAGTGGTTTCTTCAATCCATGCATTGTAGTATCTTACAATGTGCTTAACTCTCAAATCATTCAGAGATGAAAGTTGGGCCAACATGTAAACCTATGTGACGTTGATCAGGTCAAAAGTGGGTGTAGTCTATCCATTTCAAGAAACAAAAAAAGAGAACTCAAATCTCACCTCGTACTTTGCTAATGTAAGGGAACTTTTTCCTTCTTTTGGTGTGATTTGTTTAATGGCATATCGTTGCATATCTAGCTTGTGCTTGCATTCTTCAACCATCCCATAGCTGCCTTTTCCCAAATCCTGATAAGTGAAGTCTTGATGAAACCTGGAATCTACAACTATATGATGAGGTGCTATGGAGGATCCATCTCTGGGTGTTTCCAAGGTACAACTGCCTTCATTGATGGTCTCCGGGCTCGCCTGTTCTCTGCTGTTCTGCTGGGCATCATGCAGTTTGCTGGGTTCGTGCATTAGAAATTCATTGTCTTTGCCATTGGTACATGTGCTCTCACTTTCGTCATCTGAAAATCGATCATCATCTGGGGCTCTGTAAAACAATCCGTTGGTACTTTCTTTCACATAACTCTTCTACCCAACTGCTCCGGTAGTCGTTGAAGCGTATTCATGTGGGAGGACCAAGTTACCTAATCTGACCGACCCACGACTAGGCAACTTATGGTAATCCTTAAAAGACAGTTTCCCTTTGGAGATTGATATTTGGTGTGTCTCGTGAAAGAGCCTTCTAACCTCCTCTACTTTGCCTGGATTGCAACCGCCCTGGAAAGACATCTCCATCCAGATATGTGCACGTCACAACACAAACCAGAATCTTGAAATGGCAGACACTCCTACGGATGAACACTGCTCGGTTCTTACTTTTCCGAAGCACGGGAAGTCAACACATCCATTACACACTTACCTCTTTACTTGATATGATCCCCCATACTAAGCTCCACACAGGAACTTGTAGGCTCTCCACCCTGCTTCCGCAAGACTCTCGTTTGGGCCACCATGGTGGTTTCACACATTTCACGTCCCCTTTTCACATCAACCAATCACTTCAACAGCTCCAGCACATTGATTCAGTACTGCCCTTCTCCTACTGCGCTCAAGATGCTCTTGCCACACTCAAAACCATCATAATTTCACAATGTTCAACTGATAGCACGTTCCTCATGTGGCTCAGTGATTTCCTTCACAATTGCTCGGGGAATTACCTCCCTCCAATTTCTCACACAAGCTCATCCTACTCAGGCCAACAGTACCTCCTTCGTCTCGAGCAAGCAAGCTTGTATTCTGGGAAACAGAAGTAGTATTGTTTGTCATTGTGATGTTTATGATCAGCAGAAAGGCAAGACAAGAAAGTGAAAAAGAAGTCATTGTCAGTATGCGTTCCACTCCAATAATTGACACCAATGCTGAACTGTGTAGATACTCTCACCAACGAGGGATAAACAGAGATTCTTTAAAAATTTTGTACATTTTGAGTTCCGCCTTAATATGTTTGATAAACTTTAGACTGGTACTTTCCATTTGGCTAACAAGGTCAGCAATTTGATGTTCGATATCATGCGCGAGTTCTGATGAAACATTGGTTTTATAACAGTATTGACCCAACTTCCCAGACTCGACAGGGGATTTACATAACCCAAAGCATTTGTATTCTGTGCATTCACCACCATTTTCTGCACCTCGCTTACTGTCAGGTTTTGTTTACAATATACAAGACATGAGTTATCAAATCCTTTTCCATTTAGGATTCAATCAGACAATCAGACGAAGCTTTGAGCTCTGCGACCACTCATCAACCCTTTGGATATATTGTGTCTGCAACATTTCCTCATCTTAACCAGATGAGAACAATGTGGACACAGCCACCACGGCGACAAGGTCTCGGACAATGAATCTTTGAATCTGCAATTGGTACAACAATGAGATTTCAGCAGATTGAAGATAATTGAATTCCCCGATTTCAACGGGATAGCAAGCTTGTATTCCAGGAAACAGAAGTAGTAAGTTGATAATGAGAGCTACAACATCTGCAGTTGGCCGTCTTTCATGATCTTGGTCTATCATCTTTTCGATCAACTCTCACACTTTCTTGTACAACACAATTCTATTGTTTATCTGCAGAAATTCTTGGTCCGGAATCTCTTGTTTGTATAATTCTTCCATGGTTTTGCCAAGAGAGAATATGTCAGTCTACGATAAAAGTGTTCAAGTGAGCTAGAATTCTGATATAGTCAAAATGCAATGAAAGGAAACCATGCATTTACCTTTTTTGTATCAAGCAACTCATTTTTCGTAAACAGAAAGGTGTTGGCATACGCATATCTCGAGTCGCCTTGTTGAAACACCTTATCACCACTTCTTACCGAGATTCCAAAGTCACCAAGCTTGAAAGTAAGCTGATCAGCACTCTTCGCAGAATTTCTAATAACAAAAATGTTGTCAGGCTTGATATCCAGATGACTTATATCATGTTCGTGGATGAGAACCAAGGCGGATGTTATTTGTGTAAAGCAATCGATCTTCTGATTGTTGGTCAGGTTTTCTGTTCTCAGGGAGTTGTGACATCGCTACATCTAAATGTACAAAGTGGTTTCTTCAATCCATGCATTGTAGTATCTTACAATGTGCTTAACTCTCAAATCATTCAAAGATGAAAGTTGGGCCAACACGTCAATCTATGTGACGTTGATCAGGTCAAAAGTGAGTGTAGTCTATCCATTTCAAGAAACAAAAAAAGAGAACTCAAATCTCACCTCGTACTTTGCTAATGTAAGGGAACTTTTTCCTTCTTTTGGTGTGATTTGTTTAATGGCATATCGTTGCATATCTAGCTTGTGCTTGCATTCTTCAACCATCCCATAGCTGCCTTTTCCCAAATCCTGATAAGTGAAGTCTTGATGAAACCTGGAATCTACAAATATATGATGAGGTGCTATGGAGGATCCATCTCTGGGTGTTTCCAAGGTACAACTGCCTTCATTGATGGTCTCCGGGCTCGCCTGTTCTCTGCTGTTCTGCTGGGCATCATGCAGTTTGCTGGGTTCGTGCATTAGAAATTCATCGTCTTTGCCATTGGTACATTTGCTCTCACTTTCGTCATCTGAAAATCGATCATCATCTGGGGCTCTGTAAAACAATCCGTTGGTGCTTTCTTCCACATAACTCTTCTACCCAACTGCTCCGGTAGTCGTTGAAGCGTATTCATGTGGGAGGACCAAGTTACCTAATCTGACCGACCCACGACTAGGCAACTTATGGTAATCCTTAAAAGACAGTTTCCCCTTGGAGATTGATATTTGGTGTATCTCGCGAAAGAGCCTTCTAACCTCCTCTACTTTGCCTGGGTCGCAACCGCCCTGGGAAGATATCTCCATCCAGATATGTGCACGTCACAACACAAACCAGAATCTTGGAATGGCAGACACTCCTACGGATGAACACTGCTCGGTGCTTACTTTTCCGAAGCACGGGAAGTCAATACATCCATTACACACTTACCTCTTTACTTGATATGATCCCCCATACTAAGCTCCACACAAGATCTTGTAGGCTCTCCACCCTGCTTCCGCAAGGCTCTTGTTTGGGCCACCATGGTGGTTTCACACATTTCACGTCCCCTTTTCACATCAACCAACCACTTCAACAGCTCCAGCACATTGATTCAGTACTGCCCTTCTCCTACTGCGCTCAAGATGCTCTTGCCACACTCAAAACCATCATAATTTCACAATGTTCAACTGATAGCACGTTCCTCATGTGGCTCAGTGATTTCCTTCACAATTGCTCGGGGAATTAACTCCCTCCAACCCTCACACAAGCTCATCCTACTCAGGCCAACAGTACCTCCTTAGTCTCGAGCAAGCAAGCTTGTATTCTGGGAAACAGAAGTAGTATTGTTCGTCATTGTGATGTTATGATCAACAGAAAGGAAAGACAAGAAAGTGAAAAAGAAGTCATTGTCAGTATGCGTTCCACTCCAATAATTGACATCAATGCTTAACTGTGTAGATACTCTCACCAACGAGGGATAAACAGAGATTCTTTAAAAAATTTGTACATTTTGAGTTCCGCCTTAATATCTTTGATAAACTTTAGACTGGTACTTTCCATTTGGCTAACAAGGTCAGCAATTTGTTGTTCGATATCATGCGCGAGTTCTGATGAAACATTGGTTTTATAACAGTATTGACCCAACTTCCCAGACTCGACAGGGGAATTACATAACCCAAAGCATTTGTATTCTGCGCATTCACCACCATTTTCTGCACCTCGCTTACTGTCAGGTTTTGTTTTCAATATACAAGACATGAGTTATCAAATCCTTTTCCATTTAGGATTCAATCAGACAATCAGACGAAGCTTTGAGCTCTGCAACCACTCATCAACCCTTTGGATATATTGTGTCTGCAACATTTCCTCATCTTAACCAGATGAGAACAATGTGGACACAGCCGCCTACGGCGACAAGGTCTCGGACAATGAATCTTTGAATCTGCAATTGGTACAGCAATGAGATTTCAGCAGATTGAAGATCATCGAATTCCCCGATTTCAACGGGATAGCAAGCCATATTCCGGGAAACAGAAGTAGTAAGTTGATAATGAGAGCTACAACATCTGCAGTTGGCCGTCTTTCATGATCTTGGTCTATCATCTTTTCGATCAACTCTCACACTTTCTTGTACAACACAATTCTATTGTTTATCTGCAGAAATTCTTGGTCCAGTATCTCTTGTTTGTATAATTCTTCCATGGTTTTGCCAAGAGAGAATATGTCAGTCTACGATAAAAGTGTTCAAGTGAGCTAGAATTCTGATATAGTCAAAATGCAATGAAAGGAAACCATGCATTTACCTTTTTTGTATCAAGCAACTCATTTTTTGTAAACAGAAAGGTGTTGACATCCGCATATCTTGAGTCGCCTGGTTGAAACACCTTATCGCCACTTCTTACCGAGATTCCAAAGTCACCAAGCTTGAAAGTAAGCTGATCAGCACTCTTCGCAGAATTTCTAACAACAAAAATGTTGTCAGGCTTGATATCCAGATGACTTATATCATGTTCATGGATGAGAACCAAGGCGGATGTTATTTGTGTAAAGCAATCGATCTTCTGATTGTTGGTCAGGTTTTCTGTTCTCAGGGAGTTGTGACATCGCTCCATCTAAATGTACAAAGTGGTTTCTTCAATCCATGCATTGTAGTATCTTACTGTGCTTAACTCTCAAATCATTCAAAGATGAAAGTTGGGCCAACACGTAAACCTATGTGACGTTGATCAGGTCAAAAGTGGGTGTAGTCTATCCATTTCAAGAAACAAAAAGAGAACTCAAATCTCACCTCGTACTTTGCTAATGTAAGGGAACTTTTTCCTTCTTTTGGTGTGATTTGTTTAATGGCATATCGTTGCATATCTAGCTTGTGCTTGCATTCTTCAACCATCCCATAGCTGCCTTTTCCCAAATCCTGATAAGTGAAGTCTTGATGAAACCTGGCATCTAAAACTATATGGCGAGGTGCTATGGAGGATCCATCTCTGGGTGTTTCCAAGGTACAACTGCCTTCATTGACGGTCTCCGGGCTCGCCTGTTCTCTGCTGTTCTGCTGGGCATCATGCAGTTTGCTGGGTTCGTGCATTAGAAATTCATCGTCTTTGCCATTGGTACATTTGCTCTCACTTTCGTCATCTGAAAATTGATCATCATCTGGGGCTCTGTAAAACAATCCGTTGGTGCTTTCTTCCACATAACTCTTCTACCCAACTGCTCCGGTAGTCGTTGAAGCGTATTCATGTGGGAGGACCAAGTTACCTAATCTGACCGACCCACGACTAGGCAACTTATGGTAATCCTTAAAAGACAGTTTCCCCTTGGAGATTGATATTTGGTGTATCTCGCGAAAGAGCCTTCTAACCTCCTCTACTTTGCCTGCGTCGCAACCACCCTGGGAAGACATCTCCATCCAGATATGTGCACGTCGCAACACAAACCAGAATCTTGAATTGGCAGACACTCCTACGGATGAACACTGCTTGGTTCTTACTTTTCCGAAGCACGGGAAGTCAATACATCCATGACACACTTACCTCTTTACTTGATATGATCCCCCATACTAAGCTCCACACAGGAACTTGTAGGCTCTCCACCCTGCTTCCGCAAGGCTCTCGTTTAGGCCACCATGGGGTTTGCGATATTGTTGGTCGCGATTGGTCTCCTTCCGCAAATGGTCGCAGGATTTATTAGATTGTATGTTATAAAATGATTCCAAACTACTATCCTTTTTCAATAAATTTCATTTTTAGTACTTATTACCCAATCAACATTCAAAATACACACATCCTGGAGGTGTTTGATTGGCGAAAAAAACCACTGCAGGGGCATCTTGCGTTGTGGAAAAAACCCTAGAAGACACCTACTTCGAGCGTTTATGTACATAACATCGTTATACACATGATGCTTTTGTGATGGCAAGACCATATTATGTACATAACAAAGTCATGAACATACCTTTCTTGCGAAACTAACATACTTTCAGTTCAATCATTTTTCTTTGTGAAGGCAAGACCATTTTATGTACATAACAAAGTCATGAACATACCGTTTTGCGAAAATAACATACTCTCTGTTCTATCATTTTTCCTGAGTTTTTCTCTTTTTTGGCGGTGTCCACTCATCAAAATCGGTGGGTATCTCTGGCCAAGCTACTTCACTCCTTTTTTGTCTGTGTCTGAACTTTCCCTTCAAGGCATCCTCGTGTGTCCTCTCCCAGCGCATTGCTTCCTTTTGAACTCTTTCACAGAACACAAATAAGCCTGGCTTAGGTGAATCAAATAGGTTGTTGAACTCCCTGTTGTATCGTTCCATCACATTATTTGTGCGCTGATGACTTTTTAACAACATCGAACAAAAACAGCGTTAGTTCTCATGTTATATACATAACCAAGTATTAAACATACCAGACCCCATCATCCTCCACACTTGTCCATACTTCCTGCGTTCGCTATCCAAAAACATTGACAACATGCTTCAGCGCTATCCAAAAACATTGACACTGTGCTTCAGCGCCTTCCAAAAACATCGACATCATGCTTCAGCGCTATCCAAAACATCGACTCAGTACCTCAGCGCTATCCAGAGATCGACGCCATGCTTTCTTCAATAACCAAACTCAAATGTCTCCTGACGAACGCCATATCATACACATTTTTTTCTCTAAACTCACATGTCTCTTTGCCATTCTCCGTTATTGTCTGCATTATAATTGAACATGTCGATCAGTTTCCCCCTTAACCAAGTCGGGATGAAATAATTATCCAAAAACTCGTCACACTGCCTTTTATCACACCGTTTTAACCCCTTGTTTCTGTAAACCATATCTCTTATGTACTCTACTCCCATCCTCATATCCTCCTTTTTGAGTACTGTCAAAAATCAAACAAGGGTAAGACTACCTTGATCATATCCTTGTGGAACCCCTTCTCTACCATGTTATGTCGTATTGCCTGCTTCCAATGGAAGAAGCACCCTAGATGATACTCGCACTTGAACCATCGCTCAATACAATTCACTAGCGCCCACTCAAAGTCGTGCATCACACCTGCTACGTCTATCCCTTTTGGGCCTGTCAAAAAAATCATCGTTTTTCGAAGAAAAAACATCATCCAACACAATTATCAAATCAACATTGAGTTTTCTTATCTTAACATCGACAGCACTCACCCACAATGGACACTATATGGGACCACAGGAGATTGTAGGCCTCCTCTGACTTTTTTGTCATTGGACAATAAAAAATCGGTGTGTGCAAAGAACTGTGGTCAATCACGGAGAAGATTACAATTTGGTAGAATCCCCTTGGTGCTCCGTCAAAAGCCGCGTCAACGTGTAAGAAGAGTTTCTTATACTTTAGAAGTTTGACAAGAGAGTACAAAGAAAATCCCAGAATCCATTGAGGACCATCCTCATCGCTCCAGAAAATAGAGAACATCAAAAAGTTCTCTGACTTGGATCCATTACCGTACTTTAGCTCTATGGCATGAAATTTGTCGTCTCCGTACATATCTCTACGGACGTTCCTGACCAAGTTACATCCCTTGAGCGTTGGTAAGAGGTGGGTTCACAAAAAGTCGGCGTTAGTGATCAGTACCTGTACATTTCTCGAATTTGGCAATTAATTGACAAAAAAAGCATGTACGAACCACATCTGAAGTTGGAAACGTCAATGGCCCACCCTCCTCGCCTCCCACCACTTCATCGCGTACTATGCTCCAAATCTTCATCGGAGCCAACCATATTTTGTCCGCTGCCAACTCTGTCAATCTCTTCTTGAAGCTCTCAGTTACATCCCTCATGTCTGTCCCTTCTTGTTTTCTCCTAGGTGAGGTATAGTTGGAGGACCTGATTCCATTTTTACTTTTACAGCTCTCTGTGTTCTTTCCAACCAGAGTCCATTTGTCACTTCCTGAAGGTCCTCCTATTATTGTCAAGTTAAGTTTAGCGTCACAAGCAAAGGTACGATAAGATTTGCACCTGTAGTAACAGCTCATGAGTTTTAGGTTAGGTGTCCGTGCTCTTGTGTATGGGTGACATAGCTCTCCTTTCCCACCATAAAAAATGCGTGTTGGCCATCGTTTGTTCACCCAATCGTCGTCGACGTTCAATCCATCTGTGCTCGTCGATTTAACGACTTCTCCCTTTGTATTAAAAAAACACAAATCTTTATGAGTACTCCATCACCATCTTCACATCGACACAGAATATTCTTTGCTCACCTTCTTGTCCTCCTCCTTAGGGCTTGTAATTACATTGTTGTTCACGGTCTGCACCAAATCAACATATACTTTTGTGAGCAGATATCCCCAATCAAGTTAATAAATCGCATACATTCTTTTTAATTTCGCTCACCCTGACTTGATTTCCATCATTCTTGACTTTTTGTTCTTTGATAGTCTCTTCCGCTTTGGGCTCGACCACGTCTTCATCATATGCTGCTGTTTCCTTGTACACACACATTGTCTCGTTGCTGTCCATTTCTTCTTCATAATCGCTGTTTGAATCCTCACTATCTAACTGCGTTGGAAGGACCAACGGTACTATAGACGGCCTTGTGTCCTCAAGTGGCATCTCAGCAATATTCTGTGTGATGTACATATCAACGTTAATTCACATGAGATTGTCATTATGAAAACAGTGTTATATACATAAATATCAATATATACATAATGTGAAAACGCTCACCTGCGTGTGTCCGCGGTCCTTGCCCCCGGTGTGTTCATATTTCGAGAGCATGTATTGATGTGTCCTCTCTGTGATATCCTTTGTTATATACATAACACATTGATAGACATGCGCTTTTTTTCAGATGTCCCTGTGTTATATATATAAACTACATAAATACACTACTCCCATATATTTATCTCACCTGATTATGTCCGAGCACCCCCTCAATGCCCAAGCAGCTTGCGTCTGCTTCTGTTCTCTTCATTGTCTCCTTTGTGATAAACATAACAATGTGACATCCATACAGTTATGTTACGTGTTCAATGTCATGTTCATGAAACAGAATGTATACTGTACTCTCAACAATGAACTCACCGGGATTCTGCCTTTTCGTCCCTCATCGTTGGCCCATTTTGTGTTCCCCGATTGCAAGCGTTGGTCATTTGGCTTGATCAGTTATGTCGGTAATATACATAATCGTGTTATGTCTTGACATCGACTGCGGGCAATACAGAAAACCTAATGCTCACCTCCAAGACACCAGCAGAGACCACTACATTGTCATAGTCTGTGATCTCTGGCTTGCCTTCCTGCAAGAAACACGACCGTCCATCCAGTGTGACCTGATGGTTTTGCGTGTTAAAATGGAACGTTACATACATCATCTTGTTATATATTGTCAGGCAAAACAATGGGGGAAACAATTACAAAATGTGCTTGCCTCCAATATTTTAGCGCATATTTTTGCAGCCTCGCTCGCACAATTAGCTGCCAATATCCCCCGTAAAAAACATGGTCACACATTGAGCATCTGAGAACCGTGACGTCAAGATGATTAGATATGTTCTTGCGCACCTTTTTGTTGGCCATCCCCCATTGCTGTTTCTCATAACTCGCTGCATTCGTTGCATTTGCCTTCTTGTAGGGATTTCTCACAGTTGCTGCTTGGCTCCCGTTCCCATTCTTCCTGTAGGGGTTGATAACAACAATCGCGTTGGGCTTGGCATTTTCCTTTGACGATGCATCATTGTCTCCTTTATCGCTGCCGTCTATGCGTTGCCCCCTCACGATGCTTTGATCAAACATGTTACTCAGTGAGACTTTATTCATTCAAAAAGGTGAAAATATTGGTGTCGTGATTTTTATTGCCTTAAATTCGGTTCTTACCCTTTTCCGTCATCCGCTCCCGGTCGCATCATGGTTGTTTTGCAGTTACGAGGTACGAAAAATGACGTGCTGAGAAGTGATCGGGGACTTGCTTGTTCTGAACATAACGGTCACTTGCGGATGTTCGATGGTATATACTTAACATAGTTGTACATGTGACCGTTTCCCCCCCTCCCCTATTGGCTCACCTGTGCTACGCGTGTTACCTTCTGGATTAAAAAAAAAAAAGAACAACTCTCGTGCAGTCACGTAAAACAAATACAACGATATTGAACTAATCGAGACATTCACGCCGTGAATGCGAAATGATACTTTTTAAATATCTATAATATGGGTCGTTTCTTCTAAATTAACCACGTGTACGCGCCCTACATATGTTCTTATTTATTTCACAGTGGTATATATATTACGCTTTGTTTGTGCGTGCTGTACGCGTGGTGACACAAATATCACATTGGTATAAATGTTGGGTACCAAATGTCCACTGGCCTCGGGCTGGAACTGGGACGTCATTTTCGCCCCGTGCTGGAACTGGGACAAAAACAGCCCCGTTGTGGCACTGGCCAAAAAATCGCAATCGAGTGAAGATTTGGGGCGCGTTTTCAGTTGAAGTAGAGTGTTAGGGGTACCCGAACACCGAAAATTCTGACATGCTTCTCTGACCTAAGTAGATAGGCCATCTGCTTGCTTCCGCTTCCATGCCATCAAGTGGATTTTTCGCATCCACCGCATCGCCATCACGCATGCATCCAACGCATCCACACGAACTGCGATTCAACGCAGTTACCCCTCCTCCTCAGCTTGAGGTCAAAGAACATCTGAACCTACCAAACGACACATCATCTCCATCCATTGCATCAAAATCAAAACTTCTTAACCAAGATAGACGTCACGCTTCCCACGTAGTTAACATGTCATACACTGACCCAACCTATGGGGATTCTGGCCTCTACACTGGTGAAATTGATGCCTTTAAATGACCCCACGGCAAGGGCAAGATGAAATACGAAATCAAACTTCTTAACCAAGATAGACGTCATGCTTGCTACGTAGTTAACATGCCGCATTACGGACCCAACCTATGGGGATTCTGGCCTCTACACTGCTGAAATTGATGCCTTTAAACGACCCCACGGCAAGGGCAAGATGAAATATGAGAACGGCATCTTCTATGAAGGCAAGTGGGAAAACGGCATGCAAGAAACCAAGGCTGCTGTGAATAGGCAATGCATATTGAGTGGATTTAGTTCTTGGAAAGGACAACCGAAGAATGGTGGAGTTACAAAGGGATGTACGGTGTATGGAATGGAATGGATTGATCTCTGTTGTATGGCTGGGAAGTACACAGGGGACGTGAATGAAGATAACATTCCTGATGGAAAAGGCAATATGAAGTACGAGTTTGGTTTGATTGCCCAGGGAGAATTGATCAAGGGTGTTTTGAATATTGGATCAAGTGATGGTCAAATGGCTGGTGGAGCAACAATAGTTCCAAGAGGGCCAATAGATCTTTGTGGAGCCGGAGGAACTGTCTTAGGAGGTAGGATGCCGGGAGATGGTATCCCTGCAGGCATGTCTGTAATAGGAGGAGCTGGTATGAGTGTTGTCAGTGGACTTGGAATGATGTCCATCAGTGGCAATGGAGGTATGGGAGGGGGAATGCCCATCAACCACATGATGAATCCCTCATATTCTAACTTTGGCGGCATGATGCCTCAGATGCAGATGGCACAGTACTGCAAGCCTTATTCCTATGATCCTTCAATGATGAGGAGTGAATAGATTTTGGAAAAAAGATTGCCCTATCATTAAAATGGTCAGAGTTTATGCATAATATTATCTGTATAATATTTTCAAAATGCTCCAAGGTAATATTTTTATTTTGGAGTACCCGTTTAACCCCTTTGATTTTTTCAATACACAACATTTATTTTTAATTAGAGCTCTACACGTGCTCAACTCCTAAAGCTGGATTGTTTTGTACTTCAAAGTGTCACGGGGGCATCAACAAGGCCTGCATTAACAAGGAATAAGCAGCAGTGGATAATATCTTAAGTATTGAATTAATTGTTTTCTAAGAAGTGTTGTCTAAGGATAGACAATGATTTTGTTGTCTCATGAGGAAAAAATCATGTCACTACATTAGTGCCACATTGGGACTTCCGAAATTGGCACTGCATTTACAGTGCAAAACAACAATCAAATTTCAAACTACATACTTATGTACCCTCCTCAGTGAAAAGTTGGGGCGCCCCAAACTGGCACTAGTGACCATTTGGGGTGCCCCAAGGTGGCTCTGGTGCCACAACAGGGCCGGTGACAATTCGGGGTTTCGGGTCGAAAGTCCAGTTCCAGCACGGGGCGCCCAGTTCGAGCACGGGGCTTGTCAAAATCATGATTTTCGCCCCGTGCTGGCACGGTGACAGAAGGCTGTTTTGTCCCAGTTCCAGCACGGGGCGAAAATGACGTCCCAGTTCCAGCACGGGGCCGGTGGACATTTGGTACCCAACATATACATAATCCTATGTTACGCTGTCCCACTACCCTATATGTTAACTATATCACACAATTATATATGTTGGGTACCAAATGGCCACCGGCCCCATGCTGGAACTGGGACGTCATTTTCGCCCCGTGCTGGAACTGGGACAAAAACAGCCCCGTTGTGGCACTGGCCAAAAAATCGCAATCGAGTGAAGATTTGGGGCGCGTTTTCAGTTGAAGTAGAGTGTTAGGGGTACCCGAACACCGAAAATTCTGACATGCTTTTCTGACCTAAGTAGATAGGCCATCTGCCCGCTTCCGCTTCCATGCCATCAAGTGGATTTTTCGCATCCACCGCATCGCCATCACGCATGCATCCAACGCATCCACACGAACTGCGATTCAACGCAGTTACCCCTCCTCCTCAGCTTGAGGTCAAAGAACATCTGAACCTACCAAACGACACATCATCTCCATCCATTGCATCAAAATCAAAACTTCTTAACCAAGATAGACGTCACGCTTCCCACGTAGTTAACATGTCATACACTGACCCAACCTATGGGGATTCTGGCCTCTACACTGGTGAAATTGATGCCTTTAAATGACCCCACGGCAAGGGCAAGATGAAATACGAAATCAAACTTCTTAACCAAGATAGACGTCATGCTTGCTACGTAGTTAACATGCCGTACACGGACCCAACCTATGGGGATTCTGGCCTCTACACTGCTGAAATTGATGCCTTTAAACGACCCCACGGCAAGGGCAAGATGAAATATGAGAACGGCATCTTCTATGAAGGCAAGTGGGAAAACGGCATGCAAGAAACCAAGGCTGCTGTGAATAGGCAATGCATATTGAGTGGATTTAGTTCTTGGAAAGGACAACCGAAGAATGGTGGAGTTACAAAGGGATGTACGGTGTATGGAATGGAATGGATTGATCTCTGTTGTATGGCTGGGAAGTACACAGGGACGTGAATGAAGATAACATTCCTGATGGAAAAGGCAATATGAAGTACGAGTTTGGTTTGATTGCCCAGGGAGAATGGATCAAGGGTGTTTTGAATATTGGATCAAGTGATGGTCAAATGGCTGGTGGAGCAACAATAGTTCCAAGAGGGCCAATAGATCTTTGTGGAGCCGGAGGAACTGTCTTAGGAGGTAGGATGCCGGAGATGGTATCCCTGCAGGCATGTCTGTAATAGGAGGAGCTGGTATGAGTGTTGTCAGTGGACTTGGAATGATGTCCATCAGTGGCAATGGAGGTATGGGAGGGGGAATGCCCATCAACCACATGATGAATCCCTCATATTCTAACTTTGGCGGCATGATGCCTCAGATGCAGATGGCACAGTACTGCAAGCCTTATTCCTATGATCCTTCAATGATGAGGAGTGAATAGATTTTGGAAAAAGATTGCCCTATCATTAAAATGGTCAGAGTTTATGCATAATATTATCTGTATAATATTTTCAAAATACTACCAAGGTAATATTTTTATTTTGGAGTACCCGTTTAACCCCTTTGATTTTTTCAATACACAACATTTATTTTTAATTAGAGCTCTACACGTGCTCAACTCCTAAAGCTGGATTGTTTTGTACTTCAAAGTGTCACGGGGGCATCAACAAGGCCTGCATTAACAAGGAATGAGCAGCAGTGGATAATATCTTAAGTATTGAATTAATTGTTTTCTAAGAAGTATTGTCTAAGGATAGACAATGATTTTGTTGTCTCATGAGGAAAAAATCATGTCACTACATTAGTGCCACATTGGGACTTCCGAAATTGGCACTGCATTTACAGTGCAAAACAACAATCGAATTTCAAACTACATACTTATGTACCCTCCTCAGTGAAAAGTTGGGGCGCCCCAAACTGGCACTAGTGACAATTTGGGGTGCCCCAAGGTGGCTCTGGTGCCACAACAGGGCCGGTGACAATTCGGGGTTTCGGGTCGAAAGTCCAGTTCCAGCACGGGCGCCCAGTTCCAGCACGGGGCACCCAGTTCCAGCACGGGGCTTGTCAAAATCATGATTTTCGCCCCGTGCTGGACGGTGCCTACGGGGCTGTTTTTGTCCCAGTTCAGCACGGGCGAAAATGGCGTCCCAGTTCCAGCACGGGGCCGGTGGACATTTGGTACCCAACATATACATAATCCTATGTTGCGCTGTCCCACTACCCTATATGTTAACTATATCACACAATTATATATGTTGGGTACCAAATGGCCACCGGCCCCGTGCTGGAACTGGGACGTCATTTTCGCCCCGTGCTGGAACTGGGACAAAAACAGCCCCGTTGTGGCACTGGCCAAAAAATTGCAATCGAGTGAAGATTTGGGGCGCATTTTCAGTTGAAGTAGAGCGTTAGGTGTACCCGAACACCGAAAATTCTGACATGCTTCTCTGACCTAAGTAGGTAGGCCATCTGCCCGCTTCCGCTTCCATGCCATCATGTGGATTTTTTGCATCCACCGCATTTGCCATCACGTGCATCTTTCACATCACCCAATGCACCCCCACGAACTGCGATTCGACGCACTATGCAGTAATTGCATTATTTCGCTCGCGTTTTTTGGCCAGCACAACACCCTCACTCTCACACAACTGACACAGATCGCGCTCTCTCGAGTTCTTCTACTGCTCGCACTCTGTGAGCCACCACAGTTTGTGTTGTTCCTCCACCCTATCAAGAATTCACTTCTCTCCACAGCAACATCCCACTTGCACCATGGCCAGGGCTGGAAAGAGGAAAAAACCATCCAGAAAGCCCTCAAGGGATCAATCTGATGACTCTTCCTACTCTCTCTCCCAGAGTCCAGCACCATCAGAAGAAGAGCCTCTTCAAGATGTAGAAGAGGATGACATACAATTTGAATCCCAAGGAGATGAGTTTGAGGAGTTCTCTCAAGAGTTAGAGTTGGAGGAATTGGATGACACTTTTCAACACGAGGAACTCTCCACCATTCCAGAAGGTGAAGAGGGCAACGAAGACGATGCTTCCCTGTCTGCCAGGAAGGCAGAGTTCTACAAGGCAGTAGATGCCAGGATCTTCACCATGTCAAAAAACAACAAGCATGCACATATCATCTGTGATTCTGTTTTTGATGAGATCTACAATCTGATGCTGGCCTTACAAGATTCTGATGAGGAACAACGCCTCCACCTAATAAGAAAAATCCCCAACAAAGTGGGGTACAAGTGGGTGAAGAAGTATGCCATCATGACCATCGACACAAGCAACATACTGATCTACAAGCAAGATGATGGAGAAGCTTTGGATTCTTGCCAAAAGGTTGTTAGCTACAGCAAGATATTTGATGTCCTCCGGCAGATCCATGAATTGGATGCTGGTAATGACCATCCCAAGGCTAAGACTCTATTCAAGAGGGTTTCAGTGAAATATGGGAAGAGCATCCCTCGCTGGGTCTGTGAGATGTTCCCACAGTATTGCCCAGTGTGCATCAGGTCACGTCCTCGCAAGAAGGCAAAAGCAGGGCACCAACCTTTGCTCACTCGAGGTATGAATGTCCGAGCACAAATCGACCTCATCGACTACCAGAGTATGCCTGATGGTCCCTACCAATATGTTTTAGATTACCAAGACCACGGCATAAAATTCTGCCAATTGCGCCCCTTGACATCAAGGACACACCAAGCCGTGGCAATTGAACTTATCCAGATCTTTTGCATCTTTGGTCCTCCTTCCATTCTTCAAGCGGATAACGGTAAAGAGTTCTGTCATGGAGCTTCTAAATCTCGACGTGTTGAATTGGATGAAGAGGTATGTTGTTATGTGTTATGTCTCTATCACTTGTGATCACAGTGACATTAACATTTTTTAGTTCTGTACTGGCGTTATCTCTGAGATTAAAAATTATGGCCGGGAACAGTGTTGGTCACAGGGAAACCCCGTCACTCTGAGTCCAATGGTGGAATAGAGAGAAGGAACAGGACAGTAGAGGAGAAAATCAGCAACTGGATGCACGAGAATAAGTCAAAACACTGGGCGCAATCACTACCTTTCATCCAGTGGAGGTGTAATACTCAAATTCATCGAGGCATAGGAAATAGGACACCGTATCATCTCATGTTTGGCCAACATCCACAGGTAGGAATTTCAAATTTGCCAATTGCACCTAACATGCTGGCTGGATTGGCAACAGAGATGGATGTCAATCGGTGTTTGGGGTTGGAGCCGGATATTCCATTGGAGGAAGCAACTCTACCCATGTGTGCGAGGACAGCTGATACACCTTCGTCAACTGTGAAGAAAACAACAAAAGCCAGTGAAAATAATCATGAGTTCTCGGCCAATACTTCTTCTCAAAATCAGATGGTGACAGCTTCGGGAACACCAGGTAATTATCAGTTGTCTCGTAAGGCATTGCCAAGGCAAGGTTACAATGTTGATAGGACAGATGACTTGGTGGCTAAGTTCATTAAAAAGGTAACAGTGAACACGCCAAATGGAAGTTACTTTGGTTGGAAAGGTTTAGGTTTTCAGTGCGGAGCATTGTTTATGAGTCTGCCATCTCATATTAATTTCAATGTGAACAGTTACCTCTTGATGACAGGTAGTTTCCCCAATCTTCAGCGGAAGGCAGGTCACCAACTGCTGACAGATGTTGCAGCTGTGGGGAATCAGAAGACCCCACCCGAGGAAATTTCAGGTGTGGGTAATCTTAAGAGCCCACCAGAGGATAAGGATATAACAACGCCTAGGAAGGAACCAGAACCACTTCAATTATTGACTGCTGGTGAACAAGATTTTATGCCAACCATTCTTGATGGGCCAGCAAAGTACAAAGGTGATGTCGGCCACCCATGGTTATCACTGCTCCTACAGATGACACAGCCAACAAATGCTGTCACTCTTGAGAACGCTAACATCCACAGTTGCTTTGCTGTTATGGACAAGGAAAGCACATTGTCGGATCCCTGGAGACGAGTTATTCTGAGGAGAGTAAGGAAAGCAATGTGGGAATTATTGGATGAGTATGGTGGCAGCGTATTGGAAATAGTTCTTCACAGGGGTGAGAAGGGTGTCATTGAGAAATGGGGCCAATGGTTTCGTGCCCCAACGGTCCAAGATTTCAATGCGGCTCTGTTAGCTGACAAAAAGAGAAAGGCTGAGTCGGACGTAAGAGAGAGCGAACTGATGGAATCACCACGACGCAAGAGTATCCGCAATGCAGCTTTTCAGGCATTGTCACAGCAGGGCAGGAGCATGAAGAGGAATGCTTTATCAGACAAACAATTGCATTTTGCCGTGTTGAGCATTGTCCAGGTACCACTACATGATGTTGACACAACCAAGGCTGATGGGAAGACTTTGACATTGGTTGTGGTGGAAGTAGTTCAGTCCAAAGACAGTTCTTGTGCTAAATATCACTTGGCCTGTAAAGCTGGTGTCTTAGACACACTCTACCATCCCAGCTACATGACCTCGGTCGCATCCAACATAAAGCTTCTGGGTTTGGATAGTGTTCTAGATGAATGGACTGGCTTGCCAAGAATTAAGGAGAGGAAAGCGGCAGCATCTGTTTCAATGGTTGGTGGGCAAGGGAAGCATCTTGGGTGTGGTTGCAAGGCGGGGACCTGTCGTACGCAAAGGTGCTCCTGTTTTAAAGCTGGGTTGTTATGTAATTCAAAGTGTCACGGGGGCATCAACAAGAACTGTGTTAACAAGGAATAAACAGCAGTGGATAATTTCTTAATTATTAAATTAATTGTTTTCTAGGAACTATTGTCTAAGGATAGACAATGATTTTGTTGTCTCATGAGGAAAAAATCATGTCACTACATTAGTGCCACATTGGGACTTCCCAAATTGGCACTGCATTTACAGTGCTGAAAGACAATCGAATTTCAAACTACATACTTATGTACCCTCCGCAGTGACAAGTTGGGGCGCCCCAAACTGGCACTAGTGACAATTTGGGGTGCCCCAAGGTGGCTCTGGTGCCACAACGGGGCCGGTGACAATTCGGGGTTTTGGGTCGAAAGTCCAGTTCCAGCACGGGGCGCCCAGTTCCAGCACGAGGCGCCCAGTTCCAGCACGGGCGCGTCAAAATCGCAATTTTAAGCCCGTGCTGGCACGGTGCCACAACGGGGCTGTTTTGTCCCAGTTCCAGCACGGGCGAAAATGGCGTCCCAGTTCCAGCACGGGGCCGGTGGACATTTGGTACCCAACATATATATAACATCGCAGTTCTTTGTATGTGTCACTACCCAATTGAGCGGGGGCTGTTGGTATAATGTTATAAACATTATAAGATTATATCCATAATACAGAACTAGTGGACTCCATTTCATGCAATATTGACCTCATTTTTAAACAATTACTATAACATAAATCTTATTCCCCTTTGTCGGATCGTTTTTATCGCCCTCATGTTCCCCCCCCGCCGCATACTCTGTTAGTATTGCTTCGGTGCGCGGCTGACTCGTGAGCTCTTCCTTACTGGCGCTTTTACACCTCTCTTTTTTGTTTGTTTGGTTTTTTCATGAGCGATGCTGTCCCAAATTTCTCCCTGCACCATCTCAGTGTC
Source organism: Cyclotella cryptica (assembly GCA_013187285.1). Taxonomy (NCBI): domain Eukaryota; phylum Bacillariophyta; class Thalassiosirophyceae; order Thalassiosirales; family Thalassiosiraceae; genus Cyclotella; species Cyclotella cryptica. The sequence goes on from JABMIG010000055.1 coordinate 512,526, forward strand.
ATTTTGTTATTTGCATTAGCCGCACTGTCCTGATTCTCTCCCTGCGCTATCTCCGTGTCATCATCCGATGGGCCATCGTCCGCCTCGAAAGGCTCGCAGTCCATGTCCTGCGTGCCTGCAGCAGTGTCCTCCCCGCCTTCCGTTACGTTCTCATTGAGTTTTCCCTCTCCCGCCTCATCGTTTGTTCCTGCTTTGTCATCCCTGTTATCTTCATCGCTATTCTTTTCCTCTTCTCCGTCATATTCGTTGTTTTTTCAGTGTTGTCGTCATCTTGGTTTGCCGTCCCCTCAACACCGGCTTCATCGTTTCTTCCCTCCACATTCTCAGCAACCTCTTCGTTATCTTTGGCGCTCGCAGAATCGGAGGCTTCCTCGCTCGCGTTCTCCTCATTTTCAGAGCTGTCCTCGATGTTGTTGGTCGTCGGTGCCTCTATAATGTCTGCAGGCAAGACGGAGTACGACTTGTTCATGTGGCAACTTTTGAAGTGCCGGTGGAGCGCGTTGAATGCTCAGACGTGGGTGCATTCATCTGTGATGCAGATGGTCTTGAGGGTAATAGTGCTGGCCGTCTTCCCCAAATATAGGCGTGGGTGAATGACGTACGCAGACACTCCATCACGCTGGGCGATCTTCACCCTGGTCTTGTCGGCGAACTCTTGGGGGAACTCACGTTTTAGGTTGGCCCACTTCTTGTCGGAGTCCGCTCACTCTTGTATGACCCTGGCGGATGGCGCCGGTTGCTTGTTACACTTGTCGCAGTGTAAGGCGAAGCTCCCCGGCTTCATAAATTGGAAGCACTTGCTGCACACGATGCCGCCGTTGGAGTTGGCGTGGAACGTGAGAGCAAGCATTCCGTGCTTGAGGAAACAGAGCATGGTGTCGGCTCTGTAGTTGTCGCTACTATCTTCGTCGTCGCTTTGTATTTCCTCCGCAACAAAAGACCAGTCGTTGAGTGAGTTCTTCTTGGTTTCGTCGTCGGTTGCCATGGTTGTGAGGGGGGGCTTCACGAAAGTTATATATATAAACCCTTACTTCTAGCAAGAGAAATGTGGGCGCGGAAGGTCGTCGTTATGTACATAACGGGTTTATTTGTTTTTTGAGGCGCGCACGCTTGGTGTGTGCATGTTGGCGGGGAGGTTTGTATTTTGATATACAGCCATTAATGAAAAAATAATATTATCAAAGTTCGTCGATTTGTTCAAAATTCGCCGGTTTCCTAAAAATCAATATACAATGTCAAGCGATTTTCAATTTATATAACCCCTTCTAATGTATACGGACATTAATAGATATATTACTACAGTTTAATAATCAAAAATATTTGAATCTTGTTTGGGTGTTCCCAAACACGATTAAATATATTATATAGGCCATTTGTCTTGCGACCATTTGTAGAAAGCGACCAAATGCGACCATAAATATAAAATACCCACCATGGTGGTTTCACACATTTCATGTCTCCTTTTCACATCAACCAACCACTTCAACAGCTCCAGCACATTGATTCGGTGCTGCCCTTCTCCTACTGCGCTCAAGACACTCTTGCCACACTCAAAACCATCATAATTTCACAATGTTCGACCGATAGCACATTCCTCACGTGGCTCAGTGATTTCCTTCACAATTGCTCGGGGAATTACCTCCCTCCAATTTCTCACACAAGCTCATCCTACTCAGGCCGACAGTACCTCCTTAGTCTCGAGCAAGCAAGCTTGTATTCTGGGAAACAGAAGTAGTATTGTTTGTCATTGTGATGTTTATGATCAGCAGAAAGACAAGACAAGAAAGTGAAAAAGAAGTCATTGTCAGTATGCGTTCCACTCCAATAATTGACACCAATGCTGAACTGTGTAGATACTCTCACCAACGAGGGATAAACAGAGATTCTTTTAAAATTTTGTACATTTTGAGTTCCGCCTTAATATGTTTGATAAACTTTAGACTGGTACTTTCCATTTGGCTAACAAGGTCAGCAATTTGATGTTCGATATCATGCGCGAGTTCTGATGAAACATTGGTTTTATAACAGTATTGACCCAACTTCCCAGACTCGATAGGGGATTTACATAACCCAAAGCATTTGTATTCTGTGCATTCACCACCATTTTCTGCACCTCGCTTAATGTCAGGTTTTGTTTTCAAAATACAAGACATGAGTCATCAAATCCTTTTCCATTTAGGATTCGATCAGACAATCAGACGAAGCTTTGAGCTCTGCGACAACTCATCAACCCTTTGGATATATTGTGTCTGCAACATTTCCTCATCTTAACAAGATGAGAACAACGTGGACACAGCCGCCTACGGCGACAAGGTGTCGGACAATGAATCTTTGAATCTGCAATTGGTACAACAATGAGATTTCAGCAGATTGAAGATAATTGAATTCCCCAATTTCAACGGGATAGCAAGCTTGTATTCCGGGAAACAGAAGTAGTGAGTTGATAATGAGAGCAAGAATGCTCTGTTGAGCGATATTGTGGCATGCATTTTGGATGCATTGACAGAGAGCACAAATGCATGGCTGGGAAGTATTTTGATCTAATATATGAATCCATTTTAACAGATTTGATACCTAAACTATGAAGTGGTAACACACAGATGTATTGTCGTGGTATTATCAGTGTTGCCAGAAAGTCCCTTCATCTCTTACCTTTTATGAGAGATTCTAGCCATTGTTGACTCATAATCTAGGTTAAGATTTACATGCATCATTTACATTGACAACAGTACCATAACATCCATGCTCTCTGACAGCATCTGACGCACCCTGCAACAATACCTGCATAAAACTATGCACTTAGCAAGCCCGATAGCCACAAGTAGAATGATCAAGAGGCATTTAGCTAGGATCCCTCAGAAATTGTTGGAACCGAATCAATTTGTTGTATACAACATCTGCAGTTGGCCGTCTTTCATGATCTTGGTCTATCATCATGTCGATCAACTCTCACACTTTCTTGTACAATACAATTCTATTGTTTATCTGCAGAAATTCTTGGTCCAGTATCTCTTGTTGTAACTCTTCCATGGTTTTGCCAAGAGAGAATATGTCAGTCTACGATAAAAGTGTTCAAGTGAGCTAGAATTCTGATATAGTCAAAATGCAATGAAAGGAAACCATTCATTTACCTTTTTTGTATCAAGCAACTCATTTTTCGTAAACAGAAAGGTGTTGACATCCGCATATCTTGAGTCGCCTGGTTGAAACACCTTATCGCCACTTCTTACCGCGATTCCAAAGTCACCAAGCTTGAAAGTAAGCTGATCAGCACTCTTTGCAGAATTTCTAACAACAAAAATGTTGTCAGGCTTGATATCCAGATGACTTGTATCATGTTCATGGATGAGAACCAAGGCGGATGTTATTTGTGTAAAGCAATCGATCTTCTGATTGTTGGTCAGGTTTTCTGTTCTCAGGGAGTTGTGACATCGCTCCATCTAAATGTACAAAGTGCTTTTTTCAATCCATGCATTGTAGTATCTTACAATGTGCTTAACTCTAAAATCATTCAAAGATGAAAGTTGGGCCAACACGTAAACCTATGTGACGTTGATCAGGTCAAAAGTGGGTGTAGTCTATCCATTTCAAGAAACAAAAAAAGAGAACTCAAATCTCACCTCGTACTTTGCTAATGTAAGGGAACTTTTTCCTTCTTTTGGTGTGATTTGTTTGATGGCATATCGTTGCATATCTAGCTTGTGCTTGCATTCTTCAACCATCCCATAGCTGCCTTTTCCCAAATCCTCCTGATAAGTGAAGTCTTGATGAAACCTGGCATCTAAAACTATATGGCGAGGTGCTATGGAGGATCCATCTCTGGGTGTTTCCAAGGTACAACTGCCTTCATTGATGGTCTCCGGGCTCGCCTGTTCTCTGCTGTTCTGCTGGGCATCATGCAGTTTGCTGGGTTCGTGCATTAGAAATTCATCGTCTTTGCCATTGGTACATTTGCTCTCACTTTTGTCATCTGAAAATCGATCATCATCTGGGGCTCTGTAAAACAATCCGTTGGTACTTTCTTCCACATAACTCTTCTAGCCAACTGCTCCGGTAGTCGTTGAAGCGTATTCATGTGGGAGGACCAAGTTACCTAATCTGACGGACCCACGACTAGGCAACTTATGGTAATCCTTAAAAGACAGTTTCCCTTTGGAGATTGATATTTGGTGTATCTCGCGAAAGAGCCTTCTAACCTCCTCTACTTCGCCTGGGTTGCAACCGCCCTGGAAAGACATCTCCATCCAGATATGTGCATGTTGCAACACAAACCAGAATCTTGGAATGGCAGACACTCCTACGGATGAACACTGCTCGGTGCTTACTTTTCCGAAGCATGGTAAGTCAACACATCCATTACACACTTACCTCTTTACTTGATATGATCCCCCATACTAAGCTCCATACAGGAACTTGTAGGCTCTCCACCCTGCTTCCGCAAGGCTCTTGTTTGGGCCACCATGGTGGTTTCACACATTTCATGTCCCCTTTTCACATCAACCAACCACTTCAACAGCTCCAGCACATTGATTCAGTACTGCCCTTCTCCTACTGCGCTCAAGACGCTCTTGCCACACTCAAAACCATCATAATTTCACAATGTTCGACTGATAGCACGTTCCTCACGTGGCTCAGTGATTTCCTTCACAATTGCTTGGGGAATTACCTCCCTCCAACCCTCACACAAGCTCATCTTACTCAGGCCGACAATATCTCCTTAGTTTTGAGGAATACTTCATGGTCAATTGACGGAGCCTTCCCCACCAGCGAGGTGAGATGGAAGAAAATGTCATCAGATGGGAACAATGTTGACATGAGTGACATCAACATGATGGACACCTCACCTCTCAGAATGGCCCCAGCAATTACTTCTCCTGGACTTGGTAACACATGCTTGTTGGCACAATCAGAGAAGGCACTTGAGGACTGTGACACCAAGTTACGACCAGCCTGTTTTGCGGATAAGTTTGATGTACCACCCAAGAAGAAGTCCTCTGCCAACCCCACTAACCCAACTGGCACCTCCACATAATTGGAGGAGGACTCAGTGGATGAAGTGATAAACCTTCTTGATCCAGGTATGTATGAGGAACTTATCAGTGAGACCCATCCTCCAACACCAGGAGAAGGGTTGCCGTACGACTTTGATGATGAAGATGAAGGCACCATGAATATACTTCACAAACTGAATGGTTTAAAGCTGGAAGAAGCACTTCGACAAAAGACTGTTCGATGCAAGTAACAGGATCGCTATCAGGCACAACCCAAATGGGGACCCTTTTGCCTAATACAAGCTGATAATCAAGCAGAGGTCAACAGTGTCAATAAGAAAGGAAAGAAGGCACTCGTCTTCAATCTTGATGAATACCTGCTGGTGACAGGTAATCTAGTCTTCGACACCAAGGATATTCCCACTTACATTTCTTTGTTACGCGGGTCCAAAACTCGTCTCATCTCAAGTTCAGGAAGCAAAACAACTGACAGCTCTTCCCAAAGGAAGCAATGGCCCCTTTCGGCTTTCTAGGGACCCTTCTGATAAGAAACTCGTCTGCATCTTAGACTCTGAAGGTGTAAGATACACCTTCGATCTGTCAGTCACCCCTCGTCCAAAGAACAAAGATTGTCTTCCACCTGGGCAACAGGGCTCTGGTTCTCTCAAACGCATTCTCAGCTATAAACAGGGCCTCGCCAAACAATCCACAACACCTACTGCAGCCTTGCCCAACTGATTCAGCTTGCTGGCAGAGGATGAAGGCCACTCACAACTCACCTCATCTGGCAACTCACGCAGCACAGCCACCCGTCCCAGTAAACCCATTCTAAAATCCACAAACAGAGTAGAACACTCAAAAACAATCAGGATGCTGGCGGATGATATTTCCCTAAACAGTGACAAGGCAACCAAGTCCTCAGGTGATAGTGAATCTTCCAGTAAAAGAGACAGCAAAGAGGAGGAAGAAGAAGAAGCCAATGAGGACATGGACGATGCCTCCATTAAGAGTAGGGAGAAGGAACAACCAGACGAAGCGGAGGATAATAAGATTCAACAGGAGGAAACTGAATCACAACCAAAGACACCAATAGTGATAGAAGTAACGTCTCACACTCTTGAATGGTGTGAAGAGGATTCAGACGGGGAAGCAGCGCGCTCGGGGGATGAGAAATCTCCCCCAAAGAATAGTCTACATGATGTCATACCCCCTCCCTCAGTTGCATCCACCTCTTCCAACACAGCTTTCTCCTCACTATCCCACAGTATGAACCCATCAATGGTCATTGATCTCACCAGTGGACAACATTTGATCAGAGTGGAAATTCAACTCCGACAAAAAAACCTCGACGTCCTACTCTCTGAGACAAAGCACCTCTTGGACTATGTTCATGAACTTGACCCAACCGCCAAGTTTGTATCTCGTGAAGTTGATATAAACAATAAGCCCTTTCCACCTCTCATGTCATCAAAAGACAAGCACTGGCCTCTGAAATTTGCCTCATCACAGAAATGATTTCAGGTCTCCTCTGGCTACATTTTTTCACATGCCCCCATCTCCGAGAAACAATTACAAGCCCGACTTGAGTCACGCTATAACAGAAACAGACCATCCGATCCAGATATTAAATGCCGGAAGTCAAAAAGAGGAGTGGAAAAGGAGGACAGAGGACACACCTCTATGTATGTCACCGTCAACCTGTACACAGTTATCCCCAAAATCTCGGCTTTGCTAGACTTGATGAATGTGGACCTTAGGAGACAAAATGTGCGAGTTTCTCTTAAACCATTGCAGTGCTGGGAGTCCAACTCCAAGAAAATGCTATGCGGAGTACAGAGTGGACTCTGTACAGAGGGCGTGCATCAACTGCTCCTCCATAGGCTCAAAGAGATGGAGAAGAAATTGTATAGACACCGGTGACTGGATACCCTTGAATGGTATGATAAACCCCTGCCCGTTGTTAATGTCACTCTGCGCAATATTCGGGAGCTGCGCCTACCAGAGAACAAAGAGGAATGGGAGCAACTCTCCTTCGATCCCTTCCCACGCTCCAGTAGATTTGCTTTCTTCCTAGAAGCAAGTGACGCCTCCTGGGCTTGTCTTGAACCATTACTGAACATGATGGTAGACACGAATGACATATACTATGCCTTCGGTCCATCAGCCTTTGTCATGGATGTACCAGGCTCCACCCCAAGTATGGACAGAACGCGAGCACACCACAAACATGGCCGTATTAGCATGGGTTATAACATTGCCACAACGGTAATTGAGTGCAGTGAGGTCCACCTGTTTGACTATGAAGTCAAAGTGAAGATGGAACCCATCCAGCAACCTTCTGGGGAAATCACTCGTCCAAAACCTCCCTATGCTCGCACCACCATTCGGAAAGAACTCCAAAGAATACGTTTCAATGGGGATCAATTTTTTCACACTGCAGTCATGGTCTGTAAAGGACCGGAAACTGGGATCTCTGGCATTGTTGTCGCAAATGATCCACACGACCCACTGTATCGAGACAAGTATGAGTTCGCCAGATGTACTGTTGCAAACCTCGCCTGTTTTATGCATTACTGGCTCATCCAGTGTGGTTACTGTGAGAGCACCAGGATGGGCTAATGCGTTCCCTCTATGTTGAGAAGGCTCAACTTGCCCCACAGTCATCTTGGGATCCTGCCAGCCTCACTGCCACTTCCCACTTTGCAGTACGTTCGGATACGAATCTCAGGGACAATTCAAGATATGACCCCTTCCTTTGCAAGCAACTACAAGACAAGGGATCCCAACAATGCACCTTTGTGGATATGTCTGACCAAGTCAGGAAGGGCCTCCTCAAAGAACTTGGTTATAACCTGAATGAGAAGGGAGCTGATGTGGGCAGTAGAGTCAGCGGTGCCTCCGCCCTGACAGGAGATGCAGATACAGTTGGAGCTTCCACGGTAAACTCGGAAGCCACCCCCAACCGGGTACTAAAAACTAAAGAATATGCAAAGCAGCTTGCTGACTCAAAAGTTAAGAATGCCAAGGCCCAAATGCAGAAACTTACACAAATGTTGGCTGACATTCATCAGCCGGGTTCCCCCCACCTCAGTAGAAGCAGAGCTTCATGCCCCCCGGATGAAGGAGGTGGTGTAGCTCCGCAGGGATCATAAGGCACTACCTAACCCCATCTCGTACGGGCTTGACAGGAAGGGGTCAATGACACAAAGCCCAAACATCATTTGCTCCCTTTGCACAGGTGGGGACGAATGGTGCACACGCAAACCTGGCCACTGACTTGGGGGCTGCAAAGGTCTGTGTAGGGAGAGTCAGCAGGGAAATGCCTCTCGGGAGAAGTACACACAGGGTGGTGTCGGGAGACCATCCTCATCAACGACCATCAAAAATCACATCACAAAATCGACGTACTAAAAGTGAAAGCCGGCGAGATAGCTGGATCAACAACCAAGATTTCATTGAGCAAAAGTGGAAATACAGATCCCTCCTAAAAGGGTACCGAGAGTTCAAAACAAAGTGTACTGTCCATGATTCTGACACTGAGAATGCACTCAAACAACACACGACAAGCTTTAGTGATACATCGGCCATAGCACGGGATTATGTGGAATCAGCTGAGATCGCCACTGACAAAGCAATGGATACTGAGTGGCGAGAAATGAAACAGCTCATTGAGCTACTTCAAGAAGGTGGAGTTGGGTATGTTCCCCAAAAGAAGTCCACCGGTTGGGTCCGTCTCATGTTTGAGAACTGGAACATTCTCGGTGTCTTCACTCATAGCTAGAAAGTGGAACGCCTAAATCACCGAGTTAGGAATCTGCACATGGACATAGTTGCTGGTTGTGAGTCTCAGTGCGATTGGAGTGTTGTTCCACAACACAGACAGTTCCTCCAACTCCTGTGCCCAGGAACGACAACAACTGGGATCGCAGCAAATAATGTGAATGAAAGGAGTTGCCGGGAACAAATGGGGGGAACAGCAGTTGCAGCTATTGGAAGGCTCAGCGATGTTGTGGCAGATAAAGGCTGCGACACCACTGGTCTGGCGTGATGGACATGGCTAAAAGTCGGAAAAGGAGTGAGCTGCACCTGGGTTGTGTGTGGATCATTCACTTTTAATGCAATATCTGGACAGGTATCCATAATCCTGGCTATATCCCAGTATATCCCAGTCAATCCCAGTCAATCCCGCATAGTTGGTAATCCCGTCAAATCCCGGGATGATCCGGATCCCGTTTGGTTCCATCCCTGGACAATCCCAATCTCGGAGAAACGTCCTGGATGACAACGGGACACAACTCTCCAAAATAGTGATGGTCCATGAATTTTGACTGGTACCATACCAGTTGGTTAGGGAGAATTTTTCTTCGCGGGTCACTCAAACCCGTGTGGACGGGAGGAGGGGTGGCATGACCCCCGCCAGAAGTACTGGACCTAAATCAGTTGGACGAAAATCTCCTGGCAGCTGACGACTTGTTTTCCCTAGCAAAGGAACATAAAATCTGGACCTGGTTCAGTGAATACTTTTACAATATTATTGATGGCGCATCTAGACCAGGACACTGACATCATTTGGCCAAAAAGTGATGCCAGTCAGATTTTTAAGATTCCCAGAAAAAGCTAGTGATTCCTACTAACTTTGGGTTTCTTTTTGCCAGAAGTACTGAACCAGGTTCAGTTGTCAACTAGTGCTGGCAACCAAGCAAATGAACCACATTCAGTACGATAGCAAGTCTTATACTGGCGGACCAATAGACTGAACCCGGTCAGAGCTCTAGGTAGTACCTAGACCTTAGTAGACCTAACTATGCCACCCCTCCTCCAGCGTGGTACGATACCGTGGATTATCATCATGTATCAAACTTTGTACCAAGTCCACGTGGTTCTACGGAGTAGGCCTGCCACCCGCCTGCCACCTGAGTAATAATTATATATGAAAGATACCCGGTATGAGGCTGTGATTTTGTGCGTTGAATAGACGAACAGCAATATTGCTAAAGAGGGCTATTCTCTGTTCGTTGCTCAAATCGTGATTTTGTTCCTACGAATAGACGGACAGATAGCTATAATTGCCCTTTTTCTGCTCGTCTATCCGTTTTGAGTGATCACGAATAGACGGACAGAGGATGCTGTTCGTACCCCACGAAACGAATAGAGGAATAGACGAACAGCGTTTCCCGCCTTTTTTTGCACCACTCCGCCCATTTTAACTACATCAAATTTATTCTTTTGTGTTCTAAATCATATAAAAAGTGCGTAAGTTATACTATCCCCCTTTTCACAAAAATTAGCTTTCATTAAATATCCATGATTACATCAGTTTTGTGGTGGCGGGAAGGCTCACGATTGGTCTATTGGCCTGTTCACTTGATCCGATTTTGAGCACCATTACCAGGAGATGGGATTTGGCTGCGTGGTGATGACCAAGAGTTTGATGATGTAGGTGAGAGTTGAGCATTAGCTATGCTATGGGGACGTCGAAGAGATCAGCTAGCTGAACACATTCATTATTGTGCTAAGAGAGCGAATTCAATCAGTAGATTATCACCCTAATGTAATCATCAAGATTTACATAGATCATTTCCCTAAGTTAGTTGTCTAGATTATGTATCATCCACTGCCCTCACTCATCGTCTAGTTTGTCATCCGCTTCATCATTATTGTCAACATCACATCCATTGGGAACTTGATCAGGATCCGGGAGCTTACTGAGTAAGCCGATAATTTTCTTGTCATATGCCTCCTGACCCATTGCTGCAATGAACGACGCTTTGTTATTGTGGTATAGTTCTAGTTGTGTTGCAACCAAATCATTCTTTGATTTAATCAGACTGGTTTGACCAATGTTTACCCGAATCTTCCTGACTTTAGGATCGTCTTTGTCTTGCCTCTGCCGCGTTTTCTTCGCAGCAGCTCGTTCAGTGTCAACTCTGGCAGCCGCATTATTCCTTTGCACTTCCCTGGATTGGCCTGCGGGGAGCGACGAACAGGTCGTTGCAATCTCTTTATTACAACGATGAACCATGAATGCAAGAAGACACTTCGTCCCTCTCAACCAATAATCCTTTGGAATCTGTCTAACCAACTCGTTTTCATCCTCTGCAGAAACAGTCAACTTGAAACAAGACATATGTTACTTAACAATAACAATTAAGAAGAAATGGGAAGTATTGAAGGGAAGAACTCACACGATGTACAGTTTTGTACCACTCCATTGTAAACTTTTTATAGACGTCCCTCAGAGAATGCCTGCTTGGATAATTGGCAAGATCTCTTGGTAATTTGGGCATGTATTCTGATCTAATTTTCTTTCTCCAATCTTCAAACTTCCTCCACAATCTCTCACCAGTATAGCCATGTCTTGATTTCCCATTGAAAAGCTTGATGCACATTTCATCTTGGACATTGGGTGAGACAAAATCATCGGGGGGAAATGTACGGACAAGATTTCTGTACTTATCTATCATCAACTGGTTGCGCTGGTCAGAAGTTGTTGGCTTTTCGTTTGAAACGACTGTACCGGCTTCAATTAACAGACAGATTTCAACATGAAGTCGATTCATTTGGTGGTCTATCCTCTCCCCCCAAAAGTGCATCACATGTTGATGTATGGAGAACTAGGACGCCGGATAATCACCATCCCCATTGTGCGCACCGAATAAACCGGGGATGTTTTCATCATCGTCGTCATTGTCCCCAGAAAAATCACCTAAGTTGTGGTATTCATCGTTATTGTTGTTATTGCTTCCGTCATCGTTATTTCGCAGCTCTGATACTTTGGACAGTGTTGAAGTGCTGTGACTTAAACGATTAATGGGAGGAAAATGTCGCGGCGGTTCTGTTCCAGGGACTTTGTTATCTGAGAGTCAGTGATGATTGCTTCGGTGGGGGGGGGGGGGACGGCAACAGCAACAGCTGCAGCGGTAGAGGCGGCGGCCATCGAGTTGTTGTCGAAAGCACGAAAGGATGATGGCAACATACTAGATGATGCCCTGTTCCGCGTAGCTGGACGGCGACTACTAGTAGGCGGAAAAGCCCAAAGAGGAGTGGGAGCAATGGTTCTAACAAAAAGTTGACGGCAGTGAATCTCATGATTGTTTGTGGGTGAATGTCGACTGACGGTCAGAATATATGAAGCTATTTGTCTATTTGCCTATTTTTTATATGTTGAAACAACAAACTCACTACTGTCTTGCAAACAGGAGAAATTACTTTAATTTGCTTAAATGCTATTAGTAATATGCCGTTTGACAAACAAACTCACAGCCTGAGTAATAATATATTCAGAGGACGTAAGGGAAAGAATGTAGGTTAGTACCAATACTGTGACTCATACAAGAATAACACAGATGGCACTAGAGGATTTTTAAGTAGAATCTACAAGAATTTAGGACTGCGACCCGGGGGCATTGTTTATCTCTCTCAAGCCTTACTCAAGGCCCCCAAAAGGATAAAAAACAGGATAGAAACCAATGTTTTGATGGACCAATAAAAACACAACTAGACAGTCTCCAGACTCATACCAAGTGGAAATTAGTTGATACCTGCGTGAATATTGGTATTGGATGCTGAAGGTTTGGCGATAAACATGCAGTTGATGCAAAATTGTTTCATTACGTTTGGCAGGCATGTCCATTTGATCTCAAAAAATGGTGAATTTTTTTATCCTTGAAATAAGGACAAAAAATTCATGTAGAAACTGTACTAACTCCTATGTGACCACTCTTAATAGAGCATATATGTACGCATATGCACGCATCCATTTGCGCACCTGCCACGGGTCAAAAGCTGCTTAAAGCAAAAAAACTCCATTTAGGTAGGTATCTTGTGAAAATAACTGTTGGAAGCGTTGGTTCGTATCTGAGGCTGCAGAGCACCCAACACGACCGAAACATACCAAAAGATAGCCCAACTTGTTGTCTGATGAATGATGTCGAGAAAGAGAGACCGCAACACGATCCCCAAAAATGGCGACCTTGAGAACGAACACAGACGATTTTTGTCCTTATTTCATTCGGCCAGAATTTTTTTATCCTTGAAACAAGGATAAAGTTTCGAGTAAGGCTAGAGAGAGCAGTTTATCGTGTGTATTTGTTTTTTATTTGTTGACATGACATGGACAAGATGCAGGAAGAAATAACTCTTAAGCCCCTTTCTCAGATTGGTACCAAAATGTGCCGATCTTTCAAAATGTACTGATTAATCGAAAAGTACATTTTGCAAGATCGGTACATTTTCAAAGATCGGTACTAAAAAGTACTGATCTTTGAAAATGTACCGATTTCATTTTTCTCGTAGAAATTGTATTAGTTCCTAATATAGACGGTACCGATCTTTCAAAATGTACCTTTGCCATGTATCGGTACATTTTCAGAAATCGGTACATTTCCAAAGATCGGTACCTAAATGTACGAATCTTTGAAAATGTACTTTTCTTACCATCCGTACCTGAGCTCATCCTCAGGACAAAGTACGTTTGAACAGTCGGTTGGCCTTCGCTAAATTACAATAATAGATTAGGCCTTTCAACCAGCAACAACTGTTCCTTCAGAGTGGATGTTCTCCTAGTAAGTGGAAGTAATATGTTCTCCACAACATATTACTTGTAAATATTGGAGCATACCGAAAACACATTTCGCAAATCACATTTAGCGGGAAAATTTTGTGTAAATTTACACAAATTATGTGTAAATTACACAAATCTTGGTCGACGAGAGGCCCTCGTCGACCATTTGTTAGGCCAAAAGCTTGACAAAGTTCCATTGCTAAGCATTCGCAAAGTCCACTTTGCGAATCCTCGTCGATAAAAACTTTGCGAGGATTTGTAAAATAGCCATTTTGCAATTCCTGACAACTGAGGTTTAAGTTAGGGATTTCAGCAAATTTTTCTAGTTTGACATCAATTTTAGAACAACACGAACGATTGGCATCCAATGCACAGGCAAAGACAGAAGAATGGTGTCAATTTCAAGAGACATCACGATTCATTTTGTATAGCTGTAGGCGTCAATATGAGGTCCTAGGATTTGTATTACCTATTTGATGTCAACTTGAGTTCGATTCCTAGGAATTGCAATGAGTACCGTAACTCTTCTTGGTAAATGTAATTCTTTAGCAATCGTAATTGAGTAGCTCAGGATATCTTTGTGTAATTCTCAAGCAATTGTAATGGAATACGCCATGTTCGGATTGATATTCCTCAGCAATTGCTAAATGCTTCCGTAGTGCGATTGCTAAGGAATCTTACTTGAGCAGCGAAGTCGTCATGTTACTTGACACCACATAAATCGAGAACACAGAAAGATCTCGTGCTACGCGAGGACTTAATACATAGAGCAATTCTGACAGTTGGATGCGTTTTGGCGCCAAAAATAATACCAAATGCTACCAAACACGATTAATTCACACTATTTAAAACTAATTAGGCTGTGGACAAAGAATGGTTTCTACGTATTCCTAGGGGTTTTACAAATCCTCCGCAAAGTTTTTATCGACGAGGATTCGCAAAGTGGACTTTGCGAATGCTTAGCAATGGAACTTTGTCAAGCTTTTGGCCTAACACATTGACACAAATCACCAATGACATTTACACATTTTTTTACCGTACGTATCATTGACACTCCTACACTCCGCTTGTACTGTATCTCTATGATATATCGGTACATAGGGGTACTTATAAATAAAAAATAAGAAAACGGGACTCGCTACCGGGATTCGAACGATTTACGTTTTCGGTGAGATTAATCGTTGCATGTCACAAATATATGTAAATGCGAAATGTGCAAATGCGATTTGCGAAATGTGTTTTCGGTATGCTCCATTGTACGGTGCTTCTAAAAAGTATCAAGTTCGACTGTTTTTATTTTTTATGCAACTTTCCCTTAAGTCCAGAGGCTCGAGTTCAACCTAGTTCACCCCTCCCCTCAAAAAAATCCCAGAAGGACCGACATAAAGATCATCAGAACAATGGGAGGACCCACCAACACAACACCGCGATATCGTCCTCCACCACCGGGAACGGCACCGCCGCCTCCTCCTCCCGCCTCGAACGGCGTTGTAGCAGGAGGTGGCAGCATGGCCCCGCACGGACAACAAGCCTATCACCAAGACCAGTATTCTCAACCTACACCGATGGGAGGACAGCCGCCGCCGCCTAATTCGTTCTACCAACAGCAGGTGCAGCATCAATATCAGCAGCATCCACAGCAACAACAACAGCAACAACAGCAGTATCCTCCATCGTCCGCTCCGCCCGCGCCAGTTCCAAGCTACTACACTCAACAACAGCCAACGCATTCGCAACCACCGCCATCGGTGCCCCCCCGCCCCACCCAAGGAAGTTACGCCGCTCGTTCCGCCGCCGCCCACTCACCCCACGGAAGCGTTCATGCCACCACCACGACAACGACGAGCGAAGGCCACGCCACGTCTCCCTCTCCCCAAGGATCCGCCCACGGCAGCGGCACCTCGCCCGCCAAACCATCCACGACCGATCCGCACTACGAACAAGAACAATCCCGCCTTTTGGCCAGTGCCACGCGGAAGCTGACGGAGGCATCGCATGGGATGCAGAGGGCCATGGAGGCCAATGATGCGGTTGCGGTTTTAGAAATGGCGTGTTTGTTGTTGGAGGAATTGGGGGATCCGAATCATGGGGTCAAGGCGCAGGTGTGTCGTTTGACGTGTTCTTGTTTTGACATATATTTGTGATTGCTTCGTTTCTGGTGAATTCGTTTTTATAATCTTGTTGAAAAGGAATAGGAGCTAATCGTCCTTGTTGGTTTTTGGACGTGTTGTGCGATTGTTGTTTCGAACCCCTCTCTATCTTGCTCGACCACATTTGCGATTTCCAATTTCCCCCGACTGTCCATCGAAATCTCACAACCTCACTGCACCAATATTGAACCCCGGCACACTCGAACCACACAAACACATTCAGGGAGGAACCGGTGCCCGTACGGCAGGAGGATACGGCACCATCAACCCCAACAATAACAACAACCCCTACGTTCCCAACCCTCCCTACTACAACACGGCGGGAGGGGCCGTGCCCCCCCTGGGAAATTACGGAGGTCACAATCCCTACTATCCTCATCATCCTCACCACCCAGGCGGTGGACACGGTACATTGATCCCCCCCCTCTCCCCCAAGAATTATTACGAATTACACATGCGTGCCATGGATGAAATGCCCCCCCTGGAAGAATACTTGTTGAATTTATGTCATGTCCCCACCTCGTCGAATGCCAACGCGGCGGGAGGGCCGACCAATCTTCATCATTCTCATCCGTTGTTGTCCATGACGCAATTTACCCCCTCGCAGCTTCACGAGGCGGTGCAGTATTGTCCGAGGGTGGTGCCCCGACTCTATCTTCAGATATGTATGGGGTCGGTGTCCATTCGATCGGGATGGAGGGAGGCAGTCGATGTCATGAAGGAACTAGGAGAGGCGGCCAAATGTGTGCAGTGTCCGGTTCGGGGGTTGTTTTTGAGGTATTTTTTGTTGATGGCGTTGAAGGATAAGTTGCCCGATGGGACGGAAGAGTGGAGTGACGGTGGTGGCAGTGGCGCTACGAAACTTGCGTTGACTGGTGCGAGTGGAACAATGATGGAGAATGGTCCGACGGTTCCGCCTCCTTCGGTACCACCCCCTTCGTTGCCGCCTCCTCCACCTCCCGTGGAGGCGGAGAGTTTGATTTCCAAGAATACGACATTGTTTCCGGAGCAAGATAATTTGCTTTCGAAGAATACGGCATTGTTTCCGGAGCAGGAGAGTTTGCTTTCGAAGAATACGACACTGTTTCCAGAACAACAAGAGGGCGATTTGTTTGGTGGTTCGGCTTCCACACCACTGTTTTCGGAACCTGTGACGGGGCCTTCTCCACTTGATAACTGTAATGCAGCAACTGCTCCATCGTCTCCTCCACCAGTCACCCCTCCAGCTGCCTCGGATCCAATACACGCATCCGCACCTACCTCTTCCAACAGCACCATTCCCTCACTCAACGAAGGACCACACAAAGGTACAGTCAAAGACTCTTACGAGTTCATCCTCCAAAATCTCTTTGAAATGAACCGCCTCTGGATCCGCATCCAACATATGCCCGGTGACAAAACGAAAGAAACGAAACGTCGTCGCGAACGCGAACGTAACGACCTGCGTATCCTCGTTGGATCGAATCTCAATCGTCTTTCCCAACTAGAGGGGATATCGGCGCGCACCTACGGGAGTTGCATCCTTCCCCGTATTTTGGAGGAGGTCGCCTCCTGCAGGGATGCCCTGGCCCAAGCGTATTTGATGGATTGCATCATTCAGGTCTTCCCCGATGAATATCACTTGGAGACACTCGAGGTGTTTTTGGGAGTGTTGCCTAAACTGAAGGATAAGGTGAATGTGCGTACGATTTTGAACAATATGATGGAGAGGCTGTTGCATTATTATCGAGAGGAAACGTTGGTGAATGACGAAGCGGATACGAATGATGTGAAACTTACAATGGCGATGCATTCTTTTGACATGTTTGAAGACTGTGTGAAGCGGGTGTTCGAGGCCAGAGGTCTGGGCATTCCTCCAAAGGATGTGATTCGGCTACAGGGATTATTGTTGAACTATACCTTAAAGATCGCTCCAGGGAATTTAGATCACATTTCTCGATGCATCGGACAGTGTGCTCGAGAGTTGGGGACTTTGCAAGAACAAAAGAAGGCGTCAATGATGGGACAGGGTATTGTTGTGGGAGGAGTGACAAGGCAAAGCATGGAGTTGGATATGGACGAGGTGGCAATTACAGAACTTGAAAAGTTGCTTTCGGTCCCTTTGGATCAAATTGCGCTCAAGGTATTAAACATTCCTGAATTTTCGTCGTTGTTATCTTTTCTGCCATGGGAAAACCGGAGAAAGGTGGCAACTTCCATGTTGAAAGCCGTGGTATCTGGAGGGGACGATACCAAAGTGAAGAATGTTTCAGAAGAAGAGCAAATATTTGCAATCATTGCCCCATTGCTCAGAGACGAAGGGTTTGCCCCACCAGGCATGTATGATAACAGAGTGGAGGAAGGCGGCAGTCTTATCAGCCGAACTGCGAACTTGATGGGCACGCTTGGAATCAGTCCGTCGATCATGTCGGGCGATTCCATGTTTGCGGGCGGGAGCACCCATTCGAAAGGTTACGGAAATGATCCAGCCAAGATTGCTCAGTTTCGTGAAGAGCAAACCCTTGTCGCCAAACTGGTTCATGTGCTGGAGCACGAGGACACGGATGTGACTTATCAAATGTTGAATGTTGCCAGGAAGTATCTCCAACCGGGAGGAGCAGAGCGCGTTTCCGTCACAATGCCTGCTTTGGTATTTGCATTGATGAGATTGCTTCAGCGTGTTCAGCAGCTCGAGTTTCCAACACCACCAGAGGAGCGTGTACATGACGCAGACGCTGATGTCGATGCTAGCGAGGAAAATCCAATGGTTGCAGAAGCCGCCGCGAAAGAAAACGCTGAGGAAGGGCTTATCACGTCTACCTCTCACGAAGACAAGATTGAGGATGTTGTTGCCGAAGAAAATGACGACGCTAATGGGAGCGCGCCCAACAACATTGAATTAGATAAGAGCAAAGAAAATTTAATCCAATCTCCTCCAGTAGAAGAACCCACCTCGCTTTTTGAGACGTTTTCCAAGAGCGTGAAGTAAGTTCATCATCTACAATCTTTTGCTTCCTCTGCAGCGTCATGCACATCAAATCATTCAACATTCTCACAACTTGCATATTCGCAGCTGCAGGAAAATACTTGTTTTCCTTCAAAAATCCGTGGCAATGCTGGCTACGAACAACCCTGAGCTCGCATTCAAGCTCTATCTCGAGATAGCCGTTGCCACAGATTTACTTGCCTTTTCAACACGCTCTATCGACCAAAATTCCAGTGCCGAGTTCTCTGGAATAGCATATGACTTCCTGACACAAGCTTTCTTGGTGTACGAAGATGAGATATCCGAATCTAAGGCCCAAATTCGATCAATAACTTCCATTGTGGGGACACTTTTGTCTTGCAGGACGTTTGAGCGGGCTGATTATGAAGCACTGATAACAAAAACAGCTCAGTACGCAGCTAAACTGCTCAAGAAACCTGATCAATGCAGAATGGTTTGCCTGTGCTCTCGGTTGTTTTATGTTTGTGGCAAAGATGTAAGTCGGATTGTGTCATTTGTTCATCTTATCATTGACCGAATGCCCATCAATTGTCATGTCTCAACTCTTTTCTCAATAGAACAAGGACGCGAACGTCTATCGCAACCCACAACGCGTTCTCGAATGCCTTCAACGTTCCCTAAAAATAGCAGATGCATGCAGCATGTCATCATCTGCCAATCTCATCCTTTTCGTTGAAATTCTCGATTACTATGTGTACTACTATGAAATCGAAAATCCTGCCATCACCGATAAGTTTGTTTCTGGCTTGATTGCCTTGATCAACGAGCATTTTAGTAGCATTGGGTCTAGTGGGTCAGCGGCCGTTGAGGAAGCTAGAGCATACTATGCCGAGGTAGTGAAGGGCATCAATAAGAGAAAGCGTGAGAAGGATACTGCAGATAGATTTAGTTTAATTGTTTGTTGATGTAATAAATTTATTTTGTATTATAATGGTGTAACTATTTGATGTGTGGCCAAAGTGATTATGATAAGGCGGACTCTGCAAGAGTTCAGATGTCCTAGTATTATGGAAGCCTTTACCAATAGTTGATTTCATGGCTGACGGTTGAAGGTTCGTAAGAACAGCAATGATTTTATTACATCGGCCTGAGTGGTATCCTAATAACAGAGATCACTTGTTTCACAAGGAATGCTCAAGTAAATCGGCAGAGATCTCACAGGGCACCCAACCACTACGCCTGCAACTTATCCGTCAACTCCGCCACCCTCCTCTGCGCCACCTGCAACTTATCACTCAACTCCCCCACCTTCCTCTTATAATAATTCATATCATTCGAATTATTATGATCCAAAGACCGCGCCAACGAAATAGCCGCACGCGAATCACGCTCCATACTATGCTTTTCTTGAATGATTCGATTGAGTTTGGACTTGGTCAGGCGTAATTCCTCTTCGTGTAGGGAGAGTTTGCGACGGTGTTCGATTAGATCGGCATTGGCCTCGTCGCGTTCGTACCGAAGTTTGGAGATTTCGTTGCGTAGACGCGATTCGATTTGGGCGGCGCGGGAGGAGTCGCGGGCGTTGGATTTGGAGGCTTCTACGGCGCGAAGCAGTTTCTGAAAATGGAGATAGGCATCGCGATGACACGACATTGTCGGGATGAGATAATTTATTTCTTGACATTGCGAAGAACAGCATTGTCATTGGACAACTCACCGACAATGACGCGCGATTCTGATCCTCCACGGCATGAAATCTCTGAGCCTCCCTCGATCTCGTCTCCGCCAACTCTTTCGACTGAAGCAACTGTCTCGATGCCACGTCCAAATCATGAAACGCTCCCAGACCGCATTGTACCATGGAATCAATCTCGTCGGTTAGGAGTCGCAACGTCTCGGCGAGATTGGCTTCGTTGTCGCCCGATTTCCAAATTTCTTCAATCCCACGTTCCGTAGTATTTTCGTACTCGCCCTCCTCGTGGGACGAATCTTCTCGAGATTTGAATAGCTTGGTCGGTCGCGTACAACGCATTGCGTCATCCTCGTCATGGAAGGGAATCGTCCCCTCCTCGGCACTTCGTTTGGATTTCTCGTGTCGTTCTCGGTCGGCCACTGCGGCGGTGTACGCTTGTGCCGCCATGGTGATGGGGGATAATTGATCCATGTCGACTGGATTGGTGGGGCTTATTGTAGTGACGGGCTCCATTTTGTGGAATGACGAGAGTGCCCTGGCGGCCAAGAAGTACGAGCGGAAAGCGAAGGAATGTCACAATGGTGTCGTCCCGTTGAAAGTGACATACGTCGGCAAAAAATTGTTTTGCAGTGGGCACAACCGCCCGGAAAATTCTATACCAAGTGACAACGAAATAAGACCTTACTGCCGACTAAATCGGTATTGGAGCCCCCGTCTTACCATACCTCCATCTTAAACTATCTTACACACATTTGGGTCTCTTTTGGGTTTCGAATCTGCCGTCGCAGGCGTCGCCATCACAGCCAGATCACAGCCGCATCTCCTAATAAGATCGAGTTCCCTTCGAGACCATTATTGCATCCTGTTCTGTACTGTTGCATCCCCATCACAGATGTCACCATTGCCTCTTTAGAGGGAATACTGGGGAACATTACGAATACGACGCAACGAGCCCAATCGGAATTTTTTTCTAGTCATCGCGATGGACTTCACACAACGAGACGAAACACTGAATAGTCTCCAACAAAAAATCGATGATACCATCGAATCCTCCACCAAAACCTACCAATCCTGGGTCCGCGGCACCGTCACCCTACCACCCCAAAACGACTCCTCCTACCCCACCAACCGCTGCCGCTTCTTCGACACCCACGGATTCATCCTCGTCCCCTCCTTCGCTTCTCCGCCCGAAATTGCATCCATGAAATCCCACATGCAACAAATGGTCCAAAACGAATGGAATCCCGCACAATCGACACATGTATTCCGCACCGACGAGAAACAACTCGACGCGCAGGGCAAATCGGACTACTTTTTGGATTCTGCCTCCAAAACTCATTACTTTGCCGAGAAGGATGCCATGGACGAAACCGGGGAATTGAAGGAGGCGTATAGATCCAATAAGATTATGGCATTGAATAAGGCCGGTCATGGAATGCATACTTCTCCCGGTCCATTTCGAACATACACTCAATCATCAAAGGTTGTTTCGTTGTTGAAGGAGTTGGGATGGAGAGATCCCGTGGTGCCGCAATCCATGTACATTTTCAAACAGGCGGGGATAGGTGGAGAGGTGACGTCTCATCAAGATTCATCGTTTTTGTTCACCACACCGAGACAAACTTGCATAGGGTTGTGGTTGGCGTTGGATGATGCCACGTTGGAGAATGGGTGTTTGTGGGTAAGACCGGGGAGTCATCGTGAACCCGTGCGGCGACAGTTTGCTAGGAATCCGAAACATTTTGGAGACGGGTTGGTGTATTCTGGCGATGATGGTGAGGGGGATCGTACGCAGCCTCAGATGATATTTCGTTCATTGGACGGGGATGGAAAAGAAGTGCCGTGGGATGGAAAACTTCCCGATGGATCGCTTCCTACTCCCGAGTGCGTTGGGCTGTATGAAAATGGATTTATTCCGGTTCCTTGCAAGGCGGGTGATTTACTGGCGTTTGCGGGTGAACTGGATCATTTGAGTTTGCCGAATAATTCATCGCAGGCGAGACATACGTTTCAATTGCATTGTGTTGAAGGAGAGGGAGCGGGTGTGCATTGGTCGAAGGAGAATTGGTTACAGTATCCACTTGGTGAGCCTTTTATGAAGCTTAATTCACATTAGAGTTATGTGCTCTGTGTATTGGAGATTTCTTCTTAATATAGCAGATTATGATCTATTCTATATCATCATTCATTGAGATTTCTTCTAATGTAACAATAGGCAAATGTTGCTCTAAACATTTGTCTCCATTGGCGTTTTTGTGAGATTCGCCATCATTACTCGTTTTATCTGTCCACACAGACATAATAAAGGAACGCAACTCACAGTTTCCAAATCTCTCGGACACACATCTTATTTTGTCTTGTTGCATTTGCTTCCGGCCATCCACCAGCACTACCCGTGGATGATCATTCATGACCAATTTCAAAAGTCCACCGTGAGACACTAGTAGTACATTCTTTTCTTGTTGTTGCATTACCCAAAGCAAGCCTCTGTATCCTCTCTCGCTGCATTCATGGTGAGGCTCTAATTCTTCGGTCCAACTTTCATCCATATGTGGTACGTGAGAGAAATTCCAATGAGGAAAAATAGTTTCAAGCACGGGCCGTGGACGACGTTTCGCATTCAGTAATTTTCCATTGATTTCTCGAAAGTGCTCAATTGCCACTCGTTTGGGTCCTGTTTTGCAATTTCTGTGAGAATCATGAACAAGATCCGCAGTGCGTATAGCTCTCGATAATGGACTGCTCACAATCATATCCACGCTTTGCAAAGCTTCTCTCACAAAATTGTGCGATCCCGCCTCCTTCGCCTGCTCTTCACCTAGAGCCGTGAGATCTGCATCGAACGCATCGTCTTCTTGCATCAGCCGTAGGAATTCTTCGAAGGAGCAACCCGCTTCCCGGGCTACTTCTGCCCGTGGATTGTGTACAGCTTGGCCGTGGCGTAGTAAAAAAATGCGCTTTGGTGGTAAAAGAGGCGACATGACTGGTTGGTTGTCGTGGTTGTCGTTGGCATTGAATGAAAAAACAGGCGGCATGGAAGTAGCAGCGTTTAAAAGAAGTTCAGTGGCCTGAGATGAATGCGACGACGATGACGAGAATGATGTTGATAGATGACGTATCCGTGCAGCGGCCGCGGCAGCGGCTGTTAATGAAGCAACGTAAGTCATGTTAGGGGTCTACCGCTTGATTCTTGATTTGTTTTCCACAATCGGTGAGGAGCTAAACACGCGTTTGAGGTTCGGGAGGAGTAGGGGAGCAGTGGAGGGCGGGTTGCGGGGGTCGGTTCTGAGTGAAAAGAAATGTTTAATGTGGGAATGCGCCGTGGGCCGTGGGTGATGTGGGCCAAAATTTTGGACTTCCATTATTGTTTCATATATTTACCACACACTTCAATAGAAAGGACAACATTGCTTCCAATCCTGATATCACAAGAGATCACAAGTGAAATGGAACAATACCACACCACCATACACACATTGCAAGCATCTAAGCCTAGCTCGCACTCACTGATGGTAGGTATCACTACTAATAAACTAATAATAACAACAACAACCCTCAACACTATCTAGTATAATCTATTCCAGGTCCTTGGTACTGGAGAACATGAAAAAAAGGAATGTACATGTATTTCATTGCCTTGGCAGAGTATTTTGCTGAATTGTTAGGTTTAACGTCATGACTTTTTATATTCCCACCAACTGTTTCGGTCTTATCAGCCATGAGACTGACCACAGCTCTCCTTTTATTAATATCTCCTTGATTCGAAACACCAACCACTCCCTGCTGCACTCAAGCATATGGATCAAGCATCTTGAACACTAATCCCTTACTCTTCATCAGCCATAAGAAATCAAATAGTTTGAGAAGGTTTTGTGTTGTAGCCATCCTTGTCCACTATCTTCCAAAAGGAAATCGTGAATAATGAGTAAGCTATAAGGTTCTTGACATGGTGAGCAGTGCTATCAAAGTACGTGGAGTCTGCTTGTGCTAGGTGCATGGTCACTTTTGCAAGACCCTCTACTAAAGTGAGAGTAGAAGCTAGGTAATCAGCTCTCCTGTTATCGGTGATCACCCGAGATCCGATCCAAATAGATCCAGGCCACCTGATTTCAAGTCATCTGCAACATTGGCATGTTTGGCGACACTATATACTACTAGGTGATTTAAGGCGCACCTGAAGGGTTTCTCCCAAGGGAGGACATCATCAAATGTGCAACAAACACAATCCTAATTTGTACCATCAGGTCTGTCATAGAGAGTCAGGCTAAGAAAGTCTTTCCTTGCTAGCCAATACTTTGTACTTGGGACGACTCTTCAATAGCTGGTGGATAACTTGGATTCCAAGGCAGAAAAGATTAAGTTCTGAGATTACATATTTGTATTCACAACCATTCCATATTCCGAATTCATTGCAACCAATAGTACTGAGCTTCCATTTATCATGGCAGTAGTTGTACATCATAGTTGAGACTTTGATTTATTATAATAGAATCATCATCAACGGTTTGCTGGAGAGCCCCAAGTTAGTTGTCTTCATTCTCATCCCTTCCCTAGAGGGATGGAATCCATAATCAAAATGTAGCACTGACCATTGACGCCTAATTCAGACAAAACATCCAGAACACTAAAGGTAGCATCAATGGGACGATCATCAAGCATCAGGTATACCTCAACATTGGAGGAATAGGTCCATCATTGCGGTTGTGTGGTCATTGGCTACTTCAACAGCTATTTCCCTCCTATACACATTGTATGACTTGATCTACATCATCATGATGAACACTTATCAGGAAATCTACAAATTGCCTTTGAATCAAAACATGTCAATCTAAGCAGAGCAAAAGTTAATGGGGGAAAAACACTAACCTGTTCTGAGTGTCATCCAGGAGCGTGCACCATTGTTTGGTGCTTTAGCAATGTCATCCATATCCCCCTCAACTGACCGAAGTGTATGCTACTGACAAATACTACACGGAACTAACACGCAACTCTGGAGGACCCGAACACAAGAGCCCGCAAGCATAATTTGTTCAAGTTGTTCATCTAGCAGAACATTCTCTAAGCTCCAATGAATGAACAAAATGTCCTCAGAATGCTTGCGCAATAGAACTTGACGTAACAAGTTGGAAATAGTATCACAGAGTGTGTAAATTTAAATTAATTACTTTTTCGTCTTTTGCTTCTTGGTCTTGCTTTTGCTAGCACTGACTACATCCGGCTTAGCTAAACGAACTGGCTCAATCAAATCAACAACCAGTTCTCTATGATCTCTGCTACTCTTCACCCAGATCTTCACACGGACTTTGTCAAACACAGCCACGGAAGCCAAAACTTTCCCACTCTTTTCATCTTTGTATGACAAGCGAAAGTTCACTGGATCGCGCACCAAACAGGGATCTTCGGTGGCAAGATGTGACAGGCGTACACGTCCTTCGATTCCGTACCGAGGGACCATGACTGTAAATGATGGCTCGGTATTCTCTGCAGTCTCCACATCTAGTACGTAGGCATCTTCCTCTTTGATCCCTCCGCCTTCACCTCCGTCATCTTCTCCCGAAAAGAAAATGAGAGTATGAAGCTGAACGCTCGCTCGACCAGCGAGTTGAGCCGCTCGATGTCTCCGGTTCATGTTCGCCGCAAGATCGTGAAGGTACGACTTCGAAGACAGAAACACTGGAAGCGGAGCGACGCCAATAGCTGCCGCAAGCAGTCGATGAACACAAACGTCCGCATATCGACGAATAGGAGAAGTAAAGTGAGTGTAGACTGGAGCTGCAAGACCATAGTGATGCCAATCTTTTGCCTGGTACTCTCCCGAGCAAAAGTATTGAGCCGGAGACATACAACGCGTGGAAAGTATACGCAAGAGTTGATCGAGGTATGGATCCGAAGCAAGGCTCTTCCCCGCGGCATCGAGCGAGTCTGCCAGTTTCTTGGAATCGTCAATACAAATCGATATCCCTCGCGTTTTTGCTTTTTGGATTAAACTGTCAAACATACTGCGATTTGGTGCAGGATGACGACGAAGGATGGATAGGGTGGGGTAATGTCTCAGAATCTTCTTTGCAACAGTAACGTTTGCCAAAAGCATAAATTCCTCAACTACAGCATTCGCTTCGTAGAGTGTGTAGGCTTGGACATCTGTTGGGTTCAATGACTCACTGTCCAACACGAATTTCACCTCCGGACTGGCAAGAGTCAATGCTCCTGCCTTAATTCGACGAGATCGAAATTTTCTCGCTAAGGAGGCCAGGCGTTTGACAGCTCCAGCTTGAATGTCGTTTTGGCACTGCTTCTCGGGCTTATCAATTAGTGACTGGGCTTGCTGATATGTCAGAGCAGCAATCGAATGAATTATGGACTTTTTGAACTCCACGTCTACAATGTCAGCTTCTGGCGTGACTTCCCAGAGGACAGAAAATGCAAACCTGCATGAAAAGGTGAGAATAAATGGATTTGTTGAGTACGAACATGTGAAATTGTTTTGACAGTGTTATCTTCCTGCCAACTACTCACCTATCCACATTGCCCTTCAAACTACACAAATCAGTTGTAAGCAACGAAGGCAACATATCCAACCTCTTATTTACCAAATACGTTGACGTAGACCGATTCGCCGCCTCTAAATCAATTGCGCTCCCCGCCTCGACATAATGCGTAACGTCGGCAATGTGAACTCCCACCTGCCAATTGCCATTGTCGAGTTCGATACAATGAAGGGCGTCGTCGATATCTTTGCATCCAGGAGGATCGATGGAGAGAATGGGGAGATGGCGGAGGTCGACTCGACCGGGCTCCAATTCGATTTTGTAGTCGGGTGGGGGGAGGCATGCGAGTACCTAAAACAAATACCGCCGCAAAATAAGCCAACAATGCTATCATTTCCCATCCAACATAACTAACAGTTTACAACACACTACAATCCACCCCACCCCACTCACCTTGGCAGGAAAAGGCTCACAGGGAATCCGAAACTCCTGCAACAAAACCTCCGTCTCCGTATCCTTCGTCCCCACCATCCCCAAAGTCTTCACATAATGCCCCAAAGGCCACTCCGAATCACTCGGCCACGAATCCATCGAAACTAAAATACGCATCCCCAAAAGCCGTTCGCGCTGCGTCGTCCGCAGAAGTATGGGGGGAATACGCGAATCGATGGAAAAAAAGACAACCGTGGAAGTAATCCCATCGGCATGTTCGCATTCGTGTTTGGCGGCAATGATATCGTGGGGATGGGCATCGTCGGAGGT
Organism: Cyclotella cryptica; assembly: GCA_013187285.1. Taxonomy (NCBI): domain Eukaryota; phylum Bacillariophyta; class Thalassiosirophyceae; order Thalassiosirales; family Thalassiosiraceae; genus Cyclotella; species Cyclotella cryptica. The sequence continues at coordinate 540,099 of JABMIG010000055.1, forward strand.
GGTGGCATGGTCGACGGACACGAGGGATCCGCAGTAATTTTTATGAAAGTTCCTTCGAATGATCCCCACGACTTTGGCGGTGGGACGACGGAGTGTTCCCGTTTCGTCGGGTAGTTCTTCGTTGATGTTGTCCATGTCTTTGAGGGTGGGTTCGGCGGTTTCCGGTGCGATTCCTGCGTGTTCTTCCTTGGTTGCCTTCGCCGACTGTTGTTGTTGTTGTTGCGGCGGTGGTGATTGTTGGCCATCGGCCGATGCCAGCCACTCTTCGACGGCAAACAACTCAATCGCCACAATATCTCCATCCACGGCACGATTGACATTCCGACCTCCTCGAATCAATACCGCCACCCTCTCCTGTCCACGACGGACGGTGACATATCCCGAGGAATACGAATCACGATCCGATCGAAACACGCCCTGATGGTATCGATTGGTTTTGAGACCGAGGGAGAGTGCGGCGGAGTCAATGTGCGGGGGGTAGTATTCGATGCGTTGGGCGGCGGGGGGGATGTGGAATTGTGCCACCATGTCGAGGAGGTTGAGGGTGGGGTCTTGTTTTTGGAGGAGTGTGACGTGTTCGCGCATGGATCGGGGGGTGTAGTAGAGTCCCTTTTTGTTGTTGTTATGTTGTTGGGGCTGTTCTTGTATTGCCAGTTGACGAGATTGGGCGTCGTCGCTCAAAAATACTACTTCAATGTTTCTGTTGTCCTCGTCCGAATGTGAGTTGTAGGTGCGTCCACGTTGGTAATTGTACAATGCCTTTCCATAATAATACGCCACTTTTCGTATCCGTGCATCATTCTCATCATTAATCTTCCTCACTTCCTCCTCTTCCTTCTTGCTTTCTTCGTCGTCCGCGCCACAATGCTGCGTGTCCACATGATGCAAATCGGCAAACACAATAAAACTCCGTTTCCTCTTCCCCCCCGTCGAGGAAGAACGTATTAAATCGGTAACACGACGATACATGACCAAACTTCGATTCCGACATTCCTCCAAAGCCGTTTGGGGTATGACCACCGCCGCCGCAATGGAATGAATGGCCTCCTCGTCGTCATCGCCCCCCTCGTGATGATTGTCGCCATCGCGTTCGCGAATGTACTCCAAGACATCCATGTGATGCAACAACACGTTGGTATCCACCACGACCAAAGTTCCCCCTCCATTCGTCACGCGGCACAGCATGTCGACGGTGTCGATGGTGATTGGGACTAGTTCCGTGACATCTCCGGCGATGGTGGCGTTGGGTTTTTTGGAGGGCAGGAGGAGCGTGCCGTATCCGAGGTCGTCGCGGAGGTAGCGTTCGGTGGTGGTTTGGAGGATTTTTCCGCGGCGTGTGAGGTGGAAGCGTCGTGTGGGGGTGGTGAAGAGGTTGTCGGGCATGGTGTTGGTAGTTGACAATTGACGGTAGATGTGCACGAGATGTGGATGGTCTGGAGCGGCCAAGATTTTTCAAAATCAACGTTGTACAATATTTTATTGGAAACCTTTTCATCAGCAACTTTTTCTACAATAATATTTTTCCTCCTTGTCAGTTCTCAGGAATGCTAATTTTTTTTTGCAACCATGTCACTATCCGAAGAACGAAGGGTCATTTTGATTGTTGTCTCAGTGCGGTATTAAAAAAATGTAATCATTTTGGCATTCTCGTAAGTGTGTCGCACCGCCTCGTATTGTACTTTTATCTATCTTACCCCCCCCCCCTCGACCATACAAAACACAGATAAAAATGACATGAACTCTCCATATTAAAACTTCATCAATAATTTGTCCCTATAACCATTCCTCCAATCCTGCATAGAAAAACCGGTACAAATGACACACGAACAATAACAAACGCATTAGTACTATACTGAACCCGTGGGCTGGTGCTAACGCCACAGAAACCAGGTATTCAGACCAGACGAGTACAGACGAGTACAATACCATACATGTTAAGCGGGCAGAGTCCTTCTCCTCCTCCGAAGTCCTCGGGTCAAAAACACGTAAACAGGTCACAACTTTGTTTCCCAAAAACGTTTCATCAATCCTGCATTGTAGATCGGACAATTGGATCATAGTTGTTCTTTAACTCGAATATGAATACTGCATTCACTTATAGTTTCTATGGGTTCCCGGAATCATGAAAAAAGGTTCATGCCGTTGTTTCGAACCGAAATGCGAAGAACTCCTGCGAATACATTGGATGTGTCAGGGATGACAACTTGGGCGCGAAGATGAATGCAAATGCAATGCAGAGTTTCGTAGTGGTCAACTTTTTGGCTTTTAGTTATTTTATTCGACGATCTTTCCGTGACTGGTAGGTGGTGAGGGAAACTGATAATATTATTTTGTTATTGTTTATCGTACAAATGTACTATCACTGTTTGTTGCCAAATTTTTCACTACAGCGTTTTATTCAGCCAACTTTCATAAATCTGTTTCAGGTATGGTACAGTCAATCGTCCCATTCCCGCGACCTCATCCAAAACAGACTTAACCATGAAGTTCTCGTCTGCGACTATCGCGACATTATTTCTTGTTATACCTGCTTATCAAGGCACCCCAGGTGTTCAAGCTGCCGTAAGTTGTTCGTTCTGAAAGTGTCATCTGTCTAGTTCCACCTTTATACATTGCTCACCCAAGTTTGCTTTTGTCATCCAGGACTGCTTCACAACAAAAGCGGAGCTTCTGTCTGCTGTGGTTCAGTATGTCGACAATGGTTGTGAAACCAACCCGACTTGTGGAGAACCTGTGACGACTTATGGAATAATTGAAGAATGGTGTACATCCCAGGTCACTGACATGAGCGCTTTGTTTTACGAAAATGACGCATTCAACAGTGACATCTCTGCCTGGGACACATCTAGTGTCACCCAAATGTCTTTCATGTTTGCAGGAGCATATTCCTTCAACCAGAACATAAGCCAATGGAACACATCTATGGTGACAGATATGGAGAACATGTTCGAAGGTGCATCTAACTTTGACCAGGATATTGGTCGATGGGATACATCAAGGGTCACTGACATGTCTGATATGTTTCAAGATGCTCAAGCTTTCAACGGTGACATTGGTGAATGGGATACATCTAAGGTCACTGACATGTCTGACATGTTTGAAGGTGCGTCTTCTTTCAATCAGAACATTGGGAAATGGAACACTTCGAGTGTAACAGATATGCAGGACATGTTTGAAGGCGCATATAACTTCAACCAAGATATTGGTCGATGGGACACATCAAGGGTCACTGATATGTCTGACATGTTTGAAGATGCTGACGCTTTCAACAGCGACATTGGTCAATGGGATACATCAAAGGTCACTGATATGTATGACATGTTTTACTATGCAATTGCATTCAACCAAAACATTAGCCAATGGGACACATCAAGGGTCACTGACATGGACTACATGTTTGAAAATGCTGAAGCTTTCAACAATGACATTAGTCAATGGGACACATCAAGTGTTGAAAGCATGTACTCTATGTTTGATGAGGCATATTCCTTCAACCAGAATATTGGCGAATGGGACACTTCGAGGGTTACAACCATGGGCTATATGTTTTTGGGTGCACATGCCTTCAATCAGAACATCAGTGAATGGAACACATCTAGTGTTGAAAAGATGAAATATATGTTCCATGATGCATATGCTTTCAACCAGCACATTGGTGAATGGGACACGTCAAGAGTCACCGACATGGAGGGGATGTTTGAAGATGCATGGGTCTTCAACCAGGATATTAGCCAATGGGATGTCTCTAAAATCACTGATATGTATTCAGTGTTTGAAGGTGCATACGCTTTCAACCAGAATATTGGCCAATGGAATACCTCACTTGTCACCGACATGGGGCTTATGTTCCTAGATGCATATGCTTTCAACCAAGACATTGGCGAATGGGACACATCGAGTGTAACAGATATGTATTATATGTTTTATAGTGCTTTTTCCTTCAACCAAGACATGGGTCAATGGGACACTTCCAGTGTTGAAGACATGTCTTACATGTTTTATCATGCATCCACCTTCAACCAAAGTATTGGCCTGTGGAATACATCAAGTGTGATAGATATGCGTTCTATGTTTGAAGGTGCAGAAGAATTCAATCATGACATAGGTGAATGGGACACATCAAGTGTGACTGACATGAGCTACATGTTCAGGAATGCTTCTTCCTTTGACCAAGACATTGGTGAATGGGACACTTCAAGTGTCACAGATATGTCGTACATGTTTAATGATGCTGCCGCCTTCAACCAAGATCTTTGTAGTTGGAAAGACAATTTCCCTTATTTCATGTCTTCTGATATCTTCACTAACTCTGGCTGCAACTTTCAGGCTACACCCGCTACTTCTTCGAGCGCATTTTGTGCAGTGGAAAACTGCATCAATGCATCTGATGCAGTGAGTATTCATATATTTTGGGATTAAATGGCTGCTTTTTTCATGAATGATTCATCAGCTAAGATATCTGTTTGTACTTCTCTTATTATGCTGTGAAAACTTAAGCCAACTGCAAGTCCAACATCAACTTGTTTCCCAAGGGCAAGCAAAGTAAAGTTACAGTCTCTCACTATGTCCCGAATCCAAGTGTTTGAAGTTGAAGTATATTCAGCGGGTAGCAATGTTGCAGTAGGAAAGAGTGCAACTCAGTCAAGTACATACAAAGGCACATCTAAATTTGCTGCTGGTTTGGCGGTTGATGGCAAAGCTACAACATTTTCTCACACTGCTAGCTCAGACGAAACTTCATGGTGGGAGGTGGATTTGGGAGGAATGTATTCCATTGAGTCCCTGAAGATTTTAAACCGTTGGTGCAAGAATTCAGATGACCCCACTGGCTGTCTCTGCCGTCTCTCTCATGCAGCTGTGGTACTTTTTGATGATGAAGAACAATGGGTTTTTGGGACTATTATTGATGACATGTGTGGTGTACTTGTGTATGAAAACACGTTCACAGACTCTGCTGCCTACTGCACTGCCGGTTGAGTACAGGTTGAGCAAAAGCAAGTATGCCGATGAACTATTATCGTACCTGTAGCCATGAGAGTTGCAAATTTCATCAAGAGGGAGATTAACAATGGTGCAAACCAAATTAGTTTAAAGAACACATTCGAATTCAGTGAGGTTGGCTTCTAGACAACTGCGATGAATATTATTATTTGCATTCAAGTTGTGTTTACATTAACAAGTTTTACGCTGATGACCTCTTCCTCGGAAAATTCTTACCAGAATTCCAAGACAGCTTAATGAAATAGTGCATCATTCAGGATTACTACAATGCTGCATACGGCTACTGAGGGCATATCATTTTACTCTGAAAAAAGGTACGCTAGATCTAGAGTAGCCAAAATGGTGAGCAGATGAAAAACACATGAACAAAATAGAGATTCATCGATGACGTATTTGGAATCTGGCTGGGAAGAACAGATGAAGAATGGGAAGACATGAAACGTGACTACAATGACTTCGGCATCCTCAAGTGGGACTTCACATCACCAAAAAACTCAGTAAACTTCCTCAACCTTACGATTTGGATAGAGAATGGTAAGATCCTCACGGGAACCTACCAAAAACCGAACCATCCGTACCTCTACATACCACCACAATCCGCCCACCCACCAGGATGCATTAAGGGAACCATCCACGGCCTTAACGAAAATACTACGAAGAAAACAGCAGGCACAATGACTTCACAGCTATGACGCAACTCCTCTTTAAGAGACATATTGCAAGAGGATGGAGCCCAGATGTACTCAAACCAATTTTTGCACCAGCAGAGAAAAAAATCAAATGGGAACACTCTCTATCTCAAATCCCCAACAGCCTACCACCTAACAACAACCTTATCACTCCTATACACGACCAACAATTTCTCCATCTCACCTATCACCCTAATGACATACCACGTTGCAAGATCAGAGAAATCTATAAACAAGAATGTGAGGAGATTTTCAACAAGGAACTTGGAATCAACAGACTCACAATTACCTACAGCCACCCAAGCAACATTCAAAGCATCGTGGCAAAGGCTCAGCTATTTCAAGTTGAAGGAAAGAAGTTAGTCATTATCTTACGGGGGAGCTAGAATAGACTCCCCCATTTTTGTCACTTGTGATGTGCTGCTCACGCAACACATCTGTGAGTGACAAAAATGATACAAAACCTCAAAACCCCTTTCTCACAACAGGAGTAAGTGTTACAAATACACATACAACACAGCACAAATGAATTAGTCATAAGTCCATAAAATCAAGAAGATGATATCCGGAACATTGGCCAGTCAGGCGTGCACACCGCAGGATCAGCGAGAAACTTTCTGTCAAGACACAATACAGTAAACTTGCTGACTTTCCATGCTACTTAATAGTAAAGCACTGGAATCTTGCCAGACTTGTCCAATGCTCACAATTGCTGCACCAGGAGAAGAGAAATCGAAACCCTACATCTAAGGGCAGTGCATATAAAGTGTATAGAACTGTATTAGGGTGCAGCTAGGTTTACTTCTACATTATAATCACCACCATCTATGAAAACAACCTACCAGCAAAAGATGACAAACAACATGAGATTGAGAACTTTTAACAACCCCACCCATACCAATGGTGTTGCCACCTCTGGCGGCAACTGCAGCGACTCCGCCGCTGCCCCTGAACCAAGCCAAAACCTCACTGAACAAGCCTAGGCTTCCTAAACTGGATCCCTCATTGCAAACAAGATGAAGGGTACCAAACTCGACTCTCTCTCCACTGTTGCATTGCTACCCAAGCAGTTAGCAATGGTCATTGAGAAACAAGCAAACTCAATGCTGGAACTCGTGGTAGAAATAGCACAGAGAACCACGGTCCTTGAAAGGTTTCACTTCCAAGTCATGAACCCCAAAACAGGCACCACAGAACCATTCGCCCCAAGTTGCTGTTGCCTCAAGAAACCCATGAGTACCAGCTGATTGCTGCAAGATGAAGATGCATACAAAGCAATTGTGGTTAGTTATGATGAACTAATTGAAAGGTTCAAACATGACGCAAGGAACTCATATCACCAGTCAGCCAAACTATAGGTTACCACTTGCAAGGAGCTCCTGAAGAATGAGCTACTAAAAAGCCTAAAAAGAATCAGCATCAACATTAGCACACAAGAGTATGCGAGAAACAAATGCCTCATTGAACCCGTGCAATTCATTCTAAATGAAAAAGAAGTAGCTTACCAGGCAGCCAGCGAATACGTTAGCAGTCTCACAATGGACATCGTGAAACAATGGTGAAAAGGCAGACCGCTAACAAGGCCCTCATCAACACATGCCTTGAGGAAGGTGTAGGCCACAACAAGATTGAAGAAAAAGCTCTTGAGACAAACTACGTCTACATTGCCATCATCAAAACCAAAATCAGCGAACTCTTCCCCAAGGTGACGGTAGACCTGTGGATGCAACACAGAGAAAAAGACTTGTTGCAAAAAATCAATGCAGCACAAGCCGTTCTAAACCAAAAACAAGAGCAAAACGATATGAACGAGCAAGTGGCCATTGGCTTGGACGCAGAACAAACCGTAAATGCCACCCAACTATCGAACATCTTAGACAAGATGCTTGATGAAAAGCTAAAGAAAGAGAAGAGCAAACAAAGAAAAAACTCTTCGGCCGACATCAAAAACCAAACATCAAAGGCCACAAAAAATGGTCATGGTTCAAGCAACACCTCAAATTGTGGACGAGAGAAATCAAACACAGACTTGTCAAAGAAGTCTTCCAAACAACAGAAGAACAACAGAAGAACACCAGCACAAAAAACAAACAACACCGAAACCAAAGCCAAGAACAACCCCCAAGAGAACAATACCCCAACAGGAGATCAAACAGCAGAGCAAACAGCAGGACTTGCAACATCCGAAGCAAATCCCCATCTACCTCGACGGTCAGAAACGGAAGGTACAACACACAACACGTCAAATTTGGAACAAACAACTCAGACAGAAGAGAAAATCACGAAGAATCATCCAACACTGGATGAAGAAACAGAGGAAAAAGGAACGAGAATGGGATAACCGCCAACAAAACCACTACAGCAACCAAACAAAATAGCAAATATCATCCTTCAACCAACTCATACTACAAAAATTCGGCTTTCTGGCAGACACGACAATACCAAGATGGAAAAACGTACAAAAATTTTTGCAAGCAATGCCCGCAAACACCTAGTTCAACCGCCCAAACAACACAGCAATCCATAACCTCTGCAAATCTACATCAGCCATCCCCCCCAGAGCAATATCACTCCTAGGACTTGGCCTAAATTTTGCATCAAACATTAATTCCCAACAAACAAAATCAAAAACTCCATTGACCGTTTTGCAAATGACATCAGAACAAAACAACTTTTAGTAGGATTCGAAGACTTCAACAACTTCATCCCCCAACTATACATCAAAGACCCTTACTAGAAAGCACCAACAGCAGAACCAGACATCAAACAATGCCTACAACGATTCACATATCAACTACAGCAAGAGCAAAAAAATAAACACTGCAGCCCCAACCTCACATGCCTACAAAACAATGCACTGCACAAACTTGTCAACCATCTAAAATACATTGTCCTAGGAGCAAACAAAAACATGGGCACGGTACTCATGGAAAGGTACAAATTAATCAAGCAAGTCATCGCAGAACATCTTGGGGACAAAAACATCTATAAAAACTCACAGCACCAGATGCGAGCGCTGCCATGCAGAAACTTTGATATAAGTTCGACAACTTCAGGAAGAAACACAAAAAGACACTTAGGCAAAACTTACCCACCTTTTTCCGCCGCAGCCTAAACCAACATGGTTGCAACATAGCAAAATTCAGAGCAACCATCAAAGTCCACAAGAACCCTCCAAAAACACGACCAATTGTGGCACCATGCGGAACATTCCTGGGAAGTGACAGCAAATGGCTAGACTACCAACTCCAACCACTCGTGAAGCTCTTACCATGGTAGTAAAAGATAGCAAGTCCTTTAGGGATGAACTAGTTCACTGCAAAATCCCGCCAAACACAAAACTTTTCGCATGCAATGCAGTGTCAATGTACTCAAACATTGACCTTGACCACAGACTTTCAATTATGAAACTCTGGCCCGAATCAGCCGAGCAAGAATGTGGTCATTCCCGAAAATACAATATTGGATTCCCTAGAACTCGTCATGAGAAACAACCTCATGAAATTTGGTGACACATACTTCCTACAACTGACTGGGACAGCTATGGGTACCCCTGTGGCCATCATGTTCGCAAACCTTTACTTTGGATTCCATGAAAAAGACAAGCTAATCCCAAAATGCCAAGAGAGCCCGAAACACCTTCAAAAACACTTTAGATTCATTAGATTCATCGATGACGTATTTGGAATCTGGCTGGGAAGAACAGATGAAGAATGGGAAGACATGAAACGTGACTACAATGACTTCGGCATCCTCAAGTGGGACTTCACATCACCAAAAAACTCAGTAAACTTCCTCAACCTTACGATTTGGATAGAGAATGGTAAGATCCTCACGGGAACCTACCAAAAACCGAACCATCCGTACCTCTACATACCACCACAATCCGCCCACCCACCAGGATGCATTAAGGGAACCATCCACGGCCTTAACGAAAATACTACGAAGAAAACAGCAGGCACAATGACTTCACAGCTATGACGCAACTCCTCTTTAAGAGACATATTGCAAGAGGATGGAGCCCAGATGTACTCAAACCAATTTTTGCGCCAGCAGAGAAAAAAAAATCAAATGGGAACACTCTCTATCTCAAATCCCCAACAGCCTACCACCTAACAACAACCTTATCACTCCTATACACGACCAACAATTTCTCCATCTCACCTATCACCCTAATGACATACCACGTTGCAAGATCAGAGAAATCTATAAACAAGAATGTGAGGAGATTTTCAACAAGGAACTTGGAATCAACAGACTCACAATTACCTACAGCCGCCCAAGCAACATTCAAAGCATCGTGGCAAAGGCTCAGCTATTTCAAGTTGAAGGGAAAGAAGTTAGTCATTATCTTACGGGGGAGCTAGAATAGACTCCCCCATTTTTGTCACTTGTGATGTGCTGCTCACGCAACACATCTGTGAGTGACAAAAATGATACAAAACCTCAAAACCCCGTTCTCACAACAGGAGTAAGTGTTACAAATACACATACAACACAGCACAAATGAATTAGTCATAAGTCCATAAAATCAAGAAGATGATGTCCGGAACATTGGCCAGTCAGGCGTGCACACCGCAGGATTAGCTAGAAACTTTCTGATGATAACAGTGAGAAATCAAAGAAAATCAAGACACAATACAGTAAACTTGCTGACTTTCCATGCTACTTAATAGTAAAGCACTGGAATCTTGCCAGACTCATCCAATGCTCACAATAGCCGCACCAGGAGAAGAGAAATCGAAACCCTACATCTAAGGGCAGAGCATATAAAGTGTATAGAATGTATTAGGGTGCAGCTAGGTTTACTTCTACATAATTATCCCCCCGTTGAGGAAGAATGTATCAAATCGGTAACACGATGATACATGAACAAACTTCGATTCCGACATTCCTCCAATGCTGTTTGGGATATGACCACGGCTGATGCAATGGAATGAATGGCCTCATTGTGATTATTGTCGCCATCGCTTTTGCGAAAGTACTCCAAAACATCCATATAATACAACAACACGTTGGTATCCACCACGACCAAGCGGCCCCCTCCATTCGTCACGCGGCACAGCATGTCGACAATGTCGATAGTGATGGGGACGAGTTCCGTGACATCTCCGGCAATGGTGGCGCTGGTTTTTATGGAGGACAGGATGAGCGTGCCGTATCTGAGGTCGTAATGGAGTAGCGTTCAGTGGTGGTTTGGAGGATTTTGCCGTGGCGTGTGAGGTGGAAGAGTCGTGTGGGGGTGGTGAGGAGGTTGTCGGGCAGGTGTTGGTAGGTGTCGGTGATTGTTGTGGTGGATTCGGAGTGTGGTGTGGTGTGTCGGTGTCGGTCGGGCCGCGGTTGCTCTTGAGGGTGATGTTGTTGCCACCAAAGTTTGATGGCTGCCTTGATAGCCTCTGGATGGCCTGGGGATAATTACCAGTCAAAAATTATAATGAATAACTAAAATGTCAGTTATATTGCCAATCTTTGACCGCTTGTTGTGAAGGCACATAATGCATGTAGCTCACATGCGTCACTTCAAATCCCTTTGGGACTTTTCGATGGAGCTTATGCCCATTTCCTGTAACCTCAATCCATCAGCAAGGGGTTGTCACGTTGGATCTCTTACACACCTTCTCCGACATAATGATTCATTATAATTCCTTGTTGAATCTGGTATTTTTTGTAAGTAGATCAATATGTCCTTATTTTTCGACTGTCTTCTTACCGAAAACCATTTTTCTTGCTAGAGAGAGGCGCGCGCAAAATAATCGCTGACATAAGGATCTAGTTTCGCTTTCTTGGCCGAGAATTATGGCAAAACGACATAGGAATAAGTAAGTTCCCTTGATAATGATTCATTATAGTGATAATGCTTCAGTATAATTCCTGACTGGTAATTGGTTTTGATCTCTGCGGGCGAACGCTGTTTTGATCTTGTTTTGATCTGGTTTGACAGGGTATGATGTTGACCTACGATGTCTCGAAAGAGTAGTGTCTTTGAATGAAATTGATAATACTGAATACGCAAACATCTCAGGACCTATCAGGACTCGCCCTGCATTTCCAAGCCCCCGGGGCACAACAACGCCAACAATAAAACAAAAGGAAGCAAAACATAAACGATACCGAAAAGGCACAAAACACCGTCTCGCAATCGATCCAACCATGCCATCCAACCAAAACCCAACACTCCACGCTCCCGACACAAACGGCGACACACCAGAAACAAACAACACGACCAACAATGAAAATCAAAGCAACGAGGACGACGAATACGATGAATTGGATCAAATCAATTTTCCCATTACAATCCTAACCAAGGAAAATAGAGCATCCATGTACGAGTCGGACAAACACGCGGCCACAAACAACAACAACCCACGGAACACTGTCGACGAGAATGCCATTCTTCGATGTTTTGGTCTCTCCGTGATGGCGCACGTGCAATGTGAACCGGTGTCACGGTTTGAACCCATGGAGGATGTTGATGAGGTATGCGTGAAACAGAGTGGGGAGGATTGTTTCGATGGCGCCGTGTCAATGAGTCGAGCAAAATTGAATGGCGACGACGAAAGTCGACCGAATGAAACTGCAGAGGACGGTGTCCATGGATCAATGAGTGCATCACAATTGGAGATTGATGGCGAGAGTACGAAAATGAATGCCACGCAAGCAGACGCGACATCACCCATGGAAAAGAAGACTTGGACACCTGCTTTGGTACCATTGCCTCCATGGGCTCTTCATTTATAATATTCTGCATTCATGCACTTTCCTTCATTTTGTATTCGAACTGAAAAATGCATCACATGAACTAGAACCAGCTGTTTCTTGACAAAACTTGTACTCAAATCGACACACTACAATTCGTTCCTATAATAAACGAAGAGAGACTGTTCCCCAAACCCACGAGTCTCGTATCTTTCCAAGTAGGATTATGCCCATGGATCATCACAATTCGAGATTGAAGCTGAGAGGACAAAAATGAATGCCACAGAAGCAGATGCTGCATCACCAGAGGAAAAGAAGACTTGGACACCTGCTTTGGCGCCATTGCCTCCATGGGCTCTTCATTTATAACATTCTGCAATCACGGACATTACTTCATTTTATTCAACCGAATAATACGTCACATAATGTAGAACTGGCATAATCTTGACAAAACTTGTACTTAAGTCGACACACTACAATCCATTCCTATAATAAAAGAAGGGAGACTGTTCCCCAAACCCCACAAGTCTCCTATCCTTCCCCCTTCTCCGACGCCTCCCATCCTCATTACCCCTCCCCCCATTCCCCTCTCCCACGCTCATCAATTCATCCCAGCACGATACGATGTCCACCAGTTGGTGAAGCAGTATCCAATCATACGTGGTCTCCACTCCCTGAGAGACGAATTGATCCAGGTCGGTGTTGACATGGGTTTCGATGCGGTGAAGTGCCGCGTCAAAGAGGGGAGGAGCCTTGCCACCCCCCTGATTGTGGTTCGATTCTTGCAGGGAGGAGAGAGTACCGTGTTGTTCTCCCCAGGACGAGGCGCTGCCGGTGAGAGATCCGTCTTCGTTTTGAAGTGACCATATGGGTGGTTCGGCGGGATAATTCTGCGTATCTATCACCACTACGGCTTTGAGGGTAGATGACTTTCGTTTGATGGTGGCCACGTATCGTTTCATGGTGGGGGGGTAGGACACACCGTTGTTGCCGTTTCCTTTTTCTTCTACCCAGGAAACGACTTTGGCCTTGCATTGTGGAGAATGGGCACTGACCTCGTCTCTTCGAAAGGCGGGATGGATGGGTAAGTTGGATATCTGACCGCGTTTTCCCAAAAAGTCGAGAAGAGCGGATAGTGATCTACGAGCGCGGATTCTTCGGAGCAGTTGACGGAATAGGGCTTTGGTGCAAACATTGATTTGGAAGGGGTTTCCGTTGCTTTCGCGAGACGACGGGGGTGGGAAGTTGAGGCCGCTGAGGACTTGGCACCAATGATACGGTTTGCCTCCATGTTGGTTGTCTCCGTCACCGTCGCAAGTAGCATTCCTGCTGCTTGAATTCGCATCATCACTATCGACTTCCTCCTGGCGTTTCAATAGGGTCAATGGTACATTCGGACTCACCAAACCATCATCTCCCGGAAACAAATTGTCCAAAAGATCGTCTTCACGCATCTTATTCTTTTCACTCGCGATTCTGGCCCTCACCACCCCTTGATTCGAATCATACGAAAACACAATTTTGATACATTCTCCTCCAGCCTTGGTCGTTCTTCCCAATAACGTTGCAATTTCGGCAGGAAGAAGATTGACCGTCGATATGGTCAGCTCCACATTCCAACGATTGCCACTCGCACTGTCCTCAACGCTGCCAGTTTCAGAAGAAGAATCAGGAACAGCCACTACATTCATACCATCTCCGCCAACAAACTCTCCCAAATCACATGTTTTTCTTTCTGCCTCCTCCAAATGATCCACCGTGGACCAAGCATCGATATATCCCGAAAGCTGCACGAAAAGAACATACAACGGAGAGGCAAGATTGGATTGTGCCAATTGAAACCTCCGCGTTCGTTCGAGGGACGGAGAGCATACAAGCCTGTTGGCGGCTTGAATCTTGTTCTCCACGTCAATCGAAGTGGAGGCACCGCTCGCATCCTGACAAAACCATTCGCCCTTACAACCGGCGAAAAATCCATTGAGACTCTCCCCCATCTTTTCCATCTCTCCCAACTTTTTTGGGATCCGTAGCAAGAAACCGCGCAATTCCTCTCTTTTTCTTTGCAATTCCTTCAGTTCCGACTTGGATCGAGAGAGTTGATCCACCAAGGATGATCTTGCCGCGGCGTCCTCCTCAAGTTTGGCCAGTATTCGTTCATGATTGGATGGATCTCGATGGGATAATTTTGAAGTTTCCTCGTCTCCGAATAGGTAGGCATCAATGGCCTCTTCGGGAGTGGTGATTCTCCTTTGCGCATCGGCCATTGGCACATCGCCCTCTCCATCCTTCGCCATTTTTTGTTCGGCCTCCAAAGTCTTGACATCCAAACCCAACTCGTCGCATGCCATCGTTTCCAAGTCTTTGGCCTTCCACCCTCGCAACTCCTCGATTTCCCTTTGTAGATAATTCCGTTCGTACTGTAAATTTTGCAACAGTAAACTACAGGATTCGACCTTTTCCCGTTCTTGCTTGGCGATGGCGGCATGATGCCGTTCGACTCGCAGGGTGATTTGACGCTGCAATAGTTTTAATGTGGAGAGGCCCACCGAGACGGTTAGGACAAGCTCCTCTCGTTCTTTTCCCGATGCGGTGTTTTTGAGGAGGTTGAGATCGTTTAGGAGAGTGTCGGTCGTTTCGCGATGCATGTGTTGCAAGTCGGATGTGATGGGATCGACGGGGTGGGAGGGGTCGTCGACCATTATGTCGGTGGTGGTTTCGTGTGAGGTGTTTTGATCTTGTTGCGCTAGGGTGTTTTTGGCAGCGGCGATTTCGGCTGCGACGCGACGTTTTTTGGCTGGCGGCATGATGCTGGATGGGAGATTGGGAGGGGGGTGGAGTTGAAAACAATAATTGGATGCTCGTGAGTCTTGCGATTGTAGGTTTGTCGGTTGTGGGGGCTTCGTCGTTGCACAGTGTGATGGAATGAGGATGTGATGTACGAGCAAAAGGAATTCGTAAACGTAGATTGGCATGATAGCACGAGAAAATGTTATTTTAGTTTTCTATTTTTCGTGGAAAAATTTTAATTTTGTATTTCGAAATCTGCATACGTATGTAATCCTTTTGGTATCGTACCTCTAGTCTGCATACTGCTTACTGAACAGGCGCGAAGGCAGACAACAACAGATCCAACCGATGAAACGCAGCCTCAAACATCGACGGAACGAAGCAAAAGTGTGTGCAATCATAGTTGTCGCTATGCCACATTGGTACATCGAATAAATCGTAGATATTCCATCGCAATATCTCGCCAGTCACAGAAGCTCTGTCCTTGCTAGATTCAAGAGCTTTAAGTTCATCTGTCAAATTGTGAGTTTTCCAATACATGTACACTGTGTAGTAGTCAAGAGTTGCCAAGTTCACCGTACAAGTATGCCAATGATGATTGCATTCCAGGTGAAGCTTATCGCCCTCATGTCCCTTCTTTGTGCATAAACTAGAGAAGGCATCGTCATAGACCTTATTGTACACTTGTTGCGTGCTACGCTCTTTTAGGTCGACACACGTACTCGTGTGAAATTTCTCTCTGTATTCTTCATCATAATGACCATCCTCGGTATCAAAATGCTGTGGCAGCGCCGATCTCCAAATCGCTACCCTGTCCTCTTTGGCATTGGTGAAATTTGCCAAATAGGTCAATGCCGCGAACACGTCACCAATCAAAGGTTGCGCATTCAGTCCAAAATTTTCTCCTCTTGCCTTGTAATGCAAACCCAAGTTCATTATAACGATGTTGCATGTTTCCATAAATTCCACATTCTTGGTTAAAATGAGAGGAGTGTGAGTCATACGTTTGTGCCCGAAAAAGGTTTGCTTAAGGAAACAAATCTTACCCAAGGTGACCAGCCATAGAATTTAAAGTAGCGAATCCTTCCGAATCTTTCACTACTGCCATCCTTGTGAACAAAGACCAATGTCTCCTTAATACTCGTCATCGATTTAAACCCACAAGGACGATGGCCCTCATACAACTTCCCACATTTCGTTCTATAGCTCACGGGAATTTCACGAGTCTCCAACGATATATTGTAGGATGCGTTAAAATACAACTTCTCAAGACTTTCCAATCTACGCAATTGCATAGGAATGGAGTCATAGAGTTGCAGATCGATGCTGTCTCCCGCAAAGCAAAGGGTTGCGTTCGTCTTTACCAATCGATGGACCAGACGTACAATGGAGTGGGTGAATGGATCCGCCTTATCCACGTGATGAGAGATCATCGATTCTCCCTTGAGGGGATACGTCCATGAGGAAATAGTGGGCTCAAAATCCCTCGCGCCGCATCCACACTTATTCCCCAATAGGGAGGTATAGGCTTCTCCCTGTCCCATGCATGGTTTTGGTTGGAAGGTGGAAGGCAAGTTGATCCCATTCATCCAGTTTCTCTCGTTTGGCAAGTATTGATGTTGTATTGATACATCGTCCATGTAGGTGGAGACATTGGTTGTTGCGCGAGTGTGATGGATCCAGTGTCCCCTTTCGTGTGCGGTTAGACCTCGGCAGTGTTCGAGATGGTTGCTGGATTGCGTTGGTGAAAAATCCGTCACGGGAAAGGAATCATTCGTTGTTTTCGTCAATGGAGCAGTATCCCTTGGCGTACGTTTTCGGTTTGCGCGCTTTGGATGTAAATTCTTCGAGTTGGGCTGGAGCGCACTCCGGTGATCGTCCTTATTGTTGGAACGATGGGCCTCGATCCATTCGGAATCATTGATGGTGAGCGTCAACAGGTATGACTGGATGGCGAATAGTAGAACGATTGGCAATAAGAAGGTGAGAAGGTTTCGTCTCAATAATGCCATCTTGCGTTCAGATTATGGACGATGACAAGGAGACATGATGTCAGAGCCTGTTTCCATTCAATTATGAAGTTGATTGCCGGTTGATTGCCAGTTGATTGCCCATGATCGCTAAGCACGGCGTCGGAGCTGTGACAGGCTGTGACGGAGGCTCGTGTTCGGGACTTTCGAAATGACCTGTCAGTGTAGACGGTTTATTAAGATTTCGTTGACAAGTATCTTAAAAAGATACAGATATAATAGAAAGATACGAATCAAAACTTCTAAATATGGAAGGTGCTTCTTACGCAATCTCCATCCTGACGACCCACCTACCTTTCATTATCTATGGTTCAATACAATACAATACAGGTTAGGAGCAGGTTAGGGTAGGTTAGGGTAGGTTAGGGTTAGGTTAGGCCACGTACTTCACTTTTCAGAGCCCCCACATCACATCTTATGGCATTCTCCGATCTTATTCTCATCCTATCATAATTCATTTCTTCTTACGAAATCCTCGATAACCATGAACAATCACCTCCACCAAAGCGCCTTTCTATTGATCTCCGTTATTTTATTATCTATTGGTCCTCCTTCTCTTGCGTTCCTTCCATCAAACTCACCGCGAACAACATCCACAAAAATAATACCATCCAGCACCTCCTCGTCGTCATCGTCATCCACGAACCAAAACTCCTCCCTCAAAATAGCCATAATAGGAGCCGGTCCCTCCGGCCTCCTCCTCGCCCATCGTCTCCTCTCCTCCTCCACCTCTGCCGCCACACCGCTCTCCACCCTAGACATCTTCGAAAGCCGTTCCGATCCGCGACTCGCCCCCCTCGCCGATCGAGCGTACGCCTTGGGCCTCGGCGTACGAGGGAGGAATGCCATTCGATCCGTCGACGAAACACTGTGGATGCGTGTGAAGAGCAGTGGTTTTGAATGTGATCGATTTCGATTGCATATCAATGATCGGTGGAGTGTCAAATTACGCGATAATGAGAGAGACGGGGGCGTCGAACCCAGCGTATTGATTTATCAGACGGATTTGTGCGGGGCATTGCTCGAGGAATGGAACCGAAGGAAGGATTCCATGCCGAGTTCGACGGCGGTCAACATTCATTTCGATGCCAATGTGACACATGTCAATCTGACCTCGTCACAAATTACCATCGACGATCGAATCCACGATACGGTCTACGATCTCATTATCGGATGCGATGGTGCCAATTCCATCGTACGCAGTGCCCTTCAGACGTATTCCCCTCCCTTTCAATCCACGCAACGCAAACTGCCCGGATGTTTTAAGGTGGCTCGCGTGCCCGTCATGCCTCCGAAAATGGATCCGAAGAGCGTCGGCCTCGTATTGCCCCGATCGATGAAGGCGGGTGTTACGGCGTTTGTGGAACCGACCGTGGGTGGTGGAGGGTGCATTTTGTTCGCGGGGAGATTGGCCGGGTCTTCATCCGATGATGACGAGAAAGAAATGGACCTTGGCACTGCTCTATTTGGCAACAGACCCTCCGTGGATGTCGCTCGTGTCGAAGAGATGATACTGGATCAATTCCCACTGTTGGAGGGAACACGGGGACTAAGTGAGGCAGTGCAAACGCTTCTCTCTCAACGAAATGGCATTGCAGATTCTGTGAAATGCAATATTTACCATTCGAAGTCGGACGTCACTCCCACGGCAATCTGTGGTGATGCCGCGCACGCCACGGGAGGTGTTTCGGGACAGGGTTGCAACAGTGCGTTGATGGATGCAATGATCCTAGCGGATTGTCTCGAGAAATATACTCTCACAACCGAGTCGGACAATCACAACAGCATGAGGGCAATGCTACACCAATGTCTTGAATCGTATTCTGAAAAGCAAGTCCCCGAAGGATGGGCGCTATACGATCTTTCCTTTGGAAATGATGGGAAAACTCTTCCCATATTTCGAAATCTGGCCTCGATGCTGTCGAATGTCATCGACAGTTTATTCCAGGGACGTTGGGGTATCGGTAAGAAGCCGTTGCAAACGCTTTTGGCTTCTTCTTCGACGTCGTTTTCGTTGATTCGACGGGATAGACAAAAGTACTTTGTGGAAGAATTTCCGAGTGATGAGTTGTTTAGGGAGATGTTAGATAATGTTTATAAATGAAAAAGGATGGATATAGGCAGTAGAGGCTTTTGAGCATTTTCACTGTAAGTGTGAGGACTTTAGACATAAAACGATCCAAAATGTACGAGGTTGACAAACGTGTGCTGGCCATCTTGTGTGAAAATACACTTTCAGTCCTGAATGAAATAACATGAAATAGTGGCAAGAACGACCTAGAGGTTGTGGGTCTTAACACAAAAGAAACTATTTTGTGTTTGTACTCTGTTTCCAAACTACTTTCCCCTCTGTCAGTAACAATGCACCTCGACAAGATGGTCATTTTTTCATGCGACAATCGAACATTACTAAACTAGTACCATGAGCGAAGACGATGAATTCGAACGGTTCATTAGACATGCGGAGTTTGGAAAGATCCTTGAGCTTGCAGGGAGGTTGAAAGATCAAAAGAGTCGGCTCGTCACTTTTGAGTATCCGGACGAGGATGTCTCCTCCCCCCCGTCGCTGACTTTGCGCGCACCAAGACAAAAAAAATCACACGTTGAAAACTCCGAGTCAGAACTGAATGACTCGGCAAGAGGCAATCATGTTGAAATTGATAGTTCCCGATCTGATTTTGCAGGAGCAAGACCCAGAAGCAGGCGAGGTGGTTCCCGTCAGGCTCACCACGTACCACCCGCCATCGAAAATGCGGCAGATTTGATTCGTTCGGCATTGATTCCTTCCATCGACGAAGACGCTCTTGATGACGCCAACTCAGGTGGAATCTCGCCAAAAATAATCGGGAGAGGAGAGTACCCGATAACAGATTCACTCGTTGATGAAACTATCAAAACGCTTGCCGATGAGCTGCGGTACTGCCTTGATTTGAAGAAGCAACTTAGGGAAGCAGCTAATCCACGACTCATTAGTCCTTCGAGTAGTGATGACAGGGGATATCCACTCACCCAGAAATTCTCGAAGTGGCGAACAGATATTCTTATTGAATGGATGATCGAGCATAGGGTGAGTTGTTGCTTGTGTATGTTGAAGCGCCGCGGATCTGTACACAGAATTGAATTCTCATGGATTAGCTCCCGATTTGATAACAGGAGCATCCTTTCCCAACTCAACCTGAAATCTTGCAGCTCGC
The DNA here is from genome assembly GCA_013187285.1 of Cyclotella cryptica. Taxonomy (NCBI): domain Eukaryota; phylum Bacillariophyta; class Thalassiosirophyceae; order Thalassiosirales; family Thalassiosiraceae; genus Cyclotella; species Cyclotella cryptica. The sequence goes on from JABMIG010000055.1 coordinate 560,496, forward strand.
ACGGGCGACAGGCCTGACGGAAACTCAAGTTCTAAATTGGGTTGCTAACGCAAGGAAACGGCATATGAAGATGGTGATCGACAGGGAAAGGAAGCCTCGGGACTTCTTGGATTACTTATTTCTTGCCACGGATAGAGAAAGACAGCTAATGAGAGATAATCCGAACAAGAATCTTTCATTCCACAGTGATAAAACGAACCTTCCCGATGCTCTCCTACTTGCTTCTATACCATTGAACAAATCCGCACGACCCGCCGCCATACATTCGAGCTTGAAACATACACCTAGGAAGTCTTCGCAAAGTCTTTACACAACTCCCAAGACGCAACCACCTCGGTATACATACCCTCGTCCACCTCCATCACAATCATATCCTTCTGTGTCGATTTCTAGTTCAGGTCCATCTGAATCGATGCCACCACCCCCACCTCGCTCCAAGGCCTACGAGCCTCAATACCGACCGCATGATCCTTCGTTCCCTAACCACCATGTTAGCCGGCCATACAATCTCTCTACGCCGAAAAACGCTGAGCATGTTTTCCGAAGAGGGAAGCAGTTTCATCAAATTAATCACGCCATGCCAACACTTAATCGAACACCAACAACAGACGTTGATTTGCCACTTGATAGCACTCAAATGCCGGAACTTCTTCCTCCAAGTTGGAGCTTCGGTAGTCAATGCAAAGACATCGGAGAGGACGATCGGGAGTCAAGGTTGAGGGCCAATGAGCGTTCCCTCATTCAAAACTACACACCCAATGGAATCATTGAAACTCCTGATGGAAGCTTAAACGGCGATTCATTCGACTTGAGTGAAATTGATGAGAACATTTTTGAACGTTATTATATTCCTCCGCTGACACGGGATGATACAGACATAGCATCATTGGGAAGCTACACAAGAGAGACTTCGAACTTGTTGTCTAGGAGTGATGCGTTCAGAGTTGAAGATGTTCTGGATAATCCCTATGATGAGTCCGAAAAAGACTATTTGATAGGGCTCATTTGACAACCAGGGGAAATATGAACCTATATGAACGGATGATAATGATCAGAGATGTACAATTCTATAGGATATTGAATTCGCAAGTGGGTCATAATTAGTATAATGAGCATATCATGATGTGAGCAATCCATTAGTAGGTATGAGATGACAAGAAGTGATTTGTCTCAGAACAAAATAAATAATATGTGTTACGTAATCACTTTGACTCCAGTACCCCAGTCGCTAGGACATAATCATGATGGTTAGGAGTTTCCCTTTTGTGGGCACCTACACCTCTCCTTCAATGATGATAACACTTATGGCCGTCAAGTACCCCCTAATACCTGTGAAGCTCAAGAGTGAGCTACATCATACCTTCTCCATCCTTTGCGGACTAAGGAACTGAACACTCAGTGGACAAGTTGGACGTGGAGCCCCGACCAGAGGAAGACTGCAATGCACACCTCTCTAGTGTTGAACAAGAGCTGTTGCTCAAGCTCATTTCACATAACACATGTATTCAATTCTTCTGGGAAATTTTGGCAAGTACCCATTTGGTTCTGATCAAAGGGGTGATTCAGCCTTCCAAAACTCACACTGGCTGGAGAAACAACATGGATAGTGCATTTCATTGTGTAAAGCCAACAAAGCTGACTGTGTTTGTGTCTCAGAGAATAAATGGCCAAGTCCCTATGAATAGATGTAGTACCCTTGCAAGCATTGATGACGACTGGTTGACCCTCATAAACAATGTGGCCTTTGCTTTGTCATTCTTTATAAAATGCTTCACTTTGGTAGACCTTGTGTATGTTCTTTGCTTTTTCATATAAGCTTTAGACATTCTTTGATATGCTTGGAATAAATGATTTGGGAAAACCGAATGAGAGAAAAAGCAACTGCAATTCTATGTGGTGGTCTCAATGATCTTGTCTAGATCATCCTTACTCAGGTTACCATGAACATCAAGAACATAGCATATGCTATCAAGGGAAACTACTTGTCTTTGAGTCGTAACACAGCCATTGCAAGCAGGCTATCCAATATGTACTCGTACCCATCAAAGGACATCCCCACACTCATCTGAGACTTGGCCAACCCTTACATTTGCACATGCAAAAGGATGAAGACCAAGCAAGCAGCTATCATTGCTTCCATGAATTTCAGGATCATTAACAGAAAGAACAAGTCCTTGTGGGTCTTTCCTTCTCAGGATTCATCAGCCTCACTAGTCAACTCAAAACGGAAGAAAAATGACACTTCATTGAGGGACGTGTTGCCTCTGAAAGCACTCACACGACCACACCAAACAACATCCTTTATTCTCAATGAAAATTTTGATTTTACGATGCTCTTTGGACCAATCAAGGAATCCAACTCCTTGGAAGCATTGCCTTGCTTCGATCACTACACAATAAGTGCCTTCATGTTGAATGGTAAATTCTGACAGGGTATCTACATCTTCTTCCCAAAGGATTGATGTCCAAACCTAGAAATCACAGTTGGAAATGGCAGAATGGATTACTTAGGAATATTGGCCAATTCACCACTATGGCTCCTGCAACATATGAATCCCTGCAGCATTCTTCTTCTATTGATAATACCTCCAGTATTGACTCTACCACATCCCCTAGAGCAGTGTCTCTTTCAACTAATTGTAAGATGTTTCTTTTTTGCATTCACTTTCATTTTGATATGGTCTTCATCTAGTTTTTGTGCCCTGTTGATAGCCTTTGTGCACCAAAGCCTCGATTCCTGTCCACTGTAACAGATTTTGTGTTGGGATGAATATCTTCTTCAAAGTACGGCATTGTATTCAAGTTAAGAGCAATTAATAACGGGTGGTGAGGTGTCACACTAACTGAATTCAGCTCAATATTCATGTAGTAGGTTCATTACCAATATTATTACCTTGCTTGTAAAGCACAACGTCCCCTTTTTGGCACCAATATGTCATATAGTCTGCTTGACAAATAACTTAGTAAAATTTAATTCTTCTAAGTTCAACTTTGACTTCAACGAAAAATACTGACTTAACTGACTCAGTCACCACGGTCCTGCTCATCCAAAACATGAGGAACATGACAAGTACCACACAACTGGACACCGGGATGGCATGCACAATAAGTTCTGATACGGTTGTTGCATCTGAGATACCCACATACGTACTGTTGGTACCTCCGAAGTGCATCACAGATCATATGGCGATTTTGATACACCCTGGCATGCGGCGGAGCACGACAAAGGGTATGGCCACCCTCCAAAGTCATTTGATAATGCTCAACCGTATCTTCTACCAAGTTGTCGCTCATGATCAATTGCTAGCCATACTGTCTCCTGAAGTTCAGCAGTGTCGGCATTGCTTTCTTGCCTTCACAGAACCTGATGGCAAGGTATGCATTGACCTCGTATATTGCAATAATGAAGGCAAGTACCCGTAGCTCCCAACGTTGTGGCCATCATTTTCATTATGTAGTCCGGTTCCTTTATGGCCCACAAGTTGTATGTGACACCACCTTCAGTTCCTTGACAGCATCTACCTCTCCAACATCTTTAACAACCACATGCTCATCCATGGCATTACCAGGAACTTCTGTTGGCCAAAAGCGAGTCTTTGTGATAAGAGCACATGAAAAGATTTCTCGTCGCTTGAGTTCAATAATAGCATTGAGTACACAAAAACCTGAATCAAGGATAACATACTTCCCGGCACCAAAGTAAGACTTCAACATGCGTAGCATCAACCCAGCAGTTTGACTGTACCCGGAGAACTCATAGGGTCCTAAATCTTGGGGTCTATCTTTCCCCTTGACCATTTCCATAGCAAGCATGATACCAGATTCAGCGCAACACTCAGTATGATACTCGTTACCAAAACAAAGAGGCTTCCTTGGACAATAAACCCATCCTGGACAGGTCCATCTGTTGAAGCAAATGGACGTGGACTCATCCAGGCAGATCACCCAACTTGATACAAGGATGGATGCCATGTGAGAGTTGAATGCCATAATGAGATCACGTACATGCCAGAACGTGTTGGCAAAACAAGGTGGCAATCTCCCTGTTAAGCGTAGCTCTCACAGGTTTGTGATAATTTTGTCCGATATGGTCGGCTTCCTGAAAATGGACTGTGAATTTATCATATTTTAAGTTATACATTGACGCCAAAGTACTATCCCTTTGGGGAAAAAACCATTTTACTGGATATACTTATATTTGACACAATTTTATTACCTTCAGGGTGAAAAAACAGACTGCCGCTGAAAAAACTTTGAAATACATAAACATTTTGCTCTCATACACCATTCTTGTCAATGATGGACATATGTGCTAAGTAATCACCATCAACATGTGAAAAAACAGATGTTATGAACATAACAATATTGATCACAAATTAACACAAAAACCACCCTAATACTTGTCTTCTAAACTTATTATATACAGAACAGGAAATATCCACAGGTTAAGAGAGAAATATTCACAAGTTTTGAGATGCATAACATCTATATTTCTGTCAACATACTCCAATAATATCAACCACTGACCTCTGCTAATCCCTGGAAATCACTAGTCTTCCAAAACCAATGACACAGTCATGTTCAAAAAACATCGACATGTTTGGAGATGCACAACATTCATATTGTTGACATCGACTCAAAAAAATATCGACTACTTACCTGTGCCCAAAATTGAAATACACCAACATTTTGCTCTCATCCACCAATCTCGTCAATGACGGACATATGTGCTAAGTAATCACCATTGACATGTGTAAAAAACAGATGCTATGTACATAACAATATTGATCACAAATACAGACAAAACCACCCACATACATGTCTTCTGAAGTTGCTATATACATAACAATGACATGAACACATCCCGGAAATATTGACAGGTACACAAAATATTTGCAGGTTTAGAGATGCATAACATTCATATTGCTGTCATTGTACTCAAAAAACATTGTCCACTTACCTCTGTCTTAAAACAACAAACCATGTGAAACGAAACTGATGTTATATACATAAAAATATTGCACACACACACCAAAACATACCTCATCTTCAAATTTTGTTATATACATTACAACGCCACAAACATATCCCATAGGAAAAGGTTTAGAGATGCACAACATCTATATTGCTTCAACATAATCAAAAAAATCGACAACTTACCTCTGCTTTAAAACACCAAAATATTCACCAGAAAACATGTGAAACAATCTGTTGTTGTCTAGGTAGAAATGTTAAATATCGACCACATACCTCTGTCTTCACCTACTGAATCAGGCATCCCTCAGTTTTGTGATATAAATAACAATGTCACATACATATCCAAGACCAAAATTTTTACCACATACCTGTGTTAAAATATCAACAGATCATTGGCATGGCATAAAACATCTCTTGTTATTTACATAAAAATATTGACCACATATGCACAAAAATATCAACCACGTACAGCTCTGTCTTCATGTACTGGAACATCTGCTGGTTACATACATAAAAATCTGACCGCATATCCACCAAAATATCATCCACATACCTCTGTCTACACCTACTGAATCACGTCAATCCACAGTTTTGTTATATACATAACAATGCCAAGTACATATCGACATATCAATCAAAATATTGACCACATACCTCTGTCTTAACTTGCTGAATAAATCAATCCCCGGTTTTGTTATATACATGACAATACCAAGTACATATTGAGCACATACCTCTGCCTTCAAAACATCAAAAATATGTTCTTATACACACCAAAGTATTGACCCACCGGTAGTGCATGTGTTGAGCTGACACTGCAGTTTTTGTTATATATGTAACAATGCTGCGTATATATTCAGGTTAGGATTTGATGAGCATAATGCCAATATTTTTTCATGTCCACAAAAATATCAGCCACGTACCTTTGTCTTCAAACACCAAAGTATGCTATATACACAATAATGTCATGTATATATTCATGAAATATTGCCTACATTTTGTCTGCCTTCAAACATCTTGTCCATTTCATCTATTTCTCTTGTTCCCCTCTTTTGAGTTGGTCAGCATTCAAGAAGTCTGGTGGCACATCTGGCAAGGGCACATCACTCTTTTTCTGACTATGTGTAAAAAAACAAATGGAGACGCGGTCAAGTAAATGGCCATGCTGTCTTGCATACATTGTAATGTAAGTAACACATGTCATCACATACGACTCACCAATCCAGAAAAGTAAGGATTCTTCTGGTTAGAAATCATTGATATACATAATAAATGTAATGATGAAAGTAATCATGCACCTTACTTTTGTTTTTTTCCTTTGTAGGTACAACACATGCTTGACACACAACATTATGTAGATAACATATTACATACATAACAAAACGTTCGTATGTAAAGAGGTACATACGTAACACGATTTCGTGCAAACAGAGGAGCAGTTAGTTGTTCTATGCAAAAAATGCACGAGCGTGTAAAAATACTTATAGCACCCCCACTGAGACATGTCAATAGAGCTAGTTGCCGTGATTTGTAAGTGAACTTGAATCAAGATCCAGTGTCCTAAAATTCGTGTAAATGGCCGAGGCAAAAAACACATATTTCTACGCAAGACAAGAGTTCATGCCCATGCTGACAAGTCCATCATAGTGACAAAGCAGGATGGGTCACGGGACATGAGGTTCATGTCCTGTGACCAGGGCCCAACAATAAACATGCAAACAACAACAAAAACGAGTCATGCCGGCATAGTCACTTACTAAGCTGTTCAGCCCTCTAACCGCAGCACGCATTCCACCATCAATTTCTCCCTTTTAGTCCCTGTCGTGGTGGTGCAAATCCGTCACTTCAGCAAAGTTCATGTCGCTCGTGGTCGGTCATTTTTATCCTGGTCGGCCAGATTTTGGCATGGTGGTCCAGAAGCACTGCTGCAGCAGCAGCAGCGTGCACACACAAAATTTGCGATGTGGCATGAAATTAAATGTATGCGAGAAAAACGGTATTTTTGTTATCAAAAACCTTCATTCCTATAAATATGTGTAAGAAGATGTTTTTAAATGACATACAGACATTAATAAAAATATACTAACAAATTTGTTGAATTCGTTTAAAAATTTGTGCATTCTCATTTTTATTAGTTCTCATTTATAGTGAATACACTTATATAACCCATTTCTATACATACATACATTAATGAAACATATGTAATCATATTTGTAAGATCAGTTTCAAAACAGGAGCTTTCTTATATTTGTTGCCACTAACTTCTATGAAAATTATTTTATATAAGCTATTTGTCTCTGATGATTTTCAGGAAACTGACCATATTTGACCATAAATATAAAATACCAGCTGAGGTATTGAGTTTTATGAAACACACTGTTCATATTGGGCTAGCTTAACTGGCAAGGATATAACAACATATGAAAATCTAGTACCCTTGTTTTGAAAAATCTGATGAGGAAATGTGGTAAAACTCATTTTCAGTGGGGTGGACTATCCTCATGTTGAAATCTCTGATGACTCATTGGTAGGGGAACAATTGTTTCCATGTCACTCCAATGCAGCAAGTACAAAAATAACCATTAGTTCTAAGTACGATGAAGTGAACAGCAACAGTAAAGTGCTCACCACACATGTGGAATGAGCCATGAATATCTCATTCTTTGATAGAAAGGACGGGATAATGTCAATCCAGCAAGACATACTGAGCCTTGTGAGCATTGCACTCAGAGTGATTGTGCTGCTGACACATAGTTCTTCGACTGCTATTTTGCTTGCAGACAAGAGTACACCTTGCCTATTTTATGACTTGTTGCTTCAGTCAAATCCTTTACTCAACACGTAAGAACAGGACATCAACTTCATATAACTAACCAGAGGATGTATAGTAGCGAGAGCTAGAGCTGGAGTTGGAGGTCAAAGGTTCCTGGTCATAGTGCCAAGATGACTTTTCACCACTAGCACTGGTTTGATGTTTGATGAGGATATCACAATTGAGTATCATGAATTCATCATGGACTTATACCCCCATTTTGTTCATTTGATCTGGGATACTGGTGCTGAGTATTTTACCAAGAAAGTCTTAATTTTTATTGCCTGTCACAAAAATTGCTTCTTTGCGTTTGGTGTATTTGGTGAACAAACTTCTGGAATCAAAGTGAGTGTTGACTTCAAACATAGCTTTCAAGTATCTTGTGTGTAACATCTATCATTATTGGCATACCGCCTTCATCTGAGTAAAAAGCAAGACTACAGCAAGTGATAGAGTATCCACATCAAACTATGATGACCAATAACAATGTGATGAAAAGTATTGATACTGCAGTGAAAGATTTGAAAAGCCTACTTAAACTGAATTGATCTCAGAAATTTCCTGCAAAGTGGACCAAGATCCTTAGATGGACCACAGTACAGAATTCATGCGAATCTTATCAAACTGAAAAAGGACTCTATTGTACAAGACAAATGTATATCCAACTACACTTGACCTAGATGCACTGTGAATTAAGTGTATATTTCTCTTCCCTTTTGCCATTCCATTAGTGACAATAAAAATCTTCATCCCATGTCCTTGTCATAGTCATCTACCAAATATCCTTCTACAAACACATCTAATTCTCTACCCAAGATATGTTAAAACACATGACTGAGTCTACAAATTAAATGAGAGCATGCCAGTCACATGCTTACTAATACAAATTAAAAGACTTTAGTGGAAATTCCCAATAGCCTACTAGCACATAAACAATGATGCATGCTTGTGACCACCTTATCACATTGTATGTTTGTGCAAACTGTCTTTCCTGGGACAGCTTCATATCATTGCTGATCTCTTTGCTCAAGATGTACTTTGGACAGGTTTACAATTTCCATGGGATGCATTTTGAATTTATGCTGGTGGCACCAAAATTAACTCTTTCATTTTATCTGCTTGTACACCATTTAGGGACAACATATGACACATGGCATGGTCTCTACCCTACCTCAGGAGAAGAATATTGTCAGCTGTCACACACAGAGATGCCATAAGGGAAAGCCATGTGTGGATACCCACAGATATTCCAAGTCTTAATCAGAAAAATCTGGTTTTGTTGACTCCAACATGCAGTTTTCCCATGTTAACTCTTCAGTTGAATTTGTTTGTCCTTGCTGTGCGCATTGTCTTGAATATGTAAGTCATATCACATGTTGCTTAGATGTTGACAGAAATGAAATTTTTGCCAAATCCACCCAAATAGATTGTCTTACAGACATTGGCATGGATTATTCTATTGTTGTTTCAAACATCTCCTAACGGCACACATGATGTGTGGGCTTGATACTGTCCAGCATCAATTTGCACTATATTGCTTTGCAGAATTATAATCTAGACCACAACAAACTTGCGTGGGATAATGTGCTTGAGGGTGATAGTTTGCACAGTGATAATTCTGTCTTGCCCAGTATCTCTGCCACACACAGTACTATCTTTGCCTCTACACCAGGTCTCTACTCTTTCTTCAAAACCTACTCAATATAACTTATCACCAAGTTATTTATTGCCCCACAATTGTCAATCATCCGTAATTGTAAAATTGTGGAACATAAGAGTCAGAACATTATCATAGTGGAGCAGGTGAAGAATTTTATGCTAGTGGACCCAGCAGATCTCATACTCTACCACTGGCACCAATTATAACAGGACTACCTTGTAATTCACTTCATGAAGATGCATGGTGGTCAAAAACATTGATTCAAATATGGAATCTGCTCTTGTGGATTCAGAGACTGTCAGATATGGGACAAATGTGACTAATACGGTGGCAACAGACAATACCACTTCTGTGGCAACAACTAGGGCAACAACCAACGGACAACGCCAAAATAGAGTAGACCCATCAAGAAACACCCCAATCTCACCAAAAGGGCTAGGCGGTAGTTATCTTGCTGTGATGGCTAGTCCACCAGTGGATATTGATCACTCAGATAAATGGTATGATGTATCGTTTTAGCGTGTTATCTATTCCTTTCCCAATGTGGCTTTCCTGTCATGGCTCTGCTCGTTACACTCGTGGTTCGCCGTGATGTGACAGAGAATCCACCTTGATGACAAGCTACCAAAAATAGTAAGAAAACTCGTGCAGATGACAACCGTGGTATTATTTATAGTAATATTGAAATTTGAAAAGCAATATTTCAATTCTTTTCTTGAAATCTTCAATTGAGCAAAAAATAATTCTATGATGCATTAACCAAACTGTTGCACCTCCTAAACCCTTTTAAACTTGTGAAGTTGACAGTGGGGATTAAAAATGGTAAAAAGCCTTATAATTGGATATAGGTACTTCATCATACAACAGTTGCCAATCTGATATATTTCTTCTTTTGGTGTGAGACAAACTAAATTTCATTGTGCTATCTTGATTTGGTTTCCAGATGCAGAACATGAAGTGATGAGAAGCATAGTTGAAAGGGTTTACCACAGAAATTTCAACGGGGGATACACTGTTGTCTGGCCACACAATGATCCTACTATGCATAAGAGTGAATTGAGGGAAGCATTCTTCATCAAAGGTTCCATCAAAAGGAATGTATTTGTTTCACTTGGTTTGTGTGGGAAAGAATAGTGGTCATAGCACAGACAACTTTGATATCTTTGTCGAGGGCAATGATAGTCAGACCTTAAGTTTTTGCAAGATGGAATGGTTCAAAGGGTCAGATAGACAAGATGGCAAGGTATCTAACCCCATGAATTCTTAATTAACAAAGGCAACATGGACGCAATAAATTATGAATAGCAGGTTCAACAAGATGTCAGTCTACATAGGTTTCATATTGAAACATTACTTCCACCAAAAATCAGATACTCCCATATTAATGACAGCATTTTTGTTTGTCCGTGAAGGATTATGTTAGTCTAGTTTCATGATATACTCACAAGCTTGCACGAATCTTATAAATGGAAAAAGCCCTGGCTCAACATGATGTTATTGACAACAGCAAAAGGATTGATGCAACAAACAGTAATTAGCAGAAGTTAGCATCAAAACATGTGGAAAAGACAATGCCAGAAAGTAGATTCAAGCTGTAGAAATTCAATGATATTAAATGCTTCAGAAGATTAAAAGATTAGATCAGACAAGTCTTCAAATCTCCCAGCATGAGGTGAGGTTATGTTTATGAAAAAACAGGAAGTGCACTCAAAATATGAAAAATGCAAAAATACAATCAAAGATGCTGAAGGAAAATGATGTAGAGGATGATGACCAGCAACAACAAAAAGGAACAGAGTAAGCTAGCGCTGCCATGGTGAATTGTTTTTTTCAATAAATGTTGGTCCTCAGAACAAAGACATTAAAATTTTGCAACAGCAGCACGTAGTTCAATCTGCTTTGTTCCTTTGCATAACAAGAAGATTGCAAACAAGAACATCAATTGAAGGACATTATGTAACTTTAGTGCAATTGAAGTATTAATTCATATAAATGCAAATCAATCAAGAAGAGGAAATTATATGGAGGAGAGTAAAAGATTGTCTAAGGAATATTTTTAATTGTCAGTGGGACTCCAGATTGCTAGAAAGTAAAGTGTAAAATAGGTAGCATGAACAATTAGGCAATATGAGTAGTAGTTTTATGGAAGAAAAGTTATTTCATGAGCATTCATTCCTTTTACAGGCCAAATTGACCTTCAAGTTCAAGAAATATGTCAATTCTGAACCAAAACATACCCTTTATGGGGAAGGCTCCTGTGAACATACAGGGAGAGTTTGAACAGGTTCTAAAATACAAACACTTGCTGTTGCATCAATTTTAAGTCACTTAAATCACTATTGCCAACATGATCCATGACCAGACCCCTTTTTTGTTTTGAATAATGTGTGAATATCCATACATAAAAAGATAGAGGTGTACCCTTAATTTTACAGTAGCATCTATGCCATGTTATATTTTATTGTACTGTCAGAGCGGGTCTATTGTATTCACTGCAGCTCGATGAGCGCTAAGCTCACCCCGCTAAGCATACTCAGTGCATCCTGAAAAAAAATTGACTTAAAGTAAGAATAAAAAAATCTTTGACTTCCACCCACCCTCTTCCACCTACCTTTTTCTACCCACTCCACCCAACATAATTTGATGTAAACTGTTAAAAAATTCACATCGTCTTCAGCAGACCCTCTTCCACCTACCCCCCTTTTCCATCTGATCAATACATCAGACATCACATATATTTCATCACATGCAACACCTTTGCAACAAAACAATTCAGGAATGTTTTTTCCAAGGGTGACCAAACGCGTACAGCAGAGGAGGCAAAAGAGACACAAATCAATCTTGCTGTTGGTGGCATGCTTACTTTCTGTCCTCTCTCTTCAAGACCAAAGATCATTACGCTGCCGATATCTTGGATTGAAGAACATAGCACGGACAAGAAAACAAGTTAATGCCCTGTTTTGTGAATTGGGGGCTCGTCAAAAGAAAGCATATAGGATGAATGTTGATCAATTCAATATCATGAACAATTACTACCGGAGCTATTGAAAGAATTCCCAACAACTAGAAATCGTGGAAGTGCACCAAATGGTGTTATTAATACAAAGCTGCGTCTTTCCGCTGCATTACGGTTCTATGGAGGTTGTATTTGATGGTGGTGTTGACATACCAACAGCACCGCTCTGTAATCCAGAAGTTAGTGGATGGTGTTGCCATTGTATTGTAGATGGACATCTTGAAATCTGTTCTCCTCCTTCTTGCAATCAGGGACTGATGTACAAAGATGGGGAAATGAACCCAAGCTACATCCTGTTGCCAAGGAAAGAAGCTATACAGATTAATGGAGATGGCAGAGCTCTCTGCAATGCCATGTCAAATGTAGCCAGGAAAAAGAAAATTTTGGTCAGGGGTGCTAGCTAGACCGTTTTTGGTAATCATAAATATTGCTGTGTTGGATCGAGAGCCAGAAGGAATGCTCCAGGCATTGAATCGGGTCATTTCAATTTAGATGGTGCATCCAAGGAAGATTGGGACACCATTGTTCATGCGGTGAAATGAAGTGAGCATGCTTTCTATTCATTTGCATGCACAGATGCTATCCATCATATTAAAGAGGCCAGAAAGCTCTCTCCTGGGAATCGATTAGATATTCAGATGCTACGGAAGGGCATGCCACACAGATCTTCAATGGCATCGCATTTGGAGTTAATGTCTACCTCCGTGAACATGTTGACACAGACTTCACTTATTCAGTCATTCAAGTTCATATTGATGATTGGGATTACAGATTACTGGAAGATGTAGTGTGTTATTTTAGTTTTCCAAGGTTGGGAGTGACTGTTCCTTTGAAACCTGGTGACTTTTTGTTGATCGGCGCATTGGAGTACCATTGTTTGTCATCGAGATGTCAATCTAATGTTGACATTTACTGTGTATCTAGTTACTTGAAGACAGCAGTGGTGGGAGGGAATGATAACAACAGACAGCTCAGTGAAAAGGAGGTTGAATGTCTCAATGCATTCCAAGTAAAACAAGTTGATGGGAAAAGAAAGAGACCCCATACTTAAATCATAGCTTACTATGATGTCATCGATGTTTCATTACTCTTCCATTGTTAATTTAATTGTTATAGATTTTCTCAACCCCTAGGTAACATGATAAGTTAGTGTATTCAATCATCATAAACTTCCGCATCTTCAATCTCTTCATCTTCCAGAATCCTATCAATATCAACTCCTTCATGGCAGTTCACTTCCTCTTCTTCAAATGGATTGTTTGGAGACTCATAGTCATCTTCAACAATTAATTCATCACAGTCATTATCTTTCTCTTCCTCCGAATTCTTTTTAGGTGTTACAAATGTGTTCTCCATCTCCGTATTCAATGTTTCTATATTTTGATTCATTTGTTGAATCCTCATCTGTAAGACGTTGATCTGGTTCTCGCATGATTCATATGCATTCTTTTGTGCTAGAAAACGTATGCTATCTTCTGTGGCCTTACTCTGATCCACATCATCTAGAATATTTGCATATTGTTCAGACGCACTTATCATTTCAGTTTGACGAAGCATAAGAGAGTTCTCATCAGAGCGTAATAGCTCTTGGAGGTCACGAAGTTGATCATTAGTTCTCGTAGTTTTGCCAAAATTTGCGATGGAATAGGTGAGATTTTCTATGGCATTAACGACACCAGACAAACTGGTTGTAGGTGTATCTGAACGTTTTTGCTTCTTTGCACTTGATGCATTGTCCGCTGTCTTTGGAGTGCGTGATGATGAGGCAGAGTGCTTTTTATCAAATGACTGCACAAAGTCAGAGACCTGTCCTTCCTCTTGAAGAACCAAGTACATGTAAGCGTCATGTTCGGTCATGGTATAAGACCGCACTTGGTCTCCACTGTACATTGAACCCTCTCCTTCTACACTCTTAGTCAAGTTGACTCGAATCTTGTCCACAATACCACAGGATTCAGTGTACTTCTTCTTTAAGATTTAGCCTGCATATGATACTCTTGGCCCACGGGATGGATGGTGACATACTTATCAAATGGCTTGCCATAATGCAGATAAACACGGCTTTTATATGACTTCTGTTGGTCATTATAAAGCAATACTGCTTTATCCCAAAAGGATGTCAGATGATCATTAGTATTACATTGTGCAGAGTGATTACAATTTGCATCAATGACAGCACGATTCTTTTGCATTCCCCGTTCCAGCCAATCTCTCTTAATAGAGGGATCCATTAGTACTTCGATAAAACGCATCCATCTATTCAAAGATGCTTCTGCAGTACCTGTCCTCTTTCAGGTGATCTATGGCACTCAGGATGAATTCATGTTCAGATATGTGTGGCAGTTTATCTAACCATTTAGCCAGTAAAGTTTTGATGCTATGGGCAGCAGGCTGTGGCAAACTGGAACAAGATGGATCAATAATAGCGCGATGTAAGAGTTCCTTCTGGAGATATTTCTTTCCCGATGTTTTGTTTGTTGGAATCAACTGCGTCTTTGTAAACATACCCCCCTTCCCAGATGTGAGTACTTTTTTGAAGCATTCATCACCCTCCGTGGCATCTGGGTGAATACATGAAGGAACTCCAATAGACATGCAGAGAAGTGCAATTGGCGCACAGTATTGCTTATTGTACATACAACATGCAGCCAGCTGAGACGTCTGATACAGATGGAGCTTATCATAAGAGACCTCTGTGTCTGAGAGGGCAAAACTCCATCTGGCTGTGTGTAATACTATGTATTTTATCGTAAGTAGAGTTACAAAAAAGTGTAAGGAAAGTGTCAGGGAAAGTCACAGCAGTGTATGTAATTACTTGTATGATGTAAGTACTAGTGGCAAAATCCATAAGTAATTTACCGACAGTTGATGTGTGTCAGTACGACAAAAAACTATCTGTAATCACTGATCCCTATGTTGCATTGTTACTCAAGAAATGCACAAGACAAATTATAGATTATATATGTAACAACTCTGTTGTTACTCATAGAAATATTGTGTTGATACTTTACATTTTGTTGTGTTGTTACTGATGCAGTATTTATTACTACAATGAGTACTACAAACTGAAGTTGCACAAAATAATAGTCTTAATGCCAAAAATCCTATGTGATACATCAAGGCTACTGTTAACTTTATTGGTACCAAAAGAATAACAATGATCTACAAACAACCAAATTACACCTTGCGCTCGGCACCCCCGTTCCTTTGTGTTATTGGCTTTGTGGCAATGGGAGGGGAGGTGCTAAATTCAGCCTGGGGGCTGAGATATCCATTGCGGAGAGGACACAGCAGAAAGGTGTTAATTGAAAAAATCCTTTGTGATGAAGAATTGTAAAAAGTCAACCTCCATTGTTTTCTTACCTTGCACTTGGCACCCCTGTCACTTTTTGTTGTTGGATTTGCAGAAATGGGAGCGGTGGTGCCAAATTCAGCCTGAGGGATGAGATATCCACTGTGGCGCAAACAGTGCAAAACAATTTAATTGAGAAATCAGTGGTGAAGAAGCATGGTAAAAAGTCGAACTCCTTTTTTCTTACCTTGCGCTCTGCGCTCCTGCTCCTTGCTGTTGTTGGCTTTGCGGTGATGGGTGCGGTGGTGCCAAATTCAGCCTGAGGGCTGAGATATCCACTTTGGTGCGGACAGTGCAAAACAATTTAATTGAAAAATTAGTAGACAAGAAGCATGGTAAAAAATAGAAACACCATGTTTTCTTACCTTGCGCTCTGCGCTCCTGTTCCTTTCTGTTGTTGTCTTTGCGGCAATTGGAGCGGTGGTGCCAAATTCAGCCTGATGGCTGAGATATCCACTATGGCGCGGACAGTGCAAAACAATTTAATTGAAAAAATTAGTAGACAAGAACCACGGTAAAAATAGAAACTCCATGTTTTCTTACCTTGCGCTCTGCGCTCCTGTTCCTTTCTGTTGTTGTCTTTGTGGCAATTGGAGCTGTGGTGCCAAATTCAGCCTGGTGGCTGAGATATCCACCATGGCGCGAACAGTGCAAAACAATTTAATTGAAAAAATTATCACCTTGCGCTCGGCGCCCCTCATCCTTGTTGCTGTTAAATTAGCATAGACCTGAGCGGCAGGGCCAAATTCATTATGGGGACTGAGATATACACTGTGGCGCGGACAGTGCAGAACAATTTAATTGAAAAACTCAATAGCGAAGAAGCACAGCAAAAAAACAAACTCCATATTTTCTTACCTTGCGCTCGGCGCCCCTCATCCTTGTTGTTGTTAGCTGAACAGCGATGGGAGCGGCGGGGCCAAATTCATTTTGGGGGCTGAGATTGGAGGGTTTGATTTGGACAGTAGCAAAAGTCCATGGTGGATATGATTAGAAGATAGTAAGAATTTTTTTGGGAGGGGCAGCAAAAAATGTTCCTGTGATGGGATGTATTGCATGTCGGGGAGTTACTTTCCCGACAGGCCGTGACTAGGCTTTTTTGAAAAGAGCACAATATTAAGATCCTTAAGTCAGGGCCTTTCATTTCCCAATAACAGTCAAACATAAATGTTATATAAGTAACTGTAGCACCCACACAAATAATAATTGAAGTATATTTATAGGAAGTACATGTAACCAAAGTTAAGGGTCGATTAAATTGCTACTAACAGACTTAAGACTAATTGAACGTACAAGATGTTAAAAAATCTGGGATAATATCCTTGAATGAGTGGCTGGGGAAAGTAGTACACTCAATGTACACAGGGTTCAAATAGGAGGTATATCCAAGTCTGTTATTCATCTTGTAGGGAATAACTTGAGAGGAACCAAGATGATACTCAAACAACATTCTACTGCCCTTGCATGTTGAGGCAACGTCCAAAAGAGACTTGAATTTTGGATGCTGCGAGATGTTGCTCAGATCATGAAGAGAAAGAGAATCAGGAGGCAAAGGAATAGCACGGCCACTCCCTTCTGCATCCCCATCTTCAAATTTGTCTTCAACATTGAACTCATCTTGAGTAGAATAGAAATCTGAGGGCAAAGGAGTAGCACGGCCACTCCTATCTGCTTCCTTGTCTTTGAATTCATCAACACAACTTAGGGAAAATGGTGGCAAGTGAGTAGCTTGGCCACTCACATCTGCTTCACCATTCCCAATGCATTTTTCCATTATTATTCTCCTTTTTGCAGGAAGAACACTTGGTTGGACACTGTAACCTGAGAGGAAACTTGGTTTCTTGGAGAGTTCTTGTGCGGGTTCCTCCAAGGCTACTTGAATATCCCTCTTGGAAATTGTCTGTCCAAAAGAACAGAATGTACCTTTTTCTTGACATCAATGGCGGTACATGTTCCTCCGGGTTGAAGTACTGGGGAACATTTCTTTTTGTCTATCTGGATTTCATGCAAGAACTGCGTGGTCTGCCAACGGTCGCCATAAAAGATTTGTTGATTGGAGGATTGTGAGACATCGAGAGGATACGTACGCCAAAAATAATGGTTGATTGGCAGATGGATCAAGAATCAAATCAATTCAGAATGTGGATCCAGCTATTGCAAAATATTGTTTGATAGTTCTTTGAAAAATTGTGATTTAATGATCAATTGGGAGTATGCGAATCAATTATATCGAATCGGTTATGATGATACGATCGATTGCGCTGCTTCGAATCAATGGAGATGGATTGGTCGGTAGCAATCGGTCGGTTGCGATCAATCGATTGATTGCAATGGATCGAATCGATGGCAATGATACAAGTGATTGCTATTACTTGAATTGATTGGATCCACTCGGCGAGGATGATACGAGCAATTGCGCTGCTTTGAATCGATGGAGATGGATTGGTAGGTTGCGATCAGTCAGTTGCAATCAATCGATTGATTGTGGTGGATCGAATTGATGGCGATGAAACGAGCGAGTGCAATTACACGAATCGATTGAATCCACTCGGCGACGATCATTTGAGCGATTGCGCTAGTTGGAATCTATGGAGATGGATTGGTTGGTTGCGATCGGTCGGTTGGTGAGTGGTGAATTGATCAAATTGCACAAGTCAAAATCAGAGAATGTACTTGGCAACCCTGATCGGCAAAGTCTGAAAATTACAAGAACGCTATACTAGTAGCATACATAATACATAACATAGAAAATGATTGGACAGAATTTGCTATGAAATGTAAGTTACACATGGAACGTTTCCTTAAGAACAGACAGATAATTATTGTAAAGTAGAGAGAGACATAAGTACAATTACTACACTTCAGATTATATGGTACCATATGGCTCTCTGACTAAGAGAATGTACAAAGGTTTGAAAAAAAAAAGATTACTTAAAATTAATTAGACATCTTACTTATACTCTTTAATCCAACATACAGAAAATATGTATACACAAAATATATGTAACTCATATTATATCGCAGAACAGTACACTTACGAGGATTGTCAGTGTGACTAAAATTTATTATCTATCTAACTACAACCTCTGACTTACGGGCTTTCAGACATGGTTGATGAGGACGGCCATAAGCCATCATAGGGTCAGGAGGGGGTTCTTCATTTTGGTGAGTATCAGGATCACTGTTAGCAGCGACTCCGTCTGTACCAATGGTGGACAGGGATTCAGAAGCAGGGGGAATGCTCGCCATATTTGGATAGTTCCTCCTCACCACTGAGATGGAGATCAGACATGGATGATTATAATGTGAGGTGGATTGTTGTTGTTGTTTAGACACAGATAAGTGCCACAATGTATGCATGTGTGTTTTAGTGCTGTGTTTTAATAGAGTTTCTTTGGGGGTAGCCGCAGCTCCATTCAGGGGGTAGGTGCAAGAGGGGTGGTCTGCTGACCCTGAAAAACATTTTGTAGAGCTGGGTAGCTGCGAGCACCTTTTTCTTTGTGTCACAGGAGCTGCGGGCACGTCGGATGACGGACAGAGCGTACCCACAGCTACCTAAACTCATCCAAAAGCACTCAAAAAGTTTACAGTAGACCTGCTCTCAGCGGGCGCAATGGACTGAGTACGAGCTGAGTACGTATGGCCATTTTGTGCACGCCACTAAAAAATGGTGTGTGTCCCAGGTAATTTTCGAACAAAAAAAATCGCCTGACGGTACAATAACAAAGAGATCTAACGTCCCCACATCATGTGGGACAACATTGATGACCACCGAACACAAGCAGCCCGCCTCTTGCCTTTATGCAGATCGAACACGTAGCACCCCGATCTGTGAAAGGCACCTGCATGCTCCCTCATGACCAGTCTATTCATCCAACAAATCAACAACCTCTCTTCCAGCAGTAGAAAATGACTACGACCCCGACGCCATCAACTGATCCCTCAACGAAGTCCAGTCAGGCTCCATAAGAGCGAAACTGCGCCCTCTACAAATTTGTCCTCCCTCACACCACTCGTAGAATGATCTAGCCTCCAACGCTGGAACCATTCGTGCTCTAGTCGATACACCCAGTGCCATTGAAAAGGCTCAATGAGGAGTGATGTTCCCTGTGCGGTCATCGGTATGGTGGCATTATTGTAGGGGAATGCTTTCATTGTGGGATTGTGGGAATCGATCAGATTTTTGATAGGGACATTGATGTTTTGAACAGACCATTTTTGCCCGTGGCTAGTGGAGAAATGAGTGGGAGGGTTGCTTGGACAATTGTGCTTTTAAGTGGGATTGTTGTGCCAGCAATTGTGTGAGTTTGTTTGGTGGCCACATTCTTGTTTCAATTGATTACTTGCAGCATGAAAAATATTCCTAACAAGGGGAAGCTAAATTTCTCTTGCGTGCTTCTTGCTTTACAACCTTGATGCCTTCTTCCATCGACGACGAATGCAACAATTTACTTGTCACATCGAAGATTCATGCCAAACATTGCTAAGTGAGCTACAGTTTGTCTCCTCCTGAATTTGTCCATGCAATCCTCACTGGTGTCTTATCCAAAGCGGGTGCGTTCCGATCCATTCCGATGATTGGTGGGCATGCAGTATTGGCAACAATGCTTTTAACACAGTTTAAGGAGTTGGAGCCCGAGAAACTTCTCTCTATAAAGAAATATTACAAACACATCTGTGATCTGTTCTATTTGGAGTATGTGCAATACACCTTGATTTAAGAGATGTGCATAGTGGATGTCTTGGTGGCTATCAAAATGATGTTGTCGTGGTGCTGAGAGAACGGGAGATGACTGATTCTGCAATTGGGAGAAATCCTCTCTAAGTAACTACTGTGCAAAATACTTAAAGTGAGTACTACAGGCACATTTCTCTTCAATCAAAGGTTTGGGCACGTGATGTGCACAATAGTTTATGCATCACAGAAGAGGGTGATCTGGCTTTGGAACCACAATTCAATAAGACCCCCCTTTCTGGATCCCTATAGGCAAAAAGAATGCCCAATGGTGCATTGCGGGATAAATAATTCTATTGATGTGTAGACAACAATAAACCAGTTGAGCACAATATTATCATCGTCAATACTACATCTTTCTTTGACAAAACAACACAATTTAATCATGTTTAGTCTGCAATGTATCGTCATTGATTCAGTTAGGAATCTTTGATATCCAAATTTGGTCGTAAGCTACCTCCATTGCTGCAGCTGCAGCCCCAAACAATGCAGCACTCTCCATTCCATTCAGCAGTAATTGTTGTATCATGTCCCAATCAAAAGAACCGAGTGGATCCCCACAATCCAATCGAGCAGCACTACAATAGGTTTATTGTTGTGTAAAGTTGTCGGTGCCATGTCCGACATGGCGTAACTGGCCGAAGCCGCCCACAGCCCACACCATCAAGGAACCCTCTGCTAGAGCCGTCCGAGTGGAAGATCTTGCTCCCTCCACCTCTTTTCTTTGTCCTTTTGTGCCCTATTAATATTGGTTGGTTGTTGTGTTCTTTTGTTGACCATGATGATGCCATGTCTGTTGCCATATCTGCTACGGCAGCATCACTGTATACCGTCTAAAGCCCCCAAAGGTTCACGTCATCCTCATCACTCGCCTGAACCCTCTGATAGAGCCAACCAAGTGGAGGGTCTCTCATTCACTACACCTTTTCTCTTTCTTCTTCCGTCTTCTGGGTCCCGTTTGTGGTCTTTTACAAGTGGTTGGTTGTTGTATAATGTTGTTGATGGCAACAAGTGGCGATTCCATGTCCGACATGTCATCACCGTTCGAAGCCGTCAACAGTTCACACCATTGACGGATCCCCCTCCTCTACAGCAACCCTAACGACGCAGACGCATGCCCTTAGAAACAACCGAGTGGGTTGTCTTTCTCTCAACGTGGCCTGGTTGGTTTTTGTATAATGTTGTTGTTGTTGACGAGTCACGATGCCATGTCCGACATGTCATCACCGTTCGAAGCCGCCAACAACTCACACCATCGACCGAACCCCCTCCTCTACAGCAGTCCAAAAAACGCATGCCCCTAGCAGAACGGAGCGGGTCATCTTCTTTTGGAGGCAATGCGTTGTTGTTGTTGTTGTTGTTGGTGGTGCCGTGATCGTCAACGCGGTGATAGTTGATGATGGCTGACCGAGGATGATCGCGATTGGGTGTCGTCCTGGTCATCGTACATCATGTGGGCGGGTGTGCAGTACAGCGAGGGTACAGCGAGGACAACAATCAAATGGGACGTGTCATGCAATAGCCGTGAAATTAATTTCTCATACAAAAAAGCGTGCGCCCATCGAGTTTCAAAACACCCCATGGTCAACATTTTGTCTAACAGGGCGCAGATGCACTTACGATTTAAATTGCCCACTAGGGGAACCTATGTCCCATGCACGTGGGACCATACAATTGACCATCTCAGTGTTTGACGGGAGTTGACCGGCTTCGTGTTTGATGGTGGACTGGGTGTTACGGACGATCTGTTGCAGCTAATCCTGGGACAACCCAGAGTCCCGGGACTCTGGAGATGCCAACTCCATAGTCCTGGGACACCTGGATACCAAATATACTAACTTTTAGACATAAAGAATAACTAATTCTAACTTATATACCAAAAGACATAGGACGATCACCCAGCATCAGATCACATCTCAACAACACATCCATCAACTTCACCAAAATTTCCATATCTCAGCAAGTTTTTGACCTCTGGAGACCTGCCTGGTGCCAAAATAAACATCTCATTGAGCTCTGCTCATTTCATTTACTATTCGAATCAATGCGGCAGTGGGCGATCTGCTTCGAATTGCCAAAAGACCAGGGGAAAGCCATAAACATAATCCACATTTGAGGGTAGGGAAATCGCCACAGCTCAGCGAGTTTTTGACCTCTGGAGACCTGCCTGGTGCCAAAATAAACATCTCATTGAGCTCTAATCATTTCATTTACTATTCGAGTCAATGCGGCAGTGGGCAATATGCTTCGCATTGCCAAAAGACCAGGGGAAGCCATAAACATAATCCAAGTTTGATGGTAGGGAAATTGCCATAGCTCCAATGACGCCCGTCTCGTCGCCCAACTCAAGGCGGCCATCAAAGGCAAGTGGGCTGCGGGCGGGTTCTGCTCCACCCACGGCTACGTCTGCGACAACGACTGCAGGGTGGTCTTCGACAAGACCACTGTCACCGTCTTCGCCAACAACGGCTCCACTCTTCTCCAAGGCTGGCGTGAGCAAACCGGCACCAAGCTATGGCGGTTTTCTCTCATCCCCAACCAACAGGTCTCACCCAACCTGGCCTCCCAAACCCCCATGGCTCTCAGTGCCCGTGATCTCCCCAGCGTGGGTGCCCTTGTGCACTACCTGCATGCAGCAGCCGGCTTCCCCGTCAAGGCAACCTGGCTAGCCGCCATCAAGGCAGGCAACTACGCCAGTTGGCCAGGCCTCACCCACGCCAACGCCTCCAAGCACTGCCCGTCCTGCGACGAAACCATCAAGGGGCATCTCACGCAGGTCCGCCAGGGCATTCGCTCCACCAAGACCAAACCCCCGAAGGACACCTCACCGCCATTTCCCTCTCCCACCCCTCCTGCAGCCACCAAAGAACTCCACCTGTGGGACGAACCCGTCAGCAAACTCTTCACCGACAACATGGGTCGCGCCGGTCCTGGACCACAAAACCGGCGAATTACTGGAATACCGTCAACTCATCAAGCACACTAAGCACAAAGACATCTGGAGCTCCTCCTACGCCAAGGAACTCGGGCGCCTTTGCCAAGGCTTCACCGGCACCACTCCAACCAACAAACCTGTCCATGGCACCGACACATTCCACGTCATCAACTTCTCCGATATTCCACCCGACCGGCTCAAAGAAGTCTGCTACAGCAACGTAGTATGCAAGGTCCGGCCCGAGAAGGACGATCCCGACCGCACTAGAATCACCATAGCGGGCAACCGCATCTGCTACCCAGGTGACGTAGGAACCAAAACCGCCCCACTTGAACTCGTCAAACTCATGCTCAACAGCGTCCTCTCCAGACGAGGTGCCAAGTTCTGCACCTTCGACATTTCCAATTTCTACCTTCAAACTCCCCTAGACCGCCCAGAGTACATCAAAATCAAGATAACCGACATCCCGCAGGAATTCATCAACGAATCCAACCTCCTCCACCATGTCCACCATGGCTGGGTCTACTTCGAAATCCGCAAAGGAATCTACGGCCTCCCACAGTCAGGCATCCTGGCACAAAAACTCCTCGCCGACCGCCTTGCCCAAAAGGGCTACTACCAATGCGAATGCACACCAGGTCTCTGGCGACACAAGTGGCGACCCATCATGTTCACCCTCATAGTGGACGACTTTGGGGTCGAATACGTCGGCGAACAACACGCTCACCACCTCCGCGACACGATAAAGGAATTCTACAACCTCACTGAAAACTGGGAGGGCAACCTCTACGCCGGCATCAACCTCGCCTGGGACTACACCAAGCGCACCTGTCGCCTCTCCATGGAAGACTACATCGACACCGTGCTCACCAAATATAACCTCCAGAAACCCAAGCGACCAGTCCTCTCTCCGTACAAGGCTGCTCCTATCACTTATGGTGCCAAAATCCAGTACACTGCCGAGACCGACACTTCCCCAGCCCTTGATGCGCTTGGCATCAAACGCGTTCAAGGCATCGTGGGTGCCCTTCTCTACTATGCACGAGCGGTTGACAACAAACGCCCTCAGCGAACTTGGCACCCAACAAGCAACGGCCACAGCCGCCACCAACACCCAACTCAATCATCTGCTCGACTACTGCGCCACCTATCCCAATGACGGCATCCTCTACCACGCCAGCAACATGATCCTCTCGGCACACTCCGACGCAGCCTACCTCAACGCCAGCAAAGCACGCAACCGAGCCGGTGCACACATCATGCTCTCCGAAGACACTCCCGTCCCATCCTACAACGGCCCCATCCTCACCCTCGCCCAAATCATCAAATTTGTGGCCTCTTCCGCGGCAGAAGCTGAACTCGCTGGACTTTACATCTGTGCCAAGGAAATGGTCCCGCTCCGCAACTCCCTCAAAGAGATGGGTTGGCCACAACCCAAATCCCCAATCCAAACCGACAACACCACTGCACTAGGTGTTGCCAACAAAACTATTATCACAAAAAAGATTAAATCCATGGACATGCGCCTCTGGTGGCTCCACTGCCGCAAATCCCAAGGACAATTTCACTACTACTGGGCCCCCGGCGCCCACAACCATGCGGATTACCCTACCAAAGCTCATCCTGACATCTACCACAAATCCATGCGTCCCACCCATGCGGGATAATCACTTTCTCTCCCCTTCACTCTGCTCACTGCAAGGGTGTGTTGAGAATCAGTCATTTCCACTCATGACTCACAAGTCAGTCATGGGCACTCCCACTCCTCAGTCTGTATAGTGAGCGAGTTTAGGCACGTGCACTCCAGTGGGAACCACCCACGAAGTGCTCACACACCACGTGCACTGCAGTTGGAAGCGCCCACGAGTGCTCACACTCCTGGTGGGAACTACCCACGCACATCATGTTTAGCTAACAATAACGTAGCTCATAAAATTAGCTACGTGATTTTTACCATCACTATGTTGCTCTTTAACGGTCATTCTGCTGTATTTTCATGTCACTTTCAACAGTCCAAAAGTTAGAGTTGTCCTCACTGATGACTATTTTCCTAACTTCCATCCCCCTCCAATCACTTTTGGAAACATGTGTGGATGAACAGTCCTGAGTCATGAGTTTGCACCTACGAAGAATGTTGGTGATGTGATTGTCCCATCGTTTGAGCTCACGTTTGAGACCATCATAGACTGTCATGGATTGCCTGTGTATATTGATTTCAAGTACCGAGAAATGATCCACATCATGTAGCACTGAAACCAATCTCTCCACATGTGCAATGATTTACACTCTGACTCTGCTGGATGGATGTTTGGATGTGGACAATGAATCAACTGTGTGTTTTTTATAGATCTCAAGTGGCAGTCGACATGTGACTCATGTGCTACTAGTGTAGTGAATGCAGCGATGAAGTCTGTATCCCACCATCGCTTTGAATTCTCACAGTCTGATTGATAAGTACTGTCTCCAATGGGCACAATTTGGAAACCAGCCCAACAACAGCATTCAGAAACACAAAGTTGTACTCTTTTTCATGCCTCTTGTTTTGTCCTCCTCTTCGTATTGCCTGAATCTTTTTGCCAGTTTTCCATGCCCAATCTACTGAGTACAACTGCCGAAACTGTTCTGTTGGGTATTTGTGAGTTCCTTTTGTACTCTTACTCACTGGTGTGACAATATCTTTTTTCAATCAGTAACTTTCAGCTCCTGAACAATTTCTTTTCCTTCAATGGTAGGCTCTGTGTTTGTCTCCATCAATTTTGGTGTTGTGGTTTTAACTGGTGTCATCCAACCAATTTGCTGTAAGAGCTCTACCCCTTCTTGAACTTCCTTGCTACTCAACTGGGTTTTGCCATCGTACTCTGATATCCTTTTTGCTGCATGATCCAGAGACTCTCCACCAGAATCATCCTCATCCTTGTCCCAGAATGTTTCTACATCAACTCCAGACTCTTCACCTGAATCATCTTCAGATTTATCCCAGAACTCATCATGCTTGCTATCTTGAATGTCATCAAGAACCAAACCTTCGTCATCAAGGAAAAATAGATCCTTTGTTACTTCTGCCAATCTCGGGTCATTGGCAACACGAAGCCTCTCTTCAATTGCTTTGCATTTGCGGGCTTCTGAAACTGGACACTTGATATGCTGATTGTAATCCTGTCCAAATACAGCTTTGTAAGCTGTTTCAGCAAATTTGCCACGTCCCTTTTGGTTGTTGATTGCTGCCATGGTACGTCCAAGTAGGTTTGTCCAGTTTGGCTCCACTCCTGAAATCCTCACCTCTGACTCAATCATTGCTAACACACGCTTGACCATCTTATTCACACTTTCAACAGACCCTTGATCACGAGGTGTACGCGGCCTCCCATGGACAGTTATAATGTTGGGGTTGAGTTTCTTGAGCAGTTGAAGAATCATCACTGCAATGAATTCCTTTCCATTGTCTGTATGGAAGATGTTTGGATACCCTATCAATCCAAAGATATGATCAAGCTCATGGGCAACATATTTTGCTTTCTTTCTTGGGATCGATGTCACGTAAGTCAAACAAGTAGCATGGTCTTTTAGTGTCATGATCCATCGTTGGATAACACCATAAATGTTCTTTTTCATCTTTTTTCTCATATCAATCAAATCTACCTGAAACCGATCGCGAAACTCTGATGACACAATCGGCTTCTTTGCTCCTTTCAATGGTTTAATTGAGGGTTGCTTCTGGTGACAATGAAAGCATGACCCAATAAATGTCTTGACTAATGCCTGTGTTACATTGTAACACTTCTTAGATGCATCAGTGTATGTCCTTTCCTCACCAAGATGTCCAATGGACCGGTGAGATTCATGAATGACATCAAAAATGTTTGTAATAGGCACCACAATTCGTCTCTCTGAAACTTCCTTTCCACTCTCAATCCTGACATGCCTTTTTACCACATCGCCATTTGCCAACCGGCTGACCTCTACAGCATATTTGCATGACCACCGAAAAAAAAATTTCCGATCAGATCGCCACAAACTAACGTTATCTTCTTTGAATTTGTCATATGCTTTTGCCTCTTCTTCTCCAAGCTGCTCAATGTCCTCTTGTTTCTTCCATGTTGACAAAACTCTAACAACATCTGCCCATGTCTCAGCAGTCAACTGTTTAGACTCTAACTTCGAGCTTAGCTTTTGTCTATTACTTCTCCACTGTTATTGATTCCAAATGCTTTATGATTGAAAATCGAGCGATGTTGTGACGTAGCATCCCTCTCAGCACACCTTGTAGGGGTATCATTGTGTTCAGCAGCAAAAGAAGTAGTCATCATGGTGTTGTGGTCCTCGTAAACAAAATTATGTTGGCATCTGCTCAGCAGTATATTCCAAGAGGAAGTATTCATACCGATTCCTATGATCACCTACATGTTAAGTAAGAGGTAAAATTTGGTGATGCCCCTTTTCCAGGTCTGGGGTCCCCTTGTTACAGCACATCCAGCTTACTTTGTCTTAGGACTAGATGGATGCGGGCCCCCCTAGTAGCTCCTTAGTCCCGGGACTAGGGGTTTGTACCTCCTTAGTCCCAGGACTAGGGGGTAGTAGCTCCTTAGTCCCGGGACTAGGGGGTAGTAGCTCCTTAGTCCCAGGACTACCGTAAAACTCTGTTTATAAGTGCCAGTAAATGTTAAAAGATACATATACTGTACTCTCCAAAGTTAGTGCTTGTTACATGTTAAAGCTAATTGGTATCCCCCTAGTTACCGAGTAGGGTTATTTTCCTGGCATCCTACCATAGAAGAAGGTGTTTGGCGCCAAAAATACATCTTGTGTCTCTACGATCACCTCCCATCACTTCCGTCACGGCATGCTGTCGCCTGTCATCCAAATCATCCATTGCAGGACGAATTGCAATTCATCGTCAATCCGTTTTGATATCTGTTCCTCTATTCAGATGGTTTGCAGACACTCTTCCTGTGCAAAAGTTTGGCGCGCGCCATAATACAGGAGTTGCACTGCAATTTACAGCACTCAGGAGCACAAACAATACGACAATCAGCCAAACCAAAAGAACGCAACAATAAACCATAAATCGCTTTTGTTACCTTTGTCATGTCTGCCCAACTTTTGTCTTCCCGTTGCTCGTATTCCCTTGCGGAGAAACGCGACAAAGTCAGGTCTGTTACCGCGATGGTGGCGGCCGGTTACAGCAACAGCTACGCGTTCTGCTCTGTTGGCGTATCATCGAGGTACTTTCGACGATGGGCAAAAAAAGTGAAAGAGGTGGATTGTCTTCTTGAGGATTCCGAGTTTGTTCCATACAATGTGACTGGAACGGCAAGGAAAGTACACCCAGGACGACCCAGTTGTCTGAGCCCAATTTGCAAGGAGTTGTTGGACTTCATCAACAAGTTCCGCGAGCATGGAATTCAAACGACCACCCGGATGGTGGTTCGTGAGGCATCACGCTTGCAGCCTTCTTTCCAGCTCAAGTCCTTCCATGGGAAGCATCAGGCCGTCAGTCGTTTTACGAGGCATCTTGGGTTTACTCGTCGTGCAGCCACCCACACGGCCCAAAAACATTTCAAAGAGACTGAGAAGGAGTTGAAAGACTTCATCACCATGGTGAAGGCACGAATCAGTGGGAGATGCAAAGATGACATGCTGAACATGGATCAAACACCCATCCAGTTCTCTTTCCACTCCCGCACGACATTGGACGTGAAGGGAAAGAAAACCATCCAGGTACGTGCTTCAACAAATGATACAAAACGTGTCACACTTGCCGCAACAGTGACAGCAAGCGGGACCATGTTGACTCCCTATTTGATCTTCAAGGGAGCGCCCAATGGGCGGATCGTGAAGGTTGAATTCGGCACTTTTCCGGAGGGCGGTAAGTATGCCTGTCAACCCAAGGCATGGATGGACGAGACCAACATGCATGCATGGATTGATCTCGTCTTGAAGCCCTATAAGGACGAGAAAGATAGGCGTGACCCAGGCGGTCCACCTCTTCTGCTTGTCCTTGATTCCTATAGGGTGCATCTAATGGGTTCCGTGGTGAACAAGATTCAAGAAATGGGGATTGAAGTGCTGCACATCCCAGGTGGGTGTACATACTTGTGTCAGCCTGTTGATATAGGAATCAACAAACCGCTGAAAAGTGCGATGCGGGCTAAATGGGAAGAATGGATGACTGATGGGGATGGAATTGTAGATGGGGTTGCTAAAGAACCCTCACGCAAACTCATGTCAGAATGGCTGATTGATGCATATAACAGTATTCCCGAGACAGTGGGTCGCAACTCTTGGTTGAAAACCAATTACGAATGGTTCTAAAAAACATAATGTGATCAAATTATTGTATTTGAAATAAATGTCAATAGACTTAGAATCTTTTTTCAATTAATTCTTTTAGTTTATCTTGGTTTACAATTTTACTTTTGTTGATTGTTTGTCCTCCTCCACTCCCATCACTTCAGCACTTCGGCAATTGTGTAACCACGGTTGCGGTGGAAGAGATGCCTCTTGGCAGAGTTCTCATCATCAGGAAGCACCATCTCGGTGATCACCACCATGCACCCGTCCAAACACTGACCGCGTTCACCAACCGCGAACTCTCGCGCCGCAAAGCAGACACGACAACCATCTGAACCATCAGGTAACACCTGATACACAGCGAGGTGCGTCTTGTCCACGAGCCGCATGTGCAGCTTCATTCTCACTCCGTGCCTATCCTCGTCTCCCTCCAACACCAAGGCGTTCCCACACCCAAAGGGATGCATGCCGCAAGACCTTCCGTTGTCGTTGGGTAGAAAACCAACGAGAATGACCTGGTACGCCATTGTTTGTCAGGCTCATGCAGGTGTGTGTTGTTGTGTGTCACGGTCGTGTCACCACACATCACAATGTGTGGTGAGTTTTCAGTGAAAATGGCATAACTCGGGAACCAGCGTGAATCACAGGGACCAACACATATTGCCATGATGTACGTCACTAAGGCTACGACTTAGTGTTGCTTTCAGAGGCCAAGAAGTTAGTTAAGTGCATGAAAACAACATCTATCGATAAGGGGATTGGGTCGGTCCTTATAATCCGCGTGTCTTATAATGAGAGTTTTACGGTAGGGGGTATGCAGCTCCTTAGTCCCGGGACTAGGGGTGTCCCAGGATTAGCTGTGCACAACATTCAAAAATACCCTAGTCCCAGGACTGCTGGATACCTTTACCATATAGTCCCGGGACTCTGGGTTGTCCCAGGATTAGCTGCAACAGATCTCACACGAGCACATCAGATATAGTATTGTACTGTAGGAATAGTTTGGGAATAATAGGAAAAATTCTGATTTTTTACGTGGCGTGCACAAAATGGCAGAAGTACAATACCATACTCAGTCCATAGTCCACCTCCTGTCCACCTCAGGTCCACCTCCTGTCCACCTCATTCCACATCAGTACGGTACAATACAATAGTATTGTACAACCCACTCACACTTTTTCTGCGTAATTCCAATTGGTTGGAGGAGAGAGGAGGAGAGAGGAGGAGATTTTTCTCTAGACTACAGTGACGGCAGGAGCATTGGACTTCCGCCTCTCTCGTTTAAAGTGCAATTATACGAAAGGGCAGTCATCCTCCTCCCCTGACCACTTCTCCACCATCCTCGAGAAAACTACATGACCATTCTCTCGAAACGTATTACCAGGTCTGTCGCTTCTGCTTCCGCTTTGCTGGTCCCGACACCGGCGTGCCGATCATATCTTCTGTGTGCTTCACAAGCCATTGCTAAGAAGCACCCTTCGTTTACATTCTCCTTGTTGAATCGATCTGGCATAAGCCCTGGATGTATTTCTTTTATTGGCTCGTTGACTTCGTCTCGATCACCGCATCATCGTCCCGGCCGCATCTGTGCTCTCTCAGAAACACGAACTTACATCATGTCGAGACGATCTAGCCGGGCGGCAGCAGTTGTTGCATCTGCAAAAATACGCGAAGCCAACGATGACGAGAAAATTGAATCGCCGATGGAGGAGGACGACTCTACTACGAAATCCTTAGAAAGCACTGCGAAGAATACGGAAGTTACGAAGAAGACAATGCCTAAGAAAGCAAAAGGCGGAGCCGACCCTGCTGAATCACATGAAGAACACGATACACAAAAAGTGACAAAGAAAAAATCGACAACGAAGCGAATGAGTTTAGACGACACCAGCACCAGTGAACCTATCAACCCACCCAAAAAGAAAGCAAAGGCGCCCGATCATCAACGTTGGACAGAGCGCACGCCTCTCACCAAACTCTGGGATCCTCAAATTGCCATGCAAGACACAGGTAGCTACACTTTTACTGTTGTTTCATGGAATATCGCCGGCTTGCGTACCTTTATCAAAAAGAATCCTGATGCAATATCCAATTTAGCTAGCAGATATGATGCTGATGTCATTTGTTTGCAAGAGACGAAGTTACAAGAGGAACATTTGGACGATCCGAAATTGAAGCTTAAGGAGTATTTTGACGAAAAGTTGAATGGATACGAGTGTCATTTTAGTTGTTCAGTGGTGAAGAAGGGTTATTCCGGCACTGCTATGTTTATCAGGAAGTATGGAGATAAAGTTGACGAAAATGGTCCCAAGAAGGGAAAGAAACAAGCAACTCTGGGCGCATTTTTCGCAACCAAAACAGAGCATATCAAGGAAACGAAGTCAAAACATAACGAAGGCGACAAACTAGTCAACATTCCGATAACCAACCTACGGCCAGTGACTGTGTCCAAGCATCTTGGCATTCCTGCTCATGATGGGGAAGGCCGCACTATCACTGCAGAATTCCCACTATTCTACCTTACTAATGTTTATGTTCCGAATTCCGGACAAAACCTCGACAGACTTTCATATCGCACCGAATATTGGGACAAGGATTTTGTCACCAAAATGCGCCAACTCGAGAAAGATGGAAGTAAACCAATTATATGGTTAGGTGATTTGAATGTTGCATACGATGAGAAAGATACATGGAACGAGGGAGCAAAGCACTTGAATAAATCTGCAGGAACAACACCAGAAGAGCGTGCATCTTTTGCGGAGCAGTTGAGTGCAGGGTTCGTTGATGCGTTCCGATACTTACATCCTGACGGAAGAGGTCATTACAGCTACTGGAGTCAACGAGCAGGTAACCGCGAGCCAAATAAGGGGTTGAGGCTAGACTACTTTGTTTGCAGCAAAGGTTTGATGTCAGAAGGAGGCACTAAGACCCTTAAGAAGGCAATTGTACGGGACAGCTACATGGTTCATGACCAGCTTGGGAGTGATCATTGCCCTATTGTTTTGGTAAGTAGTTTGCTTTTTCAATGTTTTGTCGATTGCAGCCCCTTCAGTTTGTTCACTACATTGTGCTCCGTCTTCTCAATAGGAAATCGAAATCAAAAGGGACTAGTGCAGTGTTTGACAAATAATGATTGCATGTGAAAATAATAAAAAGAAGGCAAGCATTACTTTGTAAGGTAGCTATGTAGAATAGTATGTAGTAGTATGAAATCCACATTACGTTACTTTCCAGCACGAGACAGGGGGCGACAAGACAAAACGGCAGTACACTCTACGTATCTACACAAAAAATAATATGTTTGTAAATAAAAGAAGCGACAGATATGCCAAGAAACAGATATCAGGAGATTCCGGGTTCGAATCCCGGGCAGGATTCAATAAGTCCTGTTGGCCCAACGGTAAGGCGCCTGACTACGGTCTCTTGTCGTGTTATTGAATTTAGATTCATGTTACTTTGTCATCACAGTCATCGTGATTGACCCAAGTATGATTACACTTTTTACAAAGTCCATTTGGCAGGCATGTGCTGTAGAGTTCATCCCTGTTCATGTTTTCAAACCGCTAGGTTTTCTAAATCATTCTTACTCTTTCTATGTATCAATACAACATGTAGAATCATTTCTCACCATGATGACTTGAAACAATGGTGCCTGTGGCATATGTCAAACAGTAGTGTAGTACATATATAATAGACACACTATCTACTACCTGATAAGTAACAACTCCTAAATATCAATTAGAGGAGCCTGCACCTGTCAGATGTCACCATAACTTTAGCCTTCAGAATCATTGCTTTTCCCAGAGGGTGCCAACATAAACCCCTCCGTGTTAATCAAAATGTTTGATACTAAGACCCTGTGTACCCATTATGCTGATTTACAGTACACCTTACTGGAAGCCACCTCAACACACCAACCAACAACAATTGCCATTACTCTCTGGCCTACTGCAGTCACTCTTGTTATCATCACACAGTCTTACTCTCAGCATGAGATTTCTGGGTCTGACATCTTCCGTCCCACCATCCCTACATTTCCACAGACCAAAGTTGCCCCCCCAATCAAGCATCACGCTCACCAGCCATTCTCTGCAAAAAGACTGCAAAGCTTATCAATAGATCCAAAAAACATTTTCATGCTGAGTAAAAATAGAATTCTGTTTTCTTGCCCAAAAACTTGTGAAGACGATACAAGGATTGATACACCCTATCATGAAAATGACAACGGCAACAATCCCTTCCCCACCCCTCTCCAACTGCACATCCCCGAATACTCTCACCCTATCCATAACACATTCAAACCATCATCACCAAGTGAATTGTGATTGCATGGTATAAATGATCAATCGATGCATTGCTATCACAGCTCAAGAGGGCCACCCCAACCAAAGGAGAGTGATACTTCAAAGGAGCAGAAATAAATACAATTCAATTATTCAACTGCTAACAGTTATTAGGCCAATGCAGAAGGTCAGCAACTTAAACCATTTCTCATCCATACCATTATATCAACACTGCTTGTTCTTTATAACAACCCACAGTGAGGACTAAAACCCCACCACCAAACAACTTGACTTACTGATCTCTCTTTCATAAATCTCCTTCTTTGCCACTTATTGCATACATAGCAATAAGGCCAAGGCACAACTAGGACCATTTTTGCAGCTTCCACACAAGTACGACTCATTACTCCCAAAGGGAACAAGTGTCATTTGCATCGGCAAAGCTCAGTGCTTCTCAGAGAGGTACTGTATTTTCTTCAACTTCAAACATAACCTTAAAGGACTTATTCCATGCTTTGAAATCACAAAGTAGTTCTGCCATTTAGATTTGTCATCTTCATATTTTCATTTTTGTGTGGTCATATAATAGTTGTGAAAAGACCTAGATGCCAGATGAAGTTAGATAGTGGTTTATAACATGTCCATTGCAAAAATTAAGAAAGCAACCATATATTTAAGATGTTCATAAAAACATTTAATATTATGTATTCCTGTTTTCATTAATGTGAATGACTTCTAGACACATTGAGAATGAACAAGGGGCTGTCATTAAAAGACTTCAAGACCCCATGTTGAAAACCCTAGGTCTCACCATGTGGCACCTTGTGATGGTATGATCCCACCCAAAAAAGTCATATTCAGAGTCGTGTCAGTGATGCTGAAGATCTGGTATTGGGGTTATAATGATGTCTTTGTCTTGGGCAAAGTTTGATTTGATGCTTTCTTGGTTGTGTTAATTTAGTGTGATTGGTGGGTGGGTAATTGGAGGCGGGCCTTGACCTAAGCCGAAAAGTATTAAAAAATCTTGATGTGGGCTTTTCAGCTTTGTTATTTTTGTGAGTTAATTTAGATCATATTGTGAATTAACAATCCACCATGATGAACCATGATGAAGCAAACATGCTTCATTTTGGCAAAACGAGACTACGTAGAGATCCCTGTAGAACTGGTACATTTCAGTGCTAATGACACAGTGAGAGCTCTTCTGTATCTTGAACCAATGGATCTCTTCTGTATCTTGAAGTGATGAGGATTCTGTGTCAGTATATCCTGACTCAGAGCACCTTATCCCAAATGGTATTTTTGGGTAATGAAACAATTCTTGCTATTTAGCAAGACTGCAAATCTTAGGGGGATGTCCAGCATCTCCTAAGAAATTAAGGGTATCTTTCAGGTACTCTTAGAGTACTCCTGTAGAGTAGATATTTGGCCTATGTCACTCGCCCCCACGAATGGAGAATCAGGTTGTGTAAAAAAAACCTTTTCATGGAAAGGAAAAACATCAGGCTTTGTTGTAATGGAAGACACTTGTACATGACGAGATGTTCCTACTTTGTAGTGACTATGAAGTAAAGGTTGTAAGCGTAAGTGTTTAGTGGAGAGAGGAGTTTAGAGTGATTAACTGACTGTGTATTTAATTTTAAATGTCTGCAGTGTCAAAGTATGGTGTTACTCTCCTAATATTCAATCGTTCTGATTTTGTTCCGCGGTGAACCCTGATTGTACCATTTGTATGGACTGTAGATATAGTCCAAGGATCTTTATGGTATTTGCTTTCAGATTTGCGGAGGATACCTTCTTTGCGAAGAAGTACTTTGTCACCAACCTTGTAATCCCAATCGACGCGAGACTTGTTTTCACGTACGGTATTGCGATTGGTTTGGCGTTGCCTGTGATCTCCTATTTTGTTCCAGTCAGCCAGGAAGGTAATGTCAAACAGCATGTCCCTACCAAATATTGCTGCACCTGGAGAGGCTTTGAGTACTGTGTGGTATGTGGAGCGAACGGCCCATGCAGCATCTGTGAGGAAGTCTGCGATGTCACTAGGTGTCACTGTATTGGCCATGTCTAATTCAGTGGTACGGAGCATTGTCATGATTACTTGATGCATCCGTTCTAGTATTGCGTTTGCTTGAGGGTTCTTGATGCTGGTTGGCTTACGCTTGATACCGTATGAATCACATAAGGTTTGAAATTGAGCTTGAACTTCGCTTCCATTGTCGTAAATGATTACTTGACAATGTGGGTAACGGCTAAACCAGATCTTGTTAACTAAGGAGCCTACCTGTGCTGATGATTTATCAAAGTAAGCTTCCTTAGGTTTATTATGTGTGTTAGTACCCTTGCAGCCCTTTTTACCCTTGGGAGCAACAGAAGTCACTTCTGTTACCGGTAGTTCCACAATCTCCAACCAACTGGTTGCTGGATCTATCATTGTGACACACATAAAGTCAATTTCAGTGCCGTCCTTGCCCTTGAGAGTGTATGGTCCTATAAGGTCCACACAGAGTACTTCCCAGGGGTTGGAAACAACCAATTTTGTAGGTAATTTACCATACTTACGTTGGCGTCGTTTGTTGACTTGGCATTTATGACAATTTTTGACAAAGGTGCGAACAGAGCGTCGCAAACCTTTCCAATACATCGCAGCGCGAAGAGTCTCTTCGAGACGAGTAGTCCCCGGATGCTGCAGGTAGTGATGGTACCACTGTACTGCTCGCTGCTGGAGTTCCTGTGGGATGACAAGCTTGCCATCCTTGCACAGGACTTGAACATTTTCTACCAGTTGAGGTTTGTACTTCTCAAGCAGGCTGAGTTTGTCCAGCGTTTTATGCGTGTGTTGAGCTGAGGCAATCTCCCGAACTGTCAGGGGATATATTGCATTCTCTTTGCTGCCGTTGGCAAACACAAAGTTCATGAGGTCTGAGTGTTTGTCTGGGGATGGGTCCTCTTCTGATTGCATAGTGTAATAACACCAGCATTTTGTGAAGGTCATCCAGTTTTCCTTGATGTCCACTGCTGGACCAAAGTCAAGGCGTGAAATTGCCTCCGCAACTGTGTTATGGATTCCTTTGATGTACACGATTTCAGGACCATATTCCTCTAGCAGTAAATGCCAACGGTAAACCCTGTCACAGGTCAATCCGAGTGCATCTTGCATGAGGTTCTTGTGGTCTGTGTAGACTACAATTTGTTGGCCCCACAGCATCCCTTTGAACTCTTTGAGTGTTTCAACAATGGCTAGAAGTTCAATTTTGGTTACGCTGTACTTTTGCTGACAGACAGAGAGTTTTCTGCTGAAAAATGCAATTGGCCGGATTGTTCTGAGTAATGACGGCTCCAAGTTGTCTCTTGGATCCATCAGTATAGATCTCAAACCCTTTTGAGTAATCAGGGTAGGCCAAGGACACATCTTTGGTGATAGTGGCCTTTACGTCATCGAATGCTTTTTGATGTTCCTCAGTCCATTTCCAGGGTTTCTTTTTAACCTTGAGAATTTTGGATTGTTTGGTATGACCACACTTGCCTACAAGGCTTGTGAGTGGGGCAAGCATTTTGCTGCATTGTGCCCAAAGATCTCGATAGTATTGGACCATGCCAAGAAATCTACGAAGGTCTTTGACATTTTTGGGTGGTGTCAGTGCAAGTATCGACTGTACCTTCTTGGGTTGTGGTGACCTGAGCCGAAAATCGTCGTAAAAAATATCACGCGAAAATTATAGGTAGTTTCGACAGGTGTCGAAGAATTGATTTTATGAGCTATATTTTGTGCTATTGTGAGGATGGAAAGGCAGTGGAACTGCACTCCAGTCCAAACGATGCAAACGAACATTGTGTAGACTTCTACACAATATGGTATGTCTATACCCTTCTGAAAGATGTTTAGATCTTCCAAAAGAGTGCTCTCTTATTTGGGGTTCTGAACTTCCATGTTGGGGAGTCCATGCCGTCCGGGAGGTGGACTCTCCTACTTGGGGTCCTGAGAATGCTCCTATTTAGGTTTTGTACCCAGGGGTACAAAAAGGCTGATTCATGCTCTATTTAGGTTTTGTACCCTAGGGTACAAAAATGGCTGATTCTTGGCCTATGTCACTCGCCCCCACGAATGGAGTATCAGGTAAAAAGGAACCAAAAACCTAAGTGTTTTTAGGTGAAAAAATGGGTTCTCATGAGAGTAACAATAACGAACTAAAGAGTTTGTTAAACATGTGTAACAGTAAGTGTTGTTTGAAGAGGGAGAGTCCGTTGTTGTCGTTTTGAAACTGACATTTAATACGGTTTTAAGTTTGGTTGTTAAAAAAGGTGTAACTCTTCGTATATTCATTCTTTCTGATTTGGTTTCGCGTTGAATCCTGATGGTGCCATTTGTATGAACTGATGTGATAGTCCAAGGATCACTTTCATATCTACTTTCACCTTTGCGGAGTATACCATCTTTTCTAAGAAGTACTTGATCACCAACTTTGTAGTCCCAATCACGACGTGAGCTATTTTCTCGTTCTGTGTTTTGGTCTGTTTGGTGTTGCCTATATTCTCCAATTTTATTCCAGTCGGCCAGGAAGGGGATGTCGAACAACATGTCCCGTCCAAAGATGGCTGCACCTGGGGAGGCTTTTAGTACTGTGTGGTATGTTGAGCGAATGGCCCAAGCGGCGTTCGTCACGAACTTGTCTATATCGCTTGTCTCTACTGAAGGGGCCATGTCTATTTCAGCTGTTCGAGCATAGATGATATCACCTGATGCACTCGTTCTAGAATTGCATTCGCTTGTGGATTCTTGACACTGGTAGGCTTACTCGTGATCCCATATGAGTCACATAGGGCTTTGAAGTGAAGTTTGAATTCGCTTCCATTGTCATAAATTATGTATTGACAACGTGGATACCTACTAAACCAGGTCTTGTTCACTAAGTTGCTGATCATTGCTGATGACTTATCAAAGTATGCTAACTTAGGTTCCTCATGGGTCTTTTTACCCTTCCGCCCTTTTGTATCCAGGGAATAATCGCCTCAGTGATTACCGGTAGTTCAACTATTTCAAACCAGCTAGAAGCTGGGTCAATCATAGTCAGACACATGAAATCAATTACTGTCCCATCTTTACCTTTGATTGTATACGGGCCAATAAGGTCCACACATAGTACATCCCAAGGGTTTGTGATGGCGAATTTAGTAGGGAGTTTCCGTACTTATGCTTATGCCTCTTGTTGACTTGGCATGCATGACAGTTTTTGACATATTTACGGACGGTATTTCGCATACCTTTCCAGTACATCGCAGCACGAAGGGTTTCTTGAGTCTAGTGTGTCCAGGGTGCTGTAGATAGTGGTGGTACCAACTAACTGACGGTGTTGAAGATCTTTTGGAATGACCATTTTTCCTTCCTTACATAGGAGATGTGTACTTTCGACCAATTGTGTCGAGTACTGGTCTTTCAACGTCTTCAAGCTGGCATCAAGCTTTTGTGCTTCTGCAATCTCTTGTACTGTTAACGGGTAGATTACATCTTCTTCGCTGCGGTTTGCAAATACCAGATTCATTTCCTCTTGGTATGCAGAGGTGTCTATCGCACTCTCTTCTTGCATGGTGTAATGACACCAGCATTTGGTGAACGTCATCCAGTTCTCGTGCTCACTCGGCATTGGTCCGATGTCTAAGCGAGAGATGGCGTCGGCAACAGTGTTATGTATGCCTTTAATGTAAACAATTTCGGGGCCAAATTCCTCGAGGAGCAATCTCCATCGGTAGACACGGTCAGAGGTTAATCCGAGGGCGTCTTGGATTAGATTTTTATGGTCTGTGTAGACTTTTAATCTTTGTCCCCACAACATGCCTTTGAACTCCTTGAGTGTTTC
This sequence comes from Cyclotella cryptica, assembly GCA_013187285.1. NCBI lineage: Eukaryota > Bacillariophyta > Thalassiosirophyceae > Thalassiosirales > Thalassiosiraceae > Cyclotella > Cyclotella cryptica. The sequence goes on from JABMIG010000055.1 coordinate 600,412, forward strand.
CACTATGGCCAGTAGTTCTAGTTCGGTCACGCTGTACTTCTGTTGCGTTGTCGACAGCTTCCTGCTGAAGAACGCAAGGGGCCTATTACCCTGGGTGATAACTGATCCTAGTTGTTTAGGCGAGGCATCAGTATATATCTCAAATTCCATTGAATAATCGGGATAGGCTAAGACTACATCCTTGGCAATTGAAGTCTTAACGTCATCGAATGCTTTTGATGCACCGTGTCCCAGTACCATGGGCGTTTTTCGTCTTGTTGGCTCTGGTGACCTTGGTGTGACCGCACTCTCCTACCAGTGAGGTGAGTGGGGCAAGCACTTCGCTGCGTCTTGCCCAAAGATCTCTATAGTACTGGACCATGCCCAGGAACTTACGGAGGTCTTTGACATTTTTCGGCGATGAAATCGCGAGAATCGCTTGTACCTTTTTCTGCTGTGGTTTAATCCCTGTTCGTGTGAGGGTATAACCTAGATATTCTGTTTCAAAGGTGCAGAATGGCGACTTTCGGGCGTTGATTCGCAAGCCCGCCTCGCGTAGCCTGGTAAGCACCATTTTCAATTTGTCAAGGTGGTCTTCCAGGTTTGCCTTTGTGATGCATAACAAATCATCAAGGTAAGCTCGTACGAACTCTAAGGCTCCCATTAGTGTTGACATTTTTGCTTGAAAGATGTCTGGTGAACCTCGCGATGCCCATTGGCAAGCGGAGGTAAGAATACTTGCCCCATGGGAAAATGAGGGTACATATTTTGGATGAATCGGGATCCAGTCTAATGGTATAATAACCCATGTTTAAATCTAGGGTTGTAGCATAGGTAAATCCTTCTAGCTCTTGCAGGACTGTACTGATTTTGGGTAATGGAAAGCGGCTTTCGGACTAGTCGTTTATTTACTTCTCTAAAATCAGTGAGAAAGCGTACAGTTCCGTCTTGTTTTCCAGTGATAAATGATGGTGGCGCCCATTCCGATTCGGGCTGAAACTCTACCACTCCCAGTTCGCATAATCTATTCAGTTCTTTGATAGTTGTTTCTTTGCGAGATTTTGGTACTGGGTATGCCTTGCCATGATATGGCTTTGCGCCCTCCTTAAGTTCGAAGGACACAGGCTCTGTGTTCCAATCACCTAGTGTTCCGTCAAAAAGTTCCTCAAATTCTGTGAGTAACTCCAGCAACGAGTTTTGGTCTTGGAGACTTAGGTGAGTACAATTGGTGCTAACAATTGATTGGAGGTCTGCCTTTTATAATTTGCATCTAGGATTTTAACTACCCGCTGTGTCGCTTCCTGCGTACTTTGCGGTTCATTTGCCATGCTGTTGTTAACAGCCCAGGCTTTATCCAAGTTTGATGAGGTCAGACTATTGATGTCTCTCATTGGCAAAATGATGTGATCAATGGTTATTTCTTTTGTTCAAAAATCTAGAACAATTCCAAGCTCTTTCATGGTTTGACATCCAAGAATGAGGTCGAACGCTGGCTTAGCCATCTTTTTCTTATCATACTCTACTACGTCAGGAGTCACTGTGTACTCCTTACTGTTCGAATACTCAAAGAACTTTAAGTTGACTTTGCTCCTTCCTTTGGTTAGGAAGCTCCCATTTGACGTGCGCCAAGACTTTGGCACCTGCCTAGTCAAGTAGGAAAGCGTTTCTCCGTTCCTTTTGCATGGAACAGGAGATCACCATCAGATCCACTGTCTAGTAGGATCCTGATGACTGTGTTACTGGTACGACGCCCTGTAGAGTGTTCGATATTCTTACGGGCTGGATTTTCAGTCGCTTTATAGCGTGCTTGTGCTACTACAGTAGTGACCTGCCCTTCTTTACCTGTCAATGGGGGTTCACACTATTGAAAAGGTCACCCGACAGTTCGGGGTCCGACAATTCGGTTATTGTTTCACTCTGACTGGAAGATTTCCTAGGTCTTCTGCCAGGTTCGAACATGTCTTGTTTGAACCAGAAAATGTTATGTTGGCACGTGGGGAAGTCTTAATCGGACTAAGATAAGTGTTAATCATTTCATTACAATCGATTTTACTACACAATTTCTTAGTACTCCCCAACCCATCATCTCAAGATGAGTCTGAATCATCACTGTCACTCATGTCGTGATGCTTACGCTTCTTTTTTCTGATAGCGCATTTCATTTTCTTGTTGGACTTGGTAAGTTTGTCGATTTTAGCGGATAGCTGCGCATAGCTACTTCCTCCTCGAGCAGGTCTCTCTAGTCCATGAGAGTTTCCATTTGGTTTTCTCCCCTTGAAGCTTGACTTGGGGTCCCATTGAGTCATACTTCCGGCAATCCGAGTGTTGTGGGTGGTATGTGCGCCCCATGTTTCTTGCAGAGAGAACAGTACTTCTCTGTGCGACGTTTCTTCAGAATCCGGTCACTAAAAGAGACCATCTTCTTCCTAGATGAGTCGTTAGCCTTGGCTACGGTCTTGGGTCCTTCTCCAACCTTCTCGGTGGGGTAGGCCTTCTCGATGCGTTCAAGGACTTCGAGAAGTTCCCTGACACTCTGTGGTACCAAAGCTCCACTGAGCTCATATTGGTCCTGCCAGTTCCTAGGAACCATCCTGAGGATGTGGCTTGCCAAGTCGGCATCATCAAATGGCCCGCATACTTTCGTAGACTTTGCAGCCTTGGAAGAGTAAAACAGGCACGGCAAGAGTTCCACATACCCGTTAAGGCGCTGGATCCTCTGCACAAAGTCCCTGGTGGGTACCCTGTTTGGTTTCTTCAGCCCATTGCTGATGTAGAAAGCGTTCTTGCTCCTCTGCATCCGTCCTGAAGACGGTCTGCAGGTGCAACTGGACACATTCCTGAAAGGAGGTCCAAGATGCCGGGCGTTTTGTGGGATGCTCTGTCCCATACACATCGGTCCAGGGTTCGCAATTGATTTGCTCCCCAACGATGGTGGTCCAAGGACGACGGGCAGTCTCCGACAATTGAGTGGAGTACTGCAGGAAGATCGCTTGGCCAGCGGACACTAGGGCCTCACTGGTGTGGATTTTAGCAGCAGTTGCTTTGTTCCATGACTGGAGGACGGGAGAATTTTCATCCGTCCCTTGAACTTGGCTTTGGCCGCAGTGGCGCAGTCAGTTTTGCCTCAGCCTTTGCATCTGCCTTACAGGCTTCCCGTAGTCCGTGTCTAAGCCTCTCTGGGAAATTATTTCCATCGAGGTCTGGACATGGTTGAGGAACTGTTCAGGACTTCCCTCATCGAAGACGGTGACAGACAAGGTCATTTTGTTGGAGACCTTGATTTTGTTGATTACCTTCGGGTGTCCATGGCAGTGGGAATGTAGGAAATGGGTGGCTTGGACCTCCCTGAACTCCGTTCACACTCCTGTGGCTTGAGTCCTTCTGGGCTTGATTTGCTGGTCGACATCCTCTTGATTGCCTCGCCAAGGGCGTATTATAAAACAAGGCCTTGAAGAAGGTCTTGGGTGCCCTGTTGAGGTTAGCTCGAAAAAGAATTTTTTTATTTTTTTTTTTTAAATTTTTCTTCGTCGGCTTTTATTTCTTGAAAGTCTTGCTCCAAGGTATTTCGCGAGAATTCTCGATCACGAAATTAATCCGACTCGTAGGAATCCCGATCGCAGAAGTCGATCATTTCGAAGTTTATCGCTGATGCTCGCTGATCGCGGGATTATTTTGGAGAGCTCGTAGATCGCGAAACCGTAGGGATTCGTCGATCGCGTAGCTGATTTTGGATAAATCGTCGATCGTGCAAAAAAGCGTATCGCTGGTGCGAAAAGTTAAAATTGCCGCTCGCGATAAAAAAATTGTTAGCGTACCTCGTGTCGGAAGGTTTGGATGTCGATGGCTTTGGTGCGCGAAGGTCACACCACGGTTATCTATAGATAGTGACCTGAGCCGAAAATCGTCGTAAAAAATATCACGCGAAAATTATAGGTAGTTTCGACAGGTGTCGAAGAATTGATTTTATGAGCTATATTTTGTGCTATTGTGAGGATGGAAAGGCAGTGGAACTGCACTCCAGTCCAAACGATGCAAACGAACATTGTGTAGACTTCTACACAATATGGTATGTCTATACCCTTCTGAAAGATGTTTAGATCTTCCAAAAGAGTGCTCTCTTATTTGGGGTTCTGAACTTCCATGTTGGGGAGTCCATGCCGTCAGGAGGTGGACTCTCCTACTTGGGGTCCTGAGAATGCTCCTATTTAGGTTTTGTACCCAGGGGTACAAAAAAGGCTGATTCATGCTCTATTTAGGTTTTGTACCCTAGGGTACAAAAATGGCTGATTCTTGGCCTATGTCATGTGGTTTAATACCATCTCGTGAGAGTATGTACCGAAGATATTCTGTTTCTATGGCACAGAAGTTTGATTTGCGAGCATTGACTTTCAAGTTCGCATCTTGCAGTCTGGAGAGGACCAATTCCAATTTAGCCAGGTGGTCTTCCAGGGTTCCCTTTGTGATGCATAATAGATCATCAATGTAAGCTCTTATGAACTCAAGGGTGGCCATCAGCTCCGTCATTTTTGATTGAAAAATGTCAGGAGAACCAGCAATACCTATTGGTAACCTGAGGTAAGAGTATTTACCCCATGGAAATATAATGGTGCAGATTTTGGATGCATCTGGATCCAACCTAATGGTATAATAGCCCATGTTTAAATCAAGGGCAGTTGCAAAAGTGAAACCTTCTAGCTCTTGCATGACTGTACTAATTTTAGGTAACGGGAATGGTTTTCTAACAATTCTTTTGTTTACTTCTCTAAAATCACTAAGGAAAGCGTACAGTCTGGTCTTTTTGGTACTATGAATGATGGTGAAGCCCATTCAGATGCGGGCTGCCACTCTAGTACGTCCAGGTCACACAGTCTTTTGAGCTCTTTCATGAGAGTCTCTTTGAGTGAGTGAGGTACTGGGTAAGCTCTGCCATGATATGGTTTGGCACCTTCCTTTAATTCAAAGGAGACATGCTCTGTGTTCCAATCACCTAGTGTACCATCAAAGAGGTCCTCGTATTTACGGAGGAGCTCTAACAACTTGTTTTGATCTTGTAAACTGAGGTGAGGACAGTTGGTGTCAACAACTGATTGGAGGTCTGCTTTTTCATATTTTGCATCTAAGATGTGAACTGCACGCTGAGTGGCTTCCTCAGTACTACATGGTTCATGAATCATGCTGTGGTTAACTGACCAAGCTTTTTCAATCTTAGAGCTGGTAGCAAGACTGTTGATGTCTCTCATTGGCAAGATGATCTCATCAATAGTAATATCCTTTGTTCAAAAATCCAGAACAATTCCAAGCTCACTTAGTGTTTTTACACCTAAGATGAGGTCAAACGCTGGCTTTGCCATCTTTTTTCCATCATACTCGACAACATCAGGTTTAACTGTGTATTCCTTGCTGTTGGAGTAGTCTACGAATTTTAGTGTGACTTCGCCTCTTCCTTTGGTTTGGAAGCACCCATTCGACGTGTGCCAAGACTTTGACACCTGCCTAGCCAAGTAGGGAAAGCGTTTGTTGGTTCCTTTTTCATGGAACATGAGGTCACCATCAGAACCAGTGTCTAATAGTACTCTCAAGAAGTTGTTTTTGCAACTCCTGGACAAGTGTTTGAGTTTTGTCGAGGACTGACTTCCGGTCGCTAACTTTTGCACAGCTAACACTGCTGTCACTGAATCTACTGAGTTCTGTGGGCTAGGTGTTTGTGGTGGCTGTGTTTTGGGTAGAGGGTCCAAATCTGAGTTTGGTTCTACTTGGGTATTGGTGGATAGATTCGAAGTGTCTTTGAGATTTTTCAAAGTTGCGTCTAGCAAGGGACTCGAATAATCCTTAATTAATTTTTTTTATTTAATTCAAATTTTTGATTACTGGTAGTTTTAATCGGACCAGGGGTAGTATAATTTTCTAACTCATGGCTAGTTTTAATTTTCTTACTACATACAGGAATTTCCCCGGTACTACCCGAACCCATCACTTCAGGAGGAGTCGGAATCGCTGTCAATTTCGTACTGACAGTGACGTTTCTTGCCTTTTTTGTTGGCTTTCTTGAGAGACTTCTCGAGTTTCTCCATTCTCGCTACGACCTGTGCGTAGGATTTCTTCGCGCGGTTGTCCTCACGAGACTTTCGTGCAGGTGCTCCGAAAGTACCCTGCGTAGGAGTTCCGTCCTTGTTATAATGGCCACACTCCGCGGTGTTATGCGTGGTGTGTGTGCCCCCATGCTTTTTGCACAGCTCGCAGTTCCTCTCCACGCAAGTATACTCCGTGCGTGCTTGCTTGCTGGGCCTCCTGGGAATGCGCCCGCTTGGCGAGAACTTCTTGGAGGGCTGGTCTGCTGCTTGGGCCTTTGCAGGCTTCACAGCTGACTGCTTCTCATCCTCTGGATGCGCCACCTCAATACGCTCGAGAATGAGCAATAGAGGCTTAACCCCTTCGGGATAGCATTTCTCTAGCAAGTGGTACTGATCCTGCCACTTCAACGGACACATGCGCAAGATATGGCATGAAAGTTCCGAATCCGTGAAGGCAAAGACCTGTTGCGTCATTGCACTAGCACTAGGGCTGTAGTACAGGCATGGGAGGTCTTCGACGTAGTTGTTCAACTGCATGACGCGTTGGACAAACTGACAAATCTTAACCTTGTTGGGCTTCTTGAGGCAATTGGAGATATAGAATCTCAAATTTTCGCCTGCGTCATGTGCGAAACAAGACTGGAGGTGGAGTAAATTACACCTCCTGAATGACTCGGACGTTTTGCCCGGTGACTTCTTCCTCTCGACTCCGAAGATGTCGTGAAAGGGCGTTGACTCCGTCTGCTCCTTGACAATTAAGTCCCAGGGCTGACGTGCCTCCTCAGTGAGGAGGTTGGCATAGAGTTGAAAAACTTCTAGGGCCGAGTCGGTCATTTTGCTTTCAAGGCGAGCATGTCGGCCTTTAGGGAAAGAGACTCTGCAGTCTTCACTTCCTTAGCAGTTTTAGAGAGGGGTCTTCGGCGAGTTCACGTAGAACAGCCTTCCACGCGGCCATTTTCGAGTCATAAGCCTTTTTGGCCTCGTCGCAGGCGGGAATTAACCCCATTTTCTTGGCGGTACTGTACGCCTTGTTCACGTGCAGTATGAACTGCTCGTTGGTACCGTGTCCAGACCAAACCGTGACTCGGGTTTCTGACCCATTCGCGAGGGTGCACTTGAGGGACTCGGGCTTAAGATCCAAGGCTTCTTGGACTGGGTCCCGGTCTGGCACATACCGGATGGGAGCTTTCTCGCCACCCCTTCCGCGCTCGCATTCTTGGTGTTTAAGCCCGATGGGCGCGATCTTCTCAGAGGACATTCTTGAGAGGGCTGCTCCGAGGCTTGTACCTAAGAAAAGGGTCTTGTAGGAGCTTTGTGGTGGGGTGCACTCAAACGAGACACGCTTCTCACGAATCTTGACGGCGGGATCTCGTAGGGCTGACGTGGCGCTACTACTTACCGTCGCTCAATAGATGATGGCTCTACTAGCGATCACCTGGACGTTGAACGCTCGACTGACGGAAGACAGACGCGACGAAGCAGGACTTGACGTAAGTCGGTACGATGACGGACGGTCGAAGGCAGTGTGGAGCTGGGCAGGCGATCCAGAAAAATTCGCTTGAGTAGGTTATCGATCGATAGTGACCTAAGCGAAAAGTATTAAAAATCTTGATGTGGGCTTTTCAGCTTTGTTATTTTTGTGAGTTAATTTAGATCATATTGTGAATTAACAATCCACCATGATGTACCATGATGAAGCAAACATGCTTCATTTTGGCAAAACGAGACTACGTAGAGATCCCTGTAGAACTGGTACATTTCAGTGCTAATGACACAGTGAGAGCTCTTCTGTATCTTGAAGCAATGGATCTCTTCTGTATCTTGAAGTGATGAGGATTCTGTGTCAGTATATCCTGACTCAGAGCACCTTATCCCAAATGGTATTTTTGGGTAATGAAACAATTCTTGCTATTTAGCAAGACTGCAAATCTTAGGGGGGTGTCCAGCATCTCCTAAGAAATTAAGGGTATCTTTCAGGTACTCTTAGAGTACTCCTGTAGAGTAGATATTTGGCCTATGTCAGGCCTTCAAGGAATGGCTCTATGATATTGACGACCAGAAAGGATTGTACAATGTAAGAGACCACTATGGAGTTGACAAATTGTCACTCCTCTTTTCATCTAAAAAGCATACCATAGACTTCAATGTACTTGGTCCATCAATTGAAAATTCTTGGCTCAGTCTTGGCTTGAGAAACAAGAAGGCAGTTCCTATTGACTGTATCATTGACTTGAATTGATGTCATTTTTTGGGATGATCAACATCAAGATAATCAGTACTTTCACATTGACATCCATACATTGATGCTGTTTTTATTCTTCTCTCTCTATTCAACAACTTTTTACTGTTGTTATTGATCTGGGTAATATATATGACGCAATGAGTTCTTTTGAGCAAGTACCTGGACAAATGAATTCAAATAGAGATTGCAAGAGAAGAATTTTTATAGCATGTACCTTTACAACTTACATTATCTTTTATGATTAAAATTGTCTAGGAAAGAATATCAAATCTTAATATGCACTTATGTTCAGTTGCTTTTAAGTTGCAGGATGAAAATATTCTAAATGTTATTCCACACGGTTTTAGAAGCGTTTGGTCATTCATGATTTCACCGTGTATTACGATCCCACCAACCAACCATCTACTCATCTTGCAGTCATCATAGCATCTCAGACAATCTTCCCACACAATAACACCAATATCAACACCTATAACCTGTTACCATACTATAGTCTTTCTAACCTTTGATGGCAGAGTCGGTCATTTTACCCTCTTCAAGAGATCATGTCAACAAGACATGACAACCAGCAAAACATGGTTGCATTCATAAATGGACAATTGAAGGGTATCTGTTCACAAGTTGACGTTTATAATAAACACAAGATTGTTTAAAGCAATGTTGCAAATACATCTTTGCTTTTCATACCTTTGTTTCAAATTTAGATCATGAAAAGGCAATAACATGCAGTGCTTGTTATCTTGTGGACAGTGTTGATGGAAAGTTATAGTGACCTGACCCTAATCATGAACTTGAGTATTAGTTTTGCGTATATTGAATTTAAGGACAATAAAAAATTTGTTACCAAGACCACCAGTGTTTGATAACTTTATAGATTACAATTCTTATGAGAGGCTTATTAACATGGGGGATTTTCAGACATGTCAACACAGGTATGACGTGTCACAGTTGCAATAAATTCAAGTTGATTAAATATTTGGTTTTCAGTATGGCATGTCATGATTGCAATAAATTCAAGTTGCAAAACTATTTGGTATTCAAATCAGGAAGACATGTTATTGAACAGACATGGAACACTGGAGTTTGTACTTCATAGGAGATCTCAAAAGAAATCTGCGAGAGAGGGAGAATTGTTGTTTGCTTGACAATGAAGTTTAATTTGACATGAATAGGGATAGATGGAAGTAGGTGCATTCATCATTGTTGTAACATTGTACACATTCATTTTCAGACAAAATGGAGCTACAAACACCATAACTAGCCTCCACATATGCATAGCTGCTCTGTTCAAAATATGCATTAATGGCCACCTTTCGTTGGCAAGTCCAATGCATAAGGGTTCTTTGTGGGCACACTCAAAAATGAAATAGATCATTTTAATAACTTGATGTGTATGTATATATAGAGAGAGGGGTGGAAGGGACATACCAAAATATATATTATGACAGGCACATTGTGATGATATCACTTTATGAAAGAAGCTAGTTTTTAAACTGGCAACCCCTGAAAAACACCATAACACAATTGGGGTATTAGTATGAAGTGACTGCTTCATACATGGTACCAATAAATACATTAAAAAGCACAGATCAGATATTACAAAACAGCAACTAATAGCCCTTTGTGTTCGCTACAAAGAATGCTGTTATTATATGTCAAAGGAGGCAAAGAACATGCACTTTTCCATTCATAAAAAATGCCATGACTTCTATACATTCTTGTCATCATGCATTTCCAAGTTACCACCAAGCAAAATAATCAACATGCATAATCTAACATAAACAACAACACTGCTCTGAGATGTACTCATGTCTTATGAAAATAGTCATCACCAGAGAAGTGCTTCTCACATTGATATTGATATGACTAAATTGCTTTGCTTGTGGACATCTTGATGTGACAAACAATCCGCCAGTGATGCCAACGGTGTAAAAATTGTAAGATGCCATGTGAATCTAACAACAGTGCGATAATTTTGTATAATTACTCTCTTCTTCTATGACAGAAAGTGTCTCAATGAAGCTTATGATAGAAACAAAACTTGGGTCTTATTCATGTTTCAACATATTTATTGCAAAATGCAAAATTGGTATGGTTATTTGCTTTGATATATCCTTTGAATAATGTGGTTGACAGCTGCTCAGAGGGACTTGTTTGAAAATAGACACCCATCTTTTGGATGCATTTGTATCAGAAAATTATTCAGGTGCAGATGAAAATGGAAGAACTTATCATGAAATGTCATAAGAGGAACAGTTATAAATACAGTAAAAAATAATCAAACTAAACATCAAGTAAGAGTAATTGTTGATGTTTCACAAAGCTCACAAATAGCTTCTTTGGTTGCCCAAACAACACACCACATCAATTCTACATCATCATAATATTTCTTCTCCTATGAGCAGACGCCAAGAGTATAATATTGAACACAATCCATCTGTTGTATTTTTGCAATTTTGATTATGATAGTGTTCCCACCTGACTGGTAGCCACTGATGGCATAGTGTTAATCAGCATTATGAACAATGAACAGAACATGAACCAGAAAGAACATCAGAAGAACAAGTCTAGTGGTGAACAAATGTGGCTGCATTTACTTTCCTTTGTATCACCAAAACAAGAATTACTAATCTAAAATGATGCTGAGAAAAAAGAATGATAATCAGTTCTCAGACCTTCTAAATAATAAATCATTTTTCCATATGGAGACATGACAATGGCAATGACATACCCAGATTCTAAGTTTTAATACCTGATCAGACTCTATCCGGATAGAATTCAGTATATTTTGGTCAGAAGATATATTGTGTAGAATAGATAACCTTTGTTTGATAGAAGTCATTTGATGTGATTTGGTATTTTGTATCCAAGTGATGACAACATTTGACCAACAACTTAGTTTCACTGAGAATTGACATCTGGCCTCAGTATCCAAAAGAAAAATTCCTCCAAAGACACCATTTTACACATGATCCAAAACACAAGTAGAGTATATGATCTGCCATTGCCAAGGGCACGTGTTAAAGTAGGACACAGGATATCAAAATTCAGGCAGCTAGAACATGAAACAAATCAATTTTAGTGTAGCTGGTTTGTGCTCTTAATGTTATAAAAGTATAACTTAGTGCATACATATATATCAAGTGAAATCATTTTGGGGTGCTAATTGCTAATTATATCAATACAATACTATAACATCCAATTTCAAATCCAATATACACTGAAACTCTTTCATGTAGATTACAGGAGGTTTCTACAAGTTAAAAGGAGTGTCAGCTTATCGATCTTTTGATTGAATCCTGTGCATATTTGACACTGAGGTAATTTTTGTGTTTGGGATCTAAGTGGGCGGAAAAGTGACAATTGTCATGCTTTTGGGTGATTGGGTTTGGGTGCAATAATTTTGCCCATACTTCAAAGCACACAATGGATCCTAAAATTTTGTGGGTCAAATCACTCCATACATAGCTAGATGTTCTATAATCTTTTCAAACTTTATCTCTGAGACAATATGGAGCAGTGTACCACTGCAACAACAAAAGACTGAGAATTCATAGAACGTCCATCTCATATTTGATACAATGTTGGTTGAAAGCTGCCATTATGATTTCAAAATATTATCAAGAATCTGGACAAATGCCTTGTCTACAATCAGAGTATCTGTGTTTATGTAGCTGTGGGATGTAAGTAGAGTACAAAATTATGGGTGCAATTACTGAACCCACAAAATATAGAGATATTGTAACAATACTATGTAATGATTCAATACTTGAAACAGGACAGAAATCTTGCACTATCTGCACTGTAATTTTATTTTGCAATACGTCATTAATACAGATAGATGTTAAGTAATTTAAACTATCATTTTGACTGAATACAATAATTTACCAGGCAAGCTGGAATATATGTTACACTGTAGTATAGGTTACATGAAGCCTGGTGGTTGAAATTTGTGTTGTTCCATTGTATGGCAATGGCAGTGGCTCATTCCATGGGAACCACATGGACAGTTTCTCCTTGATGATAGAAAAACGCCAATCTGTATAGGACCCTGCATCTCTGGCTAGCTGTTGAGTTATTCCTATTTGCTGTAAAACTTACAACACAAAATTGGTCACAAGAATACAAGATGATTGATTGATTGATTGAACACATTCAAGCATTAGAGAACACTACAATATGTCAATTAGGGTAACATTTTAGATATCAATAATTTTTCATCATGTTACAAACACAAACTAGGGTACAGAATATAAGTTATGCTTAAATGTTTCTCTTGACATTTGTATGTATTATAATCTGGCATATATGGTAGATGGGGTGCCTTCCAGAACTCTAACTGTTTTTTGTTGAAAATCTCTGATGCTAAAAGAGGTCTCTACATAAACTTTCATCAATTGGATTATGTCACATACTATTTTTTAACTGCAACATCTGCTCCTCTCTTATTTCACTACCCCTCAGGGCCAATTTGCTTTCATACTTGATAATTTTCAGTACATTTAAAATGTACAAATGATAGAACGGTCCATCCATTGCTACCATCAATGAATGCTGTGGCTCGTTGCATCAGTCCATTCATTATTGTTATCCACATTACATCTTTACTTACAATGTTTAACAGGGGACTGCATTGCCTATTCTAAATTTAATTGTTGAGTTGGGCATCAATGAATGGTGATTCGAGGTGACCCCAATCTTAAGATAAGAAGAAAAGGTGGTTGCACTTATCGGAGTCAAATTCAATTTCCTGCAAATCAAAGGAATCACAAAAATCAATAATATTGGAACACTTATTTTGCACTTAAATCATGTGCAATGGAAATGACATAGTTATATATCAGTTTTGTTCAGTTGAAAGTTGTTTTGATTGCTTCAAAGGGCCACAATTGCCTTGATTTTGCAACCTTGTTCGCTGAATGGTTTTTTAGGAGACTTGGTATGTCGAGCAAGTGAAGGAGGAATAAGGAAGCCTTTCTGTACCTCCATTGCCCACAAATGTTTTTGCATGAATAGTTCATGAGTCAGTGCCAATGCATGGCAAAAACTGCATTATCCCTGGAAGTATTGGACAGAAATGCTGTCTCTGGTCCGCTCTGGAATTGAAGATGAGTTGGCATAAAAAATTAGGAATTTCAAGCAAGTCTAGGATATAGACAACTGTCTCTTGTGAGCACATGAAAGGGGTATCCAGGATGACAGTCATACACCTGTAAGGTCGTGTAAGTCAAAGTATGCAAAATGTTACCTTGTTGGGATTGAAGGTGATGCAGTATATACAACTCGCAACTCGGCATTTTGAGTATATGATATCTTTTAACCACGACATGTCAGATATCTTTGAACACTCATGTGACCTCAATATCTATGCCCTGAGACCCAATCAAGATAGCAAAACCCTCGGGGACTATCTTGAGAGCTCAAGTCCAGCGAAATCTCTGATGCAAATCATGATCCAATCATATCAAATTAACTTTGTAAATATCTAAGTAGGGGATCTTGCAGAACATTGATGACTGCTAAATTCCAATGTTAGGTGTTGACATACCAATTTCAAAATCATACAAACTTTGTATGATGAAATTTCTGTAAAAGGGGGCAGTTATTTGGAACCCTGTGACTTCATCAGACAAAACAATTACTTTCGTCAGACAAAGCATTTTTGTCAGTTAAGGTGTCAGTTAAGGTGTCAGTTTGGTGTCAAACTGACGCCATTTTCAAAAAAAGGGTTCCACTAGATTTAAAAAACAAATTCATATGAAATGACAAAAAAAGTCTTAGAGTAAAAAATAATTCACATGCTTGCACTAGCAAACCAGGTTTTGTCTGACAAAACCATGCAACCGCAAAATGACAAATGAGGGACTTAATCACTGGTCCATAGGTTCTGTCTTGAAGAACTATACTGCAGAGCCTTAACGCCAATCAGAACACGATTTTTTTAAGAACATGCATAGAGCACATCTGGCCTAGTCGTATTTGAGGGTGCATGTCATATGAGGTCATTGGACTAGTCGTAACTGATAAGGACAGGAATTTCCGTTAATTTTCAATGTTGAAGTTGTGTATACCCATGTTCCCGGTTTTCGAAAACCACCAATCCATCAGAATTTTCCTCGCAACATGATGATAACACGAAGTGCTGTAGTAATTTTTGGCCATGACTGGTGCTTGGGGTGTGTCACAAACATATGGGGTGGTGATCTGTTTCTAGGGGTAGTTCTTTGCGAGGAATCCTACGGTGATGTCGGCTTGGCTGTACGACATCGGCTTCTATGTGTTTCTGCAACAAAAGTTACAACTAGTCCAGATCTGGACTAGTTGTTACGGCTTGTCCAGATCTGGACTAGTGGTCTGATTGGCATTAACACAGCTGACAGGATGATTTTTTAAATATATAAATATCAAATGCAATTTTGGAAGTTGAGTTTGAAACAACCTCCGGTCCGATTGGAAGCAAAATGGGGTACCTTTTATCTTATATTCACACCTGCATTTGAACATACCCTCCATTTGTTTCATCAGACAAAACACCTAACTATTTTGGTTTTGTCTGACGAAGTCACGGGGTTCCATATAACTGCGCCAAATATTAACAAATTATCTAGGAGAGGTGATCAAACTTAGAGGTCATATAATTTACGTGATCATGGTAAGATATTATCTTTCTTGAAAAACCTTTTTGCAAGGTTCCATGTTGTAAGTATGTGTCACAAGGTCATACTTCTGCCATAATAAAAAATCAAAGATATTACCTATAAAAATTGAGATGTAACAGTAATGCTAACACATTCTAAGTACATGCTAAGGTCATAATAATCTATTTGTGAAAGAGTCTTTTTTCTCCATAATGCAGCAGTTGTAAAAAACCACACTCCCAGTCATTGTACACCAAATGTACCCTCAAAAGCATCTGCTACAGCCTCTCTCTCCAGATTGCGCTGCTGTGTGGCCCTCTTATTCAGTCTAATCCTACTATTTGGTTGAGCATCCCTAGCAATAGTGAACACCTGCCTCCTCTTGTATGCCTGATTCCTTTCTGTTGCCTGTGGAAGATTTGCCTTGTCCTGTGCTGTGCCATGCTTTTCAATCTCACTCCGCTTCACATACTTTCTCCATGTTGAGTCCACGCTTTCAGGTGGGCCAATGAGCATGCCCACCGGCCCACAAGCGAACTCTCTGTCACAGTGAACTCGTGACGATGTCACGTGCTTGCACGCACGTACAGGTAGCTGGCGCAACTCTGAGCACCACGAGAAATTGCCATCACGCATATATCCACGTGTGATTGACAGTTGGTCACGCGCAGACACATTTTGCGCTTCCATCTTTTTTCACCCATCAACAGCGCCGATCAAGCAACATCGATTGGCATAAATTAACGATGTAATTAATACCAATCTTCTTGCTCTTCTACATACATCGTTAATTCTTCCTTTTAGAATTACTGTATCCGCTTTTCTCTCTTCCGCAGCGCCTCCGCTCACCGACATGACCACGCCTGAAGATGCCAAGTCGCCGTTGCCGACGCGACCGCCGATTTCCCCGCCATCGCCGGCGCCCGACCGACGACGACGCCAAACGCATCCGCGAGCTCACGAATCTCCTCCAGTCGATCGACATCGCTGGAGGCAACGACAGCCTCTCGGGCTCATCGACGAGCCCGCAACCTACGCCAACGAAGTTCGCCACGCCTTTGACCGTCTCGAAACCGCCCTCGTAGCCTACGACCCCGCCATCGTAGCCTACGACCCCGCCATCGCAATTGATGCCACCAATGCCGTCCGTGTCAGGGCGGAACGAGCATGGACTGCCAAGCTCGAACGACAACGCCTCACCAGAACCGTCGAGCGTCAGCTCCGCATCTTCTTTGCCACGATCATCGAAGACACGTGGCTTCTACCCCTCAAGGACCCTACCACCTTCTACAACAAGGTACCGATGCGTGCCTACCTCGACCAGCTCGCCTCCAATAGTGGTGGACTTGAAGCCACAGACATTGTCAACCTCCACGCCGCCATGCTAGGCTGGTGGAGCGAAGATCCTCGCGTCCCGGAGTACATCAACCGCCTGGAAGACGCCCAGAAAAAAGCCGCGCGAGCCAACCTCCCCATCACCAACGACTGGCTCGCCGCCATCGCCACCATGTCGCTGCTTGCCGCAGGTAGCTTTCCCAAACTCTGCCTGGACTGGGATGGCCTTGCATCTGCAGACAAAACATGGCCAGCATGGAAGACTTGGGCCCTCAAGGCCCAAAAAACGTTGGAACGCGAACAACGAGCCTCTGGCACCCGCGGCAATGTCTTTGGCAGTGCCTCTTCAGCCATCGCCGCCCACAGCACCTCAATCGCCGCCTTCCACCCCACCACGGATTCTCCATCCAACAATCAACTTCCCACCCTCTCCGAATTAGAGAGCCATCTCGACAACATGGCCTTGGCCGTCACCAACGAGAAGGCCGTGCTCGACTCTCTCGTCTCATCCAATGCCACACTCACCAAACTCACCGCTGACAAGCTCGCAAAGCTTGAAAAGCTTGTCCTTGACCTCAAGCCCAGCACTCATCGCCCGACACAGACTGTCCAACCTCCAGCTACCTCCGCCGATGCCCGTAGCTTGTCCCAACTCCGGGCTGCCATCAAGTACAAGTGGGTACCAGGCGGTTTCTGCTCCACCCACGGTTGGGGCGTCAGTGCAAACCACTCGAGCGCCGATTGCAAAGGCAAACGTCCCAGCCACGTTGACTCCGCCACCCGCACAAATCCTCAGGGTCCAGGTGCTGCCAAGAACAAAGGCTGGGACGACTTCCTCTCCAGCTGACACCTCGGGACAGCAGCCATTAAAAATAATAACCAACTTATTATACCTCCATGCCGCAGTCCCCTTCTTCCTCCTATCCCCTCCACAGCCACCCCTCATTGCCTTCACACCCAACCACTAGACCATGCATCACCCTGGTCCACTGTTCCCGGTGCCTACATGGCCCCCCAGCCACCCACCTCCTCACCACTCCTCTCCCTCTCCTCCAACAGCAATCCTTACAGGTGCCTTGAGGCTCCCGCCTCCCCACCACGCGGATGCGCTGCCCAAATCTCAACCACCGCCATCCTTGACTCTGGTGCCAGTGACATCTACTTTGCCCCTGATGCACCGGTCACCAATGTCAATCCATCGGCCCCCACCTCCACAGTAACTGACGCTGCAGGGACCCATCATCACTCGTCCGCCCATGCTAACCACCTCCTCCCAACACTCCCGTCATGCAGTGGCAAAATCATGCCCTCCTTCAAGCACACCCTCTTTTGGGTCGGCCCACTCTGCGACAACGGCTGCAAAGTACTCTTTGACTCTGCCTCTGCCACCATCTACGACTAAAGGGACGACACCATCCTCCTCCAAGGGTGGCGTGAACCCACAGGCGCCAAGCTTTGGCGCTTCTCGTTGCTGCCTGATACCATCCCCTCCCACCATGTTCCCCATCCAACTTCCAGCAGCACGCCCTCTGCACTCAACACCACCAATCTCCCAAGTGTCTGTGCACTTGTTCACTACCTACATGCAGCCGCTGGGTTCCCCGTCAAGTCCACCTGGCTAGCCGCCATCAAAGCCGGCAACTACGCCAGCTGGCCAGGTCTCACCTATGCCAATGCCTCTCGTCATTGTCCAGACAGCTCTGAGACCATCAAGGGGCACCTCACTCAAACGCGCAAAGGCATTCGCTCCACTAAACCCAAACCACCCCCAGTGCCTTCCCCGTCCACCTTGCCGTCGCCCACCCCTTCACACGAACTCCACATAGTGACAGAACCGATCAGCAAGCTCTACACGGACGACATGGGGCGTTTCCCCATCCGCTCTCGCAGCGGCAACCAATACATCATGTTGGCCTACCACTGCGACAGCAATGCAATCCTAGTGGAGCCCTTCCAGTCGCGCCATGACCGCCACCGCATCGCAGCCCATGGACGCATCATGACGCGCCTCCGCGACAGAGACCACCCCATTGAACACCAAATCCTGGACAACGAGGCCAGCAAAAACTATCGCCAGGCTATCACGCAGGATTGGAAAGCCACCTACCAGCTCGTCCCTCCCAACGTCCATCGTGCCAATGCAGCGGAGCGCGCCATCCGCACCTTCAAAGCCCACTTCCTCAGCGTTCTCGCCGGTATCGACCCCGCCTTCCCTAACTACCTCTGGGACAAGCTCCTCCCACAAACTGAACTCACACTCAACCTGTTACAACAATCCACCCTTGCCCCTGCCATCTCCGCCTGGGAAGCCTTCAATGGCCCGCTCAATTACGACGCAACCCCCCTTGGTCCCATGGGGTGCCCCGTCATCATCCACAACAAAACCGCAACCAGAAAATCCTGGGACTTCCGTGGCCGCGATGGCTTCAGCATCGGTCCAGCCCTACACCACTACCGCTGCTTCCAAGTGGTGGACTCTGCCACCAACTGTGTTGTCATCTCAGACACAGTTGAATTCCGCCACAGCTATCTCAACCAGCCAGCCGTCACCTATGCTGACCGCCTCCTCCATGCAATCAACTACCTCTCCTCTGCCATCGCAGACGCACCCTCCTCTGCCCTAGACTCGCAACTCCAAGCCATTACTGCCCTTCGCAATCTCTTTGCCAACTGGAACACCACGCCAACAGACAAACCACCGGTGCCACCACCACAGCATCCAGCACCGCCCTCCTGAGCACTAACCGAGCTCCAATCTCCAAGGGTGGTACCCACCCCTGTCCCGGTACCAATCCTTCCACCGCACCACCTTCGTCCAGTGCCGCCACCCGATACCTTTCCAGCGCCTTCGCCTCCAGCCACCACACAGCTGCCAAGCGCCGTACCTATTGCCCAACGCACCCGGTCGCAACACCGCCCCTTGACACCACATGCCACCGACGCAGTCGCACACCGCACCCGCTCCAAACTAGCACTGCTTGTTGCTGCCCTCGCCTCCAGTAACCAATCCGTCTCAGCCTTTGCCCCAACCAAACTAGCCACATCGGTCCTCGACACCGACACCGGCCTGTCACTGGACTATAAACAACTCCGTACCCACCCAAAACTAGGACAAATCTGGAGCAAATCCTATGCCAACGAACTAGGCCGACTCTGCCAGGGCGTTGGCACCAATGACTCCGGCATCCATCAACGCGTCCAAGGTACCGACACCTTCTACGTCATTGACTACAATGACATCCCCTCCAACAGACGCTCCGAAATCACCTACTCCAAGGTCGTCTGCAAAGTCCGTCCAGAAAAATCAGACCCAGACCGTACCCGTATCACCATCGGCGGCAACTGCATCTGCTACCCGGGAGATGTCGGAACAAGAACAGCCCCCCTGGAACTAGTCAAACTCATGATCAACAGCGTCCTGTCCTGCCACAATGCCAAGTTCTGCACATTTGACATCAGCAACTTCTACCTTGGTACCCCTCTTGATCGCCCAGAATACGTCAGAATCCGCATCGACGACATCCCTCAGGAGTTCATAGATGAATATGACCTCACCCACCACGTAAGAGATGGATGGGTCTACTTCCAAATCGTAAAGGGTGTCTACGGCCTCCCCCAATCAGGCATCCTAGCCAACAAACTCCTAGAAACTCGGCTCAATGCTGCAGGTTACTACCAGCTTGATGCTACCCCTGGGCTCTGGTGCCACAAATGGCGACCCGCCATGTTCACTCTCATCGTCGACGACTTTGGCGTCGAATACGTTGGCCTTTCACATGCCCATCACCTGCGCGACGTCCTCCAAACACACTACGACATCACCCAGAATTGGAAGGGGGATCTCTATGCCGGCATCAACCTCGCCTGGAATTACTCAGCGCGCTCCTGCCGACTCACCATGAAAGAGTACATAGCGACCCTCCTCTTTAAATATAACCATCCCCCACCAAAGAAACGCCAACTCTCTCCCTTCAAAGCGACCCCCATCGTCTACGGTGCTAAAACCCAGTTCAGCGCAGACCCCGACAACAGCCCTCCACTTCCAACCGAGGGCATCAAACGTGTACAAGGCATTGTTGGCGCCCTCCTCTACTATGCCCGTGCCGTTGACAACAAACTTCTCCATGCGCTCAGCGACATCGGCACCGAACAGGCGTCCGCCACCAGCCGCACCAACGACAAAGTCAACCAACTCCTGGACTACTGTGCCACCTATCCTAACGATGGCATCACATACAGATCCAGTGACATGGTCCTATCTGCCCACTCCGACGCTGCCTATCTCAATGCCAGCAAATCTCGCAGCCGCGCAGGCGCATACATCATGTGTTCTGAAAATGACCCTGTCCCTTCCCACAACGGACCTGTCCTCACCATCGCACAAATCATCAAATTTGTCACGTCCTCCGCTGCAGAATCCGAACTTGCCGCTCTCTTCATTTGCGACAAAGAAATGGTCCCTCTCCGGCAGTCCCTCATTGAAATGGGATGGTCACAACCCCAGTCACCCATCCAAAACAATAACACCACTGCCCTGGGTGTTGCCAACAAAACCATCATAGCCAAAAAGATGAAATCCATGGACATGCGCCTCTGGTGGCTCCGCTGCCGGGAATCCCAAGGCCAATTTCGGTACTATTGGGGTCCTGGTCCCTCCAACCTTGCCGACTACTCCACCAAAGCCCATCCAGATATCTATCACGAATCCCAACGTCCGACACACGCCGGTTAACCTCGCACTACGCTCACTGCAAGGGTGTGTTGAGTCCACGCTTTCAGGTGGGCCAATGAGCATGCCCACCGGCCCACAAGAGAACTCTCTTTCACAGTGAACTCATGACGATGTCACGTGCTTGCACGCACGTACAGGTAGCTGGCGCAACTCTGAGCACCACGAGAAATTGCCATCACGCATATATCCACGTGTGATTGACAGTTGGTCACACGCAGACACATTTTGCGCTTCCATCTTTTTTCACCCATCGACAGCGCCGATCGAGCAACATCGATTGGCATAAATTAACGATGTAATTAATACCAATCTTCTTGCTCTTCTACACTCCAAGTCCCAATGGCATACTCTGAGATCATTCCAGCATCCTTTGTCCTTCAAAAAATATCCAACCCTTGTCTTCATAAACTCAGCTGCGGCAATGAAGGATGATTGAACACATGCTTCATCAACTTGTGCTGGCACTTCCCATCCAAGACACTGCTCCATCAGTTCAAAAATAGGCGTCCACTTGGTAGTGAACTCCCCCTCAACTGCCTTCTTGGCAAAGTCGATTTCCTGAAAAGAATGAAAAGGTTTGATTTGTATGCCACATCGTTGCTTACCTCCACTATCCCACAAAGCCATCTCCACCCATTTAACCTGTTCATCTCGTGAGGAAACTGGAAACTTTCAGGAACACACCAATACTTACCCCAGTATAAAAACTGAGACCATTGTTTTAACATCTGAAAGAAAAGCAAGAAAATAAATGGGGTTTAGCCTCAGTAAGTCAGATCCCTGATGTCTCTATCAGTGCCATAGAGTTCCGGGTTGGCCCAATCTTCAGGGTATTTTATATTTATGGTCGATTTTGGTCACTTTCTGCAAAATGGTCACCAAAAAATGGCCTATATAATATAGTTTATGGACGTTTGGAGAAAACAAACAAGATTTTAAACGTTTCGAATCTTAAAATGTAACAATAATTTATATTAATGTCCGTATACATATAAACGGGTTATATAAATTGAAATTACTAGATATACAGTATATTGATTTTTAGGAAACTTACTATGTTTAAATAACTGGACGAAATTTGATAGTATTATTTTATATTTATGGCTGTATATCAAACTCAGACATGTCAACATGTCTGAATATAAGCTAAGGTTTGTCCGTTTATTTTTTATTAATGTCTGCATATCATTTAATCACACATTTTCTTGCCTGCTGCGTAACAACCATCCTGTAAGCATTCAAATTGTTATATACATAATCATGGGGTATGCTTATTCACATACGTACATGAATACTAAATATATCATACTATACGGGTCTACACATATTAGGGAATGAAGGTTTTGATAAGCAAAAATGCCCGTTTCGTGCACATATTTTAAATATCCGTTGGTTGCTCACTAATTTGTGCCACATCGCTAATTTTTTTGTATGGTAAGGTACCACCTTACTGGTAGATACAATACCACACCCACGCTGCATGCAGGCTGCTCCAGAACTGCTTTCCACCACCATGCAAATATCAGCCCAATTAGAATGACCGACAATGAACAATGAGCAAAATGATTGTTTTGGCATCATCGGATTGTGATGATGCAATACCACCATGATCGCATCTTGAAGGGACACCTTTTTGGTAGAGTAGATCGTGAAATGTGCTTGCTGTGACTGTTTTTTTCACGTGCAGCAGCATGAATGTTTTTACATGTGAGCAGTGGTCGCACCGGAACGAATCGGAACGACGCTGATCAAGATGGTCCTGAATGACTCCCAATACGGGGTTGTCACATTGGGGAAGTCGTTTTTTACGCAATCGTG
Source organism: Cyclotella cryptica (assembly GCA_013187285.1). Lineage (NCBI taxonomy): Eukaryota > Bacillariophyta > Thalassiosirophyceae > Thalassiosirales > Thalassiosiraceae > Cyclotella > Cyclotella cryptica. The sequence continues at coordinate 623,227 of JABMIG010000055.1, forward strand.
CGAAACTTTATTACGCCACTGCACTGTCACACTACTTTGTTTGTGCAAAATCGATTTGTTATGTACATAACTCGCGGCACAGGTACGTCTGTTTTATGTATATCAATTGTTTATGTACAAATCGCGAATTATTTTATTAACACAACTGCAACACTCCTTTGTTTGCGAAAAATCGATATGTACATCGATATGTTATGTACATAACAAGGATTGATTGAAAAATAGGTATGTTTATGACATTATTATGTATATAACAGCACATGTTCATGACCTTATTATGTATATGTTGGGTACCAAATTGGCACAAGCCCCGTGCCGGAACTGGGCGCGATTTTTCGCCCGTGCGGAACTGGGACCTCGACAGCCCGTTTGGGCACTGGGCCAAAAAACACCAATCGAGTGACGATTTGGGGCGCATAATCAGTTGAAGTAGGGTGATAGGGGTACCGGAACACCGAAAATTCTGACATGATGTTCTGACCTAAGTAGATAGGCCATCTGCTCGCTTCCGCTTCCCGCCATCATGTGGCCATCAAGTGGATCTTTCGCATCCACCGCATCGCTATCACGTGCATCTTGCACATCATCCAACGCACTTGATTAGTGAATTAATTGATTAGTGAATTAATTGTTTTCTAGTGACTGTTTTCTAATAATAAAGAATACTATGGGGTGAGTGACTTCTCCATATTTGATGGTAGCACGCGATTTTCACGCAAAAAGCAGCGCGTAAATTGCACCTAATAAATTAATTCACCTACGTTATTCTTACAACTTCTACGTCTCGAAGCATTCCAGACATCAACGAACTGCATCATTGAATAACTCCCGTGACCCATCCCATAATGCTCATTCCAATGCCAACATTCCCTCCGATCCTCTCCTTCCTTCTTCATCTGTATTCGCCCGTCTCGGTCACGTCCTTCCTCCCACCACCCACTACGTCCCATCACAACTTACCCCACCGTCACGCAACTCCCCTCCATTCCACCGACCCCCTCCACCCTCCCCGCCGACACCCTTCAATCCGGTTGGAAACTTGTCATTATCACCAGTGGCGTCCTCTCCAGTGTCCGCAAAGGCGTCATACCGCCTCTTCCATCGATATCCTCTTCCGTGCTATGAATTTTCGTGCAGCATTGAAATGGACCCCTCTCTCAACGTCGACGCCGGGACCATGAGTCCCTCCGAGCAGGGAGAGGTGTTTGTCTTTGAGGATGGAGGAGTGACGGATTTAGATTTGTGCAATTATGAACGGTTCTTGTTGTCGCTGAGCTTAACCAAGGAGAGCAATTTGAGTGCGGGGAGATATGTCAGAGTGTGATTGAGAGTGAGAGGGTGGGGAGTATTGGGGAAGATGGTGCAAGTGGTTCCTCATATGAGTGATGCTATTCAGGAGTGGGTGCTGATGGTGACGGAGACTCGGTGAGTAGATTTGCCAGGAATAGTCATGATAGAGAAGAGTGATCATTGGGATGCTTCTGAGTGGTCTTGTCAGCATGCTGATCGCTCTTGCTCGTCACATTTGTCAATTCAATCAATTTATTCTTTCGAATGATTGTATGATTTTTCGGCGGTCAAGGCTCTGATGCACGCTGCCAATGGATTGAGGAGTCTGAGGTCTGAGGCCGACGAAGGATACAGTGCGGACGACTCCGAAACCTCCATAATGACAACATCATGGGAACAATACATCATCATGGGAACGATACATAATGGGAACGATTGAAACAGTGGAGCTGGAAGCAGGGAATAGTGTGTTTGAAGTCATACAATTCACAAATATTTACGATAAAGGATACAGAGCCAAGGCAGGTGCGTGGAAGTGTGGGAGGCATCATGTAATTCAACCGGATTGGGCTGAACGTGAAAACCTTTTAGCAGGAGTCATACTCTCCGATCGGCATCAGGGGTGACTGACCGGGCTGGAAATGAAAGAAGAGTGAATGTGTGTAGGAGATCTTGGGTTTTGATGAGAGGGTTCACACCGAATATGTCCTCCACTCTGATGAATAGTAATGCATGGTTAACATGGTCTTGTCAGCCATCTTTATGTTCGTTCTAGAATTGTAAAATAACAGAGAACAGGAGCCTTTATGAATTCTTTAGGGGCGTGTATGTTTGTTGATGTGTAGCTTGGATTGATTGTTGACATGGTACGATACACCACCATTATTTGTCATGCTTTTGTGTGAGAAAAAATCGAGATTTTTGTCATGCTACCCTCAAATTTGCCATGTAACACAGTCCATTGTGGTGTCATAAGGAAAAAATCATGTTACTACATTAGTGCCAATTTGGGATGTCCCAAATTGGCACTGGACTGACAGTGCTAAAACACTGTCGAATTTCAAACTACATACTTAAGTACCCTCTTCAGTGCCGACATGGGGCGCCCCAAAATGGCACTAGTGTCGAATTGGGGTGCCCCGTCTTGGCACTGGTGCCAAGACGGGGCCAGTACCAATTCGGGGTTTCATCAAAAAAGTCCAGTTCCGCGCGGACGTCCAGTTCGGCACGGGCGCCCAGTTCCGGCACGGGGCGCGAAAAAATCGAAAAAAACGCCCCGTGCCGGCACGGTGCCCAAACGGGGCTGTCGAGGTCCCAGTTCCGCACGGGCGAAAAATCGCGCCCAGTTCCGGCACGGGGCTTGTGCCAATTTGGTACCCAACATATATACCAACAAATCGCTTTTTTTCTGCCCATCTGTTTTGTTGGGCCACATGTGAAATGATCCCATACAGGTATGTTTATGTCTTTCTTATGTACATACCAACATATGTTTATGTCGTGGTTATGTATATACCAACAATCACTTTTTTGCATCCCTTTCCAGCCACATGTGAAATGGTCACACCTAGGTGTGTTCATGTCCTTGTTATGTATATGCGACACATGTTTATGTCATTGTTATGGATATTCCAATATATGTTTTTCGGACGCTTTTATGGCATCATGATTGATTGATCGAAATAGTAAAGGTATGTTTATGACATTATTATATATATAACAACACATGTTCATGACATTGTTATGTATATACCAACAAATTGCCTTAATTCTGACGAAAAGGGAGATTGGCGACGGGATATGTGAGTATAACTGACTTTTTGGAGATGACAGATATGACATGAGAATTAACGCTGCTTCTCTGTGTGTGTAAAAAGACATCAAAGGACGAATAATGTCATGGAACGATACAATAGGGAGTTTAATGACCTCTTCGATTCACCAAGGCCGGGATTGTTTGTTTTCTGTGAAAGAGTTCAGGAGGAAGCATCGCGATGGGTTAGGACACATGAGGACGCGTTGAAGGGGAATTTCAAACACAGACAAAAAAGGAGCGATGTGGCTTGGCCAGAGATACCCTCCGATTTTGATGAATGGGCTCCTCCAAAGAAGAGAAGGACTCAGGGTGCATGACAACACCCAGAGTTTTTCAGAGTATGATCTTTTTTCGTAACGAGAAGGTAAGTTTATGCATTTGTTATATATTTAACTTTGTGTCGTCTTGGTGAGGAATGGCTATGACAGTGTCTCTTTTTGGGCAGTCCAATCAGTTTATGTTCGTGACGTTGTTATATACATAACAGCGTGATCCCAGAGTTTTTTCAGAGTATGATATTTTTCGTAAGAAGAAGGTAAGTTTATGCATTTGTTATATATATAACTTTGTGTCGTCTTGGTGAGAAATGGGTGTATAACATAGTCTCTTATTGGCCCAACCACTCAGGTTATGTTCGTGACGTTGTTATATACATAACAGAGTGATCATGTGTATTTCTCAGGCATTGAAGACATCTGAATAAGCAAGGGTATGTGATTGCAATATTGTTTTATTAAGGTTTTTTAAAGCATGGAGAATGAACCTGACACTTTTTTTGGCTGGATGAGTTATGTTGAAAACAGAGTTATATACATAATCACATGGATACAGTGCCCAAAGGTTTTTCCCACAGTGCTATCAGCCACCTGCTGTGGTTTTTTCACCCTGTCCAGTCAATACCCCCCCAGATTCGTTTGTCATGTGTGAAGAAGAATTGGGGGTAATAGTAGAATAATGAAATTTATTGTAACAGGATAGTATTTTGGTGGCAATTTATAACTTATAAACTGGTAAATCCAGTGACCATTTTGCAGAAAGTGACCAAAAGTGACCAAAAATATCTCAAACCATCTTCAGGAGAGATGCTGCAGATACACAGGTCATAGATGTCACTGTAATTTTTGAAGAGGAAGTTGATAAATCAGCGGATTCTGGCATGGTGGATGTGGCGGACATATTTGGTGAGGCCTTGATCAGAAGTGGTGAAGATTACTGCCGCATAAGCAGCAGAGACTCCATGCCCACTGATGGTTGGTGTTGAGTCATCTGCGTTGCGGGTGTGCGGCAAGATGCAACCGCCCCCTCCTCCATGGTGACTGCATGATGGTGGCATTGTGGGAAATTGTGTCAGAACTCTTACCGTATATCTCGGTTCATAAGAGCCCACGGATTATAAGATCCATTTCCCCGATTCTCATGACATTTTGTTGTTTAACCTAGTAAATGAGCACCAGGCATTCTAAAACTGTCATAGATCAATTCTCCTTCTCGACAGCAACAATATGCACAGGTCCATATAACTCTGGTTGGTTGCTGAGTTATGCCTATATCCCGCTAAACTCACATCACATCACCGTACCCACCATACACAACACAAAAAAATGGTGAAAATTGTTCTTGTCGGCTTCCTCTTGGACAATCATGGATGCAGCTGTGTTGCACATCCTTTTGCATGGGTAATGCATTGATCAAGGGGCCCTGTAATGGTGTGGGGAGGTTGGTGCACTTGCACCTAGTGGAGCTCATGCACCTCCCCCTCTACACAGTGCATGACAATGGTACAGATGGTTGCCGAGTTTGTACGCATGAGTATGTCATTGGTAGCATGCCTCATTGTCTTGATGGTTGCTTGCTCCGGATCACAGAAGTTTTTCTTCCGGACTCTGAAAGCAGTAGTGTGCGTGCTTTGTATCACCGCAACCGCAGTTATGCATACGCAAAATCTGTTAATGAATTGTAATTGAAAAAGGTTTAAATTAATGTTAGGTTAAACATTAAAGTAAACTGCCATTTATTACATTCAAAAGTTTTGTCTCCCATTTCTAATGAGTAGACCTATTCATTAATTAAACCCATTCGTAGCCCCTGCGCTTCCATGCTTTTTGCCTAATGTCCTCAGGAATGCCGTCGTAGACTTCGACAATCCACTCTGCCACCAATTTATGGGACGACTCCTTTGCAACCCCATCAACAATCCCTTTGCCTTCCGTCATCCGGTCTTCCCAATTTTGATGAAGACGACTTTTTATGGGCTTTTTAATACCCACGTTGATGGGCTGGCACAAGTACGTGCAGCCCGCCAGGATGTGCACCACCTCAATCCCCATGGATTGGATCCGATTCACTACTGTATCCATCTGATGGATGCGGTACGCATCCAGAATTAGGATGGGTGGTTCGACCGATGGGTTGTTTTCATCTCTATTCGCCTTCCATGGCTGTAGGATGGGGTTGATCCATTCATTCATCTTTGCCTTGTCCATCCACGCCTTGTCTTGGCACGCGTACCTTCCAGATTCCGGGTACGTCCCAAATTCGTGATTCGTCCTTGAGGCTTACCCTTGAAGATGACGAAGGGTGTGAGCATCTTCCCACTTGCTGTGACCGTCGCGGCAAGAGTGACATGCTTTGTGTCTGTGGTTGAAGCGCGGGAATGTACCGTCCATGCTCCTTTCACTTTGAGAGTCATGTTGGAGTGGAATGAGAACGGGATCGGTGTCTGATCCATATTCAGCATATCGTCCAGGTTCCGTCCCTGCAGCTTCGACTTCATTACAGCAATGAAGTCTTTGGCATATGCCTCCGTATCCATGAAATGTTTCTGCACAGTGTATGTCGCACAAAGATACATGAGACCGAGGGATCACGTAAAACGATGTACCGCCAACTCCTGCGCTCGGCGTGTTTTTTCCTTCAATCTGGGAAGAAGGCGTCCAACCTCTTGCATCACCATCCTATTTGTGACTTGAACTCCCTGCTTGTGAAGTTTGAATGTGAAAGCTTGGGGCTGCTCCTTGACTTGTGCGAGAACACTTTCACGGCCCATGTGAATCTTGCAAGATGTGCCTCTTGTATTGTAGGGCACAAACTCCGTGCTGGAGTTCAACTCGTCCACTCTTCCAGTGAGTGAAATACAATGGGCGGATGCCGACGGCTGCGCAAGCTTTGCAGCAACTATATCATCCGGCCGCAACGAGTCCATCAACTTGCTGAACAATGTGCCTTTTGTCTTTCAGCTCGTAGGACTTCCGGCTTGACGAACCTTGTGTTTGGGCGTCCATGACAAAGGATTGCAATAGTAAGAAATTGCAATTGATTTGTATTTGAACTGAACAAATTTGGCAATGACAATGATGGAACTGTGATGTGGTCGGGGAGATGAAAGAGGAGTGGAGCTAGTGATGGGTGGATGGCGCGATGAAAAAGAGGGCAATGAGTGGGGCACAAGAACCATTTGGCCGCCAAGGCAAAACTAAAATGGCGTGATCTACAGTATCACGGGGCATTGTAGAAACTAGGATGGAACTAATCTTTTTTCGTCATGTGAGCATCTCTAGCTTCGTACGGATTATAAGATAAATACAAAAGCATCTTTTGACATTTTTCGGCTCTTACTAACCAAGATATACGGTAGGGCCTACTGCACAGTGGGTTTAGGGGATGGGATACTATATTTTACATGTAGTTGTGGTCAGCATGGTATTGAATACAGTGCTGTGTTTTGTCAGTGTCACCGCACATAGGGGCATTGTTAGCGCTCCTCACATGCGATATTTTCACACATATTTCGCGTAGTCGTGGAAATTCGCACACATCCCTACACAAACTTTTTTCACACATTTCCCAGTTTAGTGACATAAAGAGCTGACACAAAAATTGTGTGACGACACAAACTTTTGTGTTGTCACACAAATTTTACGAACGTCCGTTTGAATGCACATCTTTCTTGCGAAGCCCACTGATTTTCCACTATACATACGTTTCTCAGAAAGACAAAAAATTTGAAAGTATACTTTCGCTTAACATAACAGCCTACTGTCGTACTCTTCCTCGTTCAAAAAAATTTCTTCTCAATACTTCCCTCGTTTAACAATTTGCGAGATCTTCTTGGGGAAATCAAGATGGCCGTCTTTGTTCAAGTTGGAATGTCGAACAAATGTGTGAGAACCTGAAGGGACATCGCAAGTAATGGTTTTCACACAACTTCGTTTTGAGGCCGTTTTGTGTGTGTGTGACGGAGCGCTAATAGCGCACCTTTAGCAAAACTTGGAAGATGCTCCAAATAGCCAACCTCATATTGACGACAGCTGAAGGCAAGAACTTCGTATCATAAAAGTTATCCAAAATTGGCATAAATGAAATGCACAAAAGTTTGCATACGTGGTCCACTCCGGGGATCGAACCCGGGACCTCCTGCACCCGAAGCAGGAATCATACCTCTAGACCAAGTGGACACGCCGATTGTGGTCACTAAATTTATTGTAATTTTTTCCAAATTGGATTCGGACCCTGAAATTGAACCTAATAGATTAATGGAACTAATCTGAACTAATAATACAGAGCTCGAAAAATACCACTCTGAGCAGCAATACAACGGAATACAACAATCGTTCAATAAAACTATCACCCGCTGACCTACGCCAACACATCGAAATGAAAGTCTTTCTAAGATACGAAGAAAACGACGACGAGTCGACACATAAAACACTAAAGATCACACTGCCCAAAAGCTGGAAAACTGGCCCAACCTCTCGTCTTTTGGATCAATTCATCGAATCTTACAATGCTGGGAAAGAAGGTGAGGCGAACCCACTGGAAGCCACCGCGATGCACCTCTCTGTTCGTCGTCGTATATCCACCATCGGATCGAACAGTAACGACGACACAATCCTCAAAGATTTGCCTTCGGATGGAATCGTTATCGAGCTAATATCCGACCGCGACGACGTCTACGTCTGCCACAGCCCATCCCGAACCTCGTCGGAAATTAACTCCGAGCGCGAAGCCCAATTGAAAAAAGAAAAGGAAGAAAAGAAAAATCAATCTCAGTGCGTTCACTTTGGATGCAATAAAAGGTTTCCGAAGGGTGGACCCTATCCCGACTGTCACTATCACAGTGGACCTCCCGTGTTTCACGAGACTGCCAAATTTTGGTCTTGCTGCCCGGACAAAAAGGCCTACGATTGGGAGAGCTTTCAGAGTCTTCCGACCTGTCAGTCGGGGACCTGTACGGATGTGAGGGAGGAAAGCGATGCTCCGCGGAAAGAATTTCTGGGTGGATGTGATTTACGGGAGCAGATTAGTGTAGGGCCGAAATTGAGGAGCATTGATGACTTTAATGCGAGTGTTGCCGCGGGGGGGAGTGAAAGGGCACCTGTGGCGGTGCGTTTGCGTTCGGTGCTGGAGGAACTGGGAGTGGAGAATGAATTGTTTGACCAAGTGTTTGATGGGATTAAGAAACAGGTAAAAGAGAAGAATGGAGACACTGCAGATGGGGATGATGCTAGAGTCGTTGATGAGGCTGTGAAGATTTTAGGGACAAAGTTGAAGAGTGCAATGAAATCAATAGCTGTGGAACAATTGAGGATTCGATGAATTTAGAGTCCCTTGCACAAGTTGGAGTTTTCACTTCGATGGAACACTGGAACCTCATTTACAGTAACTATTCAGAATATACATGCTAACGAAAAATAAAAAATAACACTTAGTAAGCGCAGCACCAAAATGGAATGCAATTTTAGCTGCTTGTCGATATCGAATATCTCGATGGGCGAAAAAGTTCACGTATTCACCGTTTCGCCTGTGCTAGTACTTCGTCATCGATTTCGCCAGTTTCGCCTGACTTCAGAAAAAAACGCCCGCTAAATTGAACGGAACCTTTTAATCTTCCGTCGTCATACTCGCCGAATGTATCATTGTCTCGCGAAATTGATTTCCACAAAGGGTTTACTTCGAGAGATGCGTATGGACTAACGGACCTGACGTCTTCCATAAAATCATTCTCACGTATTCTCACAGGCACGAACTCATTTGCCCAAGGGTGAGATGGATTGCCATTTGATATAATTGGGAATGGCATGTTTGGGCCCATAACTGACGCGCGATCGTTAGAATCATTTTTGGCAAAATGCTTACGTACTCCATCACCCCAGAAGCCCAACATCAAGGTTACCCTTTTTGAGCACGGATTGTCTGAAAAGGAATCATGACCAGTGATTATGTTGTCATTGCAACTGCCAGCACTTTCAGCGTCATGATTCGAATCATCGTCGCTATGAGACCAGCAGCTATCAGGATCAGGAATTCCTGGAACTACCCCATGAAGGAGCGACCCCTCAAATGCTAAGAGCCTATTTGGTCTAGGATTACAAAGCCAGCCGACTCCATTCTCGTTTGCATGCGAGGGATTTTGCCTTGTCTGGTGATTGTCCAGGATTGATTGGTTGCACACTATCGTCGGAGCCCCCTTTGAAGATTCACCACATTTAAAACACGTACTAGAATCGTTTGGAACATTTATTGTCAAAACACAAGATAACATTGGGCAAAAGATCCCGTCGTCGTCGGTTCGTTTGTGTTGCATAGTTACTCCATCCGGCCCAATGTTGGCCTCGTTGCTAAATGCATGAATCTCAGCCAACGCACACACTTTTTGTCGCTTAGATCCTGATTGCAAGTGGGATGGAATGTCATCAGTAACTTGCCAGCTGGCTCACAAGAGCTCAAAAGATGGGAGAATTTTGAAGATACCAAGTGGCGAGCCAATGAAATGCCACGAGGCCAATTTTCTTCAACAGGTACTTCATCTGTGGACTAGACTAAACGCCTATCACGTCATTGTTTATAATCATCCCATTCATCAAAAACAACAGAACCTTGAGTTTACCGGATAACTCAGTCATTAACAGTGTTGTCTCCCAAAAGATAATATTTGCTTTGTCAGATCATTTCAGACTGTGCATGGCAGCATCTCCAAATAAGTGGTAAGTTCATAGGATTCATGTTGTACAAATCACATTTTGACGAGATCCATGGTACACTATATAATGCGGAGATCGAACTGTGACAGACAATGTTATGAAAACATTTCTATGTACCCAAGGTAGCTTGTAAAACCGTTTTGGTGGATCATAGGATGACAAATTTTGATAAATCTTCAAGATCTCTTGCAGAGGAATCATTTGTTCTTGAGACACAGCTATGTTCTGTCTTGCTCATGGAATAGATTGAAAATGGATTGAGTTGTAGGACAACACAGTCCTTTCATCAGACTCATCAGACTGCTACAAAGTGTTGGTCAATACTTCCTAGGTAATACAAAACTCCTCCAGAAGAATAGGGCAGGTGAAAACTCTACTCAAAATTACCCTGAATACAATTGACATGCATGCCAAGCAAAATGAGCAATGTTAAATGACACCAACATGAGACTGCAAATCCAATGTGATTGCATCAAAAAACTAAAACAAATCTTCCCCTGTTAGATCTTCTATGATCTATTTTCGTTACTACATAGTAGCTATGGTTACATGGCAACTTAAGTATGTAGACAGCATATTGTAAGTACTTTTTGTGAAATGATTCTTTTGTTTACTATATGTACATGCACAAGTGCATGCAAAATGTGTGGTCAGGAAGAAGTACACATACACTGCACCACATTAGCCTTGATGACTATATCAACCAAGCTGATGCCACTTGGCGTTAGTAATAGTCCTACAATAGAGGTTGAAAATTACAACCTAACACAATGAGATCTAAATGTAACACACCCTTTAAACTGTTTGCAAGTATTTGATTTAAAAAGTTTTCTTAAATATAAAAAATCAGAACTCAAATTCTTTGTGACACATTGATTTTCATGGACAAGAGGATAAGTAGGTGCATAGCAAATTCAATGAACCAAATGAAAAGCCTCCAAAAAGTATTGATATCTTGTGTAGAACTATGCTAGTTTCACAAGGCACAGATTATCTGAGACAAAAAGGAAAAGCCAGTTTCTAACAAAAATTACTCACAAATGATTATTTATTGCTAAGATAATCTTGAGATGACAAGAAAGAGTTTGTCCAGCTTTCCTTTGACATATAGATGTCCAGTTCTCTGAAAAGAGTCCTTTTCATGGGTTCGATTTTCCTGTCATTTTGGACTTTAAGGCTATTCAGTGCCCAGGCTAAATATGTGTTGTGTACTTATGAAAATATTTATATTATGACTACTAGGTACACCCATTGTCAATTTCATCTGATCTTTTAGAGATTTTTCACTCACTGAAAACTCTGTGAGAGAGTATTGTGTTACATTTGCATAAAAATTCTGCTGTATAGGGGGTGGTTATATGGTCCCCCGTGACTCTCTCAGATGAAGCAATATGCTTTCGTCAGACAAAGCATTTTGTCAGTTACGTGTCAGTTTGGTGTCGAACTGACACCATTTTCAAGAAAAGATATCCACAACATTTAAAAACAAATTCAAATTTTACCAGGCCAAAACACATTTCGTCAGACAACATCACCAAACATGTTAGAGAAAAATAATAATTCACATGCTCACACTGGTAAACTAAGTTTTGTATGACAAGACCATGTGATTGCAAAATGACAGAAGCAGAACTCGAACCCTGATCAACAGGTTCTTTGTTCAATAATTGCATTAAAATACCAAATGAAGGTGAGTTACTTGCTAGCAAAGATGGGTAAAATAAAGTGCCCAAAATCAGGGGAAAATGCATGTTATCTCAAAATTGATGCTTTCCCAGTGCACTTTTTTCAAGAAAATTTTATTTGACATGTGGGAGTATGTATCTAATGGCTCCTAACATAAAAATGAAAATCAGACCAAAATTTTTGGGCACAAAAATCTCAATTCATCCCCATTATAGTCGAGGAGGTTTCTGAATTGCCTTCAATAATCATGACATTTTGTTGAGGTGCGTCTCAGTCTTGTCTTAAATTAGATAAGAAATGTTTGAGATTTGACCTCACAGGATCGAGATCTCGTTTGAGAAATCTCTCAGCTGGACTGCTTCAAGATCCCTTGAAATCCAATTGGAATTTCTGGAATTTGGGGTTGATGTGCTACAATACTCTAAGATACCTAGTTTATTCCGTACTTGTTTCTCATGTTTTAGTTACACTACACATACCTGGACATACCATGTGTACAAAATCTTATCTTGAATCTTGGATTGGAGTGGTTTGAGATGAGACAAGATCTCAAATGCAAGGTCTCTTGTGTCTTGATCTCGAATTCTCAATCAAGACACAGCTCTATTATTTTACTTGATGTAAGATTGTTTCATGTACAAGGGTGTGTGCAACAAATGACATGCAACAAACAATTAACAATTCATTTGCCAAATTAGTAAATAATTTGTAACATTATTTGGGAAAGCATTTTCATTGTCAACATTTCCGATCTGAGGATAACTAAATTATTGTTTTGTTTTGAAGGTGATGTTCAAAATTTTCTTAACCATCATTTGAAACATCCTGCTTAGAAAAATGTCTAACACTGCAGTTCAACAATCTTTTACTGTGTCACCCAGGAATCATGAGACCCATTTGGTACATATAGTCCATGTAAAATGCAGTTTACTTTTCCAAAATGATCGGATTCTACAGAAGTGGAATGTCATATCCTCAGATTGAATAAAATCTGAAATTTTTATTGTGAGCTGAAGCTGTTTGAGCATTGTAAAACCATCTTGCCGTTGTTATTGGGCACATCAACTGTAGGCTAGATGAAAGATAACTTCCTCTCATGCCCCCACTCCTTTTTGGATTAGATTCAAATGATGAATACATATTATGTCCTTTGGAGTGGATAGAAGCTTCTCCAATACTTCTTCCTGTTGCCAGTGAATAAGTTGTCAGTATCATCCTTAGCATAGCAGTGATAATTTCAAGTGACTTAGGCCTGATGACTCGATGTAAACAAGTTGATTGGTCTGTATGATTGTCTAGCATTGAGCAGCGTTGCCTCATTTTATCTTCAAGAGGCAACCCCTGTGTCTTAGAGTGAGTAGAGACTTATTATCACATCAGTGGTACTCCCATCCATGCTTCCCTCCCATTCAAAAATCTTTTAAAATGTCAGCATCATCCCAAATGATGACTGAAAGTTCAACAGTAGAGCTGGATATCTATCACTATTTTTGTCTTTATTCATTGTCCATTCAGATGAATAATTCAAGTTCATTAGTCTGAATGTGCAGTGCTATAAATGTTTGGGAGGTTTCAATGACTATTGTGATAATAATTAGAATACTTACATTGAAGACCCAAAGAGAGAGAAATATGGTTATGTTTTCCAGGACATGGGACATTACTTGTGGCACTGGACACCAGTGAATGACCAATATTATATGCCCATAACCCAATAAACTACAGCAAATCATATCACAGTACAGTGCGCCAAACCATGGTACATCATGGTTCATAGTAGTAATAATAACAAGCTACGCTGTTATTCACATGCTGTTCAAAATTATGTTTGGCTATGCACACCAATGCATCTATTGCAAAACCACCGTAAATCAAAATTTCATCAATAGGTATGATGCAACACCACCGACTGAACTTTGTTGACTTTTTGATTTTCATGCTTGACAATCAATTCTTTGCCCAACCAAATATACTTAGACACAAAGTGACCATAATCAAAAATCATGTGTGGCACTTGGAGTCCAAGTATATTTGTCAGGGCGATCTGTTTAACAAGTTTTTGACACACTTATGACTTCCGTAACTTTTGGTAAGATGTGGTCTTGTTCATGAAAATATTGAAATATTAAGATGAGTTTGCAAGTTGATTATGCTACATCAGTTATATTGGTCAATGTACAACATGACCAGTTATTGGTACTCATGCCTAAAAGGAGACTCTGACATAATCTCATGGGTGATCTAAAGACAAGAAAATGATTCCCACTTGTCAGCTTAGTTGCAATTTACCCTTTACCCGGTAAAAAAAATTGGTAGGGGAACTGGTAATAATGCAAGTTACCTGGTAAAATCCGGTATATTACCCGTGAAAACACGTTCGGTAAACTTTCCCAATGTTACCCAAGGGGTACCTGGGGGAACTTGTTTACCCGAGTAAATGGGTAAAATAGAAAATTACCCAAATAGTTGCACTTGTACAGTGCCAGTAGCCATACTGAGCTCACCAAAACTCTTTTACAAAATACATTAAGCTAAACATGCTGATCCACAAACAAACACTTTAACTTATTAAACTAGTCTTCACTGTCTTCATCCTCTACTTCCTCTTCACCCTCTACTTCGTTGTCTCCCTCTTTCACCATCCTCACATTCAGGTCTTCTGGCTGCGTTGTGTTCTTGATAAGCTCAATCAATACCTCATCAGTAATGGCCAAAGGCTCCAACTTATCATCATCATCTTCGTCACCTACATAATCTGGTGGCTCAGCCATTGCATGTCACCCTTCCCTCCTTATCTACTTCAACTTAGTAGAGGACACTCTCATACGAACAATTGGATCCACATCGATATCATCAAACACCATCCCGCCATATTTGTTAAGCAGTCTTGTCCTCATCACTGCCCCATTATCCATCACATTGTCCCAATCCTCTATCCAACACTTGAAGAGTCTTCATGGACCCACTGGCTTCTTTAGCTGCTCCACATCAGCACCCCACTTAAGAAGCCCCAATTCAAACTGTTCATCCTCATCTCCCCAACAGGCATCTTTACTCAAGCAATCAGACTTTTCATGCTCTGCTCTCTTGATCCGGGCTCGACGAATGTTTGATGCTGTGTACAGTGTGCATTGCTTGAGAACCTTGTCAGAACTCAGGTGTGAATTCTTGCCTGTCTTGATCATCTTTGTGTCTGCCCATCCTCGTTCCACCCCTCCACTCCCAGTGATCTTGGAGGTCACTCAACAGGCAATGTAGCCAAAGACTGGAGCGTGATGACGGGAATACTTGTCATGCCACTTGGCAGAGTTTCCTGCAATGTAATCAGGTGAGTTGAACCACGTCTGCCGATTAAACATGCCCATACTGAAATGAGAATTGGGATGACATGTGAGTTTGCGAACCAAAGACAATGTAGAAATAATTTTGCACTGATTCACCGGTTTTGGAAATGCTTCAATTCGTCCCAGAATTGATCTGTTTTTTATGTCAATAGTGCCATCAATACTCCCGTCGACATCATGACAGAGAAGCCTTCGAACACAATTCTCAATCTCAATGCAAACAGCCCCATTCCCTTTGATCCTCCTCTTAGCATCCTGTACAATGTCAGGACGGACAGAACAAATCTAAGCAGTGTAAGCAAAGTCATGCAGAATTTTTGGTGTCCTCTTGGCAATTGCATTCATAATGGGTTGAAATATACCCTTTGTCTGTTCAGAAATGAGAGTACCCCACTCATCATCCACCGTGTAAACATCTTGCTCTTCTTCCTCTAACGTGAAGTCAGCCCCACCATCATTCGACTCATCACTGCTCTCCTCAGCATCATCATCATCTTCGTAGCTTGCATCGGCTTCCACTTCTTTTGTGATTTCGTAGGAGGATGGAAAGATGTCTTTGCGGCACAAGTCATCCCGACTCTTGACAAGGTGCTCTCGGGTCAAATTTAAGTAGAAGCACACTTTATCCATGTTGGGCTTGTTTGAATCGTCCATCCCAAGTAACTTGAGAAGAGGATAAAGTGCACGTAAGAGAAAGAATATGCGTTTCCAAAACATGTCATCCTTCACATCCTCCCCTTCATGATTTATGAAGGGCTTCTGTCTCTTGAGGTCCTTCCAAGCCACAGAGTGAACAGTTGCTTCCAAGGTGCCGCGACAGCAAATTCACGATGCATGGAGTAAAAGAAACTTGCAAATCTTGTCTCTGTGGTTTGCAGTAATCCAACAACTCGACATTTGTTAAATTGCTTTGAGTGACCAATGAAGAAGGTGTAGGGTTTATGGTTGGATCCAGACCCAAAGCACCAATATAATCTCATCACCTGTAGTGTCAACAAATGGACAAAGGGTGAGTACACTGGACAAATGATAAGTCAGCACACAACACACTTACTCTCACTACCTCAATCTTTGCGATATATTCAAAGACAAGGGACAAGACATGCTCCAGCCCGTGTACTACCGTTATTCTTGGATACACCGCCTGCATGATGATTCCCGCCAACTGAAAATTAGACCCACAGTCAAAGAACACAATGTCAGTCCTATCATTCAATGCATCCAACTTCTCCAGTAGTGGAAGGAACGAGCTTGAAATAAATGTACCATCTTTCTTTTGACCCTCCAATAATCTGCTGGTACAGTCAACAATGTCAACAAGCATTGCAGGCACATGAAATGATGATGCAAACAAATTGACGAGTGGGCACTTGTGTATTGTGGCTGCATCGCCAAAAATAGCTACACCGAAGACATCTGCATCAATCAACAGCTCGGCAAATCCATTTTGGAGTTCTACCTTGTAAGACAGGTCAAGCATGTCTCCGGCAAGAGTCATTCTCTTTGGTGCCTTGTATCCCATTGGCGCAAACCTTGCAATATCAAGCACACGTTGGAAATGTGGACACTCTCCAAATGAGAATGGGAGTGCCTTGCAATACACCATGTTTGCAATTGCAGCGTCAAGGTCCACACTATTAGAGGCTGTAATAGAGGTATTTGAAAAGGCGGATACTACGTCAAGTTGATGCTGAACTCGACCGGCCGAAGCAGGAGTAGTCAGCTCACTCAATGCCACACTGAGGGATGCATTCATGGAAGCAAATCCGGCGCTTGGCTTGGCCTTCTTTGCAGCCCAACCTTCAGATACAGACAATTGTGTTGTCACGATATCCTCTGCCACAAGGTCAGAGCCACGCTTTGCGCCTGCTTCTTGTTCTGCTTCTTTGCCAGAAGTGCTCCAAAAAGATCAATCTCTGCTTGCGAGGCATTGCCACGGCAGGGCTTGACGTGCTGTGAAGTACAATACGAACGATCCCATGAGCCATGAGCAAGAGCCTTAGTAGCATTCTTACCGTTACACTGATGATTACAGCCTGGGGCCAGACACTTCCAATATGTCGTTTGCTTTGAATGGCCCGGGATGCTAGGCACCTGAACTAGCATCATGAGGGGGTGCTCCCAGACATGGTCGATCGAATCTGGAAGACCTTGTTGTAGGGGAGGTGGGTCAAAGTTTGCCTCCGGAGATGATGGAGGAGAGAAGGAGTTCTCATCTGCCATGACGTTTTTTTGGGGATGATGCAGGGGCCAAGTGAATGCTTGCGGTGGTGGCACGGGAGTGAATGCAGGCGATGGAAGCAGAAATGAAATGGTATTGGGGCCGGTGAATGAATGTGAATGCGGGGTCAGTGAATGAATCAATGCGGTGATGTGAATCAGAACTTTTTTATTAGTTCGGATTTGTGCGCAGAAATTGTCTAAACGCAGAATTAGTAAGTGGTAAGTGGTCACAGGGAACTTTTTAGCAATGCCGTAAACAGGCAAACATGGTTCCCGCAGGACTCCGTGGGTAACTTTTGGTAAACATGGCTAGATTATTCCCTTCAGGGGGGGAGGGAAGTGGTAATAATGAAAAATTTCGGTAATTCTCGGGGAATTCCCAGGGAAATTGCAACTAAGCTTATCAGCAATACAGAAAATTTTCCCCCAATTCATAATTGATACTTGACATAATCTACTCTGGATTCTTTCCCCCGCACCTATTGGTGAACTCATTTTGTTGATGTTGCATTTCATCACTAATTCCTTGATAAATTCCAACACAAACCTCAGGCATAGCATACTTATCAAACTCAAACTCTGCAGCTTCTTTTGGTAATTATTGTAGAGATCTCTCATGTCACACTTCATCTGGGTGCATTGTTCAGGCTCCATGGTGGTATCACTTCCCTCTCCTTTAAAGCCTCATTAAAAATTTGACAGAATTTGCAACGCAGTACTTGAAGGCCCAGGACTTTGCCAATCCATTAATTGATTGTCCTGGAAGGAAGAAAATTTGTGATTTAAGATAACAGTGAATCTTGTCTGTATTTGTAACTTGTGTTTGCTCACCCTTCTGCACTGTTGTTCCTCTCGTATATGGACCTTTATATCCATTGATGTACTGCAATATGATCCAATCAATGCAATAACATTTAGTCAAAAAGTGAATAGTTGATTGGATCATGTTGGTCATCTCTATTTCTAGATTGCAGTCATACATTTCAAATGTTCAACAAGCAATTCTCTCGCTCCTTTCCTTGTTGAGGGGGGATGGCTGTAATTGAGCAACAATTGGTGAAACTTCCAGCAAAAGGAACTATTCGAAAATTTTCTCATTGCCTCTTACGAGCCATTGTGTCCCTCTTTGATTTGATTTATCATTTTTCTCATCACAAATCAATAAATATGTTTCATGTGAATGTTACATGGATGAATTTTGATGGACAAAATTCCAAAAACATAGTGAGTACTCGAGGTACTAATGTATCATGCCAGCAATGGCCAATTGGACATTTGATTAAAGTTTTCCATTGTGAAGACTTCCAACTCAGAAATGAGTCAGTTCATTTTGGTGATTATAGGCTTGTTACTATTCCAGTCACTGATTTTCAAACAACATAACAAGTATCCTGGATAACCCTTGTTCAATAGTGGCAAACATCTCATGAATGGCTTGGATAAACAATGCACGGCCCAACATTAATGACATAAATCATGAAAATATGATTGATGATCTTGCTATTACAGGAGGCAAGCTGTTGGGTAACTTGTATAGGATATGGGCTTGAAGAATAAATGCCCAAGTTCTGGTTAATGTGATCCTAGTGACATTAGAACACATATTCATTTTTTACATCAGCGAATCCTATCACAACTTAATGGAAGCCTGGCTGTGAGAGCTATTGGATTAACACTCACTCTGTGTAATATGAGGGTTTAGGAAAGCGTTTAGGTCAGGCATGATGGTGTGAACTCAGAGGATGCAAGTTTTGAGATAATGACAAGAATGTTGAGGAACATATGAAGAGAGTGTCAAGAGAAACAAAAGAGGAAAATGGAAACCATCGTTGGAACATAGTGAAAATTCCATGATGTCTCGGTGTTTTTCTGTTGTGGCTAAGTTTTCCATGGAAGGACAGGAGAACAAAATCACAAATTATTTGCCAAAATATGAGGTATGCAGTCACAGATGACATTGGATGTATTAATAGCCTAATTGCAAACGAGGCTGACTCTTGTGCCTTAGTTAACATGATGTGTACATAGTCAAAAAGCTGTACAACTCGTCCAGACTTCCAGGCCTTTTGCAGAAAGCAGCCAATTTTGATTGACAGGTGAATGATTTATCAATGATATGGTGAAGGACTCTCTAATTTTGATTAAGATGGCAACAAGGAAGGTTTCTTGGAGCAATCAGATCCAATTGCCACAAAAAGACAGTTTGATTTGTTCACAAATAATTTCCAATTGCAAGATGCTAGCTTGTAGACACACACGAAAGAGATCTGACAAAACCTCATTTGTTTAGCACAGCATCTACTGCAATATGCCAGTTTGTGCATCTATTGCTTTGTGCTCAAAGCATTAAAACTAAATTCTAAATTGCACTGTAGAGCCTTGACTCAGGTGAAATCTGGGTCAGTCAACAATAAGAAGAAGTTTTGTTTAGAAAGAAACCTAACAAAAGGAAACCTAACAATAACAAATGTGGTTTTTACTTATATTATCATATAGTTGTGGGTTTCTTTTTAACAATGCTCTCATAGGTATAACACCTGTTTCAGAAGAATTGAGGTTTGATGGTATAAAACAGAGGATGCAGTAACATATAAGAATGCTGAGCTCAAGCATATCACTAGTGAAGCAGAGTTCTAGGTATGCCTGCATTGTCAAGATAGCACCTCAGGTTTGACTACTTGACTAATCATTTCTTTTATGTTTTATTGCAACAATAAAGCCATTCTACCTGCAAGCCATACAATTGAACTTCTTGAGATTATTCCTGAGGATATTGACAGAAACGGTATCAATGGAAAATTACATTGCTATGTAAACTTAGTTTCATGTGTCCTCTGTGTCCACGTCCAAAAATTGATGAAAACGACACCATCTTGGACATGTCCTGGACATGTTGTGGACACATCCTGGGCATGTCCTAGACATCTCATGTTTTTATTGTTTTCAAATGAGGATCCAGAGGACATGAATTTTTGAAAGAGAGGACATGAGATGACATGAGGTGTTTTCTTTTATAGTTTCAGGTGAAACATACCAAGAGTGATGGCTGAGGCATGCATGTTACATTCATTTTAGTGCAATCCGTAAAGCTTGAGGTACAAAAATACTTAAGATACCTAGGTGTGTACCTAGATACTGTTATGTTATGTTTGTGAGTCAAAACTTTGCAGGACACAGGGTGGACATGGGACTCAACACTGATGTATGTCTGAGTGTCCACAAAAATCCATGTCCCGGAGATATTAAGGGGACAGAGGACATATCCAAGGACATATCCAGGACATGTGAAACTAAGTATGTGGACAACTTGCAAATGGAGGACATATTTTAATAAATGAATAAATAGGTATGCCATGCTACAAAAAATGGTATTAATGCTGAGGAAGTGGAAGACAGCAAACACGAAAACTTCAAGTTAATGTAGAAGTCATCTACAGCCAAACTGTTGATGACCAAAGTAAAAATAGAAGCACATCAAGAAATTAAACCATCTGAGGGTGTTTCCCGCACATTGAAATTGACAAAACAACAACTGAGGTTGCTTAAGACAAGATTCCATTCATATGAAATCCTGTGAGGAATCACGTTTGGTCAGAACTGGAGCAGCCTAAACATGATTTCGATTAATAAATCAAGATTACTGACTGAACTGCACTGTCAGCTTCTTTGATCTCCATGCTTTTCAGCTTCACATGAATAAGCCAATCCTTATTTGGCAACAAAAATAATTGAGGGAAAACTGTCTCGATGGGTAAAGCCCCAACAATGTTACAAAAGAGGTTCTTATTAAGCATATTATTTGAGTTACATCAAAGTCATAATTTTTGCAAAAGAAACCCAAGAAAAGAAAGTAAAATAATAATGAAAATACTAGGTTTTGCAGACAAGACTATCGTAAAACAAATACTTGGTTGTAGAGTGCACTGAACTTGAAATCTAAAGCCATGAATAAACCCCAGGTCTGGAATGTTGGTGAATTCAAAGCGATCACATTTGCCTGATTAGCTGGGTATGACAAAACATTGTTGGACAAGGAAAAATCCTGTTGGTCATAAAAAACCTAATTAGACATGGGGTAAATTATTGTCATACACATTTTTGGATATGTATGACATCCTAGCATTGGTACACACATTTTTCATCCTTCAGATGACTGGTGAAGCACTAACATTGGCAATCTGCGTTGTACTTTGTACAATGACAGTGTTGGACTGTGAAATGGAATTTTTTGATGTCAATCCATGTTGGTTCTGACTGTCAAAACCATCAGCTGTGGCTATCAAAGAAATCAATGATCAACACAATTGTTGCAGCATCTCTGACTCTGAAAGGGCCCAATGTATCATCATAATCAAAAACACTTTAAAACTTTGTCTTCATTTGATCTGGCACACAATGCAATTCAATAACAATAAGCAATAACAAATATTTTACCTTCCATTACATCTCAGACTCTAAGGAAGACATCATTTATGAAACAGTTTATCATAGGGCTGTGTGCTCAGATTATCAAAGACAAAGAGAGAAAATCTTACACTGGCATGGTTTTGTTTTACTCTGGTGCTGGTAAACATTTTTTGGCAGTCATAAAGATCTATTTTAACTGCCCCAAAGCAATAGCCATCAAGCTTGATCACATATGCAAAATGAATGTTCTTTGAGAACATAGACCAGTCAAACACTTTGATGAACCTATGCATCAATCATCTCCAAAGCCATCCAGCCATAGTAATATACCATCAATGTGTTCTTTGACAGTGGATTGATGGCTGGGTGAATGTGACATGAACGGACGTTCTTTATCTGGTATAAAAACAATCCTTGCTCTCGAATCTCAAAAGTCAAATGACATTTGTAAAGCTGATCTATTGCCCATAGTATCAAGGTGCAAGCAGTAGATTTTTGCTGTTCCATCTACTGTAGAAGTTGGTATGCCTTATAAGTACTATGCAGAATGTGTCCAACATGTTCAACAGAATCAGATTTCCCTTTTTCTCTTTGTTCTTATCTATAGAAACAAGTCTCCAGTATTGCAAGAGTAGAGTATTTCAACTTCTTGATTTCCTTCAAGTTATTATGTTACTCATTCCTCTTTGCAACTGAAAGATTCCCACCATGTGACTGTTGGCCATTTTTGTGTGGATGCGCATATCTGAAGCATCACTAAAATAATCTCACAGACGATTATTGTGATCATTGATATATTATTGCTTGACAAAGCACCTCAGCGCTCACACTGTCCCAAATAATATTTTTGTCACCAGGTGCCTGGGAGGAACTCAACTGATTGGTGATCATTATTGAAACTGTATGCTTTCTAGGCTCAATCCAGTACACCTACCAAAATGTATTTGCTGTAATCTCAGCTCACTTGCTTTGGTAGTCTACACTTGCCTCTCATCTGCAGATGCAAACACAGTTTTACTCTGAAATGATTAGTTGCCATTTGTTCAGAGGAGGTGACTTGCTATCAAAAAATTGACTATGAATCATGTCTTCAAACTTGTAATCAAGATGATATAGGTGCTCACATTGAGAGCTCAAGTTCTTGTGCATACAAATGGAGACATGATCTTGTTTAGCTATCCAAATAAAAACTTTGGGGGCGTACTACTTCTTGCTTTGTCAAATACCATACTCCAACATCCTTCAAGCTCCCTCTCACAAGGCAATGACACTTGAGGATCACAATGTGTTGGATAGCATTGTGAACATCACCCACCACCAGAGTAATGCTCTTGGCTTTTCTTGTACAATAAACCTGCCTACTAATTCTTGTTTTCAGAAACATAATTCTCCAACATCCCTCAAGCTCAGCCTCACTTGTCAATGGCACTTAAGGATCACAATTTGTTGGGTAGCATTGTGAACATCGCCTACCACCAGAGTAATCCTCTGTGTTCTTGTTGTACAAAACCTAGGTGAAGAAGTAATTGATCAAGATCCAAAATCAGCAGTCATAATGGTAAACAGAAAGCACAGCCCACTTATTGTGTGCAGAATATGTAAAGCACAAACAGGAGTATGGTTGACTTTATTTCTCAAACACAGCAGGAAATTGGAAAGTGAGCATTGATGATATAATCTCATAAGATACAACAGGCAAGGGGACAAACTCTTTTGTCATGTTTTGTGGCTCACCATCGCTAGCGATGAGTTTGCTGATCTGCATTTTTGTTGACAAAATAAATATTCTGGCAAATAAGCAGTACTTTGCTCAGATTACTGCAGATTCAAGATGAAAAATTTGAGGAATACTGGAATTTTGAATTCATTTATCCTAAAGTATCAAAGAGATACTCTTTGTTAGTGCCTTCAGAGCTCGGATTTCTCTATGTCACATAAAATTGGACCTTCCAACCCTTATCTTCTTCACTGTTTGTTTCCCAATGCACCCTCCCACCTCTAGTCCAAAAATTAGTAATCCTCTGATTAGCACTGTTGATATCACTTAAAACAGTCGAAATCTGCCTCTTTCGTGATGGTTGGAAAAAATCTGTCATAAGTTATAGATCAAATTAATGTTGATGCATGTTGTTAACAATATTGTTAATACAAATCATAGAGTTATCAATGTTGTGAAGAGATCACAACTGAATCTGATACCATCTTTTTCAAGTAAGTGCAACAAAAAACGTGATGAAAAAAAATCGAATGAAATCGCCGTAATGTCTGTACAGCAAAGACTCATGAGAGTTGAGAACCAGTTTATTTACTCCAGCATCTTCTTACTCTCTCCCGAAAGAAACAAAGGAACCTCCCTGCCATTGTGACAACTCGCAACCCGCAGCTGATCCTCTATGACCCCTTACTGAATCCTAGAGTATCCATCGTCACTCTTCTTGCAACAAGCGAAATATGCCACAACAAGCGCGACGACTCCGCCAACAGAATACCAGACGTAAGGCGACACTTGTCCTCCCTCGACTCCAACAGCGGTTTCTTCTGCTTCCGCTCCAGCTTCATCGTCTGCCGAAAAAGCTTCATCGATATCTTCTTCGGCGGTATCGTCGGTGTCTTCTTCTTTCTCAAGCGACGCATAGGGCAGTGCGCGTGAGCGGTTAAAAATTATTGGTCCCAAAACGAGATTGCAAAAACGAAACTCACCTGTCGCGTCCCCACCTTCCCCCTCAGCAGGAGCCTGAGCGTCAGTATCACCTTCTCCTTCGGCAGGAGCCACCGCTACATCCGCCGTAGGTTCGGCTGCAGGCACATCGTCGGAAACATCCAACTCGGCTGCATCCGCCGTCTTTGTCTTTTTCAATCCTCGGAGACTCGCCGACTGTTGGTGCACGTTTTCAAAGACGACGATTCCATTGTTTGCGGAGGCGAAGCATGGTGTAGTCGCTGCAGTGGCGAGGGTTACGAGGAAGAGATTCGAGATCTTCATGATTGCGAAGCGTAGTTCTTACTTTCTCTATGTGTGAGACTTGCTGTTAGCTTGCCGTCGTTTTATGAAACACTGGGCATCAAGATAGCCAGCACAGGTCGGATTTCTCATCTGGTTTTTGCGGGTTTTGACTTTGGGCGTGTAAAGTGTGTGGGAAAGCCACTGCACTACGGAATCAGTATCACATGGATTCATGGATGACCCTGTCGAAAAAAAATATGTCGATGGGAATCTTTTCCATATGCCGTTAGAGTTTTAATTCATGGGTAACTAATTGGTCCAGATTAATATGATACCTTTCATAGTGATTCGAATCTAGATGTCAAGAGTAATAAGATTAAGTACATACCAGTACGTACCTTGCAATACTATACACAGCCACAACAACAACCTGACAACATCAATCATCCGTCCCAACCTGAAGAACTCATCGTCTGGTGGTCTGATACAGTCTGATACGACGGTGACGAATTTGACGAGACTTGTGACTCTTGTGACACCACGCAAGAGGTGGGAGATGCGTTCCCTCCTCTATTATTCTCTCACAATCCATACACGTCTTTTACAACGCCCAGATGTATCGATGCACATCAGCTCTGCAAACAATGCTTCACGTTTTGTTGATCTTGATGAGCTACATCCTTTCCTGCAATGCTTTCTTGGACTCGTCACAACTAGTGCCGCCACTAGCAACTGATCAATATAGATGGACGCGTAGATATGCAATCAAAATAACCGGAAACGGACCGAAAGCCGACTTTCTAGAATCGCTCGATCATCCCTACAATCTCAACACACACAACCCAACTCGGTCCAACTTACTCCAGAAACTCGTTGAGTATGGATCGACGCCTGGCGGCAGCAATCTCTCCAAGCCGGGGAAGACATTTCCTTCCGTGGCCGAAGGCAGTTGGAAAGTTGTGTATGCGCCTCATATGACGACGTTCGCCAATTTGTTGAAGGTATGCGTTCTTTGTGCTTAGGATACATTCACGCTTTACGGATCGAAATATGGTGGGATCTGAATTCGATATTTGATCTTTCATTTCAAGGGAGAATTTGAAGTTCAATACAATTTGAAAAATGGTGGAACTATGTCGAGTAAGCCTATGTTGATTCATCAATTCTACGGAGTGACATACATTCAACAGAAACACCATTTTTATTTCTTCAGGCCATGCAAGGTATAGGTTCCCTGTTTTCAGTCTTTGGGGATACTTATCCGTTAGTGGAACCTATGGTACAGGTAAGAAGTTCGGTCTCTCTGATGGTCACTTTCATTATTGCTTGAAAGCATCATTTTGAGCTAAAGGCTTTGTTCTTTCGTCAATCACAAGTGAACGACCATGTCTGTCGAGTAGACTTCAATGAGGCATGGGTGAGGTCATTCGACAATGATTCGTTCGTTAGTGGCCCATACCCAGACATAGACAGTGTGCCTGCATCTCTTTGGAAAGAATTGATTCGAAAAATTGGAAATGCTATGTTCATAGAGCCATTCGCTGTATTTCCGATAGCATACCTTGACAGTGAATTAATTATCTTTGATTTCGAATTATTTGGGACAAGAATTTGTGCTAGAAAAGAATGATAAAGCAAAGGACACGAGCTGCGCCATTGTGATGTAATCTTAACCAATAAACAAACACCTTTTGGTTTGTTTCATTCGACATCATGTTCTACAAGCACAATATCAGCATCACTGTTGCTCCGAGAGCCATCTATCATTTTGCAGTGTGACTGAACAAGTTGTGCGTATTTCTTAGCTTCTTCCAACCCGCGCTCAGCTTCGCGAAAGTCGTACTCGGCAGCTTTGAAAGATGCCAATGCGAGCCTCAAACGCTTTTCTGCACGTGCCTGAAATTTGAATGCGACTTCAGTCGCAGTAAAATCTCCCTTGAGTCCAGCAAAATTAGTGTACTGACTATGAGGTTGACTCTTTTTTTTCTTGGACCACCAACAAGAATTGCTAAACTTTTTCAAACTACTAACTAACTCCTCTCTTCGCTTTCGCTGCTTAGTAACCCACGCGTTTACTCTGAGCTTGATGCCTTCTTGGCAAATAAAAGTGGCAACAGACACCATTATTCGACCAGGGCTTTGTTGCCGTAGAAAAAGTTTCACTCCTAACATGAACGCCGTACCGACGAAACTGTTGACCGCAGATACAAACGCGGTAGTGAATGCTGTTGCGCACATATTAGTGTCGTAGGCTGTGCTTTATGCCACAATATCTAACAGCTTGGAAGAAAAGGTGCTATGATCTCGAATTATTTTGAGTCGACTATCGTACAAACTATTGTTGTACCATACAACATCGGACAAGGTGAGAAGACCAGGGAGAAACCGTATAAAGCATGACTTGTGAACCTACCTACCTACGTATGTCTGTGTCTTACTTAACGTAAATAATCCCTGCTTACATATGTCTTAGTACCACTTAACATGAAGAATCCCGGTTGTTCGTTGCTTTGTCCTTTTTCTTTTTTGTTTCATCATGGTCTGGCTCTTTGTCAAAATAATCAAGGCCCCACATAGGGCAACATGTCACGGTGTCTCCAACATCATCATTGCGCGTGAGCTTCTTCTCTCCATCCTTAAGATACTCCCTTCTCATTGCCTTTGACAATAGTTGCACAGACCAACTGATAGAGTTGTTGCCTTTCTTCTCTCTCTCTCCAAATCCGCCTTACACGTGCATAGCCATCTCAAGAATGTGGCAGAAAACCTCCAAATCAGACATGACATTGCATGACAACCCATGACTATTGTCTTGTAGCAACTCAAAGATAACAGAATGCGCCATAAAAACACGTGGACAATCTCTAGCTTGTTTGCCTTGACAGCTAAACCACTTTGAGGGATGTCATAGTCCACATGAGATCCTAGTTCAGGATTCACACTCATAGCTGCATTGAGTAGTGAAGATCAACAACCAAACATTACTTGAAAATTTTCTAGGAGCTCCTCCATAGAGTTTATCGAGCTTGATGGACCATCCTTCGCGAGAAGTGTTCATTCTATGAGAGATTTCAATGCAGGGGAGATTGCTTTAATTGGTGGTGGGTCGTTTCCAAGATCTCTTGTTTTATTGGCTAATGGAGATGAACAATTGCTCCTTGTAGAAATGTCTTTTTCAGCTTCTGTGGGGGACAATGGGGTCTTTAGAATTTGAACACTATTGAAGGAAACACTTGAATGATCATCATTGGGATGTTGTGTTAGATTGCTCATCACAACACAAGATGGTTCATGTTGCATAGAACAACTGTAGTTAATGTTGTTGCTTGCACCTATCAGATTGTGATCCTTGGCTCTGCTTATAAGGCACTCTGTCACCATGGGGACTGGCAACATCAGACGTGAAAATGTTATTTGATTATTCTTGGATTATTGTGGCAGGCTAGCTTTTTACATTGTGAAGACATTTTCGTCATTCACCAAGGCATTTTTGACTGGACAAACTGTGTAAATTCCTTACGTATAGGCATTTACAATCATACTGAAAAATGTAATAGGTAGGGTGCAACAAAATTAACTTTCCACAAAAACTGTAAATTACCGAGCACTTCTTTGCAAAAATCAAAAATTCTTATTATTTTGAATATGGTTCCATCATTAATGTTGGGTGATAGTTGCCATAAAACTATATGCCACACCACAAATTGTACTGCAAATCCTATCACAAAACCTTGTGTGTTAAAGTATTGAGATGTCACAAACTCCACAAGGTGAGTGTGATCATGCCTCCATTAATTTACCACACATCCTACAACAATAACTACTCCCACTACTACAAAATTTGGGGTACAGTTTTGTGTTAATTTGATTACATCTACCACAATGACTACCACAGTGTATCAAAAGAGTCATACATCACCTTCCGCATTATATGATAACACCCAGGTCAAATGCCACATTGACCTAAGCCGTTTTGCTGTAGTTGTTACTATGTAGTAAACGGGTAGATACATGTTGTTGAAAGATTTTATTTATGAGAGTTACACTACTGAAATAGGTATTGCATGGTACACTAGGTAATCCATGCATCACCAAGCACAGGTGATCCTGTTAGAGATTGGAGGTAATTTAGGGCAGTTCCATGACTGCTCCTTTTCTCTCAACTGCCAACAGGAACTGTCCCATGAGAAGGTTTCTGAGAAAGAAATCCTCTCTTGGATATTTTGTCCAAGAAACACCTAGAATGTATATGGGTGTTTCTCAAGAAAGAAATTGTCTTTTGAATATTGTTTCTCAGAAACAATATCTTATGACTATTGTACTTCCTTTGTGTTACACAAAGGGAAGAGGACCATTGGAGATTCCACCTGGAACCTCTTTGGGTTTACCAGTTAAGGTAGATAATTGGCCTATGTCACTCGCCCCACGATTGGAGAATTAGCGTGGCTCAGGAAAAGTAAAACCTCGGTGAGGAAAAAATCCGAATATGAGCCAGACTTGCAGAAAAACCGTTCTTGTTGAGGTTAAAAATGTGCAAGCTGCCTGTGACGCTTTGTACCTACATATTATTTTATGTAGTATATGAAGTGTAAGTTCTTGTGGAGAGGGAGATTTGTCATGGCTTATGATAAAGCTGGTTTGATTGTACTCTCCTAAGTCAAACTTATATTCTGACTTACTGTTGCACTATGTTGCCAAGCGGGCACTTTTGATTGGTCTGGTATCTTCCTAGTATTATATCAAAAATCTCTCTGTGGCTGCCATCGCCAGTTATGGTTGGGTCAGTATTGTGGCCTGCTATTGGGTCGGTAGTGTTTGTATCAGCGTTCTCACTGGCCATGCCACCGTCATCTTCATCATGCTCAGACACTGCAGTAGATTGGAACTCAACACGAAAGCCATCAGGATCCCCTTCTACATGTTTGCCTTTCATGACCTTTGCAAAGTCCTTGTCCTGAAAACAGGGATTGGTCATTCTCCATAGCCTTCATGAAGGGAATAGTACCATACAGGAAGGAGGTTGACATTGCAACTTGGTGTCGGCAAATCCATATGAACAGGTGTTGTCGAAACCCCCATGACGTCGTATCCAAAGATAAGAAGAATGGTAGGGATGAACTGTTACCTGGAAAAAGTTGGGTGCCTCAGTATTCGCTTTAAGGACCAAATGTTTGCACAGGTTACTTTTCACTTTGTCTGGAAGAGCCACCTCCATGTTATGTTCAAGTCCCTCAAAAAACTTCACATCTTCCTCTAAAAATACTGAACTGTTGGATTTGCACCATTGACGCTTTGTTGTTCTAGAACCACCTACAATTAAAATTCTTCCCCCTTCAGGAATTTAGATATATCTTGCAGTTTCTTATAATGTGAAGTAGAGATGTCATGACATATATATTGGAGTCCTTGATTATCCTCTTTCGCCCTCCTGGTGAAAACATTTTCACACCCATTCGAACACTCGAATGCAAATTGACGTGCAATTTTTGGTATCTGTATATATTTATGAGCATCATCACTCCCTTCTGGTGCCACTTGCAGGTATGCTGAGAGTAAACCCAACTGATGAAAAATGATTTCATTTCGGTCATCTTGAAGAATTTTGTTCAAGTGCACGCAATCTCGCTCTTCAAGAAGTTGCCCAATATCATGAGGCATAACACGAAGAAATGATGGATCCTTCCAGTCCACCTTTGTGATGTGAGTCGCTCGGCTCCCAAGAAGTCCCTCCACATGATCAAGCTCAGGCTTCCAATCCTTGTCGTTGCCTTCTATATCTCGCAGCTGTAAAATTTTCTCATTATGACTGATGGGAAACACTGTCTTCACGCTGCCCCATCCATCACCCTTTCGAATTTTTCCTGCAAAACATCGTGATCGTCATAGGGTCCTTGTCTCCTTCTGTTCAGTCAAAGGGGTTTCATCATCATCATCATCATCATCATCATCATCATCATCATCATCATCATCATCGGAAGTTCCTAAGATAAAAGTTACAATGCTCTTCCACGATCTGGCCGTCCCAATGCTCCTTTCTTCTAAATCATTTTTCAGTGCAGAGAGAAGAGAGAAGTAAAGAGTCGTCCCCTATGACATTGTCCAACTTGGAGGAATCAGGAACACACTCCACAATAGAGGTATCAGCCTGCATTCCCTCTAGATGCTTTGCATGCAACCTGAAGTCCATTTGAAAAGAGTAGTCTTCTGGTTCAGGCGGGTCCACCATAAACAGCTCTGATGAATACAGTTGGAGTCTCCTTGCTAGCCGATGAGTGATAGAGATGTAAGGGATTGCAACCATGGCATCGTGGAGTGACTCATATTCACCAGAAGAAGAAGCATGTACACTCTTTTACAGCACTGACACCAAAACTGTATTTCCCAGATGCGTTGCTTGTAGATGACCATGGCTGAAGCACAGACAGTTTCAATGCAGCAATTACTGCTAGCCCACTCCTCATAATGTTTATAACTATTATCCTTTGCTCCAAACTTGAATACATTATCCAACATGGGATGTCAAGGCCAAACACTTCATCCCCTTCAGGATCCCTAATCTTGAGAATTGAGTTATCCATGGAGAAAATATTAGACCTTATCCTCTTGAGAAATATGTTCAACCAGTTAAGGTTGGCTGACGAGGAACGGTTTATCAAATATCCGCCAGAAGCTTCACTGGTCTGAAGTAAGGTGATTTCATTGATTTGTTGACAACCCAGCCTTGGATAGTACAGGCCACTAACACACAAATATTATGAAGAAAAGTGTGAAGCAATCCATCATCGGGAAAGCTTGTGTCTGCCTGTTGACAAGAAAGGTCCATCCTGTCATCCACATCAGGCTTGAAAATGGAGCAATGCATGACATCATAAACTTGGATGAAGTCCAAATATCCTGCAGATAGAAGATTGACAAGGTGGGTCTTGTCCAATATGGAAGGATACCATGAACTGCAAAGATGGCATGCTTGTAGTCAATCTGGTCTTTTGTAAACCAAAAGCTGTGAAACGAAACGCAGTAGGACTGGGTGGATCACAATGTTGGGAACAAAACAACAGTGACACTCATGTTGGACAAACACGACAGTTCAATATCGACTTGATCGTCTCTGTCCATGAAAGAGCGCAGAGGACCAAAGACAAGAGGGACGTCAGCCATGGCTTTATTCAGGTCCTCATCTTCTTCACTTTTGGGCTGGAACTCTTCAATCCTGCACAGTGTGTCATAAGACATAAACACCTTGCGAACAAAGATTGGGAAGCGAAGCCGCTCCAATCCATCACATGTCTTCATGACCGAGTCCATGGTGTTTTTTCCCTGTACAACTCCATTCCTGTCGTAAGGGTAACTTGGGAGGGTAAAGCTGAACCAATTGATCTTCCCTGCTGATACAATCGGTAATTGTCACGAAAAGTAACGATGTCCTCTGGGGTTCTAGTCGTTTTTCTACCAATTTTGCAGTCTTCTGTTTTGAATACCTGGAGTTGCAATTGATGTAGTGACGACAATGGTAAGATAGCCCAACTAGCAATTTCCTGGGACAGTATGAATGTTGGACTTGTCCAGGGGTGGTCGTTGGGGTACTTCTTATACCAGGGGTGATGTCTTCTACACTGGATAGTTTTTTCGTTCTTTTTTGCTTTTGCATTTCCCTATGACTGGAGTGCATTGGTTTAACAGTCGATAGATCCACCACACTTTTCTGGTTGTTGATGCTCCACTTGATTCTAACAGAACTAGTATCAACTAATTCCTCAGTCAACCTGACCATGGAATCTATGGTCGCAGGATGATCAGTTTTGCCCACCCTGACAAAAACATCCAAGTTCTTCTCCACAACCCAAGAATCGGATGAGAAGAAAACAAAATTTAGGATGTCCTCTTTGGTGATAGACTCTTCAGTGTCACGTTTGATCAGGTGAAAATGGTACACAAATGATTCCTTGTCCAGCACATAGCCATGTATGAACCCAGTACACTCTATGTTATCCACTTCCTTCTTGATGAACGTCCCAATTCTATACTTTGGTTCTCTAGAATAAGGTTCGTCCCTTGCTCTCTCTCTGGCTCCGAATCTGATTTGTCTCTCTGGAGTTAAGGATTCTCATTATCAGCATCAAATGCAGCTCCATCGGTTGTTGATGAGACATTTGGCAATGATACTGTTGCGTCAAGAGGAAGAGCAGCAGATGGTTGCCGGAGGATTCTGACGTTGCACTTGCGGTTGCCAAAGCGGGCACTTTTGATTGGTCTGGTATCTTCCTAGTATTATATCAAAAATTTGTTTGATTATGGGTGGAAGCCGTGGCAAATGCTCCTGGATTAGCTGATTGAGAAGACAAACTTGCAGCCTCTGCAGAACCTGGTGTTCTGGCAATAGTTGGGGGATAGGAACTGATGTTGGAGGAGGGAGCTTATATGAGTTGTTGCGGGAGGAATTGCTGAGGCAGCATTGACAACATGTGGTTCGGAGAGTTGTGCTACAGACTCTGCTGCTCCAGCTATACCAGATGCAATGGGGACTGGATTGGGTTCAGGAAGTTGACAGGACTTTGCAGCCGCAGCAGCATCTGTTGCCGCTGAAATACTGAGGACAGCATTGGGGGGTTGAGAAGACACTCTTGCAGCCTCTGCAGAACCTGGTGTTCTGGCAGTACTGGAGGGGTAGGAACTGATGTTGGAGGAGGGAGCGTATGAGTTGTCGGGAGGAATTGCTGGGGCAGCATTTACTGCATGTGATTGGGGAGTTGTGCTGCAGACTCTGCTGTCTCAACTATACCAGAAGTGATGGAAACTGGGGTTGGTTCAGGAATTTGAATAGAAGAAGGGCTATCTGTGCTGGTTTGACAGGAAGTGAAGGGGTAGATGAAGCAGCACCAGATTGAGAGGATTCAGGATGTTTGATCGAAGTTGTCATGGTCAATTCTCCACGCATCCTTTTATATGCATTGGTCACCACGGTAGAATGTGGCGTGGCAGTTGGAGGACCCTCTCTTTAAATGTCAAGTGGATTCAATATGATGTGTAAGTAAATTATTCCTTCAATGGGTGGAGTCAGTTGAGAATGGGTCGACTTACTGTTTTTTTCACTTGTGTTGTTCTGCTTTGATGTGACCTCTTTGGAAGCTGTTTTGGGGTCGGGTATAGTTCATGTAAAAACAACTTGACCCCATTCCACACCAGGTTTTGAAATGACACTGAGAAATATGATCTCGCAACCCATCGGCTGTGAACTCTGTGCCATTGCATTCCATACCCCTGAAGGATTGATTCCAAAGAAAACCTTTCTCGCCAAGTTTGGTTAAACTTTGCAAAGGGACAGTAACTCTTCGAGACATCCCTGGTGTCGAATGCAAAATACAATGCAAAACAGGATCTGAGATGCCTGAAGAATTCCGCATCCTTTATCCACTGGTTGGCCTCTGCCTTTGCATATAACTGGCAATACTGGAAACACTGTTGCCGTCAGAATCATAGCTCTTGTCATTATCATGGCAACTCTGTAATACAAGCTTAGCTTCAATCAGAGCTTCCACAGCTCTGCAAGCTTTGACGGCAGCATTGTCCCTCTTGACAAGCCAATCTTCATCCAGTACCATATAACTTCTCAAATAACCCGTGTTCATTGAAGGATACAATTGAGCAACGGATGCAAGTACTCCTCTCTGGTAAATTTGCGAAGTGTTGCAGGAGCATGCTGCTGTTTGCGGCAGCTGGTGGGCATGCAGCCACTTCATGGGGACTTCGGAGGGATCACTGGGGGCGTCTGGTGGGCAAGCTGGTTCCGAAGCCTCGTGTGGACGATCACTGCAAACGAGGTGTTAGCAAGACTGTTAGTGACAAATTATCTCTTGCTAACAAATCGTATGTAGGAGTTATACTGGGGCTTCTCATTAGTTTGTGAAAATCAAAACTGTTAGATAAATTGTTAGTACATTTGAGGCCTCCGTCCTATCTAACCTTTCGACCCGCTTGCTAACAGTCTAACTAACAACATCCGTTTTGCTAACGTTTTAGCTAACAGAGTTGATTGAGATCGAAATGATTGACTCGAAATCCTTACTAACAGATTTACTAACAGCGAACTGTGCCAAACACTGGCGTTCAGGAGGCGCTTGAGAAATTTTTCCTCTGTTCATACAAAATCGACTTTTGATGAGAGAAATCATTTTAAATAATGTACCTCCTCTGTTCTAACAAAAATCATTCTTTTAGAGAAATTAATTTTTAATGGACTAGATTTTTGCCCCAAAACAAACTCAAAACACCCTCATCCAATCATTAAAGCAAAACATACTCCTTTCTCTCATCACTCTCACAAATCCCCTACAAAGAACATCCTCTCACAGAAAGCACAACCCTTGACACGCTCAAACCAATGTTGACGCTCAATATTATCTTTGGTACACCACCAAATGTCAGTGCATAGCTGTAGATTGCGTAGCTCATGATGACAAGACATCATCAACTCCCTTTCACTTGGAACGCCACCTCTTGATCTCTTCTGGGCTTTTGAATGTTCCTCATGGCATTCATGACAAACTGCATGTTGGCATTCTCCTGGAAGGTTTGTTCTCTGGCAAATGAATACACAATAAGCGTTCTTTTTCAATTGAATAGAATGATCCCGTCTAAATGTGATAGTTCTCCAGTCCTTCCCCATATATTCCTTCCCAATTACCTGTATTTTATGAATAACAGGGATAGATAAAAAAGTCTGACAGAACTCATTCACTTCATGTACCAAAAAACTTACCTGTATCAAAGGAATGACATTTTGATGATATTAGGATGTGGTTTGTGAATCTAACGGTCTTTTTGGTGATGCTCTCCAATTCATATCTTACCTCTTCTTTTTTTCCGCCGACAACGTCGGTTTTATTGTTCAACACCTTAAATATTGGAGTCATTCCAAAAGGGATGGAGTTAACGTACTAGAATTTTATGCTTAATCAATGACAGTGTATGTTGCTCACCTTTTCGTCTACAGATGTCATCTCCTTGCTTCTCTCCTCACCTGCCTGTAATAAGTGAAGAGATTGAGCGGAAAAGAAATGATTTCAGACCATGTGTTGAATGATATATGTCTGTTTCTTACACTCACAATGATTTGTAATTTCTCATTTATCTTGTCAGATGTCTGTTGAAAAGTAAAAAGACAAAGCAGTGAATATTGATCAGCATCTCTTTCTAGGACTATAGTTGGAGTCATTGATTGCACTAACCTGAACTGCTGACACATTCGTCTTCGCCTTCTCACGAGATATCAAACGTAACAGCATGATGAAATGTCCTCTATGAAAATATGTTACATGATCGTGGTCATATCACTCACTCCATTTTGCAAATCCTTCGTCTTTGTCTTCTTGGTTGGTTTTTCTTGTTCTCAAGTGAAAATAGAAAAATGAGTCATTTCAAAAGGGATGCAGTTATCATACTAGAATGTCATGCTTAATCAATGACAGTGTATGTTGCTCACCTTTTCCTCTACAGATGCCATCTCCTTGTTTCTCTCCTCTCCTGCCTACAATAAGTTAACGGATTGAGCAGAAAACAAATAATTTCAGACCATGTGTTGAATGATATTATGTCTGTTTCTTACACTCACAATGATAAGTAATTCCTCATTTATCTTGTCAGATGTCTGTTAAAAGCATAAAGGCAAAGCAGTGAATATTAATCAGCATCTCTTTTTAGGACTACTTGGAGTAATCGATTGCACTAACCTCAACTGATGACACATTCTTCTTTGCCTTCTCACGAGATATCAAACGTAACAGAATGATGAAATGTCCTATATGAACATGAAAATATGTTACATGATAGTGGTCATATCACTCACTCCATTTTGCAAATCCTTCGTCTTTCTCTTCTTGCAGGGTTTTTTCTTGTTCTCAAGTGGAAATAGAAAACGAACCTTGGAGGTTATTTCGTTGACATGAGATTTATACAATAACAGAAAATATTATCACTTTACCTTAGAACAGATTGTCCCTTTCCATGCAGTTTTCAATGCGACGGCCTCATCATCTTAAAACAGATCGTGAGAGTTCCGACGCGAGGAAAGTTCTGTGATAGTAAAAGAAATAATATCCAGACACTCACATGCTTCCTGGCCAGAAAGGTTTTCAAATGGTTCCCAAGTAGCTTCACTCAAAGGATAATCAATCCATTTCACAAGGAACTCTTCCCTTCCCTCAATAACACGCATTTTGAGAACCTTCTCCACATAATACTCCCCATCACTTCCTCTTTTAATGTCATTGGGTTTAGCAGTTTCCATCCCATCGATGAATGCCTGTCGTTCCTCATCTGTAACGCCTGTGTCATCATATATGTCAAAGTTTGGATATTAGCTATTAGTTCCATTTCATGTTAAGGAAAGAAACTCATCTGCCAAAATTCTCACCGGATGTAGGTGGAAGAAATACCTCATCATCGATCTCGTTCGCTGGACGAGGGACCACCACATCATTCTTGACTGTTGGATTCGAATTTTGTCCACCTGGACCTGAAAACGGATACTTTGTGCATGGGTTACTGCTTACAGAACATACTCTCGTGGCACTGTGCACAACACTTACAAGAAAAAGAGGGCAATTCCTTTCCACGGATCTTCCTAGAAGGCAAAGAAGGTACTGCAATCGAGGTCAAAATGTTATGTGTATTCAACAGGTCCTCATGGCATCTTCGCATGTCAGCTGTCACACAAACCAATACAGCAATGTAATTTAGTGATCCGAATCGTTCAGTTTCATCCAACATTATAGACACACTTACAGTCACCTTTCCTAAGTTCTGCCTCATCTCCCTGATTTTCTGTGTTTTCACCATTATGATATGCATTCTTCTTGGGTTCCTTGGAATGTTGGTCTGTGCTTCTTAGTTCACTCTGTACGGTAGTAACTCGACACATCTCTTCCTCCAACAAGCCAATGTCAGAGTACACCAAATCAAAATCATCTCAAACGATTAAGATTGAATATAACAGTCATGTTGAGTGCATACTCTGTACTGCAAACATCTAAGAAAATAGTATGTTCACTCACTTGTATAATGCTCTGCCACAGGATCATGGGGACGCTCACTGCTCTCTCCACCTGCGTCCTTTTCACCAATATTATCCCAAACAGAACCAAATAATTCTTGGTCAACCGAAGAATCCCAATCCTTCCTCTCCGAATCAGGATGCTGAATGCTTTTCTTTGCTGCACCATCATCACTTCCCCTCTCGCATTTCACGTCATAGTACTC
Source organism: Cyclotella cryptica (assembly GCA_013187285.1). Lineage (NCBI taxonomy): Eukaryota > Bacillariophyta > Thalassiosirophyceae > Thalassiosirales > Thalassiosiraceae > Cyclotella > Cyclotella cryptica. The sequence continues at coordinate 661,171 of JABMIG010000055.1, forward strand.
TAAACCATGCTTTCCAAAATCGTCTCTGGTCATGACCTGTTCATTGACAAGGGATGAATGAAAATGACTGTTCAGATTGTCGAAAAGAAATGTCCAACTTCGAATCATTTTGTTTTCACCTCATTTCCAACATGGTATCTTTTATAATATACCCTCATTTGATCTACAAATTGGTCTTCAGGTAAGAATTGAATTGCCTTGGAGAGCTCATCTTTTGTTGGTAGGCATCTTGGGACTCCACCTGCTCTCCTGACAATGTATCCATGATACGGAAATCCCAGAACTGCTATTACCTTTTTCTCAACAACCACTGGACCCTTGAACAGGGAATCAAAACTCATCTCCTTCCCACTATCTACTTGGGCTATTTTGGGATATATCCTTTCATACCATACTCCCCCAACATTATGTAACATACCCCTCCTCATCCTTTGATTGAATGTATTGTTGAAAAGATGGTCTGCTATCTTATATAGGAAATGTTTTTGGTTATCTGGCAACTTGACCTTGAATTTTGATTCAAGAGCAACTTTTGCTCGATCAAACCATGCCCTCTCCTTCTTGTGCGGATGTTTTAGGATGTCAAGAACTCGCTCAAGATAATTGTCATCCAAAATATGACTGGACGATAGGACAGCATTGTGGATACTCTCAATACTGCTTCCTTCTACATTAAGATTATAAAACTTTGCCCTCGTCTTAATTCGATTGAGTAACATGTAGCAGATGATGGATTAATTCAAAGAATCATAAAATTGACAAATAAACAACGTACCATCAAATGCGACAACAGACATTTGGTCAGATTATCATTGGCTTCTTCATAAAAATGTTGATCTTCTCCACAAAGGATTCCATTTGAGAATAAGAAGGATTTTTTTCTGGAAGGCTTCTATCAAAGTGTACAGCATATCTCCACATTTTATCGCCATGTTTTTGATCAATAAATTTTTTCTTTGCTGGGAGAAAGTCATTCGGAAGAGGTAACAACTCTGGTAGTTGTCCATTTATTATCCCCATCAAATCATCAGAACTTAGGTTAGAGTTGGGTGATGTCATGGGAATTTGGTTCGTTGAAGTAGGCAACAGTGACGATTGGGTATCATGTGGTACATGCACCGCAGATGACGACCCTGTAGTTTGATGGCTTGATGTCAAGGAGGATGCTCTTGAGTAAGTTGATGGGTTTAGAGTACATGGGGTATGGGAGGGGTTAGACTTGTTGGAGCAGAAATTGAATAATCTGCTGTAGATGACTTCACTGCTGACGGAAAATTTGAGCCCAAGGAGGATGCACTGGAATATTTTGAAGCTGGCGTATTAATTGCATGGGATGAGTGATTTCCAGTTGGGCTCCTTCTGTAGGCAACACAAGACGGTCCAGGATTGGGGAGAGTGTTGCCGGAAGGCGGATTGCTATTTGTTTCCGATGATATTTCGTACATCGCCACGGAAGGCACGCAAAGTGGAGGAAGACGGGGATGACAAGGAGTGGGCCGGGGCCACTGTGTGGAGGAAGGGGGGGCTCTGCTCGATGTCATTGGACGATAGGCATTTGGAGGGAAGAGGAGGGAAGGTGGTCGGACATTCTGAAGGTGGGGAGTCAGGGACGTGATATCTGACCCAGTATGGATATCCCCCACAATCATACATGATGGCATCATCCATCTTAATAACCATGCATCCTGCTGCCCATATTGACCAAATACCACAATGGTGATGAACATGGGGGGGCAAAAATAATCCTCAGAATATAATATTATATTGAGCTGTGATGATGCAAGCGTTCTGTTGAATGTACAGCAGAATCAATATGTGATATTGTACGTGATATGTACAATGTTCATATAGAGCAACTACATAACATACCTTCAAACATAAGCCTTAATCATGCATAATCATGCATGCTGCCTTATTTTCTACATCCCAGAATTCTTTGCTCCATATCTCCATTCCATCGCCACCGCTGCCTCCTCCAACTTTGGGGAAACCGAATACACTGGGATGGTTTTATGCCAAACATCAAATCCCCCATCCCTGTATGCAACAGTTTTTCCATTGTCTTTTTGTCCCATCAACGCGGGAACGGAAACGTGAGGGGGCGACACATTTTCGGATTCGATTGATTGCTCTGTGTTAAACTGGGATCGTGGTCTTGTCACTGTAGTACCAGTATCCTTCGCGGGTGTGGACTCTTTGGACGAAACGAGATTCTGTTTTTCGCTTGGCCGTCCTTCGCATTTCGAGACTTGTTGTTGCTCGGCTCCCCCTGCTACCTCCAATTCACTTCCGTCGTCCACCGCCCGAATCACATCCACATTGTTTCCTCTGCCCATCAACGCGGGAACGGAAACGTGAGGGGGCGACACATTTTCGGATTCGATTGATTGCTCTGTGTTAAACTGGGATCGTGGTCTTGTCACTGTAGTACCAGTATCCTTCGCGGGTGTGGACTCTTTGGACGAAACGAGATTCTGTTTTTCGCTTGGCCGTCCTTCGCATTTCGAGACTTGTTGTTGCTCGGCTCCCCCTGCTACCTCCAATTCACTTCCGTCGTCCACCGCCCGAATCACATCCACATTGTTTCCTCTGCCCATCAACGCGGGAACGGAAACGTGAGGGGGCGACACATTTTCGGATTCGATTGATTGCTCTGTGTTAAACTGGGATCGTGGTCTTGTCACTGTAGTACCAGTATCCTTCGCGGGTGTGGACTCTTTGGACGAAACGAGATTCTGTTTTTCGCTTGGCCGTCCTTCGCATTTCGAGACTTGTTGTTGCTCGGCTCCCCCTGCTACCTCCAATTCACTTCCGTCGTCCACCGCCCGAATCACAATGGATGTAAGTTTACAGAGCAGCATACTCCCGTGGAGGCCATTCCCCAAGAGCAATATTTTTGATCCAGTGCGTAACTTTGATCCTGATCGAACTTGTGAAACTCTTAAACGTGGAGCTTCTAAGGAGGCTTTCGACCAGATTTCTAACTTATGTTTCAGAGTTAGCCTACTACTTTGTCATGTGAATACACTATCATGGTTATATGTCCTTTGGTTGGAAAAAATGGATTCAAGCGGTGGAACTCTGTCAGAGGAAGATAAGTCCATGACAACTATTCTCGTCCGGATGCATGATCACATCGACACTGGAAAGAGATTCAATGACACAAGGGATCAAATAGATCCCTCGGTTGATGCCACTAGAGTACACGACCTTGGTTTTACCGGAGTTAGCCTTGACGACTTCAAAGGTGTCAAAAGGTCCCAAAAGTCTAGCTTCAAATCAAAGTTTAAGGTGGCTTTCGATAGGTGGAAATACAGCAATTTTAAAGATGTTTTCCTGAACCCAATATCAGGCGTTTGCCTTAGTATGTATGAGGGTAAGATTGCATTTCCCTTCAGCCTGCTTGCACTCGTACTTTTTACTGATGCTTTTTTGTTACACATATACAGATATCACCGCAAAGCTGAGAGAAAAGGGGCTTTCAGTGAAAAAAGTTGAAGACTGGAATATTACTGTCGAAAGTTTTGCCTGTTTCCCCACTGTTCCACTATTATTTGATGAGGAATCTTGGAAGGCCCTTTGGCCGATAATAAACAAGACACCGCTCGAGGTGAGACAAGTCATGCAGAAACTGCAAGAAGAACGAAAACTGAAAGAGATGAAGAAGAAGGATGAGGAGAAGAGGAAACGTCAGAAAGAAGAATTAGAAAGGCTTGATGCTCTGAAAAAAAAGCTCAGCTTGAAGCCAGAAAGAGAAGAACAATTATAGAATCTCCCACACAATCGCCATTACCCAGCTCGCCAGACCTTACTCCTGAGAAAATAATGCCCCCCGAGAAGGCCATGCCATCCTCAATAAGCTCAGCGACTGCAAGTAAAGCTGTTGAATCAAATCCTCCTTCTGTAAGAAAAATCAGTTTCTTTTGTTTTTGAATGATTTAGTGTTTCTCAAATACACATATCTCTCTTCTCGTTAGGATCTGTCCATTACTGCCCTATTAGAACTGCCGGCAATCCAATGGTCATATAGATACAAGCCTCCCAACTCCAATATCCAATACCAAGTAACAAACACTTGCCCTTTGGACACCAACCTTCAGCTGATCTTCTTGGTTTGGATTAGGGGCTTTCTTCCCCGTTCTGTTGTGGAGAAGGATTCACTCCTCGTGGACACCCTGAATTGCATCGGGAAAGGAGAGTTTGATAGAGCCCGCCATGATGTGCTTTCAGAAAGAATCTTCCATGACCATCTTGCAGGCCAAGCACTACGAAATAGTGTCGTAAGAAATGGGAACATAGAAAAATGGAGTTGTACGGGAAATGTCTTGGATTATAGGCCATTTCCAGTATTATTTTCGTCGCATGGCGTGAGGCAGTTGATTTGGGGAGCCTGTTCCAAGATGGGAGAGAATTGCACCCTTCACAAATACTTTGAAGCCGAATCACAACGCTATAGTCAGCCAAAAAGGCAATTCCTACACATCGGTTACGTTAAAGATTTAACAATCCAACAGTCAATTTTCCACCATCTTGGAATGGATGAAAGACCATGCAAGAGACGGAAAGCTTCCATTGTCTTACGAGACGATTCCGACGCGACGCTCACAGGTCAAGCAGCATGTGGTGATGCAGAATATGATTTCTGCCCAGAACAAGGGATGAGAAAGACAAGTGTAGTGGCTTCCTTTTCGTCATGTCCTTGGGTGATGACAATATATGATGCTCCAAACGCAAACCAATTTCATAGGTTCCAAACAATTGACAAAATTACAAAGCAAGTGGTAGTGCCCCCGGACATTCAATACTCCCTTGCTGGTGTTCTTCTGCACGATGGATCGCATTTCAGAGCAATTAGTGTGGACGCCAAAAATCCACATGGGAATCATGTCATCTATGACGGAATGAACCGTCCACCAAATAGGATTCAAATGGTCAAGCCAAATGTTCCAATGTCCCAATATGCAAGGGGATATAAAATTATTGAACTGTGGTATGTCAAGGTGGAGAGTTCATCTGTTGAACCAGGAAGTGCACCTTCTGCCATCCCTCCGGCAGTCCAGCCTAGGGTCTCAACTCTTCCCTCACCATCCACGGTTTCATCCACTGCCATCATGCCGCCCGGGATACCAAACCTTGGAAACACCTGCTACCTCACAACGCTCGTACAGATAACATTTTGGGTAGCGCCCCTCACAAATGGATTGAACGATGCCAAACTAACTAAGAAAGACAGAAAAAAATTTGACGCCATTGATTTCGCCGGGGAAAAGAAGTCCCCTACGAGACTGTTTGAAGGTATTAAGTGTCTGAAACAACTGCTCTCCAGTATGAAAAAAAGTATTGAAGACAAAAAGACACATTTGTCAACAACAAGGACGGCTTTGAAAACTAAAATGGCAAGGCTTTGTAACGTTCTTAATCTGTCTCAAGCACAAAACGAGGCTATGGATGAATGCTGGACCATTCTCTTCAACCATTACTTTGACATTCTCAAAGTTTCTCACCTGTACAAGGTTGAAATAAATACATTTTACCGCGAGATTGTTGAACCCAACTCCCAAGCCAAGCCTAGGGAAAGTAAAGAATCCCTTATTCAAAGCTGGCTTCTTATCAATGAAGAAGATCTAAAGAAGTGAGTCATCACCTGCATGCCACAGTTTTATCCCCATGCAATCCCTCATTTATTCTTCATGTCAATCAACAGAGGGGATCTCCTGAAAGCTTTGAGAGAGAAATATTTCGATAAGGCCGAGGCTAATGCTGAAGTCATTTCAGACTGGAAACCTGATGAGGTTAATTCGGTCAAGGCCAACACATGGGAATATGTTTTTGTCAATAGTCTTCCCCCAATATTGGTGATAGGGATCTATCGAATAATTTATCGTCCAATTGATGGCAACTACACAGAAATCAAACTAAATAACAGCTTCAACTTTCCCGTGGTAAGAACATTGCAATGATTGCATTGGCAATTTGGAATCAAACTATTTTGTTGCATTCTCACATCGTATCGATTACATCATATTTGTTAGGTTTTTGAAACGAATCAATTGCAATCCTCGGAAGAACAACCTCCCAATGAAGTCCTCAAGTACAGGCTCAGATTCATCTCCATTCATGAAGGTCAAGGAGGAGTTTACCTGGGAGAGGAAAAGAGACGAGGCGGGGAAGGAGGAAAAAGAAAAAAAAAGGTCGAAAACAAGGATCTAAAAAGAGTTGGCAGCAACAGAAGGCGTGGCTCACCAAGAGGGAAACAAGGAGTTGGAAGCAACAGACGTCGCGGCCCCCAATGGTGCTCACTATTATGGATACCTCTGTAATTTTTCATCATCACAATGGTACAAACTTGATGATCATGATGTGGATGTTGTGGAGGAAAATGAGGTGTTAGCAGATGCAAGGGATAAGGTCTGCATGTTGCATTACGTCCGCTTTGGATCAGTGGAATATGAAAGCTGCCAACAGATGGATGCCTTGCTGTTCCCTACTCCAGAGCATAATCATTACTCTTTCAGCTGATGACCCAGAGCATAAGGTTGTTGATAATGAAATCTGAGCCTCATCTCTGTTGCAGACCATCCACATGGGGCTTGAAAACCAAGCTTGCCCCCACCAGCGCCCAGTGCTCCCTCGAAGTCCCCATGGAAGAAGAGCTGCGTTCTACCGTGATGACCGGCCATATAAAGACATCAGTGGAGGTGACCATGACAGCTATGATCAAACCTCCTCTCAATCTGGTCTTAACTTCATCTACCCTGCACTTCCTGTCAGACCCTGGCACAGCCCCATCTTCTAGTCAAATTCCTGAACCAACCCCGGACTGCTCCACTGCTGGTAGTTGGGGCAGCAGGGGAATGCGGCAGCTTCTGGCTGCTACGGTGCAATGCTGCCCCAGCAATCCCTCCCTCGAGAACTCATACGCTCCCCCCCTCACAGGCAACAGTTCCTACCGCTGCAGTACTGCCAAATTGGGTTCTGCAGAGGCAGCAAGTGTGTCTCGACCACCCAATGCCACTGTGCCCAGTATTTCAGCAGCAACAGATGCTGCTGGGGCTGCAAGTCATTAACTTCCTAGAACCAAAAATACAGTCCCCATCTGGTATAGGTTGGACAGCGGAGCCTTTAGCACAACAACTGTCCGAACCACAAACTGTCGTCACGGCCTCAATTCCTCCCACAACAACTCATAAGCTCCCCTCCTCCAACATCAGTTCCTATCCCCAAGTATTGCCAGAACACCAGGTTCTGCAGAGGCTGCAAGTGTCTTCTCAATCAGCTAATCCAGGAATCTACGGCTCCCACCCATAATCAATTTTTTCATATAATACAAGGGAGATACCAGACAAATCAAAAGTGCCGCTTTGGCAACCACAAAAACAACCTCAGAATCCTCCGCGCCCAACCATCTGCTGCTCTTCCTCTTGGGGCAACCGTATCATTGCCAAGCGTCTCATCAACAACCGGTGGAGCTGCATTTGATGCTGATAATGAGAATCCTGAACTCCAGAGAGACACATCAGATTCAGAGCCAGAGAGAGAGCAAGGGGCTGAACCTTATCCTAGAGAACCAAAGTATAGAATTGGGACATTCATTAAGAAGGAAGTGGATAACATAGAGTGTACTGGGTTCATACATGGCTATGTGCTGGACAAGGAATCGTTTGTGTACCATGTTCACCTGATCGAGCGTGACACTGAAGAGTCTATCACCGAAGAGGACATCCTAAATTTTGTTTTTTTCTCATCCGATTCTTGGGTTGTGGAGAAGAACTTGGATGTTTTTGTCAGGGTGGGCAAAACTGATCATCCTGCGACCATTGATTCCATGGTCAGGTTAACCGAGGAATTAGTTGATACTAGTTCTGTTAGAATCAAGTGGAGCATCAACAACCAGAAAAGTGAGGTGGATCTTTCGACAGTTAAACCGATGCACTCGAGTCATAGGGAATGCAAAAGCGAAAAAGAGAAAAAAAAAACTAGCCAGTGTAGAAGACATCACCCCTGGTATAAGAAGTACCCCAACGACCACTTCCGGGCAAGTCCAGGATTCATACTGTCCCAGGAAATTGCTAGTTGGGCTATCTTACCATTGCCGTCACTACATCAATTGCAACTCCAGGTATTCAAAACAGAAGACTGCAAAATTGGTAGAAAAAACGACTAGAGCCCCAGAGGACATCGTTACTTTTCGCGACAATTACCGATTGTATCAGCAGGAAAGATCAAAGGGTTCAGCTTTACCCTCCCAAGTTACCCTTACGACAGGAATGGAGTTGTACAGGGAAAAAGACACCATCGACTCTGTCATGAAGACATGTGATGGATTGGAAGCGAAGCTCTCTGCCCAATCTTCGTTCGCAAGGTGTTTATGTCTTATGACACACTCGTGCAGGATTGAAGAGTTCCAGGCCAAAAGTGAAGAAGATGAGGACCTGAATAAAACCATGGCTGACGTCCCTCTTGTCTTTGGTCCTCTGCGCTCTTTCATTGACAGAGACGATCAAGTCGATCTTGAACTGTCATGTTTGTCCAACATGAGTGTCACGGTTGTTTTTGTTCCCAACATCGAGATCCACCCAGTCCTACTTCGTTTCGTTTCACAGCTTTTTGGTTTACAAAAGACCAGACGGACTACAAGCATGCCATCTTTGCAGTTCATGGTCCCTCCCTATTGGACAAGACCCACCTTGTCAATCTTCTATCTGCGGGATATTTGGACTTCATTCAAGTTTATGATGTCCTGCATGGCTCCATTTTCAAGCCTGATGTGGATGACAGGATGGACCTTTCTTGTCAACAGGCAGACACAAGCTTTCCCGATGATGGATCGCTTCGCACTTTCCTTCACAATATTTGTGTGTTAGTGGCCTGTACTATCCAAGGCCGGGTTGTCAACAAATCACTGAAATCACCTTACTTCAAACCAGTGAAGAAGCATCTGGCCGATTATTTGATAAACCGATCCTCGTCAGCCAACCTTAACTGGTTGAACATATTTCTCAAGAGGATAAGGTCTAATATTTTTTCCATGGATAACTTGATTCTCGGGATTAGGGATCCTGAAGGGGATGAAGTGTTTGGCCTCCACATTGGCTCCATGTTGGATAATGTATTCAAGTTTGGAGCAAAGGATAATAGGTATAAACATCATGAGGAGTGGGCTAGCAGTAATTGCTGCATTGAAACTGTCTGTGCTTCGGCCATGGTCATCTACAAGCAACCCGCATCTGGGAAATACAGTTTTTGGTGTCAGTGCTGTAAAAAGAGTGTACATGCTTCTTCTTCTGGTGAATACGAGTCACTCCACGATGCCATGGTTGCAATCCCATACGTCTCAATCACCCATCGGCTAGCAAGGAGACTCCGACTGTATTCATCAGAGCTCTTTACCGTGGACCCGCCTGAACCAGAAGACTACTCTTTTCAAATGGACTTCAGGTTGCATGCAAAGCATCTCATGGGAATGCAGTCTGATACCTCTATTGTGGAGTGTGTTCCTGATTCCTCCAAGTTGGATAATGTCATAGGGGACGACTCTATGCTTCTCTCTGCTCTGAAAAATGATGTAGGCCATAGGAGCGTAGGGACGGCCAGGTCGTGGAAGAGCATTGTAAAATTTATATTTGGAACACCGGACGATGATGATGATGATGATGAAACCCCTTCGACTGAACATGGCGAGACAAGGACCCTACGACAAGATCATAATGTTTTGCAGGAAAAATTCGAAAGGGTGATGGATGGGGAAGACGTGGAGACGGTGTTTCCCATCAGTCATAATGAGAAAATTTTACAGCTGCGAGAAATTGAAGGCAACGGCAAGGATTGGAAGCCTGAGCTTGATCATGTGGAGGGACTTCTTGGGAGCCGAGCGACTCACGTCACAAAGGTGGACTGGAAGGATCCATCATTTCTTTGTGTTATGCCTCGTGATATTGGGCAACTACTCGAAGAGGGCGATTGCGTGCACTTGAACAAAATTCTTCAAGATGACCGAAATGAATTCAATTTCTTTCATCAGTTGGGTTTACTGGCTGCATACCTACAAGTGGCACCGGAAGGTAGTGATGATGCACATATCTATAGGCGGATTCCAAAATCGCACGTCAATTTGCTTTTCGAGTGTTCGAATGGGTGTGAAAATAATATTTTCACCAAGGAGGGCCGTAAAGAGGATAATCAAGGACTCCAATATATATGTCATGACATCTGAAGTATCTCCTTCACATTATAAGAAACTGCAAGATATATCAAAATTCCTGAAAGGGGAAGAATTTTATGACATTGTAGGTGATCGTTCTAAAGCAGCAAAAGCGTGTCCAATGGGTTGCAAGTCCAACAGTTCAGGGTATTTTAGAGGAAGACGTGAAGTTTTTTGAGGGACTTGAACATAACATGGAGGTGGCTCTTCCAGAGAAGGTGAAAAGTAACCTGAGCAATCATTTTGAGTCCCTCAAACAAGAATACGAGGCAACGGACTTTTTCCAGGTAACTGTTCTCCATCCCTACCATTCTTATCTTCGGATACGACGTCATGGGGGTTTTGACAACACCTGTTCATATGGATTTGCCCGACACCCAAGTTGCAATGTCAACCTCCTTCCTGTATGGTACTATTCCCTTCATGAAGGCTATGGAGAGAATGACCAATCCCTGTTTTCAGGACAAGGACTTTGCTAAGGTCATGAAAGGCAAACATGTAGAAGGGGATCCTGATGACTTTCGTGTTGAGTTAGAAGATGTCGCGGCACGGCCAGCGAGAACTTTGATGCCAACACTACTGACCCAATAGCAACAGGCGACAGTGCTGACCCAACTGCAACTGGCAATGGCAGCGACAGGGAGAATGTCGATCCAATAGAGTCTGTAGATAGCTCAGCAAGATCGAGGGAGGAAGAGGGTTTTGGTCCCACCTGGAATGTACCACGAGGGAAAGAACTCAGCGGCAACTTCCTCCAAGGGCTGTGAAGAAGAAGAAGGATGAGCTTAGCTCCTGATTATCATTCCTCTCCACCGGTGGTGCATTATTCCATCAGATTTCCCGTACCAGTCACAAGAGAAAAGTTGAACTGTGCGTTTGGAAATACAGTGAATCTTTTAACATACATCAATCACTTCAATACAGGTTTGAAACAAAAATTGTTGGATTTACAAACACAACAATCATGTCGCAGCCTACTAGAAGTCCAGACCTGTATTAAGCATTGCGGATATGACATCATGGTTCTTCCACAAATTACATGTTTTACCAGTTTACAGTCATTTGTTACCAAATTGAGTGTCCCCATGTTGGTTTCTCTGGAACTGAAGTTTCGCACTTACACAACCAGGCATGTGATTGGTATTTCGCCCATCATATCTCCAGAGACCGGCCAGGTCGAATACCACATCATTGATGGAGCTCATCCCGAGATGAAGGCAATGAAATTCAGCCAAGAGAATATTGATTGGTGTTGTGGAGAGGAAATCTCTTTCAAAAAGATGGCATGTGGCTTTGCTTTTGTCCCAGGGAAGAAGAGAGTTTTGGAAATGTTGACTGACAAAGCAGGATACAATGTGGAACCTGGAACATCACTGTGTTTGGTCAAAACCCCAAAGACTAGTAATAGAGGGGGGTGGAAAAATAAAACTGACCGTAGCTATGAAAGGATATTTGGACAAAATAATGTAATCAAGAAAGAGAAGAGTGAATATGTGGAAATTTGGAAGCAACTTATGAAAGAGTACCAAAAAAAACCAGCTTAGAGAAGAGGGAAAAATAAAAAATAATATTAAGACCATAACATAATGCAAAACGATAACATAATGCAAAATTACACAACACAAAATTAACTACTTTGATTGCAATGTTACAATTGGGAGGACAGTTTTGCAAGACCATACTCTTACGAGGAGGATTCGGGTGTCAATCGAGATATCTGTCATGGTTGAAACATTTTGGTGAAGATAACATAGAATTTAGTCCTGTAATGACCAGATTGATCTACCCAGTCATCTTCATGCCCCATACGGAAGAACATTACATCTATCCCCATTGCCAAAATATGATCGACGATTTCTTCGGCTGGGATGTAAGCAGCCTTTTGACTAATACTGACAGTTGGAATTGGTAAATTTTTGACAATAGAGTTTTGTCCTTCTGTTTAGACTGATCGAACTGTCTTATGATTCAAGGGGCTTTGATGGAAGATGGCTTATCACCATGAATCTGCCATGCTGTCTGAACACAATCATTTATTTCCTGTACTATTGATGATACTTCCAGTTAAATTCGATTCCATGGGCGGCAAGCACCTGAACGATGGAATTCTGATAATTTTCAGACAGTGCTTTCTTCTCAGATTGGATGATTTCATTGTGTTGGGAGATATTGTGAAGGGTCATAGTTGCAAGGTCAACGGATTTTGTGGTGGGGAGTCCATAGTACACTGGCCAAAGTGGAGATGGAAAAACATGTCTTCAACTGATAGCGAGGAGAAATCACTATAGACTTTGGAGTCAATGATAGAATTGAAAACCAACCCCTTTAATCCATCCCCTTGATTCTTGTGGTCCCTCATAAAAATCTTGCACTACCACTAGGCCATTCATTACGGTTTCCCAGAATGTTGAGGAGGTTGTTCCCTATCGGAATGACAAGAAATAAGACCTCGCGTGTCAGAAATTCCTGCGCCACTACTGGGATCGAATTCAACTTCCCATTCCCCCCCATCTTCAACTCCAAGGTGATCAGCAGTAACACCGCTCTCGTGTATTGTGGTTGCTTCCTTGTCTTTTATCGAGTCAGCTTGCAAATCGCGCCGTCCGATCAGAATATGGCTGAGAATCATTGGCGGGGTTTCTCCGACAAGATCCGTAAAGTTTTCCACATCGTTCTTACTTTCGGGGTGGCCTGTTGTCACGTTGTTGTTGTCATTCGCGTCTTACACATTTGCATCCTTTGTCTTGCAGTCTTCCAGACGTATGGGAACTTTGACTCCCACAGGACAAGCAAAAGTATAGCGCTTTTCCACAATTCCCGATCGAGGAAGGACATGGTGAATGATGGAGTACCACGATTTCATTTACAATTCTTGCAGAGGAGAAGTAGGGCCTTCCGCCAAAGTGAAACAAAGATGATTTGCAGCTGGGGCATTTGATATTTTTCTTCTTGTGCCAAAAGTGTAAACGAATTTGTATCTTGTTCTGCTCCTCGAAATTCATTTTTGTATTTGAGACTGTGCGCTGACATTTGCGGCTAGAGAGATGCAACTGCTGATATAATATTTGCAGGGGTTGTTAGATGTGGTGAGGAATGTTGTTGTCATTATGCACAATCTGTAATATCATGGACCCTGATGACCGATGCCGATGACGTTAGAAATGATTGAATTATTACTCCATTGGGCTGAGGTATTCTTAGCTCTAAAAATACCTAGTTAGAAAAATAATCGTTTAGATCTTGCTGTTAGTAAAATTGTTAGCAGTCGGTGACAGTCAAACATTGTCCCCTAAACCTTACTAACAGTTAGCAAGAAGTGAGAAAGAATTCATTACTCCGCCCCCTGAACCGACCGTTGAGTTCGGTGTTAGCTATTCTGTTAGTGAAAAATTCTTGCTAACACATTTACTAACAGTCTTACTGCTCTTACTAACAATTCGTTTGCAGTGATGGTGAGTATCAATACAGCCAGCCATATACAAAGCACTTCTGAAAAGGAAAAGAATCACAAATTGCAGAGAGTTGTAGCATGCCACAGGGATGCTAGTCTCTTATTATTCAAGTAATAACTTATTTGTAACATTTTTGATTGACTTGTGGGGCATTTCATGCCATATTCCCGTTCTCTAACAATTTGTGCCCGTAGGATGCCAAAACGTGATCAACTAGATGGGTGTTACATGGTCAAATTCTAATTTTTTTGCCATTATAGATGTGTGATGAGACCAAGCATGACTTATTGGGTGGTGGTGCGTATCAAGTTTTTTTGGAAGGAATCCAACTGTTAGTTTACAGAAACAACGGAACTACGTCCCTTCCATGGGTTTTTGAAAAGCTTGGCACAAAGATCTGGACTAGTATGTATTACTATAGTCCAGATATCAACTAACAGTCCAACATGCATTATAAAATAATAAATATGATGACAATCAATTATATTTTTGCTTTTTCCTTCCAGAGAGCGGATTGACTGATCCAGTGTTTGTTGATTTAGTAGTAGCGAGATGGGCAGTTCTTGAATTGGGATAGGTGGAGAAAAACTACGAATGACGTCAGGAGGAGGTGTCACAATCTGTCACAACAAAAGCACATACGTACTATCGCGGAGGTTAAAGCGCATGATGCGGGCCTGCATACGTACTTACACATTCATCATATATTAAAAGAGCGAAAAACGCAAAAATAGGAAAAATAGAAGACGAACACAAAAACACGCCCAGACCTCGCCCAGACCCTCAAGATTTTACCCTTCACCACGATGGCCGTCATGCACCACTGATCTCCAACTGATGCACCCCCATTCACCCCAAAAACAATCAGCACACACCAAGAATACCGCACAATGCACACCCTAACCGAATCCCTCCTAACAACAACATGGCTCCTCTCCCTCTCCTCCCTCGTCCAGCCACGCAAACACCCCCAACCCGCCTTCGCCGCCCCCAACGAATCACCGCCTCCCTCTCCAACAGCAACAACAACAGCGAAAATGACCAAGACAACCTGAGATCCATCTACGTCCCCCCCTACGGAACGATACGACCATCCATCGTCATTCTCTCCGCCCAACGACGACGCGATTACGCCGTGTACGACGACGAGTACAGCGACGTGGAGGAGGATTCGATGGGGGGCAATTATTGGGTCAATCCCTCGAGATCGTTGGATCGATTTCCTTCTCCGGCGGTGGAGGCGGTGCGTCGTCGTCGTCGGAGTGGTGGAGGGAGGAAACCCGAGGAGAAGAGGAGTTTTAATGGATTTCGGCAGGGGGGTGAAGTGACGGTGAGTGGGGGGAGGGCGGGGGCGCCGAGAACAGAGACTAGTGGGGATTGGTGGGAGACTACGAGAATGGATGGTGATTATGATGAGGATGAGTATTATGATGATGATGATGACTATGAAGAGGATCAGTATGGAGAGTACGGCATGCCTCCTCCTACGGAGGTCTAGGTGAGTTCATCTCGCATTGAACTTTTGGTTTTACTCGTGAAATCATGTTTGAGATTGGAGTGAATGAGCTAATGGTGTTTCTATGAATTCATCCATACAAATAACACCTTGTTGCACTACTCACTCGCACATCATCAATTTACACTACGCATCCTCAGGTCATCCTTCCGAACAGGCGCACCCCCACCACCACGTCCCATCAAAGACTTTTACAACAAACTATTCTGGTTCGGTTTCGACCCCTCCACCACCCGTCCCACAGATCGTACCATGTTTGGCGGGACGCGCGGTAAATTCAATGCCATGGAATTATTACGCGATCGAGAATTGAGACAACAGAGACAAAGGACTGACATGATGAGGGGAGAGGGAGGCAGCAAAAGAAGTTTACGGGGAAAACGGGCGTTCGATCCGGCGGTGCAAGATTTTGGGGATGTCCGAGAATGGAATGCGCGGAAAATGGGGACTAGTCCTGCGGGGGGGAAGGGTGTGGGCGATGATGCCGTTGTGGAGCAGATTGAGGCGGAGAGCGAGTATAATCGTGCAATGAGGAATTTGCCTCCTGGAGAAGAGAGGATTCCTCCTATTATGGATGTGGATTATGATCCGGTGATGTTGGACGAGGAGCCGTTTGATAGAGAGGAGGGGTATTGGGATGAGGATTTGCCGCCTCCTCCCCCTCCTCCTGTAGGAAGGAGGAGACGCCCGTCTCGTGATCGCTATTACGACGACGAAGAGGATGATGATTTTGACTTTGAACTGGATGACAGAATCAGGCCGAGACCCATGAGCAGAAAGAGAAACACAATAGAACGCAGAAGGAAGCAAGGTGACAGTAGAGGTGAGAGACGGCGAGGATGGGATTTGTTCCCCCTTCCCGAATCGAAACGTCGGCAAGCCGAGGCCTATGATCGGTTTATTGGATTAGGCCCTCGTCCTGGAGAGGAAGAATACAATGATATCGATGACGGGTACGAATCCATTGTGCCACGATCATCTCGACGTCGTGCCGGCTTTGCTTATAAGTACGATGACTACGACGAAGACGACGATTATGATGACGACGACGATGTCATCGACGTCCGAGCCAAATCTAAATATTCCACAAGCTCACCACGGAGGTCATGGGAAGAACGGGCAATGGAAATGGATCGAATCCCACCGAGGTCCGTCGCGGCTTGGGGCCGAACGGGAGACTTGATCGAGATGCACAGACTTTGGCGGCCGTTGATGCTGAGCGGGAAATTCAAAAGGCTAAAAAGTATTTGGAAAAGAAGGAGGACTTGGTGGAAGATGCAAAACAGGAGGTTGCTTCTTTGAAGGCGTACGTTCAATACTGCTTTTGTCTTGCATTCATCCAATTTGGACACAACATTTGACCCTTTGATCCTCTAACTGCTTTGACATTGTGTACCTTCGAAAGTGACGCATCCTTCTATGAGAAACAACTCGAAAGACAACAAGAAGGACGTGAGTCCAAAATAGCCAAGCGCGAACTGGGCTACATACTCCGTGACATTGAGGATGCATCACGCATATTGCGCATGGCGAAGGCAGAACGAGATGCTGCGATCAAGATGCTGGATCGGTTAAAGTCAAAGCATTGGGCTTTGTTGAGTGAGTATGAGGCTGTTCGATCTTTGAGGTAGACTGAAACGGTAGTCCATGGTTTCTATCACAAGTAATTAGGTATTGTAAATTATTTGATTATACTTTGGTGAAGACGTAGTGCAATGCAAGTATTTTGTATAGTCACAGCCTGGATTTCATTCAGATGCACCTGATTTAATTCTATGCGCCGGGATTGTCATTGCCATCCTAAAGCCACATTTTATCCAAATAGTTCCTACACTGTTACGAAGTGTATCAATATTGAGAATGCCCTCATCTTGGATACAGACACTTCAGTCAAAATTATACGGGACGCTTCACTTGTAATCCATAAAAGACCAATAAGCCAAAACACCTCACTTCGAGTGACGAAGCACAAGACAACAAAATATCACAAATATTAGTTCACTGCGATCTGATTTTTTTGTTTGTCATAAGAGATGAAATTGAACCTTTATGTCAAGGGCTACCCACTTAAAGTTTCTGAGTTAAGGCAGTGTGGGTTAGCCATGATCTTATAATGTTGATACCAGGTCAAGCTGGCATTTTTGATTTCATGTAGTTTCATGAAAATATATTTCTTCAGTGATCTGGGTTGCATGGATTATATGAGGCATCAAGAGAAGCATATTGTCACCTACATGATGACAAGTGGGCAAGCACTAAGAAACAGTATTAACTAAAGTAATTTGAATTGATGTTTCATGTGTCACCATCTACCTGTTACAATTAATGTGATGCAGACAAAATATCTCATAAATTTGAATATACTGATGCAATAGCGGCATTCAATGCACACCCACAAATCATAAAAGAGTTTCCTCACAGAAAAGGAAGGTTCCATATAAGAACTATAAAGTGTGGCATAAATACAAACAAATGGGATCAACGAAAACACAGGCTGACAGAATCTATGAGACACCTGATGACAGTGTTTTGAACAGTGATAAAAAGGAGAGAAGGGAATGAGAACAATCCAGAGAGGATTTGGATAAATTAAACCTGTTGGCGTCATTGAAGCAGATCTAAAGATAGCAAGAGAAACAGACTTTGGCATCATTGGAGGAAGTAGCAGGGCTACAGAAGGAAGTGAATTTACTTTGTTTTGACTCCTTATATTTGATGTCTAAATTCCTACGTATATGACATAGGCCAAGAATCAGCCTTTTTGTACCCCTGGGTACAAAACCAAAATGGAGCATTCTCAGGACTCCCCAGTAGGAGAGTCCACCTCCCGACGGCATGGACTCCCCAACATGCAAGTTCAGAACCCCAACCAAGAGAACACCCTTGAGGAAGATCTAAGCATCTATCAGAAGGGTATAGACGTACCATATTGGTCCTATTCCCACCCCTACTGAATTCAGCAAAATCGACTGATATCAGCCTTTCTTAGATATGGTCTTGCTGGCCTAAAAAAGTTTGGCGCGCGCCAGAAATTGGACTTTGTAATCTACAGAGGATCAGCTACAAAAGGCTATAATGGGCATCCCAGTGGTGCTCAGCATCACTATTAGGTACCACGCCAAGAAACGCAGAGTAGTGAAATATCTCATTCATCGGTACCAAAAATTTGTTGTCACAAATTTTTTCCAACTACATCACCACGTCCGCCAAAAAAATACGTAGGAATAGTACTATTTTTTTCGTTCCAATCAAAGACCAACTGCCACATCATGGCTCGCCGAAACCAAGAGACCGTCACCGTTTGGGTCGTGCTGCCTCATGCACTGTCCTGTGGAATTACCTTCGTCCCACGAAGTTCGTGAAGGAGCATAATCCGAACTTCACGAAGACTGACAGGCTGTCAGAACTCATCGCAGTGCGCCGCGAGACTACTACTCGCAACGGCCACACTTTCGAGGCAGTGTCTTTTGAGCATCGCGATTTCGATGGTCTTGTTCACGCAGCTCGTCGCTACGTGAGGGTAGACAGAGAGGGTGATCCAGAAGATTTTTGGGGCAGTGCGCCCTCTCCACGCGTCTCACGAGAGAGTTCTCCTTCGAGTGTCCCTGAAGATGTCGATGATGTAGGGAGATCTCCCACCTGTTGGTGGAAACTTAACTGAAGACATCGCCAACTTTCGAAATCAGGGATTCAATGTCGACGACGACAGGGAACCAGCGCCAGAAAACATACCAACAGAAGCAGAGCCAGTCCAGCAAGCTACTGGACTCAAGACAGGGCAGAGGTGGGGGTGGGATGGGATAGACCGTCGAGCCATAGTGACTCCTGAAAAGGAAGGTCACTCCTTTAAACAGCAGTTTTCACCACACAAATCGACATACTCAGAGGTATTCCTCCAATTCCTCCCTCTGTCCTTCTTCTACGACGTTATCATGGCCAGTACCAACGATGCCATTGTCGCTCTTAGCGAGCGGAATTGACTTGGGGTGAGTTCGTCCGCTTCCTTGGTATTCTTTCCTTGATGTCGACTGTCTCTGGATTTAAGAGAGACGACTTCTGGTGTGTCGATCGGACGTTCGACCAGAGAGAAAACCACTGCCCCTACAGGTTCAACCCCTATATGTCGAAGAGACAATTTAATCTTATTATGAGAGAGCTACGATTGACGGCCTCCTTGCCACCAAGATACGCAGACAAGTTCTGGCAGGTACGTGAGCTCATCAAGTCATTCAACTCTCACATGGCGTCCCTGTTCGTTTCAAGTTGGGCAATATGCCTCGATGAGTCGATGTCAATCTGGTTTAACAGGTGGACATGCCCGGGTTGGGTGTACTGCCCAAGAAAGCCTCACCCATTCGGGAGCGAGTATCACACGGCATGTTGTGCCCAATCGGGTATTATGTTTGCGGTGGAGATGGTCGAAGGAAAAGATAGACCCAGAGACCTCGGACCCCAAGAGTTCTCCTCTCACGGCAAGACTGCCAGCTTGATGCTGCGTATGCTCAAGAGTTACTTTGGGGCCGGGAAGTATGTCATCCTCGATTCAGGATTCTGTGTACTAAAGGCAATAGTTGAGCTTAAGAAGAGAGGTATTTATTCCTGTGCCTTGATCAAGAAGAGGAGATTCTGGCCAACAGGGGTGCCGGGAGAGGCAATGGATTCTTACATGGAGGCGAAGGATGTCGGTGATGTGGATGCTGTACAAGGTTGTTTGGATGGGGTTACTTACAACCTGTGGGCCATGAAGGAGCCCGACTACACCATGAAAATGATGGCAACTTCAGGAAGTCTAATGGCCGACGATTCATGTCGGACTACAAGCCGGCGTTGGGTTCAGAATGGCACAGAGATGACCAAAGAGTTTGCGTACACTCTTCCCTTTGATCACCACTTTCGATACCGCCATGCAGTTGATGATCATAACAACCTTCGCCACTCGTTGCCGTCGTGGGAGGACACATGGGTAACACAACGATGGGAACTGAGGGTACTTGCGTTTGTCATTGCTGTTTGCGAAGTGAATGCTTACCTTGCTATTCGTTTCACCGAAGGCAAGACTTGTATGCCTACTTTGCTTAATTTTCGCAGGAAATATGGATGGCAACTGATTATGAATGATGACTTGGTGGAAGACACGGTGGAGCATTATCAGCTTACTTTGGAGGGGGCGCATACTCTTTGTCGGGCGCCACCGCATGCCAGGGTTTTTAGAAATCGTCATTGGATTTGCGACGCGATGCAGCGCTATCAGCAGTATGCATGTGGTGGTTGTAGGTGTACCAATAGAATTAGAACTTATTGTGCATGTCGTCCCGGTGTTTGGCTTTGTGGTACTTGTCACGTTCGACATGTTTTGGATGAGCAGGAGCGCGGCAACTGATTCAGTTAAGTCAGCTTTTTCGGTTGAAGTTTAAGTTGAAGTTTGGTTAAGTAATTTTTACTAAGGATTTTGTCATGGGACCCATATGATTTTTTATTATGAAAAAAATGCTGAGATTTTGCTTTATAAGCTGATAATTTTTTTTAAAAAAAATGACAAAATTTTGTTAGCACACTAGTAGCACCAAAACAAGGCTGAATTCAGTAATTGGGGCTACTCACCAACCGATATTGTATAGAAATCTACACAATGATTGTTTGCATCGTTTGGATTGAAATGCAGTTCCACTGCCCTTCCATCCTCATAATTGTATAAAATATAGCTCATAAAATCAAATCTTCGACACCTGTCGAACCTACCTATAATTTTCGCGTGATATTTTTACGAAGATTTTTGGCTCAGGTCACTATCTATAGATAACCGTGGTGCGACCTTCGGCGCACGAAGCCATAGACATCCAACCCTTCCGACAGGAGGTACGCTAACAATTTTTTATCGCGGCGGCAATTTTAACTTTTCGCACCAGCGATACGTTTTGCACGATCGACAATTTGTCCAAAATCGGCTACGCGATCGAAGAATTCCAACGGTTTCGCGATCTACGAGCTCTCAAAAATTCTCCCGCGATCAGCGAGCAGCAGCGATAAACTTCGAGCGATCGACTTCTGCGATCGGGGATTCCTACAGGTTGGATTAATTTCGGGATCGAGAATTCTCGCGAAATATTTGGAAGCAAGACTTTCAAGAAATAAAAGCCGACGAAGAAAAATTTAAAATTAAAAAAATAAAAAATTCTTTTTCAAGCTAACCTCAACAGGGCACCCAAGACCTTCTTCAAGGCCTTGTTTTATAATACGCCCCTTGGCGAGGCAATTAAGAGGATGTTGACCAGCAAGTCAAGCCCAGAAGGACTCAAGCCACAGGGAGTGTGAACGGAGTTCAGGGAGGTCCAAGCCACCCATTTCCTACATTCCCACTGCCATGGACACCCGAAGGTAATCAACAAAATCAAGGTCTCCAACAAAATGACCTTGTCTGTCACCGTCTTCAACGAGGGAAGTCCTGAACAGTTCCTCAACCATGTCCAGACCTCGATGGAAATAATTTCCCAGAGAGGCTTAGACACGGACTACGGGGAAGCCTGTAAGGCAGATGAAAAGGCTGAGGCAAAACTGACTGCGGCCACTGCGGCCAAAGCCAAGTTCAAAGGGACGGATGAAAATTCCCCGTCCTCCAGTCGTGGAACAAAGCAACTGCTGCTAAAATCCACACCAGTGAGGCCCTAGTGTCCGCTGGCCAGCGATCTTCCTGCAGTACTCCACTCAATTGTCGGAGACTGCCCGTCGTCCTTGGACCACCATCGTCGGGGAGCAAATCAACTGCGAACCCTGGACAGATGTGTATGGGACCGAGCATCCCACAAAACGCCCGGCATCTTGGACCTCCTTTCAGGAATGTGTCCAGTTGCACCTGCAGACCGTCTTCAGGACTGATGCAGCGGAGCAGGAACGTTTCTACATCAGCAATGGGCTGAAGAAACCAAACAGGGTACCCATCAGGGACTTTGTGCAGAGGATCCAACGCCTTAACGGGTATGTGGAACTCTTGCCGTGCCTGTTTTACTCTTCAAAGGCTGCAAAGTCTACGAAAGTATGCGGGCCATTTGATGATGCCGACTTGGCAAGCCACATCCTCAGGATGGTTCCTAGGAACTGGCAGGACCAATATGAGCTCAGTGGAGCTTTGGTACCACAGAGTGTCAGGGAACTTCTCGAAGTCCTTGAATGCATCGAGAAGGCCTACCCCACCAAGAAGGTTGGAGAAGGACCCAAGACTGTAGCCAAGTCTAACGACTCATCTAGGAAGAAGATGGTCTCTTTTAGTGACCGGATTCCGAAGAAACGTCGCACAGAGAAGTACTGTTCTCTCTGCAAGAAACATGGGGCGCACATACCACCCACAACACTCCGGATTTCCGGAAGTATGACTCCATGGGACCCCGAAGTCAAGCTTCAAGGGGAGAAAACCAAATGGAAACTCTTGTGGACTAAGAGACCTGCTCGAGGAGGAAGTAGCTATGCGCAGCTATCCGCTAAAATCGACAAACTTACCAAGTCCAACAAGAAAATGAAACGCGCTATCGGAAAAAGAAGCGTAAGCATCACGACATGAGTGACAGTGATGATTCAGACTCATCTTGAGATGATGGGTTGGGGAGTACTAAGAAATTGTGTAGTAAAATCGATTGTAATGAAATGATGAACACTTATCTTAGTCCGATTAAAACTTCCCCACGTGCCAACATAACATTTTCTGGTTCAAACAATACATGTTCGAACCTGGCAGAAGAACTAGGAAATCTTCCAGCCAACCTTACACAGAGTGAAACAATAACTGAATTGTCGGACCCGAACTGTCGGGTGACCTTTTCAATAGTGTGAACCCCCTTGACAGGTAAAGAAGGGCAGGTCACTACTGTAGTAGCACAAGCACGCTATAAAGCGACTGAAAATCCAGCCCGTAAGAATATCGAACACTCTACAGGGCGTCGTACCAGTAACAC
The DNA here is from genome assembly GCA_013187285.1 of Cyclotella cryptica. Lineage (NCBI taxonomy): Eukaryota > Bacillariophyta > Thalassiosirophyceae > Thalassiosirales > Thalassiosiraceae > Cyclotella > Cyclotella cryptica. The sequence goes on from JABMIG010000055.1 coordinate 684,283, forward strand.
AGTCATCAGGATCCTACTAGACAGTGGATCTGATGGTGATCTCCTGTTCCATGCAAAGGGAACGGAGAAACGCTTTCCCTACTTGGCTAGGCAGGTGCCAAAGTCTTGGCGCACGTCGAATGGGAGCTTCCTAACCAAAGGAAGGAGCGAAGTCAACTTAAGTTCTTTGAGTATTCGAACAGTAAGGAGTACACAGTGACTCCTGATGTAGTAGAGTATGATAAGAAAAAGATGGCAAAGCCAGTGTTTGACCTCATTCTTGGATGTCAAACCATGAAAGAGCTCGAATTGTTCTAGATTTTCAAACAAAAGAAATTACCATTGATCACATCATTTTGCCAATGAGAGACATCAATAGTCTGACCTCATCAAACTTGGATAAAGCCTGGGCTGTTAACAACAGCATGGCAAATGAACCGCAAAGTACGCAGGAAGCGACACAGCGCGTAGTTAAAATCCTAGATGCAAATTATAAAAGGCAGACCTCCAATCAATTGTTAGCACCAATTGTACTCACCTAAGTCTCCAAGACCAAAACTTGTTGCTGGAGTTACTCACAGAATTTGAGGAACTTTTTGACGGAACACTAGGTGATTGGAACACAGAGCCTGTGTCCTTCGAACTTAAGGAGGGCGCAAAGCCATATCATGGCAAGGCATACCCAGTACCAAAATCTCGCAAAGAAACAACTATCAAAGAACTGAATAGATTATGCGAACTGGGAGTGGTAGAGTTTCAGCCCGAATCGGAATGGGCGTCACCATCATTTATCACTGGAAAACAAGACGGAACTGTACGCTTTCTCACTGATTTTAGAGAAGTAAATAAACGACTAGTTCGAAAGCCGTTTCCATTACCCAAAATCAGTACAGTCCTGCAAGAGCTAGAAGGATTTACCTATGCTACAACCCTAGATTTAAACATGGGTTATTATACCATTAGACTGGATCCCGATTCATCCAAAATATGTACCCTCATTTTCCCATGGGGCAAGTATTCTTACCTCCGATTGCCAATGGGCATCGCAGGTTCACCAGACATCTTTCAAGCAAAAATGTCAACACTAATGGGAGCCTTAGAGTTCGTACGAGCTTACCTTGATGATTTGTTATGCATCACAAAGGCAAACCTGGAAGACCACCTTGACAAATTGAAAATGGTGCTTACCAGGCTACGCGAGGCGGGCTTGCGAATCAACGCCCGAAAATTGTCATTCTGCACCTTTGAAACAGAATATCTAGGTTATACCCTCACACGAACAGGGATTAAACCACAGCAGAAAAAGGTACAGGCGATTCTTGCGATTTCATCGCCGAAAAATGTCAAAGACCTCCGTAAGTTCCTGGGCATGGTCCAGTATTATAGAGATCTTTGGGCAAGATGCAGCGAAGTGCTTGCCCCACTCACCTCACTGGTAGGAGAGTGCGGTCACACCAAGGTCACCAGAGCCAACAAGACGAAGAAACGTCCATGGTACTGGGACACGGTGCATCAAAAGCATTCGATGACGTTAAGACTTCAATTGCCAAGGATGTAGTCTTAGCCTATCCCGATTATTCAATGGAATTTGAGATATATACTGATGCCTCGTCTAAACAACTTGGATCAGTTATCACCCAGGGTAATAGGCCCCTTGCGTTCTTCAGCAGGAAGCTGTCGACAACGCAACAGAAGTACAGCGTGACCAAACTAGAACTACTGGCCATAGTGGAAACACTCAAGGAGTTCAAAGGCATGTTGTGGGGACAAAGATTAAAAGTCTACACAGACCATAAAAATCTAATCCAAGACGCCCTCGGATTAACCTCTGACCGTGTCTACCGATGGAGATTGCTCCTCGAGGAATTTGGCCCCGAAATTGTTTACATTAAAGGCATACATAACACTGTTGCCGACGCCATCTCGCTTAGACATCGGACCAATACCGAGTGAGCACGAGAACTGGATGACGTTCACCAAATGCTGGTGTCATTACACCATGCAAGAAGAGAGTGCGATAGACACCTCTGCATACCAAGAGGAAATGAATCTGGTATTTGCAAACCGCAGCGAAGAAGATGTAATCTACCCATTAACAGTACAAGAGATTGCAGAAGCACAAAAGCTTGATGCCAGCTTGAAGACGTTGAAAGACCAGTACTCGACACAATTGGTCGAAAGTACACATCTCCTATGTAAGGACGGAAAAATGGTCATTCCAAAAGATCTTCAACACCGTGCAGTTAGTTGGTACCACCACTATCTACAGCACCCTGGACACACTAGACTCAAAGAAACCCTTCGTGCTGCAATGTACTGGAAAGGTATGCGAAATACCATCCGGAAATATGTCAAAAACTGTCATGCATGCCAAGTCAACAAGAGGCATAAGCATAAGTACGGAAACTCCCTACTAAATTCGCCATCACAAACCCTTGGGATGTACTATGTGTGGACCTTATTGGCCCGTATACAATCAAAGGTAAAGATGGGACAGTAATTGATTTCATGTGTCTGACTATGATTGACCCAGCTTCTAGCTGGTTTGAAATAGTTGAACTACCGGTAATCACTGAGGCGATTATTCCCCTGGATACAAAAGGGCGGAAGGGTAAAAGGACCCATGACGAACCTAAGTTAGCATATTTTGATAAATCATCAGCAATGATCAGCAACTTAGTGAACAAGACCTGGTTTAGTAGGTATCCACATTGTCAATACATAATTTATGACAATGGAAGCGAATTCAAACTTCACTTCAAAGCCCTATGTGACTCATATGGGATCACGAGTAAGCCTACCAGTGTCAAGAATCCACAAGCGAATGCAATTCTAGAACGAGTGCATCAGGTGATATCATCGATGCTCGAACAGCTGAAATAGACATGGCCCCTTCAGTAGAGACAAGCGATATAGACAAGTTCATGACGAACGTCGCTTGGGCCATTCGCTCAACATACCACACAGTACTAAAAGCCTCCCCAGGTGCAGCCATCTTTGGAAGGGACATGTTGTTCGACATCCCCTTCCTGGCCGACTGGAATAAAATTGGAGAATATAGGCAACACCAAACAGACCAAAACACAAAACGGGAAAATAGCTCACGTCGTGATTGGGACTACAAAGTTGGTGATCAAGTACTTCTTAGAAAAGATGGTATACTCCGCAAAGGTGAAAGTAGATATGAAAGTGATCCTTGGACTATCACATCAGTTCACACGAATGGCACCATCAGGATTCAACGCGGAACCCAATCAGAAAGACTGAATATACAAAGAGTTACACCTTTTTTCAACAACCAAACTTAAAACCGTATTAAATGTCAGTTTCAAAATGACAAAAACGGACTCACCCTCTTCAAACAACACTTACTCGTTACACATGTTTAACAAACGTTTTAGTTTGTTATCGTTACTCTCATGAGAACCCATTTTTTTCTTCTAACAACACTTAGGTTTTTTTGGTTCCTTTTTTACCTGATACTCCATTCGGGGGAGGCGAGTGACATAGGCCAAGAATCAGCTCTTTTTGTACCCCTGGGTACAATTCTCAGGACTCCCCAGTAGGAGAGTCCACCTCCCGACGGCATGGACTCCCCAACATGGAAGTTCAGAACCCCAACCAAGAGAACACCCTTGAGGAAGATCTAAGCATCTATCAGAAGGGTATAGACATACCATATTGTGTAGAAATCTACACAATGATCGTTTGCATCGTTTGGATTGAAATGCAGTTCCACTGCCCTTCCATCCTCACAATTGTATAAAATATATTTTTTCATACATCAGACCCCAAATTGGCACTCTCCTAATTCCTGAACTAGGATCGACTTTTCTTCCAGTTCTGGAACTGGGATTTTGCAACAGGCTTAGATGAAGGGTTAGGCAGATTTTCACCTATGGTGATCCCAGATAGGCATGGTGCATTGGGCACAAAAACGTCCCAGTTCAGAAACTGGAAGAAAAGTCAGTCCAAGTTCCAGACCAGTGAACATACTTAAAATAAAATACACCATGTAATCCACACTGTCCTACGTACTAAGTCTCAAAATCAACTTAATTCATGGTGTATAAACACGTTGACATATAACGGTCTAACTATTTTGAGAAATAGCTAGAGAGCCAAAAAATCATTAAGATTTTTTAATCATGCTTCATGATTCAGGGACTGTATAACATGGGTAAAGCTGGAGGCAACTTTTTAGCTAAGACATTTTTCGGCATGCTTCACTCTGCAGGGCCCATTTAGTATGCATGAAGCTATAGATATTGACAATTCTATATCAAGCCATATTTTACAACCCATTCAAACCGTACATTTAACTTATGAACTAGACAGCCACAGTCACATTAAATTTATAAACTACCCAGCCTCAGTTCTCAATGCAGGATGTCCTCAAATTTCTTTATCCACAATCATCTTTTTACGTATCTTGGTAACAGACAAATTGGACCCATATGCTGTATAAATCAAATCAATTGCCCTGCCAGCACTATGACCCATCCAAACCATCTCAAAGATCACTTGGGGTGGGGCATCCCTCTCATTTGAAACATTTTTCCACCATGGCAGTCGACCAACCACCACATACTTGGGATACAGAGAATACAGCTGAAGGTTGGCCTCCCAAAACTTGGTGGTGTCATCTTGGCGTCCAATCATTGCCAGATGAAAAGTAGATGCAGCAGCACCCACAAGGCCGAGCTTCCTGTTTGGGATATGCCAATACACCTCAATGACTCGTTTAAACTTGGAGTTTGTGAGGGGCCGTCAAGCTTGAGAAGCCACGCCACAGCACTGTGTCTGGAACCATTTCATGTGGCAGAGAAGATGAGCCATGAACTGTGACGGGGTGGGGTTGCTAATCTGGGCAGTCTCATTCCATTGCATGGCACTGTTGGCCATGCTGTAGGAGATGGTTTGCTTCCAAGCAAGCACTGAGTTACCCCTGTAGTGAACTGGTGGAGAGACACCTTTGTTGGCATCAGCATTGCTGTAGACTCAATGATGACAACATCTGTAAAAATCCAAGTCCGTTAGGGACTTAAGTTGCTTCCTGGTGAACTCATGGTTGCGGTTGTAAGGAATACCGTCTCTGAATGAGAGAAATTGCAAAAGGGGGCGTGGTATTTTTCAGCACGCAACCGCTTGCGACAACACCCTCCATACGCCTCTACTACCATACTCCATGTTGTGCTTCCCTATCTGACAAATAGGCAGATATAGGGAAGGTCTACATGCTGTGTAGACCCTCCCAGATGTGGGTCAAAATCTCAGACAAAAGCTGGGAAAGATTTTTTTACACCGTCACTACAGAGTCCTGCTTCTCGCCACATGGATCAGCAAGCCACAACCTACCTCAACTATCCATCGTGTCGCCCATCACCAATGGTTCTACCCAACACAAAGGTTGCTTCTCCCTCAATATCATGGGCGGCCAGCACAATACAAATCAGGCAACCGCCGCAAGTCTTCAATGTCAAGTAGTGGTTTTGACGCAATTACCCAATCACAAACAAAGACCCTGCATGACACAATGAAGCTATCGCAATCCTCTTATAAAGATGTGATGGTGGTTAGGAAGAGCACTAAATCTGGCTTTGTGGCATCTCTCAAATGTGTTGCACCACCACTATCAAGCCCTCCGTTTGTCCAACAAAGATTTTAATAGTCCCAACAAACTATTTCCATAGTAAACTCTTTGTTGCACTCAAGCCTTGTCACGTCCATCACTCCTGTGACTTTTTATATGTTAACTATTCAAAACAAGCTGTCTCTCCATGATCTAATGATTAGGGTCTTTGATGCAATGCTGTGTCTACTGTTTTTGACCCATCCTTTGTCTACAAGAATGGTAGTAAAGTTATTCCTGATGCACGTGCTGAGACGTTGTCTATCTTTTGTCAGGTTGTTCTGAGTGAGTTACCAGAGAAATGGTACAATAATCAGCTTGGCAAATATTTCATAGATCATCTTCGTTCAAGGGTGCAATGAGAAGGTATAATTGGTCACAAATTTCATGTTCGTGTCATGTATTTTCCTGAACGACAATGCATGGAGGAAGTTTTATGATGGAAAGCAAGAAGAAGTATCATATTTACTCAACGGTAGAACGGGCATTGGCCATAGCTGACAAGTGATTGGATATTCAACAAAAACCCTTGCTCTGGTGAATCAATTAATTAACTTGCAATCAAACAGCTAGATATTAGAAGATGATGAATAAAATTTTGAATTATTTATTTACTTCTTTAATTTTGAGTGTGAATTTGTATTAATGTAAAATTTATACGACTGATCTTTCTTCTCTGTAAATGATCTCTGAGCAACACTGATTGATTGTTGTATTTGCTTTGCAACAATCTTGAAGTTGTCCTGTCGGTGTTCGTCAACGTAGAATGCCTCAACAGCATGGTGTTGGTAGAGCCACGATACTGAGAGGCACTAGCGACTTCCCGTCTGCTGTGTGCTGGAGTAGGATGAGCACAGAGTCGTCGTTGATCGCCAGGTGTTTTATGGCTTCTTTTTGGAAGTCACATGGTTGGATGGTTGGACGGATGTCCTTCAAGCTCAATGTATTGACATGGATGTTGGCGTGGTGTATTGCAAGAACAGGAAGAAGCTGTCTGGAGGGAGCATAGAGAATGTTGGTCATATTGAGGGACGACTTTTTGAAGATGGTGGTGTCCAGGAGGGCAAAGTCTTGAGGTTGTGTGAGCAGACCCTCTTCATCCAAATTGTAGTGGTGAAGGGGGTCTTTATTTCTGTAGTCGCCGGCAGCAATGGCAGTAACGGAGGCGGCAGTGGGCCCGGGAGATGCGATGTTGACGGCAACATTATCCAGTTGATAATTCAGTGAAATGGGGGAGAAAAGGGGGCACTTATGGCTTACACCATGGTCCGGTGGTGGTAATGAAAACATCTTGCAATATCTCATGATATGTGCATTTTACATGCAAAATTACAGTGAGAAAGGGCTGCACAGTTGAGTGTGTAGCACCCATGCAAGGATGTACCCAGCCATATTGCCCTGACCGGAATATATTGGAGGGCGATTGGCTGGAAGGAATTGAGTCTAATTGCCCTTCCGGTTGAGCAATATATCAGATGTCCGTTTCGCCATGGTTGATGGCCAAATTTGTTAGTGGTTGTGCTAGATAGATTTGGCGGAATATTCTAAGTTGGTACCCCTTTCGTACCCCATACCCCCATTGTTACCCCAAAGTACTACCCATTTTAAGACATAATTGATTTTGATTTTGAAATCACATAAACGAATACTTATTTAATGATTGTACAATGACAAATATCTGCACAAAACAAAGATTGCAACACTACAGAGCCTAAACCCTTTTCATCCTGCCCCCAACCTTTGCTTTCTTCTTCTTTTCGGCAGATACTTTCTTCCAGAATTCATCAGGAATCTCAGGAAGACAGGCACATTGTAATTTGGATGAATCTCATGACGCTTGTCAATATTTTCCATCCTCTGGATCACCTGATCAGCCTCATCTCAAATAGCCTTTGCAAAAGAAACCAAATTGGGATGATGGGAAGGTAAAATAGAATTGAAATGACGATTGTAACGCTCTAGCCCATTGCTGGTCCTGTTGACAAGTTTGGCATATGGATTTGGGATGCATATAGGCTGTTGGAGCTGGAGTTGGGTAGTGGTGATGGCATGGTTAGCATAAGGATTGTGAGGAGCCAAAAAAGTTGACCTAAATAGAGTCTGATATGGTTACTTCCATGCTGGAGGAGCTTTAGGGATGTATGGGGCACCTGATACAAAAGGAGGAAATGATTGATGTAGTACCTTTCGCTCAGCAGCTTTGACATGATTGGTCTCCATTCTGTCCCACTTATGTGGAGACATGTTCACTCCTGGATGCCAGGGCCTCTTTTCAAGTGGCATGTAATTGTATGCCTGTAAAGTGAATAAAAATGACTGTTTTAAGAATTGATTTTGAATAGAAATATGTTGCAAGCTTGGGAGGGAGCAGACATGACCCTAGCTGTGTCAATCAATAAATAGAAGAACCAAACAAGTACAGATAGGCCAAAACGAGCCATGCTGTCCCCAATATGAGCCCTAAACATGGTCCCCCGGTAACCCCTAATAGAAAACAAGCTTTGGATGGGGTCAATCAGACCAGTATAAGCCAAGCAATGGCACTTTGAAGTAATCCGATGGGGGACAACAAAAATCCATAACAGCAAAACTAGAAGCTGTACAGAGGAGACAAAACGAGCCACACCTCCCCCAAGATGAGCCCTAAAACATGGTTGTCCAGTATCTTCCAATAGAGAACAAGCTTTGGATGGGAACAATCGGACCAATATAAGCCGAGCAGTTGCATTTTCAAATTGGCCAATGGAGAACAACAACAATTCTATCTCGCCAAAACAAAAAGCAATTAAGATGAGCTGAAACGATACATTCTGCCCCTAAAAGGAGCCCAAAAACATGGTTGACCGGTGTCTTCCAGTAGATAACAAGATTTGGATGTGGTCAATTGGACCAATGTGAGCTGAGCAATTGCACTTTCAGATTGGCCAATGTGGAACAACAAAAACAAAATCGCACCAAAACTAAAAGCCGAACAAACAAGCCAAAACAAAACATGCCTCCCCCAAGTAGTTGTCTTGTGTCTTCTAATAAATAACAAGCTTTGGATGGGGTCATTCGGACCAGTATAAGCCGAGCAATTGAATTTTCAAATTGGTCGATGCAGAATAACAAAAATCAATCTCAGCATGACTAAAAGGAGTAGAAACGAGCCAAAACGAGCCACGCCAACCCCAACATGAGCGCTAAAACACGGTCGCCGGATGTCTTCTAATAGATAACAAGCTTTGGATGGGGTCAATACAACCAATAGAAGCTGAGATATTGTTATTTCATGGTGTTGCTTACCATTTGTTGGATTGGCCGAAAAAATGAAGAGTGGGAGGTGAGCTGCAACTTCCTGGAAAACGATGGACTCAGTGTTACTCAGAGTAGTGCCCAGGTTTTCGGGGATAAGGAAAATATTTATATTAGTCCGTTTCTCCTACTTGGTCTTACTTGGGTTCGCTCAGTCGTGATCTGTGTGTTGTTGGTTGTTCGCACCGGAGTAACCGAGTGCACTCGGTTTCACTCAGTGTCACTCGGTTTCACTCGGTTTCACTCGGTTTCACTCGGTTTCACTCGTTTTCACTCGGTTTCACTCAGTTTCACTCGGTTTCACTCGGTGTCACTCAGTGTGCTCGGTGTTGCTCGGTGTCACTTGGACTCGGTGTCACATCACTTGGTTTCACTTGGTGTCACTCGGTGGTGTCACTGGGTGTCACTTGGTGTCACTTGGTGCAAGCCAAGGGCCACAGTACAATGCAGTTAGCTGACGCAGCTATATGAAAAACAAGCCCAAGCGCCATTGGAAGTTCTGCAGCCCAACGCATCTGGGGAGGAATCCCTCAATTTCATCTCCATTGACGATCTCTCCATCATTGGCACCTCCGTGTCTGCTGCCTCCGAAAATATCACCACCGTTTCCATCGCCTCAGTAAAAAATAGCCACCAACATCTCTTTTGCTGTTGACGCATCAACTGTGCCATCATGAATAACGCCACCGTCAGTGCCACCTAACCCAAACCTTATTATCCGACGACTACGGTGTGCGCCCAACTTGGAGGCCAAGGCTGGAGCAAAGAGAGACACATGGTGTCTCCTCGCTGGGCCCGGCCTTGGCGTATAGACATGGCTCGACTGCCAAGGCAGGAGTCAACAGGCTCTTGAGTTTGAGAGCGATAGAAGCAGCAAGGCAATCATTGGAGGGGAGGGACTTGTCAGGCGTCACATCAGGTGGTGACTACTCGTAACAAACTTGGCCGAAAATCCCGTGGGTAGAGATGCCTTCGAATTGGGAGGAGAAGGAGGCGAGGAAGGCACAGCTAGAGAGCGGGGAAGAAGGCATGACGAGATGTGACGAGGCAGGACTCAACAATCAGCTGAAAGTATCCGCAGGCACCAATGAAGTGGGCGAGGTTTGCCTAGCCATTACTAAGCAAGAGGACCAACAAAGCAAACCAGTCGACCTAAGGACGGATGAGCAGGATGGTAGGATAATGAAAGAACCCCCGTCATTGGTGACACCATTTCTGCTGCTATAGTCACCATTGTAGCTCCCTCCATTGACGCCAGCCCTGGAAACAAATTTAAGATGTTGTGCGTGAGAGCGGAGGGAGCGGAGCATTTGTCGCTGCAGTTGGAGGGTATTTGTCATGGTGGGTTGGTGATGGAGGCAGACGACGAAGATACATGTACAAATTGACGACATTGATTGTATCGTGCACTCGGTTTGGTGTTGTATTGGTGTGAAGGCGTTTTGGTCGTCATTTGAACCGTTGGCGGCCTTGTAGGCCTTATGGAATAGTTTGAAGAGGAAACAAAGGACTCTTCAAACTGAAAAGATGATGAAAATGTGAGACATGTGGACGGTCAACTCATCACCAACAGAAAATCCCATCCACGCATGATATGTGTATTGATTGTGCAAATTAATCTGAAATTAATGTTATTCTAGAGCTCATGACAACTTTTAGTCTGCAAATACTTTGCTTGTAGCCATTTATCTGCTTGGTCCTTTGTCATTCCATCTTTTGTTGTGGTCGTTCTTGCCAAAAAATCTTCAAGTTTCCCCTTAGTTCTTTGTAGCAACCCAATGTCATGTTCTGCTTCTATCAACTGTCCAGTGCTCTTTGACACTTCTTTAACATGACAGCATGATCTAAAAAACAAACCAAACAACATTCCAACATCAATCTTGACACCTTTACCTCCGTGCTGAAAAAATGTAAGACAATGTCAAATTCAAGTCTTTGTTGATCCTGTTCATCATCTGGGTGCAAGAAATGGAGAGATCCTTTAGGCAACTTGAATTCTTTGGATGCATCTTCAACGTTAAGTTTAATGAATCCTTTTCCTTTCTCTTCTTTTGTTCTCCGTCTCATGAGCTGAAAAAGAAGACTCCTCGAATCTCCAACAGCCAGAATACAAGTCAAAGATTGCTTTCGTTGAGAATTTTGTCTCTCCATGAATTCTCCTTTTGAATTGTACCTTTGGTCTCAATGAAAACAAATATGTGTTTCTTATCAAAATATGAGATAACTTCTAATTGGACAGGGATTATCATCTAGATAGACAATCTGAGATGTCTCCTGAAGTTGGACGTTTGAGGACTTTGAATTGTAAAAATTCGGAAGTGTCTTCCGAAAGTCAACTTTGAAGGGACTTTTAGCAGAACTACTATGGGGGGGGGGGCTCACAAAAGTAAGTGGAATTAAGTCAACATAATATCTCCAGAGGCTTAGAGAGTCCTGAGCAAGTCAACTTTGAGAGACCGTGCAAGGTCAAATTTGAAAGGTTCACAAACAGTTCAAATCATTTCAGCTTCCAAGTAGGTATAGTAAATTCGCAAAAAGGGACAGGGAATATCATCTCTACATAGGTAGACAACCTGAGATGTCTCCTAAAGTTTGATGTTCGAGGACTTTGGATGTTCAGAAGTGTCTTCCAAAAGTCAACTTTGAAAGATTCCTTCTCTTGGTACAGCCCTGCAAAGTCAACTTTGAAAGGTTTGGTTGTGTTGGTAAATAGTTATGGCACTAAAACCATGTCCCTCAAGAGTGAAAGGGTTACGAGGGGAGAATCGAATGTGAACACATAAAAGTTGAATAGTCCTATGGTGTCCTCTTCCTCCGGTTGTGTTCATAGCAGCTCTAGAGAGATGCTCGACCACTTGACGGCTTGACCGCTTGACCCACAGCAACACTTTCAACTTCCACGTTCACCAGAACACCTGCCCCCCCTCCGCTCCTGCATTCTTGTTATCTAATGAATGACAACAAACCAATCATTATCAACGATGATGCTTGCTACTCCAAAGACAATTCTGGTGACTATTATCCCTGTAAAAACCGATGGGTATGGGTGCCGCACTTTCTTAAGGTTGGAGCAATTAGGTTGGTTGTTGCAAATGGAAAATGTGGCTTTCATGCATGCATGGAAGGTTTGAAACGTCTTGACCTCGACGATGTGGATAAAAATGTGCAATAGCATTGTCCGCTTTCAAATGAAATCTTCGTTTGGGTTAGAATGTCGTGATGAATATGAAAGCAGTGGCAATGGACTGTTTGCTGCAGATGGAGTTGACAACAAACAAGTTCACCGCAACCTCTTCAAAAGATTGGACAGCTTAAAAAGCAAATACAAGCCAAACTAACATACAAAAAAGACCAGTGGTTTGGGGACAATCTTTTCTTCATTGTATCGAGATGATTCAAGGTCAACATTTTTGTCTACACACTTCATTCACAACCAATGAAGACACAAAGCAAGCTACGATGGATGTTGAAACAGAATTCTATTGGTACTAAAATAGTGGTGTGATACTTCGAAGTCAACCAAATCAGAAGAACCATTCAAGTCATGTAGTGTATTCAACAAGAAATGCACTATGTATTCTATACTCACAAAATCACTACTCGTACATTGTGGCTGGTGTTGAGTATCCTAAGTCTCCTCTTCGTGAAATCTCCTTTGAGGCAGAAGTAAATGAAGCTGCTTGTGTGTTGACCTCATTTACATATGAGTCTGACAAAAGAGGAGTGGACAGTGATCGTAACGTGACTCTGGTTGTTGACGAAGGAGCAAAGGCAGTTGCAGCCATAAGTGGAGCACGTAATGATGACAATCTATCCTTGCTGGCATCAGCATCATGTCATATCCAAAAAACACCACAAAAGAAGCCAGCAAAAGATCAAATTTTTTATTATAATCCCATTTGACAAAAAATGGCAAGTATTTGTGGTGGTTGGCATATGGGCAAATGTTGCGATTATGGACCTCGTGGGCCGCTTCATCATCTTTTGCACAAGAATTTTCTTGAGCTTGAGCTGGGAAAATAGGAAAGAAAAAGGTTGCAGACTGAAAGTTTGAAGAAAAGTAAAATGAGAGCAAAGGATCATACATTGAAAAAGAAGGGCATCGAGAGAAGAGTAGTCTACCCTCCTTATCCACGTATCATCAATATTCACTTTATCCACCGACCTCCTTCCGCCAATGCCATATTATCAATGGAGGACATACCCCCAACAACGCCTGCATACATTGGGGGCTAATTTCTCGATGACGTACAGCAATGGGTTGGTAGTTGATTGACTGTCTCAAGAGAATGCACAGTTGAAAGATGAGATCTCAAAAATTAATAGCCTTTTATCTAAAAACAATTGAAGGACAAGTGCAGAGTTGTTTTTAGAAGGTTGGTCTAAACTATTGGGGTTCATTTGGTACAGTGTCAAGTGTTCTAGTAAATAACATAGATTATCACTTAAACTCATTACAAACACATAAGTCACCATGGTACCAAAAACTTAGATGCTATCACCAGTCTCCTAACTGCTGATGCTGTAAATCAAAATGTAACAGGACATGAATTGATTCAACACAAGATTTGTGCTTTGACATTTTCATTTCAACTGATGCATTTCCATGGCAAAAACAATGTTTTAATACATGGAACTCTTGCATCCTTCTGTGGTAGTTTTCTTGCAGGGCTTTTTCTTGATTGATCATGTTTTGCGACAAGTTATTATGCCCTTCCACAGCAACAGTGCATTTGTCTGGCATTCCACCGTACAATGAATCCCCTATAGCTATTTGCCAGGGGATATTTTATGGTAGAGGCTAGTTTTGTTCAACAGGCTTTTTGGTTGATCAAGTGTTCCGCCCCAAAACAAACACCCATCATGAGCAACTCCTACATCCCCGGGTCGGTGGGGGCCATTTGACAAAATACAAGTATGCTACAAAATTGAATTGAGGTGCTTGTTGGGAGAATCATGTGCACATGTAAGCAAAATTACTCACCCTTTTGAGAGTCAATGGCATGGCATATTCATACTTAAACCCTGCCAGCTTTGACTTCGGATCAAACCACTTTGTACTTGGTTGAATGCTCAGTTCCTCAATCAAATAATTCACACAGTCAACTGACATCACATGAACCTTGCACCCCTTTTGTAACAAAAATATAACAATTCCCACATTTTTTCTTCAACCCATCATAACTTTTTTCATAGGGTCTGGAGACAAATTTGACGAGAAATACTTCAATTCCTTGACTCACGAGGATCATTTTGATCTATGATACATGGGGTGTATGACATTATCTTCCTTCCCAAAAATACACCTGAAGCTAGATGACTGCAAAAAGTATGTGACAATTTCTTGACCCAACAATGTTACATCCCCAATATCTTCGCCCGTCCGCCTGGCAAATAATCGCAACACATTAGTGTCATTTTACTGCTATGTATACAATACGTACACATACTCCAACAGACACAGAACTTTACCTGTGTACCTCATTACTCATACAGCGGTACAAACATAGAACTTTACCTGTCTACCTGGTTACTATACGGTATGGCTAGCATAAAACAGTCATAATTTAGTAATCACCAGATTAACAATATCTACGTGTTTGCTATGCTCAGCAGTGATTACTAATTTTTTGTACTGAGCAACACCTGCAAAACATTCATGGAAACAACCAAAATAAGCCACCAACATGTCCTCACCCACCGCGAACGAAGCCACCGTCTACAAGGCCGTACAAGCCATCGTCACACCACTGCCTCTCGACAAGATCATCGGCCAACCAACGACCTCCACCGTAAACCATCTCCAGCAACAAATCGCGAAAAACGCGGCCGCCGTCAAAACAACGAGCTGGGGCGGACGTCATGGCCATCTCGTACTCGTGCTCACTGATGCCGAGTATCGCATCGTCATGGGCAACACGGACATCGCCATCGATCGCCTTCCAACACCTCCGATCGTCGCTACGGGCCTCACGAACACCACCACGCTCACAAATCGAGCGCCGATCACGGGCATGCACAACCTTGCGTGCCAAGAGTTTTGGAAGCAAGAAGCTGTCGATGCGCTCATCGTCAACAAAATCGTGTGCAAAGCCATAGCCATCGATCCCACATATGCCGAGGAGCTCGAAGATGATTACGTGGGCTACAGTGGCCATTTGCTATGCTCAGCATTTACACCCAAGATGACTAGGAACGAGTCTGAGTTGAGGGGCCTAGCACTGAAGGCTGTAAAGGTCAAGCAGGACCACCCAACTCTCAGCATCCTGGCAGCTCCGCGCTGCAAAATTGACCAATCAGGAGGATCAAGTTCGCACCATGGGTCTGCTGGTGATTTCTCCACCCACTCACTATCAACAAACTAATACCTGACATGCTGGTGCATGATGATTCTCAAGTGCAGGGACCAGATATGATAGTGGATGCTGCGGGCGAGGCAGAAGAGGAGGTGGAAGCGAGAAGTCAATCATGCAACAATCATCCATGGAAGGATATCAGACCAAATGCAGCTGCTTGATTTGTTTACTACTCAACAATCAACAATGAATCCCATGGATGGTTGAAAAATTGCTAGCATGGTATAGGATAGTCAACAATACATCCAATAATTCTCATACAATTGTAATAATTCAATGTATAAATAAAGGACTGATTATTTACAAATTAAAATCAAAAACTAATTTTATCACACAATACACTTTGATAACATGCACCAACCAATCAAGTAGTAAAACATTTCCCTGCTGCACGGCGAGCCTTACAAAACCTAGCCTTAGCTGACAGATCCTCTGAAAAATACTGTTGATTGTCGAGTCTTCCATTTCCATGCTAAGCAACAAACAAGTCATGTCATTACTCAGCAGGTTATAAAGAGACAGGTAAGTAATTGTCACTAAAATTTCGTGGGAGGAAAGAGAAGATTTGAAGAAGAAGCTGGAAAATGGATGAAAAGGAGGAGGAAGACCACTCACCTTTAATTTCGGTCATACCAATTGTGGATGGCAAAAGTCACCATCCTCCACCGAGGACAGCGAAGAAAAGAACAACATTGAAGGCATTGATGAGGCGGTAATTTAGTGCAATGAATGGGGCGATAAACATTGAAATATCATTTACATTTCCTGAATTGCCCTTTTTCCCACCTACTCCTCGCGTGTAACAAAATTTGGCCTCTAGAAATAGTGTGATTCCTCATAAAATACGGAATCTGGCTTAATAGCGGCAGGATGGTTGTGGGTGATGTTGCGGTGAGGGGCGATCATGGCGGACCTGGTGTTGTGATGATGGTTTGAGCAGGTGATGCAGTGGCAGCGGCGGTGGATCCTCATGGCGGTTTTGTTATTGTGTTCGGTGCGAAAGATAGCAGCATAGTAAAGAGGACGCACTCAGTGTCACTCAGGTTCACTTGGTGTCACTTGGTTTCACTCGGACTTGGTGTTACATCACTTGGTGTCACTTGGTTTCACTCGGACTTGGTGTTACATCACGGGTGTCACTCAGTTTCACTTGGTGTCACTCGGTGTCACTCGGTTTTACTTGGTGTCACTCAGTTACACTTGGGTCTCAATTGGTTTCACTCGGTTTCACTGGTGTCATTTCGAGTCACTTGGTTTCACTTGGTCCTTTCGGTTTCACCAAACCAGGTACTCGTGGATTCTCGGTTCATTCCCGCATGACATGGGTTCACTCCGGTGTGCTCGGAAGGTCGGACAGAGTATATTTTCCCTGTTCGAGAAAAAAAAGACGCTTGGCATTACTTGGATACATTTTATTGCCAAAAATCAGGTTTTCCAGAAAGTTGCTAGGTGCAATCAAGCTTAGGCCCAACCTTACAGTCACCGGTACCGCATGCCAAAGTTCTATTTTTATGTGTAGTTTGGGTACATGTACGTGAATCTCCATCCTTACAACCAGAAAGTTCACCCAAACTTGAAGGGTAAAGTACAGGTAACAGGTTATGAGCGCAAAATCCACCGGAATTTTAAGTTCTATCTGGGGTGAAATCAGAGGTCACCCCCCAAAAAATTGAATCTTGGGGTACGTGTGTGTGCGGCGTGTTAGTTCCTGTAAGGACGGTGCACCCATGGTTTTCTACACATTTTAGGTGTTGCAGTCAGACCATCACGCCAATCTTCGTTAGATTGCGCATCCCAAATTCAATATCATAGATGACATTACATTTTTCATCTCAACGTACATGAAAGAATCTATGATTTTGCTGAACCTCAAATGGTCCGTACCGTGGGATTGAGGAATGTGTACATTAAGGACGGCAAACACAAAAATGCACACAGAATCGGGATTATAGAAAATAAGCAGAACTTAGTGCGGGTAAAGGTAACTGGGTTGGGCCTGAGAAAAATGGGGTACGTTTTTATTGTTTCTCAATATTATTAATCCTTCTTGGTACTAACACATGTAGAATATACATAATGCTTCTGAGAAACATTCATGATTTTGGGTAATATTCTGGTGATTCAAATATATGTGCCTAATTACCATCAGTTCTCAATAAGGTGTATTGTTGGCATTTTAATGATAGAAGAATGGGAATGGATATAGAACAAGGGAGACAATGAAGTACGAGGTACAAGGGGTAACAAATATATATATATATAATCAATTTTTGGCAGAGGATCGGATTCTTTCCCAGCTTTCATCTCATCATTACTTGTAAAATTTGTATCATTTACTAGTAATTTACAGTAAAAATCAGTGTATAAGAATTATCACATTATAAGAATCACCCCTCCAACTGGCGATATTTGTCATTTTTAGGCCCTAAGCGTCTACGATCTAAATCATGACGAATCCATAGCGCCCATCAGCTTCAACATGCCCATATCCATAGTTCCCCGTAACTCCTTCTGGTTCTCCAGTTAAGTCATTTTCCCCTTAAGCTCACCACACAACCCGCCCACCACTAACACCACCCACACACCACCTTCATGCCACCCACATGCTTTTGGTGCACCCACTTTTGGCGCCAAACAGTCCATACAACCTATTTGAGGTAAATAGGGAGGACTAAACAAAAGAGGTTAGATGTAAATTTTACTACCGAAAAAACCGGATTATAACACCCACCAAATGTCCAGTCATTAATAAAAGATACATAGCGTGGGTGTTATAATCCGACACCTAGTGTCAGCCTGCGATGAAAAGTAAAAGTATCTCTCTTTTTCTATTTTTACCTCTTCGTGGCGTACAATACAAATCATCAAGCACATCTCGATGGTACGATAATTTATGAGAGCGATGTGTCAAGATTTTTTCAAAATCAAGATTTTTCAAAATCTTAGTTGTATTGGAAACTGAGCCCCTCTTCTCCTTCTCCTCCTTCTTCTTCTCCTTCTTCTCTTTCTTCTTCTTCTTCTTCAGTGAGACAGTTTTCACTTTTTGCCAAAACAGGTAATTTCATGCAAACTTACCTGTAAATAATTAATTTTTCTGTTCGACTTACATGGGTAGTCATGATGTTTTAATCTCTGTCTACCTTTAAAATTATATCTTTGTGAATAGCTTAAAGAACAGCGCTATAGCATTATAACATTTTTTCAGAATGGTCCTGTAAACTTGAAGGGAACATTAAAGTGTCACAAATCATTTTAATCATACAACAATGGTGCTGTAAACTTGAAGGGAGCGTTATCGTGTCACAAAGAGTGTCTAACAAGAATGATTTCGCAAACTAAAGGGAACCTTTGTAAACTACTTTTATGCTTGGCGCTTTGCGCATTTGCAACTGCCTACATATTATTAACGTAGACATGCAACTGTGGCATACTACGACAACCACTTTATCAAGATTTTTCAAAATCTTAGTTGTGTTGGAAACTGAGCCCCTTTTTCTCCTCCTTCTCCTCCTCCTCCTCCTCTTTCTTCTTCTTCTTCTTCTTCTTCTTCAAGTGAGACAGTTTTTCACTTTTGCCAAAACAGGTACTTACCAATGATTTCATGCAAACTTACCAAATAATTCATTTTTGGCTTGACTTACATGGGTAGTCATGATGTTTTAATCTCTGTCTACCTTTAAAATTATATCTTTATGAATAGCTTAAAGAACAGCGCTATAACGTATAACATTTTTTTCAAGAATGGTTCTGTAAACTTGAAGGGAACATTAAAGTGTCACAGATCATTTTAATCATACAACAATGGTGCTGTAAACTTGAAGGGAACGTTATCAAGTCACAAAAGAGTGTCTAACAAGAATGATTTCGCAAACTAAAGGGAACCTTCGTAAACTACTTTTATTTAAAATAGTAGTGTATTATATCCTACACTTTAAAAATGGACGTGAGCGCGAGCGGAGGCTCTCGCGCCCATTCGCAACTGCTACATATTAATTACGCGTAGACATGCAACTGTGGCATACTACGATAAGCCACTTTATTTTAAAGTCGTCTTCCTCTGTCTCTACAAATTGCATTCTGTCTAGCTTGCTACAAAAAATCTTGCATTGGCTGCTGGTAATGTGAAAGATGTGTTGTGAGTTTTTAGTCATAATGGTGTAACTCCGTGAATATTCGGAGCGACTGGGAGATATACATATGGGGATGTTGCGGGTGATGAGGCGAATCTAGAGGGGCAATGATTAATGCGAACACAGCATGGGAAGTGGTTCAAAAAAATGTGGTCGAATCGGTCATAAATGGGTCATTTTGAGTGGTAGGTGTTATAATCCGGTGGGTGTTAAAATCCTGTTTTTACGGTAGCTTCAGTTCGATAGAAAATGTATCTTTTGACATTTGCTAGTTCTCATAAACCAATTTTTATGGTAGTTTGCATGGGTTGAGGTGTGTGTCCAAACATCATGGGAGGGATGAAAACGTTGCCTATCTACCTATATAGGTGTAAGTCATCTTGGTAGTAATCCTTATCCCCGGTTGGAAAAATTTACGGTGGCGCTGGTCACCGTAATTTTAACAAAAAAATATGGAGGGGTCCAAATCGGCCGTCCAAGTCGTCAGACATTGAGTTCAAGTGTTTCTAATGGGGGTAATGGTGGTTTACTCTGAAATGATATGATTATTCCTTCTGCTTCCCTCAATGTGACCTTAGTTTTGCCAAAATTTTGCTATTTCCTGCGTTTGTTGGTCTTAAAATACGATTGGCGTAACCATGCGTTTTTTCTCCACACAAATTACTAGTAGTTTAACACATAACTACATTATGCATAAATTAGTATGGCAATTTAACTAGCGTTTTGTCCAAATCTCGGTGGTTTTCATTAATTGAACGATAAAACTAAGATCTTGGTTCCTTACTACTCTGTCTCCTCTTCTTAGAAGACCCTGTGTTCCCCTCTGATCGACCACCACCATCTTGTGTTGCCTTCAGCTTCGATAGATCACTAATTTGATGGAATATCTCGAAACACGACGACCTCCTATGTCCTTTCTTCTTGAGACACAAAGTAACCAGGCATGTCGAACAATGAATAGTCGTCTGGGTGATTTTGAACTCCTTGTCCTTTGGATCAGCAACAGCACAGCATACGCATTTTGGTGGACATTTTCTAATCTTCTTCACGACTGGTTCGGGTGATTTGTCGCTCTCGTTTGTCTGTTCATGCTCTTGAGTAACCCTGGCTTTTGCTTTTGCGCCACTTGCAGTTCCCCTTCCCGTCCTAGAATTGATGTAACTGCCATGTGACTTTGGAATGTGGAAGAGAGTCTTGTCCAGGCGTATCTTGTTGAGAGTATCGTTGTCGATGAATTTCTTCAACTTGTATCTACTCTCTGGAGTAATTCGTTCTTTGACGTACTTTGTTGCCCTTTTTTGCCAGTCGGAACTCGAACTCGATTTCTTTATCAATTGCTTGAAACGCCGCGCACAGCGGATGTTCTTGTGGATGGAGATGCACCTGCAGAATTTGCACCTAACACGCCAATGGAAGGAGAACCTGGCAAAAGTCCCTGGATGGGATTCATGATCTTATACCCAGTCGTTAGTTCAAACAGAACGTCTTTCATTGTCAGCTTCATTTGTTTGATATGATACTGAACCGCTGCATATCCTTTGCCCATTGGAGGAGGTCTTGGAGAGAAGCAGTGTTTTAAAATAAAACTTACATTGACTGACATCTTCTTGAATTCTCACATGACCAGCTGTTGCTTCGGTTACCGGGAAAGGAAGGCCATCCCGTCCAAGTACTGAGTCATTTCGTCAATTCGGCCTTTTGACCTGTTCCACCTAGCAACGATCTCTGGTATCAGCTTGTGAGCCTTGGGCGCGGCAACTCTGTGGTCTGAACCATATTCATCAGCTTCTTCCAAATGATCCAAGAGAACCAAACATTCTCTCTGGTGATGGGGTATGACTTGGAAGAAACTATGTCTTCACGAAACTCTGGGATGAATGCATCTTGCACACTGGAATCTTCTGAAGAGTTGCACGCCCACTTTAAACTCCTATTGTAAATCCTTGTCAATAAACCCGCATGACACTAAGTTTGTTGTCAGGAAACCTGATCAACACTGCGTAATGGACTCTGGTTGCCCCTGCGACAACAAAGAGGACATATTTCAAATTAGCAACCAGCATGATGGGCTTGAACACGATATTCCGGCTTGTATACTAATTGTTTAAAAGCATCACTCCCAACCGCAAAGCAATTTCAGTTTACGAGAGTGTCCAAAAACTAAAAACCAAAAGAAACTCATCGAAAAAAGTGCAGCCGGATCACCTTGGCAACAATACGCAACAGATGGTGGCAGGCGGGGAATTGAGAGTTATTGATGGAGAAATGGGGGATTACCTGTGTGGTGGAGGAAATAATATTAGCGTGCCATTTCATTTTTCGAGAGTGTCCAAAAACTCAAACACAAACAAAGGAACTCACAGAAAAACACGGCCGTCGATCCGTGGCAACATTAGGCAAACAATGGTGGCGGGCGCGTGGTGGTTGGAGATGTATTGATGGAGAAATGGGGATTACCTGGTTGGAGGCAAAAAGCGAATCTATTTAATTGGACAGGTAATGTCCAAAAAACCACTAACCAAAGAGAACTCACCAGAAAAAGGCTGCCTTTGATCCGCGGCAACAATAGGCACAGGACGGTGGCAGGCACATTGCGATTTGACAGGTATTGATCGAGATTTCGGTGATTCACTGAGGGTGGATTCCCATGGTGATTGATTTGGCTTTGTGCTGGGGATGAGCAACAGCTGCCACACACACTTCTTTGAGAAGTGCGATCAACAACCAGCCATGCATCAGAATATATGTGACAGAAGGACAGACCATGTTCTGGATACCTATTTTGTGGTTACGGTTGGTTACTGCAAGATTCCGTGTAACATCTGGATCTAAATCGTGATTAAAACTAGCTAATTATTTGACAAATTTTACAGTAATCTGCCACACGCAGTAATCAGGTAAATGCAAAAATTGCAAATATTCCGGAGTAACCTCGTAATTCCGCCGGAATTTGCAACCTAGTATCCAACTGGCGCAATATTTGTCATTTTAGGCCCTAAAGCGATCTTTAAGATCTAAATCATGACGAATCCATCGGGCAAATTGGCTTCAACAAGCTCATATCCATAGTTCCCCGTAACTCCTTTTGGTTCTTGAGTTGTGTCATTTCCCCCTTAAGCTCACCACACAACCCGCCCACCACCCACACCATCCACACACCACGTTCATGCCACCCACAGCCCACATGCTTTTGATGCACCGACTTTTGGCACCAAACAGTCCATACAGCCTAATTGAGGTAAATAGGGAGGACTAAACAAAAGAGGTTACATGTAAAATGTACTAATGTAAAAAATGGATTATAAGTACAATCAAATATTAAAAGATTCCTTTTAGTTGTGCTTATCCCGTGTAACAAGCTAGTGATTTTAACACGGTGAAAATTTATTGCTATCTTGAAAGTTACCCTATTTACTTCTAGATAGGCATATTGTACCCCACCCGCCCTGTCACACTCCTTGCTCAACCATGTTGTCCACTCCTCCACAATGTGTGCGAGATGTGTAGTGACTTCCAATGGCATCGGAGGTTTCTCGGCAACCATCGGGAGTCGCGGGGAGCGCTACATATGGGCGTGTTACTGATGGCATGGAGAAACTACCCATGAGGATTTTAAATTTTAGTTCTAATTTATAGGTTGCAACACTATACAAATGCAAATGTTCGGAAAATTGAAGATTTGTTGCTTATACACAGGGTACCAGTTTAACAGTAGTACTGACGCACCCCCTTTTGAAACAAAAAAATATTGATTCTTGTTAATTATTTTAGATTGACCATAACTTTTTCACAGCGCTCGGAGCGCGATTTGCAGGAAATACTGCAAATTCCTCTTTTCTTGAGCTTTCTATTGGTATATGGGTTGATTGGGCTCTGACCACGGCTTGCCATTCAAAATCTTGCTCGAACGTTGATCATCTAGAAAAAATATGTGGTCGTGACGCATCGTCCAGATGATACAGAGCAAATTACTTCTCCGTGTCCGGAAATAATCGCGACAACATAGTGTTGCCTCACTCCAAACGTGACTGGGACTGAGGAAGAGCTTAAGGCTCTTGTGAAAAGGGCCTCCAAGGCTTAATCAGACCATGTAACTCTCAGCATCCCAGAGACAACGAGAGTGGCAACTTTTACTCTCAAGGAGATAAATGATCTCACTCTTCAGATGAGAGTACCTAGAACATACCTGCCACATCCACAGGCAATAAATGTTGTTGAATCTTCACCTGCATCAACTGCGTCAACTCTAACTCCTCCGAACTTTGCCACACTTGCAGTGGAATGTACACTAAAACAATTTTAGAGACCCATGAAAAGCCTTAGTAGTTAGACGCTTGACAAGATCCAGTGCTAGTACTCAGTAGATCTTCTTGTTAGAATATTACGTTATTAGTTTTCACTATGACAATGATCTTGCCCACTCAAACTCTTCGTCAGTGGCCTTTCTGAATTCACCTTCCTTGAGATCATCTAGTCAAATAATCCCCTGCCGCTCTTGTTGCAATTCAACAACAGAGTGACCACAGTTATGCAACATTCTTCGGACCATGCGATACTTTCCTTCTCACAATAAGTCAAACATCTGAGTATGGTCCCTCATACTAGTCTTCTAAATCATCCAACCTGTCCTTTTGGTTTTCTGTATTCCTCAGTGTGGATCCTCCCTTTTCTCCAACGGCCCTATAGATGACATCACCTCAACAAGAGTGGAACGATGAGCACATCGCCTCAACAAGAGTGGAGCGATGAACTAAAATGCTGCAGGATGAAAGCGAAGAGTTGAGAAAGAAGCTGAACAAAATGATGAACTTGAAATGGAGGAGGAAGAGCCATCACCTGTAGTTTCTTTGATGCCTAATTTGGACACCGGCAAGTCACAATGAAAGCACGATGAGCACGCTGCAAAGGACAACTCAGAAATGAACAACAATGAAAGAATCTATGAGGCGGCAATGTAGAGTGATGCATTGGGGAATAATTACTAGAAAAAGCAACTTACATCAGCCTAAATCCCATCTTTGCGGCTTCTGGTCATGTCGGCCATCGTGTAACAAAAATCGCATGGTAAAAGTAATGCGATTTCTCTAGAAATAACCCGCATCGGACTGAACGAAGCGGGTGGATCGTTGCAGGTGATTTGGCGGTGAGGGCAATCGAGTCAGACCTGGTGTTGCAGTGGTATTTTTCATAAACGAGATGATGCGGCGGCGGCGGAAATCGTCATGGTGGTAAGGTATTGTGACACGATTCTATATTTTTGGCCTCTGTAAATGCTGGTATGTTAGTTACGTGGCACCATGTAACACGACAGTGCTACTGTTAAACTGGTACTATATAATCAGCATTTTACGGTAGCCTCAGTTCGAGAGAAAGTGTATCTTTTGACATTTGCTAGTCTCATAAACCAATTTTTATGATAGTTTGCATGGGTAAAGGTGGGTGTCCAAACAAGGGATGAAAACGTTGCCTATCTACCGGTATAGGTTTAAGTCATCTTGGTAGTAATCCCAATGGAGGGTGGTGGTAGGGTAGGTACCATATTATTGTACCCTGTATTCGGCGTATAGAGAGAGCCTACCGTTTGTGTCAAGCAAACGGAATCGTGTGAAGGTTTTCAGTCCTTAGTAGAGTCATTCAAGTCATTTTGTACGAAATTGGTCCTAATCAGTGCTCAGGTGTCGTAGAACTCTGTACTGGTTCCGAGCCTGTTCTGAGCGTGAGTGTCGCAGAACCACAAGACACGCCGTCACCTCTCCTGGACATGTTCACTCTCCCTGTAGACGTAAAGAAATGGGGAGTTTGTCCGCCCTGTTGTTATTATGTTCGATGATGTACGTAACCCCATCTCCAGACCTTTCTACTCTCGCAGTGATTCACACGTGACTGCTCCTGGTCCTTAGTTGAAGTCATTTCGACTTGGAGTCACTTTGTATCATGACATCATAATTCTCTTTTCTCTTTTTCTATTTTAATAGGTGTTGAGTATATAAATGTTTTTTGGTTGTTCTGTACAAAATGCGTGTATTGTATTGGACAATAGCGTACCATACTAATGTCCTTTATTATGATGTGTACAGAATGAGTTGTGGCGTCAGATTTTATTCACGGGTCACCACAGTCAGTAATAGAAGACATTCCGGAATAAAAGTACTAGTTATGGTACAATACTCTTCAAAAACACTTAAGCCCTCTTTTTGTTCTTGGAATTGTTCTTGGCCTTGCACTCTTTTTGTTTTCCTGAAGAGACATTCCCCCCAGAGGTTTTTGTGTTCTGCCCCGAGCACTCATTCTGCAAGATGTGCCTCTCAATTTTTTGAATGTTTTTCTATCATACACAAGTACCGGTATCGTCCATTGTTATTATATTATCTACTTTGACCTCACAAAATTCAAGACAGAACCTCCTTCGTGTCTGAGCCCCGACACATAGACAACCAATCCCCATTTTAATCTTACAAGACATAATCTTCACTAGTAATCAATACGACGTAACATGAAGTTTGCCCCCCACTTCATCCCCTACTTGATATTCCGGCTCGCCTGTCTTCCCCATTCCACCATCGCCTTCATCGAGCCTGACGCCACGACACAAACCGAAGTTGCTTTGGCGTCCTTCGTGGACTCTTCGTCCCTGCCCCGTCCCGATACGGCGTTCTTCCAATCGTCCGATCAAGATGTCCCCTCGTCGTTTACGCCCAATCTGTCCGTTTTAGAGGATCGTTTTGGGCTCAAACCTGGATCGACCATAGTCGATGCTAGGAGCGGGAAAGTCGCGAGCTTGCATCTCAAACAGCCGATTCTTCCGGGCGGAGGGGTTGGTAATAATTTGCTATGGAGTGTGGGATCGGGATACGATGCGCCGACATCGACCGAGGAGTGGTCCAAGCTTGGCGTGGACGTGGTTAAGGTGAGGTTTCAGATCACGTATCATGTTAAATTACAAGAATCACGTCTCA
Organism: Cyclotella cryptica; assembly: GCA_013187285.1. Taxonomy (NCBI): domain Eukaryota; phylum Bacillariophyta; class Thalassiosirophyceae; order Thalassiosirales; family Thalassiosiraceae; genus Cyclotella; species Cyclotella cryptica. The sequence goes on from JABMIG010000055.1 coordinate 710,630, forward strand.
TGTCTTGCCACTTCACATTATCCCCAGAATTGGTTGCTTGATCACCAAGCCATTCTTCAAATTGATGCTGCCAACGAAATCTTTCCTTCACAATCCCTTCTCTTCGACGAAGCGTCTCCTTCAGAGAGCAATGTTCGAACTGCAGTCCACGGAGATGACGGAGACACTATTCAAATTTCCATGCAGAGGACTTTCAAGGGAGTTAAAGTTGTCGGAAGTCGCGCCTCAGCTACTATCAAGAGTGGGAATTTGATCAATGTCGGGTTCGAGCAGTGGGGAGAAATTGATGAGAGATTCGCTGTGGAGCCGAGGTGAGTTTGATTGAAGCAACATACTTGGATCTCAATCATTAATGTTGAGATTTTTCTCGTGTTTCCAACTGTTCATTGAATTGGTATTTCAAGACTTACGGAACAAGATGCCTATGATGCCGTTGCAATCCACACTGGTCTCACCCTCATCGATGACGTAACTTGCAAGCCAGAGTAAGTTGATGGCGCTGAGTCTCCATTTTAGAGTTCTCATTCGTCTGCGGTAGTTTTCTGACAATCGGACAATCTCTTCAGACTTCAAATCAAGACAATATCCCAAGACGATATCCGAAGCACCTCTCTTCGCCCTTCAATCTCAAAAGAAGCCACGTTCGGCCAAGGCTATGCCCACCGTCTCGTTTGGCGAGTATGCCCCAAGTTCGAAGGCCAGAGTGTTGAAAAAATGGAAGCTATCGTTGATGCAATCACAGGCGAGGTTCTCTCCTTCCAAGACACTGTTGACTACTTCCAAGCCAAGGGAGATGTCTATCCCTTTTCCAATGATGGTATCGGTCCCGAAGGGTCGTTGCAACTAGATTGGCCCATGCCCTTTATGCAAGTCGGATCTGCTATGACAGATTCTGGTGGAAACTTCAACCTCGTTGGTTCTCAAACAGCCAGGCTCTCGGGACAGTACGTTGAGATGCGCGATATGTGTGGCACCGAATACACCGTTGGCTCGGATACATATGGTATTGCCAGCTTGACGCAATCGAATGGAATTGACTGGGGTGGTTCAAGTGGGACGGATTGTGCCACTCCTGGGTTTGGTGGCACTTCGAACACGCACGCGTCCCGTTCTGGTTTTTATGAGGTGGGAATAATAGTGCCATTCCCGAACTATCGTTGCTCTTAATGCTTTTCCATACTTTTTTGCTTACTTCACCATTGCAACCTCCAGTTGAACAGAATCATTGAGATCGCACGAAGCCGCTTGCCCAGCAATACTTGGCTTAAAGGTAAATTGCTCTCTTACATGAACATCGGTTCAACGTGCAATGCCTACTGGGACGGAGATGTTAATTTTTATCGCTCTGGCGGGGGCTGTAGAAATACCGGAGAGATAGCTGGCGTGTTTGATCATGAATGGTATGCAAATCGTTGTTGGTTGTCATTGCTTGCATTTGTATCGATTCAAGGTGCTGAGCCCCACATCTATTTTACCTTTTCAGGGGACATGGTTTGGACGATAACGATGTTACTGGTCAAATAGCTAACCCGTCTGGCGAAGGAATCGCCGACTTATACGCCGCCTTGCGTCTCAATGATAGTTGTATCGGACGAGGATTCTTCCAGAGTGGTTTGTGCTCTGGCAATGGAAACCCTTGTATCACGTGCACTGGAGTCCGTGATATTGATTACACGAAGCGTAGCAACAAGAGCCCTTCTACTTATACTTGGGCCAACAGTGTCTGTAATGGTAGCGGTAAGAGAGTTTGACCAACCTCTCGAACATTCTGAGACTCGTTGAATGCCAATGCCATTCTTACCTTCGGTTGTTTTTGTTCCTTCTTTCGCAAGTTCATTGCCTCGGCTATGTATACTCTGAAGCAGTCTGGTCCCTGTACAAACGAGAACTTAACTCGTTTTATGGCTATGATGAAAACACAAGTTTAGAAATTGTGACCAGGTTGACGTACATTGCAGCTGGTAACATTGATACGTGGTTTGGTGGATATACTCAGAGTCAATCTGGCATTTGGAGGGGTGGCTGCGGAGCAAACTCAGGGTATTTATCTTATCTCGCGGCAGACGACGATAATGGAAATATCGACGATGGAACTCCTCACATGCAGGCTATTTTCAAGGTCAGTTACCTGTTTTGGTTCTCACCCAACATATTTTTCTCTCCTTTGCGAGCTGATATCAATCGTAAATCTCTTTGAATGGCAAGTCTTTCAATGACCAACAAATCGCATGCGATACCCCAACTGTTCAAGACTCAGGATGTTCCGCAACCCCAACGGATGCTCCGATTGTCACTGTGGTCGGAGGCAACACAAAAGCTACATTAACGTGGACTGCCGTTACTGGAGCCTCGAAATACCAAGTTTTCCGCACAGAAGGTACGCGTCAATGCGGGCAAGGAAAAGTTCTCTTAGCAACGCTAAATTCAAGTATCCGTACCTACACGGACGCAAATCTTTCAAATGGACGAGAATACTTTTACATTGTTGTACCAAAGGGCTCGAATGATGCTTGCTTTGGGCCATCCTCGAGTTGCGCAGTTGTTACTCCAGATGCTGTGTCAGGACTGGACATGACTTGTGACACTAGTCCTGTTAACATCCCACTCGAGCCGGGACAATCTCCGCCAGCGCAATACCGCAACTGCGTACTGCGTGGCATTGGGGGCTTCACTGGCACAGTAAACTTGAGCTGTGGCACTTCATCATTGTCTGGGGTCACCTGTGCTGTGTCTCCGACAAGTGTGACAGTGTCATCAACTTCCACTTCACCAGTCGTCTCCATTCAGGCATCTTCTTCTGCTGTTGGTGGTACAGGTTCAATTTTAGTGTCCGCAAGCGGTGGTTCTGTATCTGCATCTTCTACAATCTCTGTAACAGTTGTTCCTGCTGGAGGCTCACAGGTTGCTGAATTTGATAGCACTTATGGCGCTCCAAGATGTGTTTTGTGGGGTGCTGAATGTTCCTCTGCTAATCTTCTCAATGGGCGCGGCTCCTTGACAGGTGGAAATGAGCAAAATGCTCCAAATACTGTTGACAACTGCCAAGACGGAAATTCTGGTGCTTATCACGTTGATGAATCTATCGATAAAATCGTCGTCAGGTCCGGATACGTGAACGGCGACGGTTTAGGAGCGACCATGGTCAAGGGAGGTCGTGCCACCATTATTGCTACCGTTTATGCATATAGCGCATGTAAGAAAGGTATCTTGCAGAGTTTATGTGCCTCTCTTTGACATTGACTGACATTTATTGTTGATGAACTGCCTCGAATTAGTCTCCAGCGACTATGCAGACTTTTACTATGCAAGCGATGTCGATCCCATTTGGAAATTCATTTCGACGAAACAACCATCTGGTGGAGGGGTGAGACAAATATTGGTAGACTACGAGTTGCCACAAGCTAGCATTCATATGGTTCGAGTCAACTTCCGCTACAACGGAGCAGCAAGGTATGTCACTTACTTCACTACCCTTATCACTCAAGTTCAGTCGTGTAAACATTCCTGACTTATTTCCCCCCGCTTGTTAAGCTCCTGCACATCTGGATCATATAACGACCATGATGACTTGGTATTTGCCGTTTCTGATTCCGCAACCTCTCCCCCGGTAACACTTGCTCCAGTAACTCCACCAGTAAGAATTTCAGTCAAACTGATCAATCCATTTTTACTGACTAGTCATATGATACTCAATGCTCATTCTCTTTCCATTTTGAAGCCAACAACGGCTCCATCCAAAAAGCCGACACCCCAACCGACCAACTCACCAACTAGAAAGGTCAGTTTGAAGCAGGAGTGTTGATGCCGGTCTCCTTTTTGTAGAAAATGTGACTCATCCAATCTGCTTCCCTTCAATAGCCGACAATGAAACCAACGAGTCCTCCTACCAGTAGTCCCGTCACACCGAAACCGACGAACTCGCCAACGAACTCGCCAACCAAAAAGGTTCGTATTCAATAAAATCTGTGATGACGCAGATCTAGCACTCCCGTTTGTTCATGTTAATGACGTATGTTACTCACTATGGCTTTATTTTTGCAGCCCACAAGTTCTCCTACTAGAAAACCAACAACTGCTCCATCGAAAATCCCGACTTCCGAGCCCACTTCCAAGCCGACTATGGCACCATCTAATCAGCCAACGTCTTCGCCTACAGCAAAGCCAACACAAGAGGTGAGAAGCTGATACCGGAAACTTTTCAAACACACCGTGTTCTTACAACTCACAATTCAACGCCTTCATTGACAGCCCTCTTACTCTCCGAGTAAGCGACCAACCGACCAACCTAGTAAACCGCCCACAAACCTACCGACGCCTTCTCCAGTCACTTCTTCTCCGACTAAGCCCAATCAAACCAACTATCCAACAGGTGCTCCAATCACCTCTTCTCCAACTAGTCCGCCAAGTGCTCAGCCTGTGACGTTACAACCTTCAAAAACGCCAACAAACAATCCAACTAGTTCCGCCCCTTCTCACAAGCCTACTGCCGAGCCCACTTCCAATCCGACGAGACATCCAACATATTCACCGGTGACCACTTCACCGACATCATCTGGAAGTGGGCCACAGGAAGCCTCTTTTGAGAGCATCTTTGGTGCCCCGCGCTGTACGTTACCAGGGAGCTCGTGCTCTTCAGGGTCTTTGGTCAAAGGTCGTGGAAACTTCTTTGCTGGCGTTGAACCAAATCAGCCCAACACTATTGACGGATGTTCTGATGGTAGCAGCGGGACGTACCAAACAGACGAGTCAATTGAACAAGTAGTGGTAAGGTCTGGGGAAGTAGACGGATCAGGCTCTGATGTGGACATGGTAGTAGGTGGACGAGCTACAATTATTGCATCAGTGTTCGCCTGGAATACAGGAGCCAGTGACACTGCTGACTTTTTTTACACGAGTGATGCCTCGAGTCCTAACTGGCAATATATTGGCAGCATTACGCCTCCTGGAGGGCAGGGACAAGATCTGAAAATTGCGTACACACTTCCCCAGGGCTCAAATCAAGCCGTGCGTGTACAGTTTAGATATCAAGGAACTATTGCAGCCTGCTCTTATGGAACCTACAACGATAGAGACGATCTTGTGTTCGCCGTGAAGTCCGCTCCTAATCAACCCACCCAAGCTCCTTCTCTGACTCCGCCACCAACTCAACCAGCTGGAGGTGGCCCTCAACAGGCTTCATATGATTCTGTGCTAACTGTTCCTCGATGTGGGCTTTACGGATCCGAGTGTGACTCTCTTACCTTTTTGAAGGGGCGCGGAAAACTGCGTAATGGAAATGAGCTCAACAGACCCAACACCCTGGATTCATGTGTCGATGGCAACGCAGGCACATACTATTCTGACGAATCCCTAGAGCAAATTATTGTTAGGTCGGGAGAGGTTGACGGCTCAGGTTCTGGGGTTGACATGGCAGAAGGTGGTCGCGCGACGATCGTTGCCACTGTTTATCCATGGAGTACTGGGACCAGTGATTATGCAGACTTTTACTATGCAAGCGACTCATCAAACCCAATCTGGCAGTACATTGGGACAAGGAGACCTTCTGGTGGTGGCCTCCAACAGCTGAAAATTTCCTATTCCCTCCCAACTGGAAAGAATCAAGCAGTCCGCGTCAACTTTAGGTACAAAGGCTCCCAAGGAACCAATGGGGCTTGCTCTGCGGGAAACTATGATGATAGTGACGATCTTGCGTTTTCTGTGAAGGCCAACCCTGCCTTCACAGGTGTGGTGACCGATCCAGTTGTAAATGTTGACATTCCGAAGGATGCTGACGCAGATGCATTGAAGAGGGCCGAGCTAGCTATCAACGAAAGCGGAAAAAGAAGAGGAAAGGCGGCCAAGAGGATGTAAAATAGCATCATTGGTTCTTAGCTATGCTTCTATAGGAACCAGTGGTCAGCAGACCTTCATGAATTAAATGCATTAGAAAGTATGATTGTATAAGTAAACAAGGAGTGCACACGATGAAATAATACTCAAATACCGTCTATCACACAATTTCTCGGATAATCATACTATTTATAGTACTTTACGAAGTGTCGACGCACGTCGATGTGGAAACTGATAATTCCACCTGTGAATTTAACAGTTTGCTTCTGCATAATCTTTCAATACTGAATTGCGAAGGCGACCCAAAAGTGATTAGCTGGCCTATTGTAGCTCAAACACCGATTGCTAACTCCACGAAGCAAATGCTGGATGAGTTTCCCGCGCTTCTTGAATAAAATATATTTTGTTTCACAGTTGATATTAACGAGAGAAGACAGAAGCATGAAACGCCTGCAGTCAGAGTCTGTGAACATTTCAAAAATTAGCACTGCAAGAGAAATTCCTGAACTCCTTGAGCAGTGCGATTGGGCAAATAATAACACATGGAGTGGCGTACAGGCTTGAGGAGCCTTCCGCTCTCTCCAAATGTCATGGTTGGTCGTGTTCGTTGAAAATTGGGAACAAAGGACAAGTTGGGCGATGAGTACAGAGGCGGGACGCTAACTTCATTTGCATCATCTCTTTGGTTATGCCTACTAGGCACCATGAAAGACACGCCGCTCACCATGTCTATTGGAGAGTCAGATGACGTACCAACGGACGCTGCCTTGGGCGAATATCCTTGGGATTTTTTCGCGTGTATTCCTTGATATGGCGAATATGGAGCTCTTTCGTGAATTGTCATGGACTTGTCCAGAGTCTTCTTTGGCGACAGCGCTGCTCTTTCATCAGGATGCTGAGTTCGCATATGTCGAATCCACATCTTACCACAGGAAGGAGGGACAGAAGGAGATGCCTTAGCAGGCCATGACTGGTCTCGTCGACGTGGAGATCGGATCATTCGTGCTTCCTTTCGCAAAGAATGTTTCTTCTTACGAATGGGAGAACTTCGACGGCACATCGCTTCGCATTTCGATGCCGGTGAGAAATCATCGTGCGACATTCCAGCGGGAGTTTCGTTGTCTACAGCGGTGTCCACAGTTATTTTTCGTCTGACGCTTGACGCGCAGAGATCATTCCTTTCGTCGAAAAGAAGAGGAGTGTCGGGAGAAGATCGATGAAGGAGGAGTCCAGTTTTGTTCGTCATGCTGCCGTCTACAAATTCCGATTTCCAGCAAGATGAAAACATTGAACTGTCAGCTGCAAACATCATCGTATAAACGATTCACTTAGAGCTGGTGGCGAGGCGAGTATCGAGTGCGAAAATAATGTCAGACTTTTGCCACAGTTTCAGAATGAAAACGGCCGTGCTCCGCGAACGCTATCCACGAGCGATGGTAGAAAACTGTTTAAAGTAAACTTACGACGTCGAAATGGTTTGGTTCAACCGATGTTTGAATATAACAGTGGATGGAATGAAGTCGTACACTTCGGTCTGGGTTGGGTGACTGACGATTTACTTCACGTGGGGTCGTGTCTCGGAGTGAACTCTCGTAGACAACAGTAGACAACTGTACTCCCCTCGATTTCGCTCGAGGCCTGTTGTATCGAGTTGTTCAACTCGCGCAAGGCGCAAGGAGAGAACCGGACTGAAAATATGTTTCAGTCCACATTGTACTAAGTCCTTCGTAGTGGCTTTCCAATGGATACACTTCTTTGCATCCTCGATTCTTGAAGACACGGCCAACTGCTCTGACCAAAAAAAACAGAATATTTACCAAACCTGGCAAACGATTATCCTATTCTCAGGACATCCGGAGTCATTGTTTCTTCCCACCATGGTTGTTGAAAACTTTTGGATTCGTCCTGATGGGATGTCTGTGACTGTCGTAGTGGTGATATTGTTGCCATTGGCACTACTTAGGCTTGTTGCCATTGGCGCTACTTAGGCTTCTTTTCTACCTGTCGTAACATACTATTCCTCTGTTCAGACATTTTATAATGTGCCAGTCTCGGGAATTCTTAAGGTGACGGTGTCGCTTAATATTTTTGGCGTTTTTTTTGGCGCGAGCACGCGAAATTCTCGACATCCCATCATCCCGCCCAAACCATTTTACACAACAACACCATGGTAAAAAAGCCGCTGCACATGATCACTCATTTCGGAAAAACCAAAGGTGCCAATAACATTCCGACTTCGCCCGTCCGTCCCCCTTAGCATCTTCAATCATCCACCACAAACCGTCCGTCACTAGGTATCTTTGTTTTTGTGCTGTAACACTTCACACACAGCACAATTTTACGCATGCAGATTGACGCGTAGCAATGAGAGCACTGCCCCACACTGCAATCCAACTCTGCTGCAGCTCTCCGTCAACATTATTGTCATCACTCATGGTTCCATCATCACCCCCATTACAAAACACCGCCAATTGCACAAAAATAAATGACTCCGTCGGCTACCTTGACGCAGGAATAGCAACATTGTTCGTAGAGATGAGGGCAACCCAAGCATCAGATGATAAAAAGAAAAGAAGTACGTTGAGGCAGAGGAAGAAGCATCATTTTCCGAGGCTAATGTCGAGCCGCCGGAAAAGAGGGCAAGAATTCTATGGATGATGAGAATAGTATTACAATGGGAATGTTGGTTGGGACCAGTGCGAGGATATAACGCAAAAAATGATCCTATCTCAACTTTGTCAAGCGCTTTAGCAAAGATATATGCTCTGGAGGGAGAACTGACATCACTGAAAGAAGAATTGATCGCTGTGAAAGCTGAGTCATAATCTTATTGGGTTGTAAATCTTGAATTGGAACAACAAATCCGGGATTTGACGGAAGAGAACGTTTCTCTTAAAATGAACATGACTGCAAAAGACAACATCCGAATGATGACATGTTTGTATAGGCAACGCAAGCGTCAGATGATAAAAAAGAAAAGCAGGTACTTTGAGGCAGAGGAAGAAGTATCATTTTCCAAGGCTAATGTCGAGCCGTCGGAGAAGAGGGGCAAGAATTCTATCGAAGATGAGAATAGTCATTACGGGGGGAATGTTGGTTGGGACCAGTGCGAGGATATAACGGCAAAAAATGATCCTATCTCAACTTTGTCAAGCGCTTTAGCAAAGATATATGCTCTGGAGGGAGAACTGACATCACTGAAAGAAGAATTGATCGCTGTGAAAGCTCAAAATCTTATCGGGTTGCAAATCTTGAATTGGAACAACAAGTCCGGGATTTGACGGAAGAGAGCTTTTCTCTTAAAATGAACATGACTGCAAAAGACACAGACTAATTTATGAAGTACTTCCATATGATGACATGTTTGTATTGTAAATGGTAATTATCAAGTTATGACGTCATGTACGAAATGATATAAATCATTTGGTCCTCCGAAAGTCGGAAATCACATCACACTCTTTTGATAAAAAAGTGAGATCTTGTCTATAGGCTGTTGTAAACTGTTCACAGCAAGCTTTGCAATGGTAACAATACCTCGTCCATTGCAGTTATTCGAAATGATTGCAAACTCTTTTTGCGTGATTATGACAACATTCCATAACAAGTGTTAGTGAACCTGATTCTTCTTTCCTTCTCCTGAACAATTTTACCACAGTGTTATCGCAAGGTATCAAGATGTTAGGAAAATACACTGTTCAAACATATCAAGAATGCGGTATGGGCAACTTTCATTCTCACCTCAAGGCTTCACCACAACTGGCGTCATTTCGATAGGAACAGCTTTAGGGAGATTTCTTGCTGCTTCAAACTTCAATGCATCTTTCTCATTACCTGTGCTTTCATTGATTGGCGCCATTTCTTTGGTGACATTTCTTCCGTGGAAAAAAACATAGTTTCATTGGTATTTACTGCTTGACCTCCAAGATCCAGAGAAAGTGTTGTTGGCAAAGTCAAAGGTGCCTTTTGATAAGACCTTCAATCCAGTCAAAAAGGAGTCTTCTAACCACCACCCACTGCCATCGTAGGCAATAAATCCATCCGTAACTTTCGTAGTTCCGTCAGCATCACTGCCTTCTCCTCGAATCTCATAGCCTCCTGTTCCGTCATTAACAAGGCGAAGAGACAACACAGCTGTCAAAGTTTTACCTCTATCAGAATACTTTGAGTCAAATATACCACTGTATGTCTGATATCTGATCTCACAATGAAGGCGACGGAGAAGCATAAGCAATGTTTCTCCTCGCTTCAGAAACCACAGCTTCAAAATCCATGTCCTTGGCGATGGCAGACTCCGTAGTTGCTTCATCTTCTCATAACAACAATAATAATAACAGCACCCAAAGAACATCGACAACACAGTTTCTTGCCCCGACTTTCTACGTCAATAAACAAATGAAACGTATTAAACTCAAACTGTTGCAAATTTAAATGCATGATATATGGACGTACCTGCTTCTTTTCATCTTGTCCTGTTGGGGATGATGAGGACATAATCACACTGTCTAAAATGAACGGAGGATTTGTGCAATTGGCGGTGTTTTGTAATGGGGGTGATGATGGAACCATGAGTGATGACAATAATGTTGACGGAGAGCTGCAGCAGAGTTGGATTGCAGTGTGGGGCAGTGCTCTCGTTGCTACGTGTCAATCTGGTGCGTAAAATTGTGCTGTGCGTGAAGTGTTACAGCACAAAAACAAAGATACCTAGTGACGGACGGTTTGTGGTGGATGATTGAAGATGCTAAGGGGGACGGACGGGCGAAGTCGGAATGTTATTGGCACCTTTGGTTTTTCCGAAATGAGTGATCATGTGCAGCGGCTTTTTTACCATGGTGCTGTCGTGTAAAATGGTTTGGGCGGGATGATGGGATGTCGAGAATTTCGCGTGCTCGCGCCAAAAAAACGCCAAAAAAAATAAGCGACACCGTCACCTTAAGTCACCTCTATGATACTTTTCGGCAGTCTTTTACCATTTACTTGCTTTCTGACTACATTGTATATAGGAATTGATATTTTCCAATCCAATGACATGATGCGCCGAAAATCAAGCGTTGGATCTTTAGCAAAACAAAGGAACCAATATAGATCATTCAGAACAAATTCCGATCCACAGAATTCGGATATCGACAATTGGTTCATCATCCTAGAAAGCTTGCCAAATCGAGAGAAAGCTAGTGAAAAGCAAGCAAAGACAAAGATCACTTTTCGTTCATTTTCCCTTCATAATTTTCATTTCCGACAATCTCCAGAACCTCCGTCAACACACCATCATGTTGTTGACGAGGAACTGGAAAAAGCAAAAGAAGACTTTAGTAGTCCACCACCGCCAAAATCACCTTCATACCATTACCACCATCCATGCCAAAGAAGTACCTGTTGATTATTGTCTCCCTTTCGAAAGCATTTACGTGAGTGTTGTTTCTCTTCATTTTGTATTCCAACTTGTCAAACATCTTCTAACACAGTCGTGTCCTCGCTTATCATTACACAAACAGGTTCCATTTCGAAGTCCCATTCTTTTTACTCATCTCTCTCTCCGCATTCAAGAGATGCAAGGTATCAGGACGAGGGGCACCGTCGGCCTACAAAACGGGTTGTTTATCACTTTCAGCTATTGAGCGCTGATCGTTTGGCGGCCAGTTCCACCACATGAAGAGGATCCCCCATTTTAGTGAATCAAAGTGCTACTGAGTGTAGAGGTTTCCGTATATGACTGCTGTTGCTGTTTCAGTGATGCAAGGTCATATGTCGAAAAGCAAGAACTGAAGATACTAGGGTGCAACAAAATTTCTTTTAAAGTGATTCAATCATTGGTACATTCAACTTGTTAGTTTGGTCAGATCTGTAATTAGTCTTTATAGGTTAAACTAAACCTGGCAAACGACGTACGTATCTAGCACAACCGACCATGTACTAGAAGCCAGGAAATGATGACAAATGAGACAGAAGCTAACATAGTAACGCCAACAGAATAATTGACATTGTATTCTTTATTATTTACAGAAGGCTTGTCGTTGCTGACGAGAGACTGCACCACATACAGAGGCAATCACTCATCATGGTTTCCATAAATTTTCTTAACTTCATAAATGAAATCAGTATCGCCATTTTCATTCAATAACTTTTGCAGTTCTTCCACTTCCTCCTTTGTAAATACAAGAGTTCCCGCATAGGTATTTTGTCGTGGCATTATTTTGTCTTCCCATCCAGTCATCCTCAACAAAGTGTCTTTGTATCTGGAGTGATCGCCCACTGTGACAATATCAAAGTGTTTCTCAAGTAATTCCAAAGCACGTCGGACTTTTTCTTCTTTGGACACTTCATACTGAAAAAAGGAAGGCGTCGTTGTATTAAGTTAAGTGTAAAGCAATACGGAGGAACGTTAGGTCAGGCTGGTCATGGATAACGCGCTTCGAGCGAATCTAGCTTGGAAAGCAAAGTACATAGCTAGACATAAGACAAGGACAATTCTTACCGGATTGCGTGCAAGATCATTATACAAGAAGAAGTCCAATTGCGTTGCCCAATGCCCCATTTCAGACTTGGTATATAAATGCTTTGTCCATTCCTCTTTCGAACTTTCATATCTGTCAATATGCTTGTACAAACTCAGCGAATGACTCAGAGACTCACGAAACATGACATTGCCTAAGAAGTGACATCCCTGTGCCTCCACCTCAGAACGCCATAAATCCAAGTAATGCTCGCTTTCGTTTAAGTGCAAACTGTTGTGGTGGCAATGTGCGATTCGCCATTCGTTGGGTTCTAGTTCTTTTACGAATTCATTCATCCCACCGTTTTCTCCATAGATGAAGGCGTGTTGGACGCGCTCGCCGCCACTTATGTTATGGTGTGAGCCCCAGTGAGTATAGTATTTCACGTTGCCACCATTTTTGGGTGAAAAGTTTATCAGCCATTTATTGATGGTGCTCTGAAGTAGTAATATATAATGACATAGATCAAGATAAGATCGTATACAACGAAAGCGATAAATATAGCGTTTGTATTCGCGCACACGCCATTGACGACTTACGCCTCCAGTCGATGGAATGTGATAAAAGAAAACTACGCCGCATCTGTACGGAAGGTCCGAGTCAACAATCGGTGCTCTTTGCAAGGTTGTATGAGCATGTTGAAATGAGGGCTCCACCATTTCAGCCCATTGCAGATCAGTAGACCTGGACGATGCGCCGATTTGATAACAAATGAGTCCGTACACGCCCACGAAAACAATTGCAGGAAGGTTCCTGATGGAGAGTGCATAGCGGCTCGATGTCGGTGAGTTGATGTGCGTTTTTTTTAATTTCTCGGCTTCGTTGTCAGAGCCGGAGCTCGCTGTGACCATTGTTCTTAGGTGAGTACTGTCTGTTGTACGAAATCAACTGCACGGAGTATGATCTGCTATGGTCGGAACCAGATCGGAGCCTGTCGGTATTGTCTACCCTGTTGGGTCGTGTAAGCAGCGTGAAAATACATCGCTGGGCAACGAGCACGTATGGTGTTATGTCAATCGATGACTTATGGGCGGAAAAGAGGCGGAGCCGAATTTTTGAGTGTTGTGTACTCCCCGCAGGAGACAGCATGGTATATCGCCAAAAGTGGCAAAATTACTGGAAGTGTATTGTATTGTGAATGGTATTGTATCAACGCTACATTAATAATATAATGGCCACGCTTTTGCTATGCATGTCTGGAGCCCAGAAGCTGCCAAAGGCATTGTGACCAAAGGAGAGGGGAAAGAAGAAAGTGAAAAAGTTATGACTTTCGGCATTAGGTAGGCGCCGTATTAGCGCTCCCCGTTTTGAAACCTCACAGCTCCCATGTTTCTCGCTTTTGAAAAAAGGGAGCTTTTTGTATTAGCGCTCCAGTAGGTCACGGCGCCACTGCTCCCATATTTTAAGGGACGTGGCGCGCTGAGCATGTTACTTCCTCCGAACGGCAAAATATGCCATTTTACTTCCTCCGAACGGCAAAATATGCGATTATGTGACGTACGAGTGGTGATGGGTGCGAGATGATGTGTTAGGCCAAAAGCCAGGAAAAAGCGATTCCCAGGGAATCGTAAAAGTCAGAAAAATCTAAATGCAAATGCCAGGGAAAAGTCATTCCACTGAATTTACCTTTTTGCCAAAAGAGATTCTTAGGGAATAGCGAATAGCCGAATTTTTGGGAGAGATTCACTTTCATTCCCTGTATGTAACCTATTTTTGTTATGTAATTATCGTAATAAAAAGAAATATCAGACAATCAAAAGCGTGGCCACTTATTCAGTTAAGACATCTATATCACAAAGGACCATCCCATTATAACTAACAGCTGTCTTTCTCGATCGATCTTACCATGTAAATCAGTCTTAGTTTCCCATGGATTCCTACCACCACCCACTCCATCCAAAACTGAAGAAGCAAAGTAACCAAACTATGAACACATTCTAATTTCAACCAAGGTTCGATGGGTCCCACCTCCCAATCTATCTCCTTGCTACATCGCGACTTTGCCTCGTCTCAAAGCTCAACTTGCCTCGAATACAAACACCACACTTCCTCTGCCTGTGCATTCGCCAACACTTTTCGACATAAAAGAAGAAGCTCGAAACGAGCATCGGCATAACCTTCCTCCCAGCCCATCACAGCAGCGACACGACGCACTTGGTCGCATGATTCTCATTCTTTCCATCCCGTTCAATTGCATCGTGACAAAAGCTAGATTTTGAGGCTGTAGATACAAATGACACAATACCGGCGGTAGAGCACTCCGGCTGTTACTGCATTCGATCCACTCGTCGTGCAATGCATCCGAACACTGTTGGAGCATGTCCAGCATAGACATCGTTCTGTGATCGTGTGTATTGTAGGATAATGACAAGGATATACCCCTGAGTGATTCCTCTCCTTCGCAATTCTTCCCGTACCTTTCGTTCTGGTAGGCGACGATGACTACCCTCCTTTTTGTTTTGTTTACGACAGGAGCAGTAGGATCCGAGCGTTGGATACGGAGCGCTTCGAGATCGTGTTGTATGTGTTGTGTTACGCTGGGGTCGGTTAGATCGAAAAGATTTTGATCCTCATCGCCCCCCTGAGTTTGAAATTAATTGCCATTGGAGGGTCTACAAAATCGTTCCACTTTGACAAAGCCAACTTGGCGGTTCAAAGCGCAGAGCGCACCGGCGATTCGTTTGAGCGTTGTTGGAGGCGGGACAGGGAGTACCTTTGCGGTGGCAACAATAACGGCAGCTACAACAACAGTCATCACCGTCAGCATCCATCATGGCGATCGGCCGAAAGTCACGCAGCGATCTGCAGTATTATTCGCGAGCGATCTGCAGTATTATTCTCGGCGATGGCTGCGATGGGCCTGGAACTCTGTTTTTTCACAGGCAAGCATATACTCCTACCTTGCCTGTGAAAAAACAGACCCTTCAGAACGACGGACAGGGAGAAAAACCGAGGTCCAGAAGTACGTTTTGGGTTATTGCTCTAAATTTTTTGCAATGGACGGGGCCTTATGGGCGGAAAAGAGGCGGAGCCGATTTTTGAGTGTTGTGTACTCCCGCAGGAGACAGCATGGTATATCGCCAAAAGTGGCAAAATTACTGGAAGTGTATTGTATTGTGAATGGTATTGTATCAACGCTACATTTATATAATGGCCACGCTTTTGCTATTCATGTCTGGAGCCCAGAAGCTGCTAGAGGCATTGTGACCAACGGAGAGGGGAAAGAAGAAAGTGGAGTTATGACTTTCGGCGTTAGGTAGGCGCTGTATTAGCGCTCCCCGTTTTGAAACCTCACAGCTCCCATGTTTCTCGCTTTTGAAAAAGGGAGCTTTTTTGCATTAGCGCTCCAGTGCGTCACGGCGCCACTGCTCCCATATTTTTTAAGGGACGTGGCGCGCTGAGCATGTTACTTCCTCCGAACGGCAAAATATGCCATTTTACTTCCTCCGAACGGCAAAATATGCGATTATGTGACGTACGAGTGGTGATGGGTGGAGATGATGTTAGCCAAAAGCCAGGGAAAACGATTCCCAGGGAATCGTAAAAT
The DNA here is from genome assembly GCA_013187285.1 of Cyclotella cryptica. Lineage (NCBI taxonomy): Eukaryota > Bacillariophyta > Thalassiosirophyceae > Thalassiosirales > Thalassiosiraceae > Cyclotella > Cyclotella cryptica. Next base: position 726,500 of record JABMIG010000055.1, read on the forward strand.
CAGAAAATCAAAAATGCAAATGCCAGGGAAAAGTCATTCCACTGAATTTACCTTTTTGCCAAAAGAGAGATTCTTAGGGAATAGCGAATAGCCGAATTTTTGGGAATCTGTTGAAATAAATTTGAAAATGTATACCCAATCTAGGGCTGTTCTCGACATTTTAAAACATTACAATGGTTCCCTGGTAATTTCTCCTTTTACCTTTTTTCTTCAAAAAGGTAAATTCAGTGGAATGATGGCATTTGCATTTTTGATTTCTCTTATTTTTACGATTCCCTGAATCGCTTTTTCCCTGGCTTTTGGCCTAACAGATGCGACGAGCGAGTGGTGATGTGTGAAAAATAAGACTGGTTTCAGCCACGGTTGCTAATTTACCCTCTATTCACTATTTTGTCACCTACTACCGAAACGGTTACTAGACCCCTAACTTCGCCAATGCAGCTACGGTAAGAATTGCTTTGCGTCCGCTGACGCTGCCACAGTCGCCAAAGCTCCTCCATCATCGACGCCGCCAGCTTCGACTATGACGGCACCATTGTTGGCGACTAGTCCAGCGAACAGGCCAACGCCGACTTTGTTGATGCCATTTTTGAGCGACACGAAGGCTGCGTCAGTGCCATCTTTAAATTTCCGGGCGTGTTGAACGGTGGTTGACGACAAAATTCCACCGGATTAGAGCTGAAATTTGTTCAGCAAATGCAACAACAGATTGAGAATGATGCTGTGTTGATTGTGGCATCGATCGTGGTTTCTTTTTGCTGGCAGTAAATGGCAGGGACGGGCCCTTTTGTGGGGGGAGCGATTGCCATTCTGTCCTGCCGGTGGGGAGGAATTGAAGTAGATCTTCTTTGTTTGATCGGTATGCTTTTTGAATCAGTATGATGGAGGATGCGAATGGAGCCATAACTCTTTGCACCAGTGGATTTGCATCCATTAGATGTAACAATAAACCAGATACGTTGGGGCATCAGACAAAAATAGTACAAAAATTATGTTTGCAGCAAGAGAGGAGCCTGGGGATTTTCATGCCATCAATTAATTGAATTTTTTACAATGTTACCCAGTGCGGCTGCAGCTGTGAGTAACATATGTTTGCCTATAATCAGAACAATCTTTAGGTGGTCAAAATTATCACCCAAGTAGTTAAAAACATCATATCATAGGTCAACACGACAAATCATGTAGCTTTCATGTAGCTTGTGCTAGTTGTTTTGACCAAAACCCAAGGCTCCATGTGGAAGCATGTTTGACTATTTTTAGTAACTGTGAGTTTTGCTAACAGTGAAAAATGATGACCGTGGCTGCACGTCATTGATTGGTGGCCATAATTTTGGTAATCGTATACTCCAAAGGTAACAAAAAAATGGTATTCGAGAAAATAGCAGCCGTTGCTGCAACCAGTCTAAGCTCCCCAAACGCGAGGTGACGGACGGACGAAAGTGGTGATGGCTAGAAAAATTGCTCCCCAAATTTGGGGTGACGTCTCTCCAGCTTGCTGGAAACGGTGAGCTGGAGAGAGGCCTCCCCGATTTTTCGAAACACATCAGATCGGGGAATGTGTGAAAATTGAAATCAGGGGGGAGGTTATTTTACGGGAAGCATCACTAATGATCGCCCTAAGTGGAAAATGTGCAAAAGAAAAGAAGTGCACATAATCGAGCGCTAATACAGCCCCTTATACTATACCAGTCAAAATCCATGGAACACATAATCTAGGAGCATAGTATCACTATTATTTCTCAGTTTACTGCCTTACCATAACCCATATTTGTGATGGGAGAACAGGGATCTGCCATCCAATCCTCATTATTAGGTATGTAAATGTACAAAAGATGCATTTAATGTTACTTATACACTATCTTGTTGGTAATGTTTTTAACAATGAAAATTAATGGTATCTTAATAACACTACCTTAAATGTCAATGTAACGTATGATACCATTTTTCCACGAGCAAGACAGGCAACTCAAGAATACTTCCTACATTTTGGCGAAAATTTCAGCAAAATGACAAATCATCAAATTCTGTTGACTTGCACAACTCAAACAGAAGACATTTCGATAACTCGGGCAAAGAAAGTGATGAATCGTGACTCATGTGACAACTCATGAGTCGTCAAAATGTCGTAACTGACGACCTAGTGACGACCAAGTTAGTCACCAGTTACAACCTGTTGACGACCACCAGAGTGATCATTTACAACCTTGTGAGGACTCTGAGGGTTTTCTGCGATGACCGAGTGGTGACCCCTAGAGTCGTCAGCTACAACCAAGTGACGACCCCCAGAGTCCTCAGTTACAACGTCGTGACGACCCATTTGTCATCAGCTAGACACTGCGACAACCAAGACCCCGTCACGACCGAGGGAGTTCTGAGACTGGGTAACAACCCTCAGAGTTGTCAGTTACAACCACATCACAATCCCCAGAGTAGTCAGTTACCAACTGGCAGAGTAATCAGTTACAACCTGCTGACAACCCCAAGAGTCATCAGTTATGACCTGCTGACAAACCTGTTTGTCGTCAGTTAAAGAAGTAACTGATGACTCTGACAACCCAACTGATGACAAGCCATGACTGGACTATTTTTGTCTGACTGATGTGACGACTCTTGCCAAAATGAATCACAAAAAGGTAGCTATTTTTGGCGAGTTGCCCGTCTTGCAGTTCTTGGGACCTCATTGGAGGAAAGTACCTCTGACAAATGATATTCCCTACTCACAGCCCACCTTTTCATCACACCACCCTTCTTATTTTTAACACCACACCATCTTCATTCTCCATCAGCATCTTCCTTCTCAAATTCATAATATGAATTGATTTTATGAGAATTATAAACTTCTGCAATAAACTACAGAAATGTATGTAATGTATTCCAACTTATGCAATGCAATAAAGTAGCACAAAAATTGTTCATTTTATTTGAACTCACAATAATGGTGATGGGAAGCACATTGAAGCAGTCATTCTCCTTTAAGGAGAAATTTGAATTTATTCACTATATTGAGCATGTGATGACCTTGAACAAACATACCTGTCATCAAGACTGTACTGTGATTGGGGTGTTGCAAGTCCATGACACTCAGTTCAAGAAAGTGATCAAGAAGGCTGATGATCCTGATACTGGTAATGCATATGCCATAAAAGATTAATGTAACTGCTCAAGATCCATCCCTTCTGTCCAAGCTTCTCATACATCATTAATTGTCAGCTATCTCATTATGTCTTGAAGATGAGACAGAAGGAGATTCAAGTTAAGACCGGCGTGGTATGACATGAAGTGTCTCACTTGCTCTGCTGTTCAGGAATAAATCTTTTGACTAAAAATGATGGTTGTCCCGCACTTTACAAAAAGATGGGGTTAACTATTGTGTAGTAGCCCACATCACACAGTAGAATGTCCAAGAAATGGAAGAAGAATCTGCAGTTCCTGAACTCTCAACCAGTCAGTTGATTGACCTAAGTATGGTAGGTAGAGCAAATGGCCCATGCCACATTAATTAGGAATGTGTCAATGTCACTGGCATCTACTGAGTTGGCCATATCAACTTCAGCAGTGCGGAGTATTGCCATGATGGCTTGATGCAGGCCCTCCAGTATTGCATTCGCTTGTGGGTTCTTGACACTGGTCGGCTTACACTTGATGCCATATTTGTCACATAAGTCTTCGAAGTGAAGTTTAAATTCTCTTCCATTGTCATATATTACAATTACGTGTTGACAAACCAGGTCTTGCTCACCAAGGTACTAATCTTGGCTGAGGATTTATCAAAATATGGTACCTTTGGTGTATTATGTGTTGAGATGCCCTTACGCCCCCATGTACCCGTGGGAATGGTAGGTTTGTCTACCTCTACTATTTCAAGCCAACTAGTTGCTGGGTCTATCATAGTCAGACACATAAAGTCAAGTTCTGTCTCATCTTTCCTTTGAGAGTGTATGGACCAATAAGATCCACACAGAGTGCCTCCCAGGGCTTTCGTATCACCAGTTTGGTAGGTAACTTGCCATACTTGCATTTGTGTCGTTTATTGACTCGGCATTTGTGACAGTTTTTGATATATTTTCCAACAGTA